>CM053580.1:381116231-381145622 GCA_028627135.1 Pseudochirops cupreus | reverse complement strand
GACAAACATCTGAGAAAGGAATGTAAAGAGAGAAAGAAAAAGACAGAGACAGAGAAAGAGAAAAACACACAGAGAGAGACAAAATGAGAGACACATGGAGAGACAGAGAGAGACAGAGATTTCTAATAGCTGTGCTAAAGAATGCTAACTGCTAGGTTCTGGCACTAAATATAAACTCGGCAAACCTTCTTTATGTACTTTCACCTATAATTTACTCATGTAGAATGAAGTTCTAAGTTGCCAAGGGAGACAGCAGAGACACTTAAATGAGATTTCAATGAAGGTGACCTTTTTTGTTTCATGCCTGTTTCCCACAAAACAACATTGCCTGGATGAATAGTTGACTAAGGTGGTGCACACATTGTAATCCTGCATTCCTGGATATAATGCATTCATAACCCAGACATCATTTATGTGGAAATTCATAAGTAAGATTATTTACTTGAAATGGTTTGAAAGTTGAATTGATTAAAAAAGAAACCAGTGACTTAGCTACTAAATTTAATGGTTTGCATTTATGGTATTTAGAACATTTATTGGCTCGCTCAATTGCACAAAAAATGCCTTTTTCTAATTGGATGGCTATCCCTCCCCCCACTTTTTTTTTTGCATGGTTAGTCAATTCCGTAAAATGAAATTAGTTCAAATGCTGATCGAGTGAATTAGGTTAAGTTGCTTTTCTTCTAGTCCTATCTCCCCATCTGATGTAGATAAGGGAACTCCATTTTGTGTATGTAGACAATGTCAGCTTTAAAGCAAGTCAGAGAAGGTGGTTGTTTATGTAATGAGAGATGCACTCTGAAGCATCTATATAAAAATCAGTCCCCTTCTTCTAGATATCATATGCCAGAAAAAAACCTACCAGAAGAAATTCATGGTTTAGCTTTTAAGTATAACGTATTTCAGTGCAGAAAATAACCTTAGACATCATTTACTTCAACCCAATAATTTTTACAAATTAGAAAACTAGAGACCATCAGTTATTTGATTACCCCAAAGTAAAACAGTTCCTACATATCCCTGTTACTATGGTCCTCTTATGAAATGTGATTGTATTTGGATTCTATCCTATATTGCAAGCACTAGTCCTTTAGCATGAACTAATTTAGATACTATTTTCCTTCCTACACAGCATGAGACAATGGGCCTGGTTTACGGGGAGGGTGGTAAAGAGTAGAAAGTAGGAGACTTAAGGCAAACTTCCTGCTGGGTAGCAGGTAGCCAGTGTCCCTGGAGCAAGTTGATCTCATGGCAAAGGAAGAAGGGAACTTTGTTGGAAGTTTAGGCATACAGAGTACCAAGAACAAGAGAAAAGTCTCCTGTATGGTTATTTCTTATGTGTATTTTTAGTAGCCCCAGAATGGCCCAATAATGAAACTTTAATTGTTACTTTTCTCCATAAAAAGACAATAAAAAATAAGTCACCCCCATTTTGGTGTCCCCTCTAACCAAACAGATTTGGGAAATTTAGTTTATATACGAAGAAGAAAATCTTGGACTACCAAGGACTATCATGACCACATTGACTCATGGCTATATTAACTTACCATGTTAATATAAAATTCTTCCTACTGTCACTTCCTCTTCTACTTCACTTTGTAACTACAAACTGGCATTAGCCGGTGTTTTAACACCAATGTTTTTTTCTGCTGATACCTACATTTTAGTAAGAACTAATTAATTACCACAGAGCAGAATTCTCAAGTATAAACCCATGGAGTTATAAAATATGTACAGTTTATCCCCTCAATTTAGCTGATTATGTTACCTCCCCCCCAACTAAATAAAATAATATGGCTCCCTATTATCTCCAAGGTCAAATATAAAGTCCTCCATGTCAATTTCTTCATAACCTGATCCCTTCCTATGTTTCCCAGCTTTTATTCCTTTGAACCCCTTTAAGGTTGGGACTGATTTTGCTTTGCTTTGCACCACCAGAATTTAACACATTGCTTGGCACATAGTTGGCTCTTAAGAAATGTTTGTTAGCTTGAATAAATATTAGTCTACTTGCTGTTCCTCACACAGAATACTTCACCTCTCTTCTCTGCACCTCTGCACTGACTGTCTCCCATTCCTGAAATGTTCTCCCACTGCACCTTCATCTTAGATTTCTTGATTCCTTTCAAGATTCACTTCAAATCCTGCTTTCTGCAGACTGCCATTCTCAGAGGCCCTTTCCCACCTGCTATTCTCTTCCCCTCTGAAATTTCAATCTGTGAACATTTTGTTTGTATCTAGTTATTTTCATGTTTCTCTACCTTTTTATGATATGATCACCTTTATGGCAGGGACTCTTTGCCTTCTTTTGTATACCTAGGGCTAAGAACAGTGCCTAACAATATACTAAGTACTTATCAAATGCTTGTTGATTGACTAGTGGCAGAGTCTGAATGCTTTATAAATCTTGCCTGATGCTGATGGTTCTGAAGGGATACTTCTTAAGAGCTTATACAACCACACAATTATTTCGAAATTTAGTAAATCAGTCAATAACATTTGCTAATTATTATTACTATGTGTTGGCTTAAACCATAGAATTAGAGTGAGAAGGATATTAGAGATTACCTAGTGCAAAATAATCACTTAACAAATGAGGAAACTGAGGAATAAAGGGACTTGCTCAAGGACACACTGATAAAGTCAATATTTGAATCCAACTCTTCTGACTTCAAAATTGGAATGCTTTCCACTAAATCAAACCACCTCCCATTTGGCTAGGAGTCAGGGGCTCCTGTCTTATTCAAGAAAGAGAAAATTTAGTACATGCTTTAAATGAATTTATAATGTCTTTTCTAATTAATATAGAGACCTAGGAGAATCATTTGAGAATATTAGAACTTTTCAACTTGTTCCTCAAGCAAAATATTTTTCTTATAGCAAGAAGCTGATGTTAGTGGCACATGTAAAGGACAATAAAAAACTTTTATTAGCTATATTTGGGGCAAGAGGGAGGTCAAAGAAAGGATAGGGCAACTGTTTTTGTTGGGTGGGGTGATAATAAAGGATGACAGAAAGAAAGCACAACTAACTTATATTGCTTTATTTCTGCTTTCACTACTAAGGGTCATAATTTTTTTATCTTTGAAAGGCAGAATAAAAATAATGACTCAGTAAGGAGTTGAAACCCAAGGTAAAATGGTAAGAGATCATCTCTTTATACTGAGTAAGTAGAAGTTACCAAATCCAGACTAATGTCATATAAGTGTGGCAAGGGGTCTCTAGTGGCATACCTCACAGATTTACTTGTCCTCATGCTGGTTAATATTCTTATCAATGATGAGGATAAAAGTTTAGATGGTCATTTAAGTCAATACCCAGAATGATAGAATCAGGATCTAAAAGGACCTTGGCAGGGAAGCATTGTGCTGAATTTAATATAAAATTCTAAAGTGATAAATGTAAAGTCTCAGACTTGAGTATAAAAAATCAATTTTATAAGCATAAGATGAAGGAAGTATGCATATATAACATTTGTTCTGAAAAAATATCTTGATGTTTTAGTGGATTACAATCTATGAGTTGGCAGTATGATAACGTAGCTATATGTAAAGGCCAATTTAATTTTTGCCTGCATTAAGTTTATGGTTTGGGGAAGCTAGGTGGTGCAGTGAATAAAGCACCAGCCCTGGAGTCAGGAGGACCTGAGTTCAAATCCCTCGACATTTGACACATTCACTAGCTATGTGACCTTGGGTAAGTCACTTAACCTCAATTTCGTTGCCTCTTCCCATCTAAAAAAAAAAAAAGAATGGTATGGCTTACCAGAATAGTGGAAGATTATAATCTCTCACTCCACTCTGTCCTTTTAAGACTTCACCTCAAGTATTGACTGTTCTGTTGCTCTATTTTGGACAACAAGATTTAAGGATAGCATTGATGAACTCAAGAATGTTCAAAAGAGGAAAACCAGTATATTGAAAATCATACCCACACACATACACACAATATGAATTTTGTGTATGCATACTCAATTCAACAAACCTTTATAAGATTTGTAGATAAGTGCCTACTATGTGTCAGTAACTAAGCGTAACACTGGGGACAAAAGATCATCTCTGTCCTTAATTGGGGAGAAAACATGCAAATAAATATATACAGAACAAGTTATATACAGAAAAAAATAGGAAATAATTATAAGAGGGAAATCATTGGAATAAAGGGGTCAGGTGTTAAGGAAGGCTTTCTATAGAAGGTAAAGGACTTAAAGGAAGCCAAGCAGATCAGTAGTCAGAACAGAAGAGGGAAAGCATTCAAGGCATCATGGATAGTCAGTGAAAATTTCAAGGATTAGGAGATGGAGCGTCTGGTTAAAGAAATAGTAATGAAATCAGTGGCTCTGGCTCACAGAGTATGTGGGGATGTAAGGAGCGGGGAGACTGGGAATGTAGAGAAAGCAGGTCACAAAGTGTTTTGAAAGCTGAATAGTACTTTATGTCTGATCCTGGGGTGACAGAGAGACACTGGAGCTTATTGAGTAGGGTTGTGACATAGTCTGATGTATTCTAGATTGGATTCCTTCATACATGGGTACATCTAGATAGCCATTGAGGTCCTTTCCTACTTTCAAAAACTGGGTTTCTGTGATAATATCACAAAAGATAAATGATAAAAATAATTACTGAACTATGGCTATTGGTCTTTCAGTAAATGTTGAGAAAAGAAGAAGTGCCATAAGATTGAAGATGTTTAAATGTACACCCATTTTTTTTTCATGGAAGGAAGTTGAATCTTTAAAACCATGGATAGGTCAGTTTTGCTTCAACTCAATGCAAAATTCTAGATCATATTTTTTTTAAAGTAATGGGCCATTGTCATTTAAAAAGGAAAACAATGAACAGGTCATTCTACAATAACTTAGCAGACATACTAACTGGCATATTATAGAAACACATCTAGAGTTGGGGGAGGAACCTCATGAACCATCTAGTCTGTCATCCCCCTCATTTCACAGATAAAGAAATTGAAGCCAAGAAAAAATTATGTGGCTTGTCCAAGGTCATAAAAGTAATATATGGCAGAGGCAAAATATGAACCCAAGCCCTCTGATTCCTAAGGTAGCACCCTTTCCATTGTGCCACAATGCAGGGAATATTATAAATATTGTATATTTGAATTTCAGCAAAACACATGGCCATGTCATTTAGGATATCCAAGTAGAAAAGTATGTAGAGTTGTGTATAGTTAGGTGGATTCAGAATTAGTTAAGATAGTGAACCCAAAGAGTAGTCATTAATGGATTATTGTTAACCTAAAAGTTAACATTTAGTGAAATCTCCAGGGACCTGTTGGCCCAACTGCTTTTTTCTCAACATTTTATCAATGATTTGGCTCAAAGGACAGATGGCAAGTTTATCAGATTTGTAGATGAATCACAGCTTGGTGGGATAGCTAACATATTGTATGGTATAGTTAGGATCCAGAAGGACCTTGACAGGCTGAAACAGAGGCTGAAACAAACATGCTGGGATTTAATAGGCATAAATATAAATTTCTATAGTTGAATTTAAAAGAAATTATACAATTATAGTATGGCGGAGGTGTGAATTGATGGTAGTCCATGCAAAAGAGATCTAGAGGATTTTAATGGGCAATCTCAAAATAAGTGTGATATAACAGCCAAAAAAGCTTACATATATGAGGATTGCTAGCAAGAACTGTACACATTTAGCTTGAAGAAGAGAAGACTCAAGGGAACATGATAGTTTTCAAGGGGTAGAGAGGTCGTATTGATTTTGCTTAATTCAAGAAAGCAGGACAAGGAAAAATTGGAAGCTGAAAAGGTGCAGTTTTTGACATGATGTAAGGAAAATCTTCCTAACAATTAAAACCACTTAAAAGGGAAACAAACTTTGAAATGTATAGGCTTCTCCCTTAATGAAGAGGATGGACTTCTGAAGTGACTCCTTACACTGAGAGTATGATTCTCTGAGTAGCCTGTAAAATGAATGAAGGTTAATATTACATTTTCTCTTATATTTTGCATATATATTTATGTGTGCCTGTTATCCCCATCATAGAAAATAAATTCTTTGAGGGAAAGGACTGCTTTATTTTTATAATTATGTCACTAATACCTAACAATTTTTGACACTTAATAAGTGATTTAGAAATGTTTAATTATACATGTGTGCATGTATGAATACGTGCGTGCGTGCATGTGTGTGTGTGTTATTTGAATGAATGTAAGAGTAAGAGGCATCTTGTGGACTGTTTCAAAAGTAGCTTTGTTTCTGGGTGGATCTAGGGGTTGCAGTTTAAAGATTAAAGCCAGTTTTCTTGGAGTCAAAAAAGCCCTCCTGACCCTGAAGGTAATCAGTAACAGAAAGGGTTAATAGATAGTTACACTATCTCAAAGACAACACCAGAAATTTAGGTCCATACCAGAGTGAATCTTCAAGCTAGATTTGTAATCAGCACTGACCTCAATTTCTTCAGTGGCCAAAATTAACTTTGCTTCTAAGTCGTTGGACCCTGAGTGACTCATCCAGAGGAGAGGAGAGCTCCCATTTCCTCCATATTTTTAGGGCTAAGTCATTATAAACCAAGTTCTGGGTAGATGTGGTTTGGCAGCAATGTCCCTCATTGTGTGCCTACCTGTTATTGCCTTGACAAGTATACAGAAAGTCCAAATGTTTAGGAAAAAGGTTATGAGAATTTCATTAAAATTGCTTTTAGCACACATATTTTTCCTCTGTCCTTTGCTCTCTCTATATATTATTCTTAGGAGATTACAACAGCCAGGCATCAATAAATCAGACTGACCTAACACAGTCAGTGATTGAAAATTTTTTTTCATAAATTGAATTACAGTTTTGCCTCATTTCGTGGACCAAGTACATTCCAGAAAAGAAATTCTGAATCCCCTATCCTATTTTTATCTTTGATTTGCCTTATAAAATTTTACATACTCATAATTTTTGGGAAAAGACTCTAAGATATAATCATGTTTATGAAGGTAGAAATAAAATCTTTCAAAAAGCACATATTTGAGAGGAAAAATGACAATTTTCTATAAAATAATGCTCAAAGTATGCCTTAAGATAGGAGTTTGAAATGAGCTTTTCCAAAAAATGTTTGTCACTATGACTTAAAGGTCTAAGGAAATAACCTTTAAACAAAACTATAGTCATTTGGATTCTATCAAACCCCCTCCACATTATCATGGAAGAAGGTGATCTACAACCCTTTTATGATACTCAGACATCGTTGTCTCATGGAAACTGCTGGCTTTTGGAAAACGGCAGGTTGACCAGAGCTATGGAAAAGAAAAAGATATAGAAACACAGTAGAGGCAACGATTTGAAATGAATCAGTAAAAGAGCCAATGGGAGGGTAAACTAACTACAACGTGGATCACAATAAACAAAGTAAAAGGTTCACTGGTAACAGATACATTTGCTGAAACATTTAGTCAAGGCAATACAAGATTCCATAAAGTGAATCAGCAGGCATTGTATATTGAAACAATTCATAAATTTATAAATGCCATAAATTTGGCTTTATTGCTTTTCAGTGAAATGAGGTATCTGTCCTAAAGATCACTCACACTTCTCAAGGAGTGAGTTTCAGTTTAGTGTTAAGGCCACATTGAGAGAACCGGGGAGGAGTTGATAGTAAAAGTTTGTTTTTTTTTTTCTTGTAACTATTGTATGGCAATGAGGGTATGTCTGGCTGTAATCCAAAGGAAAAAACCTTTAATTTTTTATTATTTGTGTGTACTGTCTGTGTCAAGTTGTCAGTCTGCAAAGGTGTAACATAGCTCCACAGAGTCTCAGAAGTTTGGGATATTGGAGAGTGGAGGGAGAAGAGAGATGCAAGGGCTACATGAGTAGGAAAAAATATCCCTCACCACATGAAGGGGAAGCTCAAAGGGGAAATAAATAATGGTAATCTGTCTGGAATATTTAGGAGCCTTAGAAAGTATCTAGTGTATTGATGCATGTTTTTTTCAGTGTAAGTGGAGGCTGCTGAGGGTGCTTTGGACATAGTAGCATGGAAAAAAAGGCAATGGTTGCAATGAGTGTGTTCTTGATGTATACATGACAGAAAAGTAGAGTATGAGTAAGTAGGGCCAATTCTGTGAACTGAGGTTAGATAGACAGTGACTCTGAATAGGCTTTTTGAGATTCAGCTAACATGGAAAGTGACAGAGGATGATTTCAGAGGCTGAGAGGACTTGACACTATGGGGCTGGGCCCAGAGCTCCTTCTGCAAAGGTGTAACAGCATCCACAGAGTCAAAACTTGTCATTTGGTTTCTAGTCCACACTCCTTCCAGTACACCCTAGAATATATCAGAACAGAACAACCAGTTAGGAAAGCCAAAAAGGTCAGACTGGGTCTAGTATAATTTATGTGAATCAAGGGTGACTAAGTTCATCCTTTTGTTTTAGACAGAAAATTCTCAGAAGGAGAAGAGGGCAAGAGAGAGAAAAGAATGGCATTGGGCAACAGAGGACTGACTTTCCTATAAAGGACTGACTGTCACCCTCCTTTTCCTAGTCAATTTATACCTAAAGAAATCAAACTAATCTTACTTAATACTAGCTTAATCCAAAAATTGAAAGGGAAATTAACTATACAATTTACATGATATATAACAAGTTAGATGTAAGTAATTGAGACTTATCAATTGTTTTGGAATACCCAAACTACTTTATCTTTTGTTGCTTCTTTTAAATTTTGTAGATAATAACTAGTTATACATTCAGTTAAATTTTGCTCCTTTTTTGAATTGGCTCTCCTTTTTGTCCTTGATCCCGCCCCTGAATCTTCTCTGAAAATCTGTCCCAGTGATCATTCCTTCCTTCTTTCATCTTCCATCTCTCCCTGTCTCATTGGTATGCTCCTTCTTCCTTTGAATATTCCCAGGTCTACCCTAAGCTAGGGGGAAAGAAAAACTTCCCTTGAGCCTATCCTATTTTTAAGCTGGTAGTCAATATCCTGTAATCTTATGTATCTTCTACCTTTACTATTAAACCTCTAGAAAGCCCCACAATGTTTAATTTCTTGTCCTATCTCTTGACCCCATGCTAAGTATTCTTCAAACCAGTGACACTGGCCTCCATACATGGAATGTTCTCCCTCTTCATCTCTGGCTACTGACTTTCCTGATGTTGTTTAAGTCCCAACAAAAATCCTATCTTTCATAGGAATTGTTTCCCAACTCCTCAAATCTAATATCTTTCCTACTTTAATTACTTCCTGTTTATCCTGAATAATACCTTGTTTGTACTTTACTTGCTTATTGTCTCCCTCAGGAGATTACAAACTCCTTGAAAGCAAAGAATGTCTTTATCACTTTTCCTATTGCCAGAGCTTAGCATAGAGCCTGGCAAATAGTAGTTGTTTAATAAATAGTTATTGACCAATTGACATATTTTAGTAGTTACTGATATCCTCACAGTGTTTTCATAGTAATACTTTATATATTTTGGCAGAAAACATTTAATTTCTTCAACTTTTTCAGATATCTTGAGAGTCAAAGTCCCTAAAATAAGACCTTCTCTTGCACAGACTTCTTGAACTGTGCATACATGGTTTGGTGTGGCTGTTTTTCACAAACATCATTTTCACATATGTATGGGGTAACTAGGTGGTACAGTGGATAGAGTTCTGGGCCTGGTGTCAGGAAGGCCTGAGTTCAAATATGGCCTCAGACCATACAACTCTAGGAAAGTCACAGCTTCTATTTACTTGATTTTCCTCATCTGTAGAAAGTGGAAATAATAGGACCTTCTGCTCAGGTTTTATGTGAGGATCAGGTGAGATAATAATTGCAAAGTGCTTAGCAGAGTGTTTGGCACTATATAAATGTTAGCTTTTATTATTGGTACTATGTTCTCTCTAGTCCCATTTCTGCTTTCTGTTCTAAGACATAAGGAGTTGTGAAAGGAGTCTAAATAAGGTCACTCTACTGTCCTCAATGAAGAAAATAATTTGTTATATAAATGTTTCTCTTTTGCGTTTTCTATGTGTTTGAAGGCTCTCTGCAACAAAATCCTTACAAGTTCTTGAGATGATCTGTCTTAGTTGTTCTCACATGAAACTTTCTCCAAGCTTATTTTTGCTTCCATTACTTCTCACTGTTGAATGAATTCATACTTCTTATATTCTTTCATCATCCTTCCACATGAGATTTAATGATTTTAGATTTTAGAAACCTACATTGCTTTGGCTGTACATATCTCTTAATTGTCAAGGAGGTTAAATGTTCACTGGCTACAATTTTTAGGGTCTTTTGTCTTCTTTGTTTTGATAATTTTTGTTTTGGTAACTGCTTTACATTAATGCTAAGCTTTCAAAGGAAATAGTGACAACTACATTGATGGATATTCCTTTATCCATTGAGCTTTTTTAAAATTTGCTTAACATCTTGTTTAACTAATTAGTCTTTAATTATATTCATCTCTACATCTTTACCCTTTCTACATGTCTTTTACAAATTTCCAAAATAATACTTCTACAAATCTGACCTACTCTAAAAACATTCAGTTATTCTCTGTAGTCTACAAGATAAAACATATACTTCCATTTGTGGCCCTCCATAACGTGGCTTCAGTATCCCGTTTCAGCTTCATTTCATATCATTTTCCCTAACTGCCTGCATAAGCCAAAGAACTTGGACTCTCATGCTTTCTTTGTCCTACCATCTCCTGTTCTTTTAATGTACTCTTTATCTTCACCTGCTGAAGTCATTTTCTTTGGGACCAAATCCCAACCCAGTGTAATGCTAATGTGATACTCATAGTAGCTGCTATGAATATGCATATGTATTCCCAGTATAGATTTGCAAAATATAATAAACTCTCTTCCTCAAAGAAAAAACCAAAATATTTATTTGGAACATCAATAATAGGATACCAGGAGGTAAGATTTAGCAAGGTACTCACTACCAAACCAGGGAGCGCCAACATTTAAGCATTCTTTCTGTTAGCCTCTCCACAAACAAGTTCCCCTAAGGCAAGTTCCTCCTTTGACTCTCCCTTGGTCTCACTCTCTTTTCTGCCTCTCCAGCTCTATTTCAGGTATTCTGTTGCACAAGCTCCTCCCACAATGAGCTCCATATGACTCAGCCTCAGGATGTATCACAACTGTGAGGTGGGCCAGAGCTCAAAGCAAGTCAAATAGGTCTATTAATGGCAGAGAAGACCTTACTATTCCATTGACATTACACCTAGTTACCTTCTCCTCCATGAATCCTTCTCTGATCACCTAATGTAAATGCTCTTTCTCTTACAAAGCAATTTGTCTATAACTCTCTTTGCATCCTTGGTATACTCTATCTTGTATTACAGTTATTTTCCTGCACATTGGACAAAACAGTCTATTATGAGCTCTCTGAGGGCAGGAATTATGCTATCATTTATCTTTGTGTCCCCTATATCTAGAACTATGCCTCACATAGTAGTTACTTAATACATGTTGGCTAAAACAAAGAAACCTTCAGTTTCCCAATGGGAATTGAGAAAAGGTAGGAGACGTAAGTAATGCATCATATAAAGATTATGTTGTATTGTCCAGGCCTCTTTTCTCTTCAATTAGCACAAATTATTAAAAGTTGACTTTGTAAAGAATATAGCGAATATTTGATTTTTCTCATCAAAGCAGAAAACTAGAACAAACGAGTTTAAACTTCAGAGTTTAAATCATGGTCCATATTAAAGACATGAGAGTTCATGGTATTTCTATCTTTGATGTCTTTAGAAACTGGTTTGTGGTCTGAGTTTAGTCATCTTAGGGTCCGGACTAGTCTGGAAGGGTGAATGCTATATCACTTTCTTAGAATTAATCACATAGATATCCATCTCCCATCCAGGCTTCTACTCTTTGGACAACCCCTGCTCTATTCCAAAAGGACTGAATCTTCCGATTTAGTTGATTTGAGCATTGCTTTCCACCTAGGTTGTGATTTTTATCCCTATTCTACAACAAAAGTTATTAGAACAGCAATGATTCCTAAAATGATATGCCATTATCTAAAAGAATCCTTTTAAATCAAGGAATATTGACACTACTTTCAAATACAACAGTAAAATTTCTGGAGCTCTAAAGTCATAATTGTGCCTTTTAATCCAATGGTTTCTTCTTTTCTTTAGGATCAAATATAATTTTCTCTTATTGGCTTTTAAAGCCCTTTACAATGTGGAACAAACCTTTTTTTCCAACCTTATTTTTACATCATTATCCTTCCTGCATTCTGTCACCCAGTCAAACTGACTACTTTCTCTTCCCCACAAACAAAAATAAACCTCCAGTTTTCATACCTTTGCAATGGTTATCCCCTATACCTGGGATGTACCCCTTTCTCACCTCCACCTCTTAAAATGTCTGTTTATTTAAAAACTAAACTTCTTGAGGGTAGAGACTTTTATTTTTGTCTCTGTATCTCTAGTACCTAATGTAGTACCTAACACTTAGTTGGCAAAAGAATTGCTGTTGACTGGGTGATTTGAGTAGGGATCAATGTTTAATACTGTCTCATATTTTTTAAAATCCCTGTCCCTATGGATGTCCCTTATATTCTATGGGGGAGATCATATATACATATCTAAAAATATAGTCAGTGACTCAACAAACAAATAAGCTAAAATTAAAAAAAACCCCACAAACCATGTATTAAAATTTAGGTTAACATTTATAACAAATGGGCCAAATTACCCAAAGGAAAAACTGATCACTTTGGCCTAATCATATCATAGGGGGAGGGAATGAGAAAGAGGGGGAAGGGAAGAGGAGACAGAGAGAGAGAGAGAGAGAGAGAGAGAGAGAGAGAGAGAGAGAGAGAGAGAGAGAGAGAATGAGAGATTTTTTAAAAGGTATTTGTAAAAGAATTTTACAGAAATCACCACCTCCCCCACTTTTGGGTTCTATATCATAGATGGTTAACAAAACTTCATCAGAGCAATGTATGTCTGAAGAATCTCTGCACTGGCTGAGTACTTGTCCTAGTGAGATGGGTGTTATAGTGAATAAGAGGACAGTAAGAAGAGTCTGACACTTGAAAGGTCTTTGACAGCCTGTGGCTGATTGCTGATAGTGTTTAGAATAGACTTATTATCAGCTTCTATGCGCCTTATCAGGATGAACATGGCTCTTTGAAAATTAAAGTATATGAAAAAGGACATCTTGCATTTTGCTTCTGATAGTTTTCCCTAAACTTAACATTTTCAAAAAAACACAAAATGGAGAAACCTCTTATCATTTAAAGCAGTTGTTCCCATCCCCCCATTCTCTTCCCCCTCCCTCAGTTGGGGCTTTATTCTCCTCTATGTTAGTAGAGATTTTTAAACCTCATCAAAAATCCAAAGGGTAGTTTAAAGACATACCATTGGTATTATTTAAGGTTACACTTAGAAAATCAGCACAGAGTATTTTTTTTTCAATTTTAAACAAGGAGTTTCATAGACCCAAAGAAAAACATAAACAGCAGGGGTGGTGGGCTTTTTTTCCACGTTTTTTTTTTTTAGCTCCCTTTGTTTGTTCCTTTGTTAATATCTTGCTCTGCTAGGTTTACAAATCCTAAATAAATAGAAATTAGTGCTCCTTACTTTGCAGTCCATTTGCTTTAGATGTTTGCCTTGAGGGACATTTGTGTATTCTACTAATGGCTGCAGCAGAGTGCTGTCTCATTTTCATTCTGGCAAAAAAAGGCCGTCACCATGGTTACAGTTTCATTTGCTAGAGAGAAACTGATGGCTGTTAGTGATCCCATCATAAGCAACTTCTGTCAGATTTCTTATCAAGTAGACATATTTTGACAAAGTGAAAGATAACACCATAATAAGAGAACTGAGTTGCTACTCTATGTAATGAACCATTTAGCATTTAATGAAATGTGAAACCACATTTTAAAAACTGAAGGTGGGGAGGGAAAGTAATATTTATAATTTACACACAAAAAAGAAATATTCCATCCTGGAATAATGATAGCCTGTTTTCTTTCTGTTGTCAAGGTAAATCTGGCAGGGCAACAGTGATTTATATTTGGGGGTCTTACACAAGCCAGCATGCAGCTGGGGAGGTCTCCCAACGATGTCTAATAACTTTTAGCTTTGCCCATTTACCTTGGTTTGCCCCAAGGCTATGCCAGGAGCCATATACAAGGTGAATAGGTGAAAAAGGCAAGATGAAAGACCTAGCACAGCATTTTGCCCCAGCACAGATCACAAATTTGTCTAGTTCTCCATAGTGGATGTTCTTGTCCTAGAGCTGATGATCAGGACCAATTAAGCACCTTGTCCTTTTGTGCAGTGGGATGTTTCTAGATGATGGTCATGATGACATCTTTTGATAGTGAAGGAAACACACATCTGTCCCCAAAGGTTTCCATTGGGGTCAAAACTGAAGAATGCAGTAGCATTCAGCATACTCGAAAGACCAAGAGAAAGGGAAGTAAGCTTTGAAAGTAGGGAATTTTAACTGAATATCAGGAAAAGAAGCATGACAATATAATCTATTTGATTATAGACTAGTCTTCTCAGAAACATGGGGGAAGGGTTTTCCCTCTGACTTTTGAAAGGCCTAGACTGAATCAGCAGAAAGCTTCCTTTCCGGAAAAGTCCTTTTTGTTTCTGACTTTAATGATTTATTTCAATCTCAAGTAATGAAGCCTGAAGTAGAAATTACATTTTGGAAAAGGGAAAATGATTTTCTTACACATAAAACAAGAGACCAAGTTTCACATCTAATACCAACTCTGTCAGGACAAAGGTATATACACTGCTCATAAAAAACACAAGGCTTTCAAAGACTTCTAGCTGAGTACGGGTAGCAGTCTGATAAAATATTGGAAGATGGCTTTTCTTTTTGCCTTTTTTTTTGTTGAGTGTGCGAGGCTTTCACTTCAAATTCAAGAAAAGATGTGAGACCGTACTATGTTAAGGGTGGTACTATTAATTTTGAGCATTGGAATTTCTTGAGTTCCCTTTGTGGTGGATGACGGCAGCTCTGTGACTAGAAGGAGAGCAGAGCTACCCCGTGGAGGGGTTTCAAATGAATTCTCTCTCCTTTTCCATTTCTTTGCTTTTTTCTACTGATAATAACCAACAAGAGCCAAAGAAGGGATATAAAACCTGAAGCTGGTTTTGAAAACCACCAGATGTTGTATGTATCAACAGGAGATCAACAAATTAGCATCTGGTGATAGAAATCTGCATGTGAAATGGGGGGATGGTGTATCAGATGAACCATTCTTAACCTTTTTTGTCTGGATCATAGACCCCTTTGACTGTCTGATGAAGCCTATGGACCCTTTCACAAAATGATATAACATGCTTAAAATACATATATTAAAGTTCATAGAACTACAAAGGAATCTAATTATATTGAAATATAGTTATCAAAATATTTTTAGAAAAACAAGTTCATGGACCCCAAGATAAGAATCTATATAATAGATCATGTGCATGCATGCATGCATGCATGCATACTCACACACACACACACACACACACACACATACACACACACATCCCTCCTTTTCAGTTATACAGTCTTAAGGTTTTAGGAGTAAAGTGCTCACCCACCAAACATATACTTCAGAAAGCAATACCTATTTTTTTTATAAAATTGAAACCTTTGACCATTACACACTTCCCCAAGATGTGGGATTACAAGAAGATTGTAAAGTCACTAAAGCAATCTGCACCTTCCAAAAGAGATTTCTAAAATACATATAAATATCCCAGCATCTGTGACACAGTATTTCTAATGGGTGGATATGTAATATATTACTTGTTGCTCCAAGGGAGTTCTGGCATTTATACACACATTGTAACTTGGATTTCAAGAAAGCTTGAAAGAAATATTCTCTCTAAGTAAGCCGATCTAATTTAGAAGAGATGTAATTTTATTCATTCAGGGGAAAAACAGGAAAAGTATCTTTCTCTCAGAGTTTGCCTTGTTTACATTTGCCCATATCCCCCTATTCTGAAAAATGAGGTTTAGTTTTGTTATGATTCAAAGGATATTATAGAGAAGCAAAGGAGTCAAATCTTTTTTTTAAATGTTATCATATAAAGGTCTAAGTCATATGATTATAATAAAGGGTAACTATGCTCAATGTTATTGACTATGACATATTACTTTGCTATACAGAATTCCCTTAATTCACAAAATAGATAAGCTCCTAAAAAGTTGCATGTGAGACAAAAATTTATTTTACCCAGTTTGAATTGTAAAGTGACAGCCACAGTCTATTTATTAAAAGAATTCTCTAATGGAAGGAGTTCAACACTTATGGTTAGGAAGCAACAAGGATGAAAGGAGTCAGATTTAGAGCTAGAAAACATATCAGAGATTATCTAGATCAACTCACTCATCTTATAAATGAGGAAACTGAGGCCCAGAGGAATGAAGTGACTTGCTCATAGTGCCCTGGGAACTAAGGGACAGAGTCAAAATTTGAAATCAGTTTTTTTGATGCCAAACCAATGTTTTCCCCACTATACCACAATGTACACTGAAGCAAGAAGAGGGCTATATTTGGTATCAAAAGGGCTGGGGGCAACTTGATTATTGTCTCTAGGTCTCAGTTTCCTTCTGTAAAATGAAGGAGTTGTGTTAGATGACCTTTCAGATAACCTCTAAATCTATGGACCTATGACACCTAAAAATTAGCTTTACATACCTGTGTAATATTCTGTATAATACATATTTTATACTTGAAGTACACGCATTATCAAAAGCAAGGCTCATCAAATATGAAGCTGATTGTAAGTTCACTAAGATCTAGGAGATAGCTTATTTTTCCTTCTGTCTTCCCAAGTGCCTAGCAAAATATTTCTAAGATGTACAAACACAGCAAGCACTTAATAAATGTCCAATAAATTAATAAATTGGGGTTATATGGCTCGGGGATAGGTAGGTGATACAGTGGGTAGAGTGCTAGGCCCAGATTCAGGAAGATGAGTTCACATCCATTCTCAGACTCTTATTAATTGAGTGACTCTGGGTAAGTCATTTAATTTCTATCTGCCTCAGTTTCCTCCATTGTAATATGGGAATAATAATAGCACCTACCTCCTTGGGTTGTTGTGATCAAATGAGATATTTGTAAAACTACTAGCACGGTGACTGGCACATAACAGTGTGGGCAATATGGGGCAGTTATGTGGCACAATGAATAAAGCACTGCCCTGGAGTCAGGAGGACCTAAATTCAAATCCAGCCTCAGACACTTGACCCACTTACTAGCTGTGTGACCTTGGGCAAGTCACTTAACCCCAATTGCCTCGCCTTTCCCCCTCCAAAAATAATAAATATATAAATGGGGTAGCTAGGTGGCACAGTAAATAGAGCACTGGCCCTGGAGTCAGGAGGACCTGAGTTCAAATCTGGACTCAGACAACACAAAACTAGTGTTGTGACCTTGGGCAAGTCACTTAATCCCAATTGCACTACCTTCCCCTCTCTAAAAAGTAAATAAATAAATAAATGAATTCATTGTTTCACCATCTTTTCCCTATTACCTCTGTTATTCCACCCTCAGGTAGATGGACCACAATCTCTCCTTCTACATTTCCTTCAGCTTTTTATTGCTTAGAACTCAATTAATTTCACCCTAGGAAATCTCATTCTCTTATGTATAAATATATCTTTCTAACCCCCTTCTATCTTGAGCTCTTGTCTCAATTATCTCAGGAAACTCTTCCTTCTACTCTTCCTAGATAAGAATAGAAGATAGCTTGGAGATCATCTAGCTCAATCCCATCGTTTCACAGGTGAATTAAAACAAAAAAGTAAGGAGACTTGCATAAGGTCACACAGGCATTGATCCTGGCAAACAAAGGCTTTCTGACTTTAAGTTTGCATTCTTTCTATCAAACTTGATGTACACATCTATTTATGGACCAAAAAAAAGTTAAAATAGATGAAAGTTTTTAAAAATCTTCAAAAGTTAATCCAGACCTCTAATTTTGGGGGTGTTACTGATCACACATCTTTTTTGAGTATGGGGAGGGAGTGAATTCCAGTGTTCATATTACAATGCATTGTATCAGAGGTCTGGGGCCGGATCACCATCTGCAGACAGTGGGATAGTCAGAACCAGATAGGGGCCCTAAGATTAATACAGAGTCCGTTAAAGGTCATAAGCAAACAGTATGTCAATAAACTCTAGCAAAATAGTTGGCAACAAAGAAGTAGTGGAAACCATGAGTGAAAAGAAAACCAATAGTCACAGACCAAAGTCTAGGATCAGAAAAAAATAAATATAAAAAGGACATGTTATAGGAAAGGTCAAAGAAGTGGGCATACCTTGTAAGAATTCTGCATACTCAATGTACTAGGAGCAGATAGAAGCTTTAAAGCAGTGGTTCTCAACCTTCCTAATGCTGTGACCCTTTAATACTTGTATGTGGGCGCATCTGCCTGGAGATGGATAGAGGAGCGGTGTCTCGGTTCCTAAGACCATGGGAAATACGTGTTTTCCAATGGTCTTAGGTGACCCCTGTGAAAGGGTTGTTCGAGCCCCAAAGGGGTCGCGACCCATAGGTTGAGAACCACTGCTTTAAAGAGTCTAGTTGATCCCTGCAGTTTCCCCGATGGGCTATAATTGTGGGAGGCTCTGCTTAACTCCAAATTTTTCTGAATAGAAGTCAGCTGTGTTAAGAATACTGACAAACATCACTGATGAAAAGAAAAACAATAATTTTTTTTTTAGTGGAATTAGGCTTAGTAAGGAGATCAGGAGGCAATGTCACCAATATCTGGGTGTTTTATAGAAGGGATGCTTATTCAGGGATATGTTGGACTAAAAGACCACTAAGATACCTTGAAACTCAAGAAGTCAGTGACCTTCTGAAATTCTCGAAAGATCCACAAGACTTTGTCAATATTTCCACAAGACTTTCATTTACCTCCTAAGCAGTAGCATTTAATATAATAAGAAAGGCAGCATCATAGAAGTTAGAGAGTTGTCCTTGGAACTAGGAAGACCAAGATCCAAATTTTGCCTTTAGCCCATGCTGGAAAGGTGACTCTAAGCAAAGTTGTTCAATTTTTCAGGGTACAAGGCAACTAACTTCAAGTTTCATAGAAGGCATTGACTTAGGTAGTTTCCTTACCTAGGAGTGCCCTATATCAATGAAATAACAGTCCCTAGCCCTATTTTAAAATTCTTCTTCAATTTTATTGTTTTTCTATTTAATTACTAATAGAAAATTGTTGCTTCTCCTATTTGTATTACAAACGTATAGCATTTCATCTAACGTTATAAGTAGTGTTGTAAAGCAAAATGGAGAGAAGGTTAGATTTGGAATCAAAAAGCCTGAATTTGACTGATAGAGAAATAATCAATAGTACAGGCAATTTACAAAAGAAGTTTCAATTTTCAAGATCCACATGAAAGAATTTTCCAGAACACCAATAATAAAAGAAATGTAAATAAAACCAAACTTTAAGGTTTTCCCTCATATGTATCAGATTGGCAAACACGGAGATGATAAATATTGAAAAGGTTATAGGAAGACTAGTACTAATGCACTGTCAATGGAGCTTCCAAGTGATCCAAGTATTCTGGAAAACAATTCTGAAATATACTAAGAAAAAAATGCTATACTCTATCCTTTGGTGTGGCAATACCACTACTATGTATAAACAACACCCAGTTTTCAGTCAAAAAAAAGCAAGTACACAAAATGTATGTTGTTAAACTTTTTGTAGTTGCAAAGAACTGGAAGAAATATGGGTACAAGTGTATTGGGGAATAACTGAACCAATTGTGGTATATAGATGTAATGGAATATTACAATATTTACAAATGAAAAATAAAAATTCAGAGAATCATGGGAAGACTGATTTAAACTACTAGAAAGTAAATCAAAACATGAGGTCAAATGTCATGATGACTGCAAAAATCTTAAAGAAACAAAAGACTTTGGAATGCTGATCAATGTAGTATCAAATTCCAACTTCACAGGTCTAGTAGTGAATCATTTTATCGTCTCAGTAGAGAAATGGTAGACTTTAGGCTTGGAATGAGACATATATTTCCATACATGGTCGACATGTTGATTTTGTTTTGCCTCATTCTTATAAAGAATGGATTGGGTGGGAGAAAGGGAGTCAGAGGTTATTACAGATATGTAAAAAAAGAAAATAGTACCACCATAACATGTTAAATTATTTTAAAAGGGAAAAAAATTAATGAGGTTAGACTTAAAGGACTCTAAAATGTATGAACTGTTTTGAGGGAACACAATATGCTGGAAATCCAACCACAATTCATATTATTTCAAAGGGAAAAGTTCCAAACTCCAAAGAGTTCCAAACAACTGGCCCACACATGAGCTTTTAGAGTAGAAACTGATTGTGTACTGGGTCTTTCTGTACCCTAGAAGCTTTACATTTATTGAGTATTCTGTGTTCCAGGAGAAGATTACTTTTTCTCCTCTTTAACACTGCTAGCTAGTTAGTAGCCAGAATAATATTAGATCAGATTCAGAGCCTGAGAACTAGGATTGGTTTTCATAATTAGGATAACAGCACTTTGGGGAGCTAGGAAAAAAAAACTGCAACTGTAACATATCACGCATATTATTTCCTACTTCATAAACTTGGCCCTAGTGGATTTTCATTTATTTAGCTCGTTTACAATGATCACCTAGCAAAATACCTTAGGATCATAGATTTATAGATGGAACGGAATTTAGAGACCTGTTTAGTCCAATCCACTCGTATTATAGATGAGGAAACTAAAGTGCAGAGATGTTCAATGAATTGCCTATGGTCACATGTGGTTAAGTGGTAAAGCTAGGATTCAAACCTAGCTGTCCTGACTTCAAATTCTGGACTTTTCCCTCTGTACCATACTTTCTGTTCAATATGAACTAAAAGATTATCTTAACTCAAATGACCCATGTACAAATTAGAGATGTTTTTACTTCTCTGGCTTGTTGCCCAAATAAAATGATTTGGAAAATTTAGTACCTAAGGTATTGTCATCAAATTTTATACTATGTATAAGACTTCCAAAGTTTAAAATATAAGCCTTTTTATTTATTTAACCCTTCTTTTACCTTACCCTACTCATTCATGACAGCCAAAGATTATAGTCTCACTCTCAATCTAGTGGTTATGTATTCTACCTAACGCTAGAAGGTTCTGAGAGAAAATACCAAGCTCTCTAGGATTCTGAGAATAAATTATCTAGTCTACTCCCTTAGCTCTAGCCTTTTCTGATTTATGCACTTCTTAAACTTGGATGCATGAACTTAATTTTTTTATAATGATACTTTTTTATAATTATAATTCAATATTATTGGTTTCCTTTGTATCCCATGTATTTTACTTTATTCAAAAACAGTTTTCTGAGCAGAGATCCATTAGCTCCTGCACTTGATTGTAAATTCCTTGAGGGCAGGGGCTGTCTTTTGCCTCTTTTTGTATCCCCAGTACTTAGTACTGTACTTGGCAAGCACTAGGTGCTTTAAAAGTATTTGGTTAATTGATTATTGAAGGTGTCCTATGGCAGAAAAAAAAGGTTAAGAAACCCTCATCTAGGGATATTGTCTAGGGAGTTATCCAATGATTTAAAAATTCAATGACTTCAGCTACCACCAACTGAAAGACTAAGTTCTTTAGGCTTTCTGAATGCATTTCAGTGCACTCCAATAATATGAGGAGAGCATAATGGACTTAACCACAGAAACCTGATTTGGCTGTACACAGAGCTTTATTCACTAAGCCAGAATTCCATGGGATAAAATTAAATATATTAAAAAGAACTACTATATAAGTTATATGTGTTTAGTATCTCTGAAACCCGGGCAGCATCTAATTGGCCAATAGGAAAACACCAAAATCCAGGAGTTCTCAAAATTCAAGTCTCAAAGGTGCTTCAACTCAGAATTTCTCCATCAGATACTCACTTCAGGAAAAAGTAGATGTCTCCCAGTTGCTTCCCCATTCATAGTCTCTTGTATTTGGGGGTCAATATTCTGTCATTTGTTCAGGATCTGGACATCTAGGTTGTTCTCTAACTCCTCCTCGAGTATAGGCACCAAAACTGAGGATTTAGACGTGGATTCCTCTTCTAAGCAGTTCCATCTTTCAGCCTCTCTGCTCTAGTCATTCCTTCAGCCTCTTTTTCTTACCCTCTTGAGCCTGGACATATGCAGAGTTCCAGTCTTACTGTCACTGTCTCATCATGGAAAAACTGGAGGGGTTTTCACCTTGAGCAGAGATCACCAGTCAATTCTCTTCATCCCTAGCAAGCAATGATTTACCAACACTGATTCCTGATTCTTGCTTTGCTGTTCTGTTAACTCCCAGAATACAACACTCTTCCCTTTCACAAAGTTCCAGCTAGTTGCTTTAATATATAAATTAGTGGTCTTGGAGTTAGGAAGACCTGATTTGAAATGCTGAATATGCTCATATACTTACCCTCCTCATATACAGCTGTTTGACCTTTTTAACTTCTCTGAGTCTCAGATTCCTCATCCCTAAAATGGAGAGAAGAGTATAACCTATCTTCCATGATTGATCTGAGGATCATTTGAGAGAGTATGTGTAAAGTGCTCTGAAAACCTTAAACCTCTAGGTAAGTGCTAATTATTATTATGTCAGTTGGAGTACCCCCTGACCTCATACATGAGGTTGCCCAAGGAGGGTAATCATGTCCCCTGCCATCTTCATAATTCCATTCTGGCTTATTACCTTCTGTGTCCTAGGATTCAGTAAGCATTTATTAATCACTAAGCATTAGAACTAAGTGTGTCTACTTCCTGGATTAGAACTCCCTACTATCTCTAGGGACTCTGGGGGAGTGCCTGCTTTTTCCAATTAACTCTAAGTTTCCACTGCTTCATCTAGGGCATCGAAAATAGTAATTCAAATTCCTCTAGTCTGTCTTCAGAAACCTCTAAGAGAGATTGGGAGAAGGAACTATATATCCCTCCCTGCACTGCAAAGGAGAGGAAATTTATACACTCTGCCAAATTAGTAAATGTATACTCAACTGAATGAGAGAATCATAATCAGAGAATAGCCAGTGGACCTTTGCCCAATTGCAGCAAAGTTGAGAGATTGCTTATAGCATTTACATTCCTTCAGTCATAACTTATACCCAGAAATAATTGAGCCTAGCACCCAACTAGCAAAAAATAGTTAAAATAGGAAATGACTCAAGTTCCTAATTCTTCATACAATCACACAACCACCGATCACTGTGAGTCTTTTCCAGGTGAACTTTACATAATCTCATATGGATAGAGCCTGGGGGAAAGCCCAAGACTGTTGCTTTGGGGTGAAAAATGCCTAGCCTAGGTTTTCTGTCCTCACCTCACCCTGCACACCTTGTGTCATGGGTGCCATCCAGCCTCTCAAATGAATTTGTCTTTAAAAAGTTCAGTTGAGAGTCTGTTTTATATTTCTTTCCACAGGAGCCATAATTGCTACCAGTTAATTGCTACACTGTAACTGTATAGTATTCTTAACTTCTCATCTTTAACTTTGTCCCGCTTTCTTTATGGGATAATGTCTATGAAAATAGTTAATGATAAGAAGCATTTAAATGGTGTATTTACTATAATGGACAATATAAAATTTTACTTGTGATTATGACTAAGTATTCCAGAGAGTATAAGTGAAGATGATTTCCATAGGTCCAGGCTAGAAGAGAGATACAATATGTTTGTTCACAATTTTTCACTCATCCTTATGGCATTGCTAAGAGATTGGAAGCCTCTCCATTCTTAGTTCCCCAAAAGAAAAAAGTAGGGCAGGAGAGTTTGGTTAGACCATTTCATGGTCTTGTGACCCTGTTCATTTCAGGAATGTACAATATCACCCCAGTGTATGATAAAGATAAGGACGGCTTTTGATGATCCCATTTCTTATTCTTACATCTCATCATGATGACATATCTCACATAGTATATGGTGTTCTATGAAACATTATTTCAAAAACGAAGTCTCAAAAAATACAAATGATTCCTAAGAAATCTTTAGATAACATTTCTACAGGGGTCTAAGATTCTGTGTGAATATGGGCATCGTGGTTGGCAGCTCACTAAGCATAAAATTCATTTCCACAACATTTAGGATAATTAGAGTTTAGTATGGGAAAGAGAAGTTGTGGTTGAGTCACGTCCGGCTTTTTCTGACCCCGTTTGGGATTATCTTCACAAAGGTACTTGAGTAGTTTGTCTTTTCCTTCTCTGGCTCATTTTACAGATGAGGAATTGAGGCAAACAGTGCTAAGTGAATTGCCCAGGATCACACAGGTAGTTTGAAGCCAGATCTGACCTTACAGAGATGACTTTTCCTAACTCTATCCACTGTGTCACCTAGCTGCCATGGAAAAGGAAAGTAGTGATTTTCAAAGTTTATGATTTATGAATAATTATTTTATCCATATATATGTATACATATATATATACATATATAAGTGCGTATTATGTATGTATATTCTGTTTTCCAAATCTTAACAATGCTTACCGTCATTTAAATATTATTCTGCAAAAGCCAGTGATTTTTTTTTTCCAGATTCCTTCAGAAATCAGTTCCTTCAGTCTTAATTCTGTAGGCAACATTAAAATGAATAATAATTGATATTTTTGTAGGATTTTAAGATTTGCAATCCACATTAGGAATATTACCTAATTTGATTTCCTCAACAACCATGTGAGAGGAAGACTTTTTTTTTTCTCCATTTTACTGATGAAGGAAATGGAATTTGAAGATGATTGACTGGGAGTCACACATTTGGTAAATATATAAAGCTTCTTTTGAACCCAGTTCTTGCTACTTTCAGGACCATCATACTTTTCACTATACCGTGTTAAAATATAAAACCTGCGGTATTTTTGTGGCTCTAAAATCTTTGATTTGAAATCTGATTTTTCTATCAGGAGAATGAAATTGGATGTTCAAATAAAAAATTAACCAGAACCACATTTCATTCTGTGGTTTGCACTTTATGACTACCAGACAAATATAGAGATATTACTCTGCAGGCCACAGTTGTTGAACTTAATCCACACATCACGATGAACAATGGCTCCACTTTGATTTAATATTGAGTAGCTGCAGAAGCAGATTTGAAAAATTATCCTAATCAGAAAAGGTAAAATTGAGATAATCTAAAAGGACATGTACCCACAATATTTACTGAGATCTTGCACACAAATAAGCAGAAAAAAGAGAGAGACTTGAAAGCACATGAGGGTGCACACAACACACACACACACACACACACACACACTCACATACACACATAGGGATCTGAGCCGAAAAGGCAAAAAAAGTGTCAAACCAAAAAATGACTTGAAAGATGCAAACATCGCACTGTCTGAATGACAATAGAACTGGGCAGAGATGAGAGACCAATCAAGTCAGCACCAAAACACAGTTTTACTTCTTGCTACATTCAATCAATCAATCATTTAAGTCAATTCAATAGACATTTGAGAAGAACCTGATATGTGCAAGGCACTGTGCTAGATGGTGGGGATATAAAAACCAAAAAAGGGAAAGCGTGACTCCCTGTCTGCAAGAATCTTCCATTCTTTTGAAGAAGCAATAGATTCACAGACAAGTAAAAACAAAATCACTTTGGAGAAAGAGAAAAAAGTAAGATCTGAGGGGTCAGGAAGGTCACACTTGAAGTGAATCTTGAAGGCTGTTAGAGGATGTAAGAGGGAGAGCATTTTGGGCACGGAGTATAGTATGCAGCCTGGTGTGGGGCAGGGAAATAAGTTACCATGTATGGAGAGCAGAAAGTAGGCCCT
Organism: Pseudochirops cupreus; assembly: GCA_028627135.1. Taxonomy (NCBI): domain Eukaryota; kingdom Metazoa; phylum Chordata; class Mammalia; order Diprotodontia; family Pseudocheiridae; genus Pseudochirops; species Pseudochirops cupreus. Next base: position 381,119,885 of record CM053580.1, on the reverse strand, counting down.
TTCAGCTGGAATAGTGCAACTGAGAGAGAATAATATGGAATGACTCTGGAAAGACAGTCTGGAACCAAATTATGCAATACTTTTAATGGCAAATGGAGAAGTTTCTATTTTATACTAGCAAAAATAAGGAGTCACTGAAACTCCTCTACCAAGGGAGCAAAAAATACTTACTGAATGCTTTCTCTATTCAAGGTATTACGGGGGATGCAAAAATGAACAATACTCCTGCCTTCATGGATCTTACGATCTCACAGGAAATAAAGAACATATGGCAAATAGCTCTAAAATAAACAGAAAATTATGTTTATATAATAAAACTACAGTACAAACTACTGTGAGAGTTCAGAGGAGGGAGAGATCATATGTACTAAAAAGTACCTGTGGGGAAACTATTAAAGCAGCTAGGTGGCCCAGCAAAGAAAACATGGGCCTGTAGTTAGGAAGCCCTGAGTTCAAATCCAGCCTCAGACCTTACTAGCTGTGTAACCTGGGCAAATCACCAAACCTTTGCTTGTCTGGAAAATGGGAATAATAGCACCTACCATACCACTCCCCCTCAGCTTGTTGTGAAGATCAAAGGAGGTAATGGCTATAAAGTACTCAGATGAGTGCCTGGTACATAGTTAGCGCTATACAAATATGATAACTAGCTATAGATTACTGAATTGTGTTTCTGAACTGCATCATTTTTCACATGAAGTTCCCAAAAAAAGTATCCCCAGAAACACTAGACTTTAAAAAAATTATTAGTTGTATTTATATGCACACACACACACACACACACACACACACACACACACAACTATCTGTGTAATTGTAAATATGTCAAAACCTTGTTGAGCATCAAGTTTCTTAATTTGTAAAATGAGCACTTTGGACCAGAAGATCTCAGAGGTCACTTCTGTCTCTATACATGTATATTTGAACCAAGGGACTTAAAATTTTATTTTATGAGAAGAATTCACTCAGATTACAAGAAGTCAATTGTAACTTCCAGTTCAGAAGACAGGTCCCTAGAGATTACATAGCAATGCATTATTCCATAGACATGCTCTTCTTGCCAAAGCCATATTTAAATGGCAATCAGTTTAAATAAAACTCCACTTTTCTCCTAGCTGTTAAGTGATCACCTTTTGGTCTGAAGTTGCATTAGTTAAAATAATGAAAAAGTGAAGAAAATGAGGATAGAAACTGAGTGGTATTAACAGATGTGATCTCATCAGGGTTCCATTTGTTAAAGAAAAACATTGAATATTAATTAAAAGTTAATTAGAACTAATTGCCAATTAGAAAGAAAAAGTAATTTGAAGCTACCAATAGCCCTTCTATTATTATTACCTTTGAGATTCCTCCACATAAGAGGGTCCCCAAGCGCAGTATTTTACTTGCCTCTTGCATTTCTGTTATATCTTGTACTGTTAAAGTTTGTTTCATGCATTTGAGAACAGATCAAGATTTTCAAATATCATTGCTGAGTTTAGGGTTATCTGCTAGGACACACCAAAGAGAGGAGACATAAGGAGCAATGTGAAGGTGCTCTTATTATTGATTTTTATAAATGCTAATATTTTTAATGCTTAAGAAATTTTCTTCCCATGACATGTATTTATTTTCTTATAACTCAAGTCGTATTCATTACAGTGGAATCTCAAAGTCTCTGGTGGACAGTAGCACACAGGGAGATAATTTTCAAGTGGGTGTGTGGGAGGATAGCTGGGGGGAAACCCAGTTTTCTAAATTTGCCTGGGGCACTAAAGAGGCTTGTCCTCAGCTTTGCATAGCAACATTCAGCTTGTACCTTAACAAAAGGTGTGCTCTGCACATGACTAAGAGGCCATAGCAGACATTGAAAATGACATCAGAAGCTTTGAAAGCAATAAAGCATACAACTATTAGTTTTTAAAGTATCTTCTGCCTCGTTAAATTCCCCCTGTATTTATAGGACAGATGTTGCTTGAGAGGAAGTAATGCTAGTTTTCATTCTGTCAATATGATATCCCACTGTTTGGTAAAAGATCACCTTGCAAAGAAGAAATTAACTCCATTACTTACTTGGGACTGGGCTTCTATTATCAAAATGGGTGCAACATTTGGTGAAGTTTCAAGAATTAAGAATTACTATTTAACATTCAATGCTAAACTTCAGTCCAATAATTCATTTCCTATATATTAGATCACTGATCCATGATAAATGTTTGTTCTCGACCTGGACAGGATGAAAATCATTAATCTTATTTAATTTTTATCCCTCACTTCCACATCCTAAAAGATTTTCTTTCTTAGAAGATATAATACTTTAGATTACAAAACTTTTTCTCCCCTCCCCATTTGTACCATAATTTAAAAGGAAAATTCTTACATTCATATGATTGAATTTAAAAAGCATTTATTAAACACTTACTATATGCAAACATTGTGCTAAGTGCTGGGGATAAAAATACCAAGTACTTGAAAGTCTCTGCCTTTATGCAACAGATATTCTAATAGTAAGCTGTAACCCTGAGTTGAAGCAGATTTGTATGGGAATCACTTTATTAGAGACTGATTACTTAATAGCCCTTGCCTGCAGAAGGAGAAAAGTTACTAAGAGCTTGAGAAGAAAGATAAATTTTGGTCTCATTACTTCAAACTTCAAAAAAGAAAATTCACAATTCCAGATTCTCTTCAGGTCCCTGAAAGAAGAAAAAGATTGAGGTAAAAAGCCAACATATAGAAAGACTGCCTCCTTAATTGTACCCTTGTATCTAGCTTACTGAAAAAGAGACTTCAGGGAATTTCCTCTGAGATGACATAAGACTCTCTGAGTCTATAGGAAACTAGGATATTGTTCTCTGAGAGCTAATTCACTCTGCATATTGTCTGGTATATTTTCATTTGCTGTATTTTCACCTGTATAGCTTTTCTAATTTGTTTGCTATTGTCCAGAATAATTGGATTATTTTCCTATTCACTATCTGTATTCTTTGCTTAACTGGGAAGAGTCAAACATTGGAAATTGAGCTTGAAGCACTTCATCTCTGATAAGGGAGCACTGGAACTCAGCTTGAACCTAAAATATTATTACCTGCAGATGTGGACTCCCCACCCCTGCCTCTAGGCTAACAAAATTGGAGAGGAGATAGATATAATTCCAGCCTAATACCCTCTTTCTCTAAATGTTAACAGTGATCAGGCTCTGGTCCCAAATTTCTGCCAATCCTTCTGAAAGGAATCAAATACTCCCTTGGAGAAGATTGAAAACAAGGAGAAAAAAGATATTTTTATCTTGACAGACACATGTAGAGACATATAACCACCATGCATAGCACATGATACCCACTATAGGGAGAAAACATATAGGGGACTGGTGGCTAACAAATGATATTTTGGTTTGGAAAGTAACAACTATGGTGGGTGGGGCCTTAGAGGAGTAGATTGACCCATCATTTCCATAAGTAATGTCAGTATTGATTTAATTGTGATTCCAGAACTAGTAGTTGAGTGTAGAAAGAAGAAGAGATCCATGTAAGGCATTTGGAGAGATGCTCTCCAGGACCTAAAGATGGCTAGGACCTGTCTGAAATAGAAGGCATCTGTAACGATACTGGGATTTGAAGATCTTCCACGCCCCTTGAGCTTGCTGATGTAGCAGGAAGGGGTGGAGCAAGAGAACGC
>CM053580.1:381100628-381115731 GCA_028627135.1 Pseudochirops cupreus | reverse complement strand
CAGTTTTCTGGTATTTAAATGAATGCACTATCTATATTTCTTATGTAGAGAGCCTGTTCCATTTTGTGATTAATAACTATATCAGCATATTTATAGTTACTGTAGGCATTGTGAATACTGCATTGCTGATACAGCATCCTTCAATTAGTTTTGAGACTCATTCTTGAAGGAATTATACAATCAAGTTTCTACCCATATAATTGGAAACTTATGAAAGTTTTAACTGCTCTCTTTGTAAAATACATTGTTAAGCAGCCAATTTGGATTTTTTCATCTTCCAAATTTTCTCATTAAATAGAACTTTCACTTCAGTCTTCTTACTGAGGTTATGTGTACAACATTGTAAGGTAAGTTGTTAAAAAGCAAACCTTTCAGATATCCCCTTGTTGGCCTGCAAAATGCATGACCAAAGATTGAAGCTATTTCAGCATATTAAGCACCCCTCTCCCTAACCTAATTCATCATGCCCAACTCATGCTCAGCTGTTCAAATCCAGCCAGGCTTTTGGTTATCTCAAAGAAATAGTTCAAGTCACCTTAAACCCTTAGTTTAGTTTGCTCAACTATGTAGAAAGAACATTTTTAACAAATTCATTTCATGTCCATGAATCACAGGTTTTTCATTTATGAAATGGGAATAAAAATAATTGCATAACCTTCTTCACAGTGGTATAGGAAGAAAACTCTATAAACCATAAACTACTAAAGTGCTATGTAAATGTAAACCATTACATTAGAGAAAATGTGGGCCTGAATTTAGTACAGAAATAATCACCAGTATCCTGAGGATATAAAGAGAGCCAAAGGAAAGCCACCAGAACACTGGGTGAACTTTCTGCAGTGAACCTATGGGAGGACATGGACAAAAATCTCATAAGAAGGGCAAGAATAGATGGCTTGGGATTTCCAGTGTTGCAAGGAATAGACACATTGATGAGATCTCAGATGCACTGTTGTTTTGGAGAAATAGTGCCTTTGTGTATGCAATATCTAATAGAAGTAAAAATAATTAGTACTTTTGCCTCCTCATGCCCCACCTCCTAAATCCTCATATAACAGAAATAACAAATACTTGTGAAATTCATGAATGTTGCTTTTTTTTTTCATGGACTAGCTTTGCACTTCTTAATGTGAGATTCCTGTAATTAACTTAGAGTGAGAAAAATGAAAAAAAAATATTTTCTCTTTTAAATACATTTAGCTAAAATCCTGGACTGAATCCATAATTTTTAAAACTTGTCATTTATAAGTATTGTTAGTATGGCCTGACTGTTAGGTAGTTACAAGAAAGTTATACAATAAAGAAAAATTCACATTACACAATCTAAAAATTTCACCCTGACCTAAAAATGTCATCAATGCATTTTAAATATAGTGTAAAAAATGTTGCTCAAATGTTTTTAATACATGAATAATATTTTTTTTTTGCCTTGGGGACTGTAAGAAATAATTACTATTTAACTTGTAATGAATAAAGGAAACTAATCCTTCCTCCCTCCCTCCCATTTTAAAATCTTTATCTTTTGGAACAGATTTCAAGAAACCTTAATAATGTGATTTCTAAAGATCTAACCTTTTCTAATTTGGGGTTCTCTCATCAAAATAAATTATTCTTTAATAGCCTGTGCACAGGAGGGAATGAAATGACAAGTAGCCCATCCAATCCCCATTCTAGAGAAATCCCCCTGGAATTTATAAAGAAAGAATATGTTCTTCAGGATATTTCCCAGTGGTTCACGATCTATAGTTGGAAGTGAAAGTCTGAAATTCAGTTACTACATAAGAGACTGGAAAGGCATAAACCCATGTAGAATTAAAATTATTTAATGGACATAAAACAAGATTTAAAAAAAAAACAAAAGAAATGCTCATCACTAAAACACATTTCTTAACTTGAAGGATTTACAGAAGCAACAGGAGCACGTCCGTTCCTCTGACTTGACCAAAAGGTAAGTGTGCCTGGACAATGTTGCTATCTGATTAGGCCTCCTTCATTCAACTTAATCAAACATGGCTCCTAATCAAGCCCCTGCCACTGTATGTTTTTGGTTTCTCTTTTTGTCAATGTGTTTGCAATACAGTAACCTTTGCAAATGTGCTTTTAACATCTTAATTCTTCTAGCTTCTCATTTCTTTCATGAATGTGCTTCCTTCTTTTGTTATCAAAGGCAGTCAAGTTCTGATTTTCCAGGTTAATGGAGGAGAATAGTGACATAAATAATCCATTCACAACAGATAACACCGAAGCCATTTCTATTTATCTTCCAATTGCGCTTCCTGTGTTGTTTTTGTTTTTCCCAGCAGATTTACCTTCCTAATTATGTTTTATTCAAGCCAATATTTAAATTAATCTGCAGTCCCTGAGCACACAACAACTGAGGTGGCCCAGAAGCAGGCACAGTGGCAGGGAGAAATTAGCTCAAGATTAAATCTCTGCTGCATACAATCTACAGTGGCTTATATTAATTGCACACCTTAATAGAACACTTTACATATGTTATAGCATTTGAGCCTCACAACAACCTTACAAGGAGGGTACAGCAAGTACATGGAAGGGTTGTTCATTTCATCTCCATTTTGCAGACAATCAAACAGAGGCCCAAACAGACCTCTCGAAGGTCACATAGCTAGCAAATGGCAGCATTAGCTTACCCACATAATTACTCTGACTTCCAAACCAGTCCTTCTTAGAACACATTACCCTAAGAAGAGGTTGAGTAAAGGGAGGATAGGTGGCACGATGAATAGAGCACCGGCCCTGGAGACAGGAGGACCTGAGTTCAAATCCTGCCTCAGACACTTAACTAGCCTTGTGACCCTTGCGCAAGTCACTTAACCCCAATTGCTCTCCAAAAAGAAAAAAAAAAGAAGAGGAGGAGTGTGTAGTGGAAGAAATTTGGAGTTAGAAAATCTAGGTTATTATGCCTACTAGCCATGTGACCTTGAACAGGTTACCTTCCTTTTCTGTTACTTCATACCATGTCGTACTCATATAGGATTAGGGTTTGTCTGCTTGTTTTTCTTAGCTGGAAATAAGATAAAGTAGATAAAGTACTTTAAGTTTTATATAGCACTGCACAAATATAAGATGAAATTATTATAACTATTGTCATTTTTATTATGCTGCTTTCTATGTGTGAATAACTAAGAAGTGATCATAATTATTTTTAGATTTTCCTTGGATCCTTACCCTCCATAGACTCTTCTTCTACAGTACTTTTCCAGGACCTCTCCATTTACTCTTCCTCTCCTTTATGTCTATCTTAATCATTTCCATTAGCTTCACTTTGCTTCAAAACTATTTTTCATCAGCTTTATGTTTCCCTGTAGTGCCAAATTGCACACACAAACACACATCAGAAAAAAATGGTGTATTTTTTCACAGTAAGTTGTGACCTCTTTTTTAAGGATCTTTTTTTGATTAATTTATTGGTTTGTTTGCCAAACAGAGACTAGAATTGACTAACGGCATGTTAGTGAAACTAATATTTACATTTGACAAAGGACACCGTAATAGCAGAATATTTTGTTGCTTTGTTTTCTTTTTGCTTTTGTCTCTGTTTTTGACACTGGGTCTTCCCATCCCACCCATTCTGGAAGTACAATGGTCAGCTATTGGCCCAATCTCCTTGCTTATTGGCATGGAGGCTTTGACTCACTTAGTTTCTTATCTGGGTGGACTTACTCCTCTCTCGGCTGCCTACTGGCCCCATGCCCCTGAGGGTTTATCATACTTGTGCCAGACTGAATGTGTATACGTGATTGGATTTAGCCCTACTGTAGTTAATAACTCCTAAGCTCAAATGATCTTTCACCTCAGCTTCCTTAATAATCAAGAGAACAACCATAACTATACACATAATAGTTTTACAAATTTCAGGGTAGCCCCCCAAACACCCCATGAATCATTAAGAGCTTGCCTTTAAAACATTACTATTCTAAGGTATTTATTAACTTTTCAAATTATTTGTAGTAGAAAGAAATTATTTCCAGCATTGATATTAAATTATTTAATAACTTAACAAAGATTATTTCCTAGCATTCATTGGTCATCTCTTCAACTCAACAAAGCACACAAATTCCTTGACATAGCACTTTTGTAAAACCCAATGGATCAGTTGGCATTTGCTTTGTGTCTTAAGGAACAGGTTGTAGTTTAGGCAGATAGAGTTGAGTATGGGATGGAGAAGGTCTTAAAGGCATAAAGGATGATGTAAGCAAAAGCAGAATGGGGTACTGCAGATGGCAAGAAGTCATTCAGTTTGCCTGGGAGAGAATCGTGTGGGAAAATGATAAAGCTTTGCTGTGTTATGAAAACCCCAGAGTGACATGCTATGTTTATTTTGTAGGCAATATAGAGATACAAAGGTATTATTAAAAGAAAAAATTGACTGCAGAAGGAGAGTAAACTGAACATAAAATGAGAGACTTCAATGACAAGGTTAGGTTGGGAAACTTTCAGGTGCCAGAAGTGTACTAAGATGGAAATAGTAAGCATGCAGAGGTATAGGTCTAGAACTCAGTAGAAAGATTAAACTTGGAGATAAAAATTGGGGAACCAAGGTATAGATATCATTAAATCCTGCTTGGATAGTTAAAGTTAGATAGTTAAAGCTGCTGGCATAAATACTCACGTCTTCCAGTACTACAATGAATCTATGATCCTATCAGAGTGGGTACTTATAAATCTGAACCCATTCTTGCCTTCTCATCACATGTGATTCTTGTCCATTTCTTCCATTAATCACAGCTAATCACCTAGCTAATGAATGGGAAGACCTTCTAGTATTTTGATTCTTTTTCTTTTTTTTTTCTTTTTTTACATTTTATGGGTATAACAATCCTTCTCTGATGCCTCCTTGTGTTTTTTCAAAAATTATTATGAACTTCAAAATTACAGGTTATAATACAAATTTACCAAAAGTGGGGAGAAAAGATTTTCCATATAAGCAGCTAGGTGTTACAGTGAATAGAGCACTTGGCCTGCTGTCAAGGAAGAAGAGTTGAAATCCAAATGGAGACATTTGTGATAAGCTATATGACTCTGGGCAAGGCCCTTTATCTCTGTTGGCCTCACTTTCCTAAAATGTAAAATGGAATAACTCCTAGAGTTGTTACAATGACCAAATGAGATAATAATTGTAAAGCATTTAACATGAAATCTGGCATACAATGGGCACTAGTTAAAGGTTAGCTGTTGTTATTGTTAAAAAAAATCTAAGAGGCAATAATAGAGAAAAACATTCAAAATAACTACAAAACAAATAAAATATTTGAGTATCGTACCAACAAAGTGCACTTAATACTTGTACATTCTTGCATACATACATTCTACTGCAAAATACTCTTTAAAGAAATAGAGAACTAATTAAATAACTGTAGGAATAATCAGTATTCAAAACTGGGCTATGCTAGTATAATAATAATACTAAAACTACCCAAGTTAACTTGTAGTTTTAACACCACACCAATTAAACAACCAATGAAATAACTTAAAGAACAAGATAAAACAGTAACAAGATTCACTTAGAGGGAAGAAAAATCTGTAATATGAAAGGACATAATGAAAAGAAGTAGGAATGAAGGAATGGAACTTCTAGACCTCAAATTATATTATAAACCAATAACAAAAAGCATTTGGTGCTGTTTAAGAAATAGAGGAGTGTATCAGTGAAACAGATTAGATAAGAGAGAATAAAAAATAATGGAATTAAATAACTTATCATTCAATAAAGTTGAAAACATAAATTACATAAGAAAGAATTCCCTGTTTGATAAAAACTATTTGGAAAACTGAAAAGCAGCAGTCATAAAGTAGGGTCAGACAGACACCTCACACCATATTCAACAATAAATTCAAAATGGATATGCTACCTGAATATTAACAATCATACCATAAAAATGGGGTGAGGAGCAGATGATATACCTTTCATAACTAAGCATAGGAAGTGTATTCTTAATAAAACAAATGGCAGAGGGAATTGCAAAAGATAAAATATGTGATTTTCATTACATTATGTATAAAAGGTTTTCCAGAAACAAAATTAATCTGGGATTAGAAAATTAGATATTAACTGGGACAAAAGAGAATCCTTTTCATCAAATATCTCTGATGAATATTTGGTATTAGAGTTATACAGCCAACTTAGAAAAATATATAGTACCACAGACTATTGTCCAATAGCCAAGTGATCAAAGGACATGAACTAAAAAGTGATAAAAAAAAATTGCAGTTAACAACCATGTGAAAGAGTGCTACAATTCAATGATATTTTAAAAAAAATACAATTCAAACAATCCAAGAGAGTCATGTCAAACCCAGAGAACTGGCAAAGATGACAAGAGATGAGATTAATTAATGTTGGAAGGGTACACTCACACGTTGCTAGTGTATGTATAAATTGTGCACACCATTCTAGAAAGCAATTTGGAATTGTGTACATAATGTCGCTAAAATGTTCATGTCTATTGACTCAGAATTTCCACTGCTAAACATAGGATTCAAGGAAGTCATTGACAAAAAGAAATGACTCATATACACCAAAATATTTTTAGTGGTACTCAAATGGAAGCAAACAACTGGAAATAAAATAGACGTTCACTGATTGGGAAAAGGCTGAACAAATTGTGGTATATTAATGTAGTTGAATATTACCTTGCTGTAAGAAATGATGAAAATGAAAAGCATGGAAAGACATTAAACTGATGCAAAAGCAATAAGAATAGCCAGGACAATATACACAATGACTCTAGCAATTTGAATGGAAAGCAAAATGACCACAAAACAGTAAAAAAGGAATGTTACTATCGATAACCATGTGGAAAAAAATGCTCCAAATACTAATAATTCAAAAAATGCAAATTAAAGCAACTCTGAGGTTCCATATTACCAGCACTCAAATTGTCATAGATGACAGAAAAGGGAAATGAACATTTTTAGAATAGTTGTGGAAAAAATAGACAAAATAATGCATTCTTGATAGAGTCGTGAATCCATTCATCTATATTGTAAAGGAATTTGGAACTATGTACATACAGTCACCAAACTAGGCATAACTTTTGACTCATTGATACCACTAGTAGGCAATTACCACCAAAGAGATGTTTTTAAAAAAGAAAAAGCACACACACACACACACACACACACACACACACACGCACAAACATACATCTCTGAGTGTATAAGAATGAAGAGAATATCCTAGAACAACTTATAAAGTAACAATATTATAAAATGAATTGAAAAAGTTGAAATGTGACTGATACAGTGACAAAATGTAATTCAAGGGACTGATGACGAAGGATACTACCCAACACTCCTGGCTAAGATAATTAATTCAAAAACAAAATGAAAAATATATTTTTTGGATGTGATCAGAGAAGGAATTTTCTTTGACTAAAATAAAAAGATAAAATTTAAAAAATATATTTATTATAATTAGTCTTGGAGTTGAAGGAAAAGCACAAAGAGGTAAATCTCAGTGATATAAAATATATTAATTTAAATTGACATAGCAAAAAGTTCTAGTGAACTTATCAAATAAAAGATTTCCATGCAAAAATAGAATAGGAAAAAGGGATTATATGTGGAACCTTACTTTTCTTATATTTATAACTTAGTTTTAAAGTGTTTAATAAATACAACATTTTTTTCAAAGCTCACCTACTTTGTGCTTCCTTCTGTTATGTTTTTTGAATTAATTTTTTTAAAAGTTTCTTTGAGCCTCTTTTCTTTTTTTGGCAACATAACTAATACTTCCTCAACCTCACAAAAAAGAGAGAAAAAAAGAAAAAAATTGAAGAAATAAATAAAGACAAACATAATCAATATAATAAATAAACATAGTCAATGAAACCAAATTTATACCATTTTCATGTGCAAAATTATGTCTCACTCTGGACCTTTAGTCTGTCACTTTCAGGAGATTAGTAGCATGCCTCATCATTGGTGCTTTATATTTGTAGTTGGTCACTGCTCTGATCCTAGATATTATGTTTTTCAAAGTTGTTATTGTATAAATTGGTCTCCCAGTTCTTCTCACCTCACTCTGTATCTCATGTTTTCTTATATTTCTCTAAGATCACCCCTTTTATAATTTTTTAATAGTAAATTACACTCACATACCACAACTTGTTCAGCCATGCCCCAAATGATTGGCAACCTTACCCTTCTTCCAGTTCTTTGATACAGAAAAAAAAGCCAAGCTTCTATAAATATTTTTGCACAAATAGATCACTTTCCTCTTTCCTTCATCTTTTTGAGGATATGAACAACTTAGTGACTTTTGGGATATAAGCCCAGATTGCTTTCTCAAACGTCTGTAGTAATTCACAATTACACCAACAGTGTACCAGTGTCTGGATTTCTATAGCTCTTGCAACAACACTAATTTTCCTTGTCATCTTATCTAATTTATATGGTATGAGGTAGACCATAAGAACTGTTTTTCTTTGCATTTTTCTAATTATTAGTGATTAGGAGTATTTTTACTATCTCTATTGATACTTTGGATTTCTTGCTTTGACCTGATTACCCATACTTTTGATCATTTAGATCTTTGATATCACTCCTTTATCAGAGAAATGTGATGGAGAGGCTTTTCCCTCCTTGCTAATTCTTTGCCTTTTAATTTTAATTGTACTGAGTTTATTTTTACCAAAAAAATTAATTTTTTGTTATCAAAATTGTCTATAATATCTTCTATGACCCTCCATACCACTTCTTTGTTTTTGAACTCTTCATTTGTCTATAGTTATAAAAGGTGATTTTTTTTTCTGCATTGTACCTCTACTTTATTTATTAATTGACCCTTTATCATTAGGTCATATATCTATTAGGCACTTATTTTTGCATATGGTATGATCTTTTGTCAAATTGCTTTTGAATTTTCATAGCAGTTTTGTTGACAAGTGAATCTTAGTAGAATAGGGTTGTTAATTTTCATCAAATGCTATTTTATTTTCTTTCTTTATGTTGTATATCTACTCTGTTCCATTGATCAAATCTCCTCTACTCTTTAACTCATTCTTATGGTTTTGATGATTTCTATTTTTTCATTAGAGTTTGCTATTGGGTGATTCTAGGCTTCCTTCCTTCTTACCTTTTATCATTATTTTCCTTGAGAATTTTGACCAATTTTTCCCTTTGGATGGTTCTTGTTTTTGTTTTTTTAGATCTACGAGAAAATTCTTTGGTAGTTGGATTGGTGTGACAAGGAATAATTCAAGTAATATGGAGAACATTATCTTCTTTTTTATTATATTCTCATGCCCAGCCATGAGAAATTAATGTATCTTCACTTATTTGTCTCTTTTTATTCTATTAAAGAATATTTTATATAGTTCCTATATATGAATAAAAGATGAATTCCTAAATATTTTATGCATTTTATAGTTAATTTGAATGAAATTTTAAAAATCTTTTTTCAAGTGTTTTATTGGTGATACAGTAGCTCTCATCATTCTTAAAAGCTAATAGCTAAGGTGGCTAGGTGGCACAGTGAATAGAGTGCCAGCCCTGGAGTCAGGAGGACCTGAGCTCAAATCTGGCCTCAGACACTTAACACTTACTAGTTGTGTGACCTTGGGCAAATCACTTAACCCCAATTGCCCTACCTTCCTCAGTCCAAAAAGAAAAAAAAAGCTAATAGTTTTTAAGTTGGAACAAAACTAAAAGTGAAAAGTCTTTAAGTTTAAAAGAGCACTAAGAATTTTGGGACAACCTGTAAATTAAGTGGTTGTTGTTTTTTTTTAATTTTGCTTTACTTCATATTTTGCTATTTTGTTGATTTTACTACTTTAATTAAATTTAGTTTACTTTGTATAACATTTGCAAAAAATAATTCCTTTTTGCTTGTATTTTCTCAGTTTCTAAATTATCTAAAATAATAGTCATGATAATGCATATCCTTGCTTTACCCCTGATCTTATTGGAAATTCCTCTAGTTTATAGTTTATCTTCATTATATATAATGTTTCTTCTTTGTTTTAGATTGATACTATTTATTATATTAAGGGAAGGTCCATTTCATTCTATGGGTTTTTTTTTAATTTAAGGATAAATAGGTATTTCATATTGAGAAAAGCCTTTTCTGAATCTTGACTGTGAGTTCTTAAAGGTAATGAAAATAAAGTTCAGGGTTTAGCAAGTTATTTCTATCTTCCAAGGATTAGAGTAGGGGCTCACCAATAAACTAAGATGGGTTTAACACAACTACCTAAATACAAAGATATTTATCATTGTAAGGCTGGCCACTAGGTGATTCTTTGACCATCGCATCTCATACAAGACACATAAACACATTTATTTTAAACAGAACATCAATTAAGCCATAACTGACACCATTTATCTGATGACTTTAAAAAGCAAATATATTAACAACTAAATTAGTCTCAAAAAACTATCACATTGTCCATTCAGAGTATTCTTCTCTTAGCTAAAATTAGTACTAGTACCACATCATTTCCAATTTTAATTTTTTATGGTTTTTTGTTTATTTTGTGTCCTCAACATTTTGTTTTGCTGTATGCCCAATAAATACTTTTAAGCATTTTAATTAGATACCTTAAACATAAATGTAAACAGTTGTGCTCATACCCAAATTACTATCCCCATCAAGTATTTGGACTCAGAATCTCTGAAAATACATGCTTCCATTTCCCTTCAGCTCCTCCTCCATTGTAGAAAAACTGAGTTTTACAATAGCAAAACCATTCTTTTTCTGACAGAAATGGATTAATCATACCACAGCCTAGCTAGGACTTGTTTCTCTTCTAAGAGTCATAACATACTCTTTAAAAAAAATAAGTGGGGGTTAAAGGTATACGGAGTGAAGAATTGTGGTTAGTTATATTTTGAATTGAAGAACATAATTGCCTATCTGCAGTAAATTTTCCTCATGAATCTAAGAGATAAAAGAATATAATATTTAGCTTGGGCTATTTCCAAATGCTGTGTATGTATCAATGCAGATATGAACATATACATATATGTGAAGGAGTGCATGTACATAGGAATGATATTTATATTACTTGTCAACCTTGAGAGAAGCAGGATGACACAATTTATTTTCACTGCTCTGATTTATAGCATCGTTACATCCAAAATTAAACAAAAGAAAAATGTAAATGCTCAGCTATCAAAATAATATTACCACTGAAACAAAAGACAGACTCAATTTTGTTTTTCTCACTCTCATTCTACAGAGGAATTAGAAGCCTTCCTATTATTATGAAGTGCTTTGTATAACTTCCTTATGAGTGTAGAATTTTTATAGTTTATTTTGGATTCTAACTCAGGGGGATAAATTTGGCATTTTATAGCCCAGCATCAGATCAGAATTATTTCATTCTTTTCAGAAAGACCTTTGGAGCTCTCAGTTATATAGGTAGATAGGGTACAATTGTTATGCTTTTGAAAGTGGGGTG
Source organism: Pseudochirops cupreus (assembly GCA_028627135.1). Taxonomy (NCBI): domain Eukaryota; kingdom Metazoa; phylum Chordata; class Mammalia; order Diprotodontia; family Pseudocheiridae; genus Pseudochirops; species Pseudochirops cupreus. The sequence continues at coordinate 381,104,305 of CM053580.1, read as the reverse complement.
TTCAAAATACTGACTGAAGGATAGCTAATTGACTTCCATTGTAATGCACTGCCCCAAGCGGATTGGTGTTCTTACTATGTCTTAGTCATTTTAATTTTACTTCTTCCTGTTTCAAGAAAAGGTTATTTCTGTCTGCTTTAATCATGCAACAAGGAAAAGAAAACAATGCAAAGGATTTTCAGTCATAGATACAAACTCTTAAAATCTAAGAGGGTTCTAAGAAGATGAACACCACATTCAAATCAAATAATTCACTCCAGATTTGGGGGCAATTTCAAATATTTTCTGGAATATTTGATTTCAAGCATTATACTCTCTTTACTATGGTTTAAATTTCATAGCGCAGTAGTGTAGTTACTCTACAATTAATAAATGCTGCTTACTTATTATAATGATTCATTGTTTACCATCTTGGGCTATTAGTTTAGCTTAGGGTCTTGAGCCTAACAGCACTATTTTTGCAAAACACTTAAGGCAATCATAAGTCCATAGAAGCCTTCTGTATAACCTATTTTACTGACAAACAATTACATTTTAGATTGAAGAGGTGAAATGATTAAGAATATTTGACTTAGTTGCCATGACAGCATGCATTTTTCATCAGGCACAGTGTAATTACTACAATTTCAATGATGTAAAATCAAGAAAGATGATAACAAACAGCAGAACCATGGAGATATTGCCATTGCAACCAGGTTGCCATAGCAACAGTGATAATAATCCCAGTGATAGATGTTTTCTCTTGCTCTTTCCATTTTGTACGGTTATAACATTCAGAGCCAGTTTTTACCACAGCTTTTTATAGTTTATTAGACTGTCAAAATAGTTTATGAGATGTTGTTGCAAAGGAAATGACTGAGTTCTGTAGCCTAATAAAAATGCCAAATACTCTGTTTACATACTGCTCTAGCACTTAACAAACATTAAAAAATTGTATGAAAAATGATGTGATATTGTATCTGTATTAATCAATTTGCAAGGCATAAGCTTTGTCACTGAAGGTCAAATGAATGCCTTCAAAGCACTATTCTTAGAGGGTCCTTTGCAGTTGAGTCCTGACACCACAATACCAACCCCTTTTACCTGAATGTTAGTGCAAAGCAAACAACCCACAGGAAATACTTTGTAAGGCTACAAGATAAATAGTTATAGAAGGTCCAAACCACACGTGTGTTTTAAATAGTTTGGTGGAAATATTTAAAGTGGAGAGTCAGAAAAATTGGAATTGAACTTTTAAAGAAAACAATTTCTGGAGACAACCAAAGATACAGACTAATAATTCCAGACATTTACAGAATAAATAGAGTGTATGTGTTTAGGAAGAAGTCAAACATATACAATGGTACGTGTATGCATGTAAGAGGCATCTGAAGGAGACACTATATTGTACAAATTTGCATATATAAACTCAGGAATATGAGATAAATTATGCATGGACATACATAATCAAATATCTTACAGCAGCTATTTCCCCCTTTAAATGAAAGGCTCAAGGTAGTAAATATTCTTGTGGTTCATATCTGTGATGTTGTTGGTGTGAGGAACTCTCAGTGTGAAAACTCCCTCCACTGCTACAGATCTGAAATTTGCCTACTGCAACTTCAGATCAGCTTCCTGAGAGCACTGAGACATTTATTGACTTGCCCATGGGCAAAAATCCAGCATATGTTAAGTGAGAACTTGAATTCCAGTCTACTAGACTCCAAGACCAGCCCTCTCAACCCTTTATCCTACTACTACTCTGCAAATCTACTTCCATACAAATCTACCAAGTCTTTTATTCAGTTAGAGAAGGTTCCTTGAAGATAAATATGTCCATATTAAGACTCTATCCATGGTAAGATCACTTTTGGCTTAACTTGCTTTCTGTGCTCACTTCTTCATCTTGTCAACAGCAGCTGATCCTCCTCCCCAACTCTTCAAGATTCCTTTTACGTATTTTCTTCCCCTGTTAGGGAGGCTATAAGCTTCTTGAAGGTAGATAATGTTTTAATTGTTTATATTTGCATTATTTCTATATATCTCCATCAAAAGGAAATAAGGCATAAACTTTGTAATTCACTATTTCTGCTGGACAACCAATTTGCTGAATTATTTCCAGCAGCACAGTCACTGATACATGCCTCTACTTACTAAATTATTTCCTTCAGAGTGAAACCATACCACTATCGCTGCCATCCATATGCACATTCATGAATTGTGGCAATAGATAATAGAAACTTCTTTTTTTTTTTTTTTGCTTTTTGGAAGGGGGAAGGCAGGGCAATTGGGGTTAAGTGACTTGCCCAAGGTCACATGGCTAGTAAGTATTAAGTATCTAAGACTGAATTTGAACTCAGGTCCTCCTGACCCCAGGCCCAGTGCTCTATTCACTGTGCCACCTAGCTGTCCCAGATAATATAAACTTCTGAATGAGTCAAAAATTAAAAAGATTGAATCATGAACAAAAAACATTCTAGCTATTAAATTTTGATTGATCACGTGAAAACATGAGATAGGGATAAGAATTAGGTCTGTGTTTTCATTAGTAAGGAAAATTCTCTAATGAAAACTCTATCAATGCTATTTGGACTATAACCCTCATGAATGCTGGCTGGCCAGGTGTGAAATATAGTTCCATACTTTATCATTATATAGAGTTTCAAAGAGGGTGAGAGGGTCCATTGCTCATGGTCCTTAACTAGTGTGAGTGAAAGTCAGAAATTTAACCCAGGTCTTCCTGGCTCACATGTTATCTTTTGTATCCTATGCTATGTTCCCTCTCTGAAATATTGGGGTGAAAATGGGGTGGAGACAAAACTCACTAAACTAGTTGTCAGGAGATCTGTCCTGAGCTCTCTTTCCATCTAGCTGTGTGACCTTGAAAAAAATAACTTCTTTCCAGACCTCAGTTCTATTATCTATAAAAATAAGTGGTAGATTAGATAACTTCTTAAGGTCTCTTCAAACTCTAAAATTCTATTATCTTGGAGCTTATTTTTAGGAGTGCTTATCATTTTAGTCACAAATATGGAATTGAAAAACATTTCGCTTCTCTGCTTGAAAAGACTGGTGATTCCATCAGCGTGAGTACTCTTTACATGTATGAAGATTGCAGTCCTTCCATATTTTAGCAGATGAATTGTTGTAGCAAGAAATTTTCTCTACCAAAAGGAAACCTCTAGGCAATTAGTCTGGGTAAATAACTGGGCTGGCCATTAAACAACAGTCCACTACTGAACATTTAGTGAAAGCTTTCCTAGTCTAGTGGGATCTGTCAAATATGTGCCCATCATGTGGAACCTTCAGGAATAAATGGTCACTGCCTATGCTTTGATATAGGATTTGACATAGGGTTTTAATGGAGCTAAGTCTCAGTTCTTCCAATTAATCAACAAGGATTTACATAATGGCTATGAAGCAAAAACTGTGCTAGGTGTTGGGAATTTTTTTTGAAAAAATACTCTTTGTGGGAAGGAGCCAAGATGGTGGAATGAAAGTAGGAACTCACATGAATTCACCCATGAATCCCTTCAGTTACCCTTCAAAGGTGAATCTGGGAGGGCAGAGCCAAGATGGCGGCGTAGCAGCAGCAACATATCGCAGCTCTCACATAGCCACCCCAAAATACCCATAAAATAGGACTCTAAACCAATCCTAGAACTCCAAAACGCACACAAAGATACTTCCCACTAAAG
>CM053580.1:381085000-381100128 GCA_028627135.1 Pseudochirops cupreus | reverse complement strand
ATCCTGCTAAACAGATTACTATTACACTGGTATTTTATTTAAACGAAGTCCTTTTTTTCAATTGTTCATTGATTCAATAATGAGTCTCTATGATAAAGTGTCTGAAGATGCAGCCCCAATTTAAGAAGAAGCAAGTTCAAGCCCTGCCTTTTACACATACTGACTGTGTTAACCTGGGTAAATCACTTAAACTCTCATTGTCCCAGGTAACTCATCAGGTTGTAGGGAATGTAGTAGAGAGGTTTTCTCCACCGTGAGTGCTTTATACCAATGAAGTCAAGGGGCTTGACCAAATGTTTTTAAAAGCATAACACTACCAACATTAATAATAGCGTAAAACTGTATAATAATAGCACTGAACTGTATAGCTCTTTACATATATCATCTCATCTGATCCTCATAATGACCCTGGTACAAATATTAATATCCATTTTATAGATGAGGAAGATGGGAGTCAGAACTATTAAGTAAACTACCCACAGTCACACAATTTAAAAAGTATCCACAGCTGGATTCCATTGCAAACTTTAATTTTCTCACTAGTACTCTCACCTCACCTTGCTGAGTTTACTTGAGTGCATACAAAAACATTTAATCAGTAAGTACGAGTTGAAGTAAAAGGGAGATACATGTGGGGAGAAGAGAGAGCAAGCTATATTTCATATGGGAGAAATATTTTATGTACTTTGAGTCCAAAATGTACTTTGCAAAGTCTCTATCAAAGAGTAATCTTTCTTACTTTGAAAGCTGCATGACTTCTAATATGCTGTCAGGAAGCTAGCTAGCACAGTACTAGACCTGAGTTTAAATATAGTCTCAGACACTTCCTAGTTTTATGACCTTGAGTAAGTCACATATCCTCTATTTGCTTCAAGTTCCTCTACTGTAAAATGGGGATGATAATAGTAAATTGTGAGGAACAAGAGAGACAATAATTGTAAAGTGCCTGGTACATATCAGACAATATAAATATCCTAGCTATTGTTAGCATCAATTCCATGCTCATTTGGCTTGTTTCTTTTCTTTATAAAAGTAATACCTGAAAAAAGCTCAAGATTTTGACTCTGTATATTCTCCAAGATGTACAAGCTGGACACTATATATGGGCACGGCAAACTAGAGCTTCATTTCAGAGTTTTTCTTTTCCTATAGAAATAAGATCTAGATATTTCTTTTTAAATTCCCTTCAGTCATTAAGGCATATTTGTATGAACATTTTAGAGTCCAGGAATTCCACAGAGTTTTCTGATAAGTCCATCTCCATCTAGCTGTTGGTATTGTTGTGGTGGCAATTCTCCCTTGGAAATGGGGAAATGGATTTTGCTAGGCAGAAAACAAATTCATTCTCCCCAGGGCCAGCACCAAGTTCAAACCTTGAAAAATGAAACTATAAAACTCATCAAAGACTGTCTTGTCATCTCAAGCACATTATTTCAATTGCTTGGAATCACAAGTTGTTCAAATAAGCAATAACTGTGTACTGCACATTCCCCCTTTTTCTCATATGCTGTCTCTGGAAACATATTTCTGTTTTTTCTTCATTTCTATATTCTGTTTTTTAGGAAGAGAATATAGCAACTCTCTTAGTTTAATCTGTCATCATTGTGCTGATAAGCACATATGAATACTTTCTAAAATAAAGAACAGTATGTTAGGCATTAATACAACTTGAAAATTATTAGTGCTTTGGAAGAATACAGTCTCTCTAGTAATCATATTTATCAATACATACACTGCATTTAGAATTGCTGTTTCTCATGTATATCCCCATGGGTAATCAAAAGGAGGTATTTTAAACCATGTATTTTTTAGAGAGAGCTGATTGATCATAGAAAATATAATATCCCAACCTGCTCAAAGATATATTTCCTCATTTCTCAAACCACTTGAAGTGCAAGATAAACATAACAGGAGGATAACATTTTCTTTTCTTTTTTTTTTTTGGAAGAAAAACAAAGAATGAATTTATATTGTACAATAGTCTTCAGGTATCGTGTGTATGTTCTCATTATCCACATCCTAGGAAAAGTCCTCTATCATCTTAACGATGTTTCTATTATAAGTTACTTTCCTGCAGCTTTTCTTAAAGTTACTTTAATAGTAACCTTGACAATTTGCTTTTCCTTTTCTGCTCTGTCCCTTCCAGTAAAAAATGAAGAGGATGGTGAGTAACACAACAGGAAACATGAGCTCAAATGTCCCTTTTCTAACTCAAAATCTTCTACGCTGTAAGTTTCCAAGTAAAATGCATGCTCCTAGAGGACAGAGAGTATTTCCTTTTGTACCATTGTGATTCCACTTTAATACAATACTTTCCATGTGGCATATACTTAACTTTTTATTGAATCATTTGCATAATTCATCTTTGTCAGTTTCTAATCTGACCTTCCACTTCTCTATTTCCTGTTAATATCACTTGGTAAACTGGCCTGTAGGGGGTGCTCTAGTCATGATTAGTTTTCTAGCAGCCTCCCTTTCATCTTGACGTGCAATTTGATTGGACTCTTGGTTTTCCACATAAAGCTGGTTTTTGTGCTGGCTCCCCTAGCATTAGAATGGCAGCTTTGAGTTTCATTTTTCTTTTTTATTCCTTTCCCTTCCCTTTTTCTTCCCTTCTTTTCCTCCTCCCTCTTCCTTTCTCTTTTCCTTCCTTTTTCCTTCCTTCCTTCCTTCTTTCTTTTTTTACTCTCTTCCCTTCCTTTATTTTTATTTCTTTCCAAGAATAGTACCAAACTAATTTTTCCTTCCCCCTCCCTGATTCACATTAAACATTAAGAGTTTACTTTTAACAAGTGAACATGCATTAGGGCCAAAGTGCAGTTGAACAGTTTAGTACTATGATGATTCTATTTTCAGATTCATTATCAGTTTTATTGTAACCATAATTTGAACTCTTATTCTAAAATGGCCAAGATCGTAGGTTTGCAAATCACTGGAATTTCTCTACCACAAGCTGATAAATTGTAGCAAAGATCTTTTAGAACAAGGGGAGGGGATAAGCAGTCAAGCTGCAAGATGAAATAACCTCTCTTTGTCAAACATAGTTGGTTTCAGTTATGACTCAATATGAAAAGACAGGTTTCTAAAGAAAGTTTCCACATTTTAGTATTGCTCATAAATATTTTAACTTGCTTTTACTTAATGCACAAATGAAAGGGGAGAAAAAACCCGAAAGAGAATCTGACCTTAAACCATTAATTGAAAAAGACTAGTTTGTGCAGCAGTCAACTAAGGCAGGACCATTATGAATCATAAGGAACCTTTGCATGATGCATTCCCATTGTCAGTGAACTAGTTAAAGCCAGTGAGGCCTGACTAAGTTGTTGTGACATTTTCCCAGCCCTACTATTACCTGTCAGATGGGAAAAAATCAAGGCGTCAGGACAAGCTTTTGTATTGATGTGCTTGCTGTTGATATTAATTGATGTAAATGGATAAGCTTGTCCATCAACAGTAACAAACACATCTGCTCATTGTAAAAAAAAAATAGAAAAAGATTCTTAACTTTCTACTTCTTTTTCATCCCTAAGATTAAAAAAATCCTCAGTTCTATATTCAAGAACTATGATGACTATTTTGTTTTATATTTTATTTTTTAATTTGCTGACAAAGTGAAATATGGAATACTATATTCTCTTATTTCACATTGGGCTCACAATGGATTGAGTTATATAAAGTAGGACATGGACAAATTACAAAAGCCGGAACAAGCAGGGTCCCTAATAGTCTTATATAACTGCAAACACTCCACATCTGCTTTAATCCATCATCTTCTTTACTCTTCAAATAAAATAGTGTGGATTTTTTTTTCATTCTCTCATTTTTAAGTACAAAAAGGAAGTTTTCCATGGTGTGAAACTGTAAAACTTTTGATGAGAAAGCACCTCAAAGAAATGCATGGGAAAAAAAATCCCTTTGGTTATTTCATTTCTGGGAGTCTATTAATTCTAAAAGTACATTGCAAGCTGTGATAAAGCCAAGCTATTCCAAATCTTTCTTTGCCTGAACAAGGTGCTTGTGACAATGTTTCACTGGCAGAGAAATGCAGAAGTTATCCCAAGTGCCATGTAATGTGCTGAAGTTTTCTTCTAAGTTAGGGAATAAAAGAGGAAAACACCAGGCAGCACAAATGGTGTGACTATTTTCAGTTTGGGATTTTAATCTAATCACGAACATGATGTCTGTTAAAGCAAAAATAAGGTATGCACCAAGCATCGCACCTGTGATTTCCAAGTCCTGTCAATGAAGAATGTTGTTACTCTGTCTCTTGCCTATATTTAGCATCTCTATTGATGGGCCTGAAGAATAACTCTGAAATGGTTCGATGTTTGCAAACTATTTACTATCAACCCAACCAAGCAGCATGAAGCCATAGCAGATAGAAATATAATTAAGCCTCATTAATACCCACTCTCCTCTTATCTATAAAAATGAAGACAATTCATTGAAAAATACTAGCAGGAGAGGATGTGGGGCATCCTAAATATAAAAAGGGAAGCATAAACCAATTAGATCTTTGTACATGTTTTTATCTATTATCTTACTAAATTGTCCTAAGTTTGACTAAATTGAAAGTACTGTTGATGCTTGAAGCCAGCATGAATACTGATGAAAGGGGCAGAGATAACAAATTAGACCTTGTCTTTCTCCAGTGCACGTTCCCTTTTGTATAAACTGCATTGGCATTCTTCCTGTTCCAGAAGGATCTCCCGGGCTTCCCAAGGCTGAGCCTGGAGTTCCAGATTGTGGCCTTTGTAAATAGCTTACATAAAGAAAGACTGTTAAACTCTTGTTGAGTTATTTTTGTTTTGCACTTTGCACCTCCAGTGCATATGAGAACTACTCCCACACCATTTCCTGACAAACCAAATCTTGCTGTGAAGGCTGAAAACGTTAGTCAGTTGCACCCTATTTTTAGGATTTGTAATGAAGAGAAAATGTAGTGTTATAACACCCATCAAAACCCTGGCACCCCCAGTGGATGACTGTAAGGCTCTAAGACTCAATCCAGATGACTTATGCAGAAAGGACTAGATTATGATGAAGAATACAAATAAACAAATGAACAGATCATAGGAAGGTTTTGGCATTTTATGGAAAGACCCAAGGACTATTCCTGTTTACAAATGGAGACAAATCCCAATGACTGTGACATTAGGCACAAACCATGATGAATGCTAAATCCCGTGTTAAATAGGATTGAAAGCAAAGGGCCTAAGAAAATTTATGGGAGATTTCCTTCACCTTTTACCTTTTGGTGCCATGGACAGGATCTTAAGATAATGCCTGCTCACTCTTCTAAAGCATTGCTGTTTAGTTCTTCTCTCTCCTGCTCATATAATTAGTAGAAAAATCAGAAGAGTGATAATGGTTGATATTTACATAATGCTTTAGGATTTACAAATCCATTTATATAACTTACCTAATTTTGAACCTCACAACAATCCTGTAAGATAGGTGATTTATTATTTCAACTTTACTAATGAAGAAATGGAGGCCCAGGGATGAGAAGTAACTTATCTGCAACTGCTAATGTCTCAGGTGGGATTTGAATCAAAGTGTTTCTAACCATAGACTCAGCATTCTATTCATCAAACTATGCTGCCGCCCCTCCCCCCAAAAATAGGTGGAATACCTTAGATCACATGGTCAGAAAATCTAATGCCATTGGGAACATTTGAACTTTTAGGGAAATATGTCTTCATTCCTCACTTAATACTCTATACAAAGATATGTATCCAGTTTTATTGTAAGTAGAAATGGATTTTATGAAGATCTTGGGACAAAGACATGTCTCAACTGGGACAGAATGTATTTTAATGCTTTTACAATCTTTTCATCAGCTAAGATGTAATTGTTTCAGAAAATGGAAAAAACAAGTAATAGGAGAAAAGGTCATTAGTGTACATAGCTCAAGATCCTGAGTAACAAAGGTTCCTTTCAATTATACTGGTGGTTTCTATAACTGGAAATGGGAAACATGTTGGGATCTATTTCTATAAAGAGAGTAATGAGTGTCTGTGGCATCAGTCCTTGCCATGTGTATTTGTTTTACATTCAGAATACAGGTCTTACAATACTTGCAACAATCAAGAGAAAAACACTGAGTAAATAATTAGAAATCCAAGGGTTGTTTGTTTTTTAAGGATGTTATTGTTGTTCAGTCCGACTCTTCAGACTCCATTTGGGGTTTCCTTTGCAAAGATCCTGGAGTGATTTGTTATTTCCTTGTCCAGTTCATTTTACAGAAAAGGAAACTGAGGCAAAAAGGGTTAAGTAACTTGTCCAGTGTCACACAGGTAGTCAATATCTGAAGTCAAAGTTGAACTAGGTCTTCCTGATTCCTGGGCCATCCTATCCAATGTGCCACCTTGCTGCCCCCAGAGTATTTTTTAACCATCATTTACTAATTGCTTTTGAATTCCATAAAGGACTTTGTGCATAAAATTTCTTTCAGAGTCAATAAGTGTTCTACTCATAAATGAAATGCAATTTAATCAAATTAATAATCTTGGAAAAAAACCCTAAATTTTCACTTCATCATTTCCATACTTGATTATATTCATTGCAAGCATATGACCCACTTGGTGGCTTAAGGTTGGATCAGGGGTGTGGAACCTGCAGCCTTGAGACCACATGTGACCTTCTAGATCCTTAAGTGCAGCCTTAAGTGCCATAGGTTCCCCATCCCTGGTCTGAACTTTTAAAATGAGCAGATGCATTCAAAAACACAACTGGGAGGCATTCTAAATTAGCAAAATTTCATCACATTCTCATGCAATATAACCAGTAACATTAGTGAGAGTGAAAAAATTGTAGTAAAATCCCTCCTCCTCACATTTGAAATTGCTTCTTGCTGATTAGGGTAGATATATTCTCAGGAGATGATACCAGTGGTGACTGGCCATGGTCCAGTTGAAAATCATTTAGGGAACCAGGCAAACTGTGCTCACTCACAATGTGGGGATAAAGTTTGCCCTGTAAGAAATACACAAATCCAGTGCTGACCTTCAGGTCTCACTAACCAAGAGCCAGCTTCATGAGATCCCAGTTCCTCTTTGCAGAGCCAGTCTAGGGAATCTTGAACCTCTGGGTTGTGCCCTATTCAACTCCTTATTAAAATTCTCTTAAAATTCCCAAGCTGAGCCCTTGAACCTTTTGGACCTCCCTACCCTCTGAGTTGACTTGACTCTCTGAGTTCTTAATGTATCAAACCTAACCACCTGTGCTATTCCTCTGACCACCCGTGCTAGCCCTAGTATTGTTTCTAAGCATACTTTACTAACTACCTCCTTGATCCAAAATGTCCAGACTGAAGAAAGTCATGTACTCATACCTGAACATTAATTGGGTGTATAGTAGTAAGATCTCTGTATTTAAAAACAGAAGAGCCCATATTGGAATCTCAGCTAGTTACATGCTGTTGGCCATCTCACAACATCTCTCTGAGACTCGGTCTCATGGGATCACAGAATTAAGGCTAGAAGGAAATTCAAGAGCCATTTAATCAATGAATCACCAAGAAACATTTATTAAACAATACTATATGCCAGGTACTATGCTATATGTACTACATGCCGGGCACTAAGGGTATAAGAAAAATCAGTGAAATAATTGTTACTCACAAGGAGCTGAAATTCTTCCTGAGAACTAAGAAAGTTGAGTGATTTAGCCAAGGTCACAACAACCTCAGAGGTAGAATTTAAATGCAGGGCCTTTTTCTCCAAAACCATTGTTCTTTCTAATATACTACACAAAAATGGTGATTTTTGACAGTTCCTACTTCACTGGGTTAAGAACTTCGTTAGGCCCAAAGGAGAAACTTTATGGAAAAATGCTTTCTGAACCATAAACTATTATTATTAATGTTCCAATAAGAAAAATTCCTGAGTATTAAAAAGTGATGTGAAAGGATTTCACAGACCCTGGTCCATGACAAGAAACAATGCATTCAATCTCAGGCCAAGAAAATAAGAAACAATGCATTCAATCTCAGGCCAAGAAAATAAACTACACTGGGAATGACTCATCTCCACGAGTTAGAAATGGACCATTTGAGAGCTGATATGTGAATTGATGCCACTCTTTAATGTACCACTAAACAATTCATAAAGTTCATAGCAAGATCTGACCCCTGTTACTGCACGGCTTCTCACTGGTTCTTAAGAAAAAAGCTATTCAACAGATATATGAAACTGTGTGCTGAAGAGTAATGCTGGATTTGGAGGTAATGGGCAACATGATCAAATAGCCACAGATATATTGACTGGGAGTGAAGAAATGAATCCTACATTGTTCACAAGGAAGAAGTACATTTTCAACTGCCTTAATTCCAGTCTGTCCAGCTCCTTTGTGATAACTGTTACTAAGAAATATGGTCCTGTTAACTGGATGGCATGACAACTGAGATACTGAACCACCATTCATGTTATTCGAGCATTTGATTGATTCTGTCAAATAATGATATCAACATAACCTGTATAACAAAATGATGGCGATACCATTCAAGCCCAAATGAAATAGTAAGTATACCCCTGAGACAGGCATGCTTTGCTTTATACACATTCACCTCTGACATAGAAGAATGGAACAATTATTTGCCCCTTGCTTCCTTCCCTCACCTAAAACAGGCTAAGTTTTGTAGAAGAACCTCAAGGCAATATGAAGCATGGATGCAGTGTGGTACAATTGCATGGGTCACTAGAGTCAGAGGGCCTGGATTAAAAACTTACTTCTGATGATTACTAACTATACAGCCTTGGGTAAATAATTCTGCCTCTCTGAGTCTCTGTTTTCTTACCTGTAAAATGAGTGTTGGGGCAGATAGGTGGCACAGTGGGTAGAATGCCAGGCCTGGAGTTAGGAAGACTCATGTTCCTGAGTTCACTTACTAGTAGTATGATCCTGGGCAAGTCTGCTTTCCTCAGTTTTCTCATCTGTAAAATGAATTGGAGAAGGAAATAGCAAACCATTCCATCATCTTTACTGAGAAAAGCCCAAATGGATTCACGAAAGGTCAGATCAGACTAAAATGACTGAACAATAATAACAACAACAAAATGTGTGTAGTATACCAGCTTGACTCTGAGATCCCTTCCAGCTATGGATCTATGCTATATTATGCCATGCCTTTCCTATAAGCAGATTTTGTATTTCCTTTTTACTGTGGTATAACTTGTATGCTCATCAGCTTAAAGCTTTACAGATGAGGAAACTAAGGTACAAAGAGATTGAATAATTTAGCATCCTAAGAGGTTTTAGAGGTCATCTAATGAACCTTCTCATTTTGCAGGTGAGGAAATTGGTACATAGAATGCTTAAGTAATGACAGAAGTAATGACACAGATAGACCTTTAGCTTAGGTTTTCTTCTTTATCTGTGTAGGGGAAGAATATGTAATTTAACTGTCACTTCTTAAAGGTATAGAAAGGGGTTTCTTAGATTTCTCAACACATTTCTAACACCTCTGAGGGGTGCCAAGATGTACCACTAATTTTGAGGTAGGGATTTTAAATCTATTTTTCTATTTATAGAAAAGGATGCCATGCCAGTTCCCAAAATTTAATTTATTCACTTACACTTTTACCAAGTATATATTTGAATGTTCACTGCATTAAGGATTGCAAGGAATGCAAAAGAATCCAGCTTACATGTTGATTCAGTAAATGACATATACCACCGAATCACAGATTTTGAGGCTTGGAAGGAACTTCAGCGGCCATCTGATCCAACACACATACCAAAGGAATCCCCAGTAAGCCATACCTCACAAGGGATTATCCAGTCTTTCCTGAAGACTTTCAAAGAGGGGGGATGCACCATCTCCAGAGACAACACACTCCACTAGGAAAGCTCTAAGTATTAGGATCTATTCTCTTCCTTTCCATGCATATTATCAAGAGCTTAGAACTGGTCTATACCTCTCACTTAAGCTACTGTAATAGATTTCTAATTGGCCACTCCCCCTCCAAACATCTTTCACACTCTTCCAAAGAGACAGGTCTTGCTACATCACACTTCCTTTTTCACAAAACAGGAAAACACACAGAGAATGTTTAAAGATAAAACATGGGAAAGGGATAAATAGAGCATCAATTTATTTGTGCAATATTTTGCACAATACTTAGTGCTTCATAAATATTTCTTCAGGGAATGACTGATTATGCACACAATTCTGAGGGAAACAGGGGCCAAGAAACCCCTAGAATTTTATCTTTCACTTCTATGCATTTGAGAAAGCTGTCTTATATATCAAAACTGATCTGTTGTCATCTTTACCTCTCAAAACTCTTACCTTCTTTCAAAATTTATTTCAAATAGTGCTTCCTCAATGTCACCTTCGTTCTTCCCCCTAGTAGTTAATACCATTTCTTTCTTTGAATTCCCTTATATTTACTTATCTTTATATATGTTTTACTGCCATCCTACTCCCCATCTCTAAGAAGAATGTAAGTTTGAGAGACTGTTTAATTTTTGTCTTTGTATCCACATCACAACACAATGCTTTGCACATAATTTGCCCTTAATAAAGTAAATATCTGTTAGATTAAAATGAACTGCTGGAAAGAATATTGTCATGTCTTGGCCAAGGGTAGATACATAATTCACATACACATATACATGTACACATTTGTATATATGTACATATATACACACATGTGAATATATCCATATGCATGTGTGAATATACACACACACACATATAAAATATACAGTGTGTGTGTTATTTCCCTTATTTCAGACTCCACCTTGTGATTTTCCTGATTTTAAAATCCTGCACACCTCTTTGAAGACTTCTAATTTCATCAGGTTTATTTTCCCTCTCCTGGCAGAATCTAGAATTTCAGAATCTAATCTTCCCCAAGGAGGCTACCAGCTTCTCTGACAAGCACCTAGGCTCACAAGGCTTAAAACACAGAGTAAAGAAGGAAGAAAGGATATAAGCATTTATTCAGCACCTATGTCAGGCACTGTGCTAAGTGCAAAAATGGAATATTTGTAACTATTATCTCATTTGATCCTTACAACAGTCATACACTAGAGATGCTATTATCCCCCTATTTTATACTTGAGGAAACTGAAGCAGAGAGCAGTTAAGCATCCTTCTCAGATATTGTGTGTCTGTGGACAACTCTGAACTCAAGTTTTCCTGAATCTACACCCAGCGCTCTAACCACTGTACCTCCAAATGAAGAGATTCACATTAAGAAAAAAGTAAAGCATGAAAGTTTCTCTTCCCAATGGAAATCCCTCTCCACCTCAAAGAGCTGTAGTTTTTGTGCGCCACAGTACTACCAAGAGTCAGAGGAAGAGGAAGATTTGGGGTTCATTCTTCCATGTCACTACCCTATAACCAAATTGCTCCCTGTACTGGTTACTTTTTTTTCTGTTGCCAGATATTTTTTTCTCTTCCACTGGCCTCTCGTCCACTCTTACTCCCTGTCAGCACTAATTACTTCTTCAGATAACAGCCTTTTTGATGGTTTCTCCAGCATACTTCACCGATTTTTTTTTGTTTTATCGATGCTTTTTATTTTCCATGTAACAGTCATTTCACTATTTGCTTCCTTCCATGAACCAACCATATGACCTGTCCTTAACAAAGAAAAAAAAAAGTTAAGCAAAACCAACCTGACCATTGACCATATCTGACAGTGGATGAAACATTCCACATAAATAGTAATGATACCTCTCTTTTCTGGAGGCCTAAATTAGTCATTATTATTACAATATGCCATTTAGCTTCAATTTCATTTTTTTGTAGCTTCATGGGTAAAGCATTAGACTTGAAGTCAAGAAAAGCTAAGCACGAATTACACTTCAAATATTTACTAGCCATATGACTATAAACAAGACCTTTAACTTTTACGAACCCCAGTTTACTTATCTGTAAAATGGGGATAATAATAATAATAATGAACACTTTGCAAAATTATTGTGAGACTTAGAACTTAAAATATTATATCAGTTAGTTGTTATTTCTGTTCCTTTCATCTAGAATATTCTCATCCTTGTATATATTGTTTTCTTGATTTTGATTACTTCAAGCTTAGCAGTTCCAACATCTAATATTTCTCTGAATTTCTCATATTTGTCATGTCTTATCCTACTCTATTCTAGTATGTTCTTATACCGTATTTCATTGAATCATTGCCTAATTACCAATCACTCAATTTGTCTTCTACTACCTGGAGATACATAGGGAATGAGGGATATGTATACATGTATACACATATACACATAAATGTGTATGATGAGCATGAAAAAATATAGATAGATGTGCGTGCGTGTGTGTGTGTGTGTGTGTGTGTATGTGTGTGTGATGACAGAAAAGGAATAGGACAGATTTTTCTTTTATGTACATGTTCTTTTTCCTAGTGAAATTCATGAACCTTGGAGGAGGGCTTTTTTAGCCTCTACTATATGATGGACACATTATTTTTATCAGCTCATATTTTCAGAGAAAGACATAACTAACCAAAAGCCATAGCAATCAGGAAAAAAATTAGGGTATAGTGCTGTTATTTCTTTTTCTTTATTTATTTACTTTGAAATGTTTTATTTTTTTATTTTTAATTCTCAACATTCATTTTCAGAAGATTTTGAGTCATAAATTTTCTCCCCAACCCCACCCCAAAATAGCAAGCCTAATGAATAACCCTTCCCCCAATCTGCTCTCTCTTACATCATCCCCTATTCCTCACCCAAACTTTCTAATAGGGCAAGATGGAGTTCTATACCTCAGTACCTGTATATCTTATTTCCCAGGTGCATGAATAAATATTTTTAACATATTTTTTAAAACTTCAATTTCCAGATTCTTTTCCTTCTTCCCTCCTCACCCACACCACTGGGAAGACAAGCAATTCAAAATAGGTTGTATGTGTGTAGTTATGCAAAATGTTTCCATGATAGTTATATTGTGAAAGACTAACTATATTTCCCTCCATTGTATCCCGCCCCCCACTTATTCTATTTTCTCCTTTGACCCTGTCCCTTTTCAAAAGTGTTTGCTTCTAATTACCCTCTTCCCCAATCTTCCTTCCCTTCTATCATCTTCCCTTTTTATCCCTTTCCCCCCTACTTTCCTGTAGGGTGATACTCAGTTAAGTGTATGTTATGCCCTCCTTAAGCCAAATTTGTTGAGAGTAAGGTTGACAAATTCCTTTTCACTGTCCTGCTCTTCCCCTCCAATGTAACAGTTTTCTCTTGCCTCTTTTATATGAGATAACTTACCTTATTCTATCTCTCGTTTTCTCCTTCTCTCATTATATTCCTCTCTTACCTCTTAATTTTATTTTTTAGATATCATTCCTTCCTATTCAATGGATCCAGTGCCCTCTGTCTTATGTATACCTGTACACACATATATACACACTGACATATGTATTTATACACACTTACACCTTCCTATACATAATATATGTGGATGTATACATACAAACATATATATACACATATACAAATAGAGCATTTTCAAGCATTCTTGATGAAAAGAAAACAGAGCTGAACAGAAAATTTGACTTTCAAATACAAGAAGCAACAGAAGCATGAGAAGGTAAGCAAGAAAGAGAAATCAGTAGTAACTTATGTGAGTGTGGGCATATGTTTGTTCATGCATATATAGACAGAGGGCACATAATGAGTTCAATATGAAGGGATGATATCTAAAAAATAGAATTAAAAGGTGAGAGAGGAATTTATTGAGAGAAGAGGAAAGGGAAAGATAGATTAGTATAAATTATCTCATATAAAAGAGGCAAAAGAAAACTATTACAATGGAGGGGAAGAGCAGGAAGGTAAAAGGTAATGAGACAACCTGTTTCTCAGTGAATTTGGCTTAAGGAGGGAATCACATACACACTCAATTAGGTATCTTACCATACAGGAAAATAGGGGGGGAAGGGAAGACGTGGGGGGATAATAGAAGGGAGGGAAGATTGAAGGAGAGGGTAGTTAGAAGCAAACATTTTTGAAAAGGTATAGGGTCAAAGGAGAAAATAGAATAAGTGGAAGGGATAAGATGGAGGGAAATACAGTTAGTCTTTCACAATATTACTACTATGGAAATAATTTGGGTAACTACACATGTACAACCTATATTGAATTGCTTATCTTCCCAGTGGGGGTGGATGAGGAGGGAAGTAAGAAAAAAATCTGGAACTCAAAGTTTAAAAAAAATGTTTAAAAATGTGTTTTTTACATGCAACTATGAAATAAGATATACAGGTACTAGGGTATTAGAAATCCATCTTGCCCTATTAGAAAGTTTGGGGGAGGGATGGGGAGGATGTAAGAAAGAACAGATTGGGGGAAGGGGTATTCAGTAGGCTTGCTATTTTGGGGTGGGGGATAGGGGAAAAACAGGAAGAAAAAAATTGTAACTCAAAATGTTGTGGAAATTAATGTTGAAATCTAAAATTAAATTAATTAATTTAAAAGAATTCCTGACAGATTGTAATATTTTGTTGTAATTCCTGATAGATTGTAATATTTTCTCCTTGACCTGGCAACTCTGGAATTTGTCTATACTATTCCTCGGAGTATTCTTTTGAGGATCATTTTGAAGAGGTGATTGGCCATTCTTTCAATTTCTATTTTACCCCCTGGTTCTAGAATATCAGGGCAAATTTCCTTGAGAATTTCTTAAAGGATGATTTTTAGGCTCTTTTTTTTTTTTTTGATCATGGCTTTCAGGCAGTCTAAAAGTTTTTTAAATTATCTCTCCTGGATCTATTTTCCAGGTCAGTGGTTTTCCCTATGAGATATTTCACATTGCCTTCTATCTTTCCATTTGTTTGGATCTGTTTAATAGTATCTTGATTTCTCATAAAGTCGTTAGCTTCCATTTGTTCCACTCTAATTTTGAAGGAATTATTCTCTTCAGTGAGTTTCTGAAATTCCTTTTCCATCTGGCAATTTGGCTTCTTAAGGCATTCTTCTCCTCATTGGCTTTTTGGGCCTCTTTTGCCATTTGAGTTAGTCTGTTCTTTAAGGTGTTATTTTCTTCAGTATTTTTTTGGGTCTCCTTTAGCAGGCTATTGCCTCACTTTTCTTTTCTTTTTTAATTTTTATTTATTTTAGTTTACATCATTCATTTCCACGAGATTTTGAGTTATAAATTTTCT
>CM053580.1:381065628-381084500 GCA_028627135.1 Pseudochirops cupreus | reverse complement strand
AGAGGCAGGGACAGGGGAGAGTGTGGAATGGGGGGGAGAGCGGGAGAGGAAGAAGGGACATATAATCAGTCACTTACAATATGCCCAGTGTGGAGAAGTTCTGCGTAATTACACATGTTCAGCCTGTATTTGATTGCTTGTCCTTCCAGTGGGGGTGGATGATGAGGGAGGAAGAGAAAGAATCTAGAATTTAAAGTTCTATAATCAAATGTTAAAAATATATGTGTACATATATATATATATGTATACACAATAATAATTATTATTATTCTTAACTATATCCAACTGGAACTTAAGATACACAGGTACTGTGGTAGGGAAATCCATCCTGCCCTACCGGAAAGTCAGAGGGATGATGGGGGAGGGCATTGGAGAGAATAGATTGGGGGAGGGGTTATACAATGGGATGGCTGTTTTCGGGTGGTGGGTAGGGGAAAAATGGGGAGAAAATTTGTAACTCAAAATCTCATGGAAATGAATGATGTAAACTAAAATAAATAAAAGTTTAAAAAAAAAAGAAAAATAACTTTGAAAGACTCAAGAACTCTAATCAATGCACAGGTAATGATATCTGTGCTACTTTCCTTACAGAGTTTCTCTTGAGAGGAAAAATGGGTATGCAAATCATTTTTAAAATATCAGTCATTATATTGCACACATAGTGTTGGCTCAGGAGTCAGAAAGATGTCCGTTCAGATTGAGCTTCTGACTTTTACTAGGTGTGTGACCCAGAGTAAGTCTCTTCATCTCTCAGAACTTTAGACACTTCTCTAAGCCTTGTCTACCAAGTCATAGATGGGTTACCATCTATGTTTCTGAGGTGAGTTCCTCACATTGACAAAAATCAAAGATTATTGTGTAAGCTATTTTATTATATGTTGTATGCTTATTTTTAAAAATTGTATAGTTCTTGGAATTAAAGCTATCGAACTGCTATTTTAAAATACTCTCTCTTAAGTTACTGGAAAGCATTTTCTCCCACATAGCTTACTAGGTATTTATTGGACTTCTCAATGGAATCTTTTTATTCCTTCTTACTCAATCTTTTATTCCTTGCTAAAATGTTTTCCTACCCTCTTCTCTGGGTATCACTGGGGAAAACAAGGATGAGATCTTTTCTCAGGAAGTTCCATCTCCAAAACAATTTCCTTAGAAAGTGAAACTTCCTATAAAAGTATCAGCAGGATGATCCCAGCTACTCTGTAGGAGGACATAATAGCCTCTCTTCTTCCCTTCTCTGTTATAGAAATAGATAGGAAGACAGTAAAACAGTGGAACAAAAATAAAGAGAATGTCACTGTTAAAATTCACTCTCTTGTGAATTGTCTTGTACTTTAAATAAACTGGACAGCTCTCATCAGATTAGGATTCCAAATTCTATTTAGGTCTCCCAGCTTTGTCAAGAGTCACTCTGTCCTTCTGTTTCTTCATTTTTATTTTTCAAAGTAGGGAATCATTTTCTCTGATGCATTGCAGTAGAAATGGTTCCTATAAAATCATGGAGTATAATCACTCCTCTTGCTCATGGATTTCCTTTTTAAGGGATTTTTGACTCCCTTTATATATACAAGGGTTTTTGTTGTATTTTTAAATTTGCCAGTTTACACAAAGACTGTTTTTGATTGTAATATATGTTGTAGCTTATATAAATAGATGCAGGAGATACATGCCTTTTCGTCCTTTTTCTCATGTGTTGCTTTTGCTGTGTCAAGAGCAAAAAGTAGCACACACAGCTAGCAGGCCCTGCTCTATGCAATGTTATCAGGCATGAGATCTTTTGTTTTGAAGTGTTTTGACATAGGTTATTACAGTGCCCCATGACTCCCAAATGTTCAGTAAAATATTTGAATACTTTCTACTGTGACAACATAATTAAAAAAAAATTTCCAAAGCATCTGACGTACACAAGCTTTTAAAGGAAACTTCAGTTCCAATTGTGCAGTAATTAGTCTGAGATTCAGAATTCTTTGCCAGGGAACAGCCACAATTTCCAACTCACTTCTGTTACATAAGAATACATTAGCTTAGCCTTTGTCTCTGTCCCATTTACTTTCATCCATAATTATGCAGTGTAGCATAAAAAAAGTAGGGTTTTTCTCTCTACTAGAGAAGTTGAAAAATGGTACCTTTAAGTGAACTTTGTCTCAGGTTTTTTTTTTAAATGTGTCTGTATGCATCATTGATTTTTTTCTTTTGCAGGAGAGTCATGGAAACCATACAGATAAGCAGTAACTTTTCCAAACCAACCACGGGCTTCTAAAACATTTATAGTTGCTTTTGGTAACAAAAAGAGACATTGGAAAGATTACAATTCTTTCAAAACGGCCTATTTTCTTTGTTGTGCCTTTGAAACTCTCCATTCCTATTACAGGTCAGTAGACTGGTTTGCAGAAAGTTTAAAGATATTCAGAATTGCATTAGGAATATAAATGGGAAACCATTTCCATATAGCAAATGGTGTTTTAATTGCTGAGCTAGAGGTTATAATGACAATGTCTAGGCAAAGTATGCTCATCTGAGAAGTGTTCTGTGGCCTTTTCAAAGTGGAATGTAATTGGTTCTGATCAGTGGAAGATCTTAATTCTTTCATATTACTGTCAATGAGACAGATTCTCCCAGTACAGGAGGCACTCCCTCTCTGGTTTTAAATTTAGCAGCTACATTAACTCTTTCAGACCCATGAGGATACAATTTTCTAATTACAGCGCCGACACAGAATATTACATTGGTGCCCTGGTGGAAAGGAAGACTTGGGGAAGTTTCCTAAAGTGTAGTATATAAGATGTAGAATTTTTAGCCTCTTTTTCTTCAGATTTAAAATGCTGGTGGTGATATTAAAAGAATCCTTGCAAATTCCAAGGCAGTGCATATTTAACCACCTTGTTTAGAAGTTTTGCTTTGAATCTATATGTAAAATGAACTAGATTCCCCTGGGGAAATTATCCTACAGTAGTAAATGACTCACTTTCGATGGTGTACTAATGCTAATACTCACTTAGGCAAGGCACTTTTCTCTTTGTCAGATGACCGGGAAAAAGTTTCCTTATAGACAAAAAGTGTCAAAGTGGTGAAATAAGAGAAGTTCATCAGTGATTAGAATCAAACCTTTGAAATGATACCTTTCATGGGTGGCATCCAACTAAGTTCAGAATAAGTAACAAGGTGAAACTATATGGTGCCTACCTTCTAGAGACCTTAGAGTTTGAACAAAGAGTTATATTGATGTGGACAAAATTTTTTTGGCACCGAAGCAGCTGTTGCTAAGAGTGCCCAGGTTACAATTGGGTTATAACTGTCTAACCAGTAGAGCCCCAGGGACAGAAAGAAGTAGATCAGTAGCTTGCACAGAGCAGGAAGCAGGTGGAGAGCAGGTCATAATGGCTTAAGTAGGGGCTACTTTTGAATATATTTTTCTCTCATCAAAGAAGAGACACAGTGAAAATAAAGGAACAGAGAATGGAAGAGTAAAGGAGAAGAAGGAAGGTTGAATGAACAATACAGCTACTTTTCCCACTCTCCCCTTACTCTCCTTGCCCAAATAAAGAACAATAGATGTGATTGTACAGGAAACTAATACCTCTATTAGTTGCGATAGGGAGGATGGGATACAATTTAACTTTCCAGTTTCCATTTTTTTTTATTACACATCACACATAGGGTCATATCTTGTCTTTGGAAACTACCGGTCTAGAACAGAGACAGGGTAGATCTAGGGAATTACTTTGGCATTGGGATACCCAGGGTTGGGCAATGGGTGAAGATAGGGAAGGGGGAGGTAGCTTTTGAGTACTAGATGTTCATGGAAAAGGTAGAAAGCCCCCAAGATTAACTGCCTTCTTAGCTATTTTTCCTGCAGTTTAACCTTGACTATACAAGCCTGAAGTACTTATAGAATTTCACTTATTCAAATATTTACACTGTATGTCAAGATTAGTGCAGATGTTTTATAGTGTGTGTGTGTGTGTGTGTGTGTGTGTGTGTGTGTGTGTGTGTGTGTGTATAGTGGGAAGAAGAATGAGAAGTGTGAATTATATATCCATAAAGGCTGAGACCAGAGGAATGAAGAATTGTGAGATTTTTTTTTTTTGCTTTTTACTCTTCTTTAAGTCATCAAAAGTTATCTTCATAAGTTTTGTACTTTTTCTCTCTCCTGTTCAAACATAAAATGGAGCCTTGGAAAAGAGGTTTGGTTATTTTACATAAGAAGACTGAACAAACTTAGACAATTTTTCCCCCACCCCTAGGGGAAGTAACAAGGGGAACAGTAACAAAGATTAAAGATAATTAATTTATAATTGCATCATTTCTTATTCTCATTGAATCTTCTTTCTAACATGATCAAATTCAAATTTCACTTTTTGCCATAAGTGGGGGTGGTGGCAATGAATGTCCTCAAAATTTAATAAAAAGTAAATTCTAGAGAATATCATTTTTCAAAGATATGAAGTATTATATTCCTTTTCTAAATAAAGTATAAAGATTAGTAGGTTTGTATCAAGTCATATAGAGACATGTGTAATCAGAGTGGGAATCTAAAAATGAATGTCATTTGCAACCAAAAATCATTGTTTGATATAGCTTTAACTGGAGACTGAAGAGACAAATCAAAGCAGTTAGCATGTTTTGATTTCTGAGCATAGAAGACATTTTTACCAGTACTATATTGGAGCTGCATAAATATCATTACCCTGAATGGTGCTTTCTGTATTTGTACATACCAAATAAATATCCCCCATTAGAAAAATGTGCTCTTTTCAGTAGTAACTCTTTGTTGCAATAGCATTCAAGACAAGAGACTTTGGAATATTTTCATACATTTCCAAAATTTTTCCAAATAAAAATGCATAGAGAAACATCTATGCATTTCCTTTTCAGAAAATGTTCACTAGCATATACCATTCTGATGAGGTTGGGAGAGCATCTCCTTCTTATCCCATGATTCCCCCTTCTCAGAGCCAAAAGAGGTGTGTTCCTTCAAGGCCCTGTGTCACTGGGATGTGTTTCTGCATGCTTGCTCAAAACCTCCTACGTACAGATGAACACCAAATACAGGCATATTTCTCATTATGCAGTCTGACTCCCACATACAGATTCTAAAGGAGGGAAAGCATAGAACAGCTGCATTCCTTTTTTTCTTTTTTTTTTTTTTTTTGGCATGAATAGGGCCTTTAATATCAATACTGAAATGAAAGTGATTAGTACTATTTACTGAAATTTAAAGCACCTTAGGATGTTTAGCCAGACAGTTTATTTGATTGGCTGAACATGTGGACACCTCATTTTAGGGAAAAAATATGTTGGCACAGAAAAAGAAACAGCTATCTGGCTGATCTGTAGACATTTTCAGAGGATGTGAGCTTATCATTCTTTTGCTTTTTAAAATGGTGTTCCTGAAAGAGGGAAAAATTATCTTTCCAGTACATTATGTGAACCTCTGCACCTAATCATACCTTTCACTCCAGAATTAGATGCATTGTATATAGTCTTTTGCATTTGTGTAATGTATTGTACTCCCATAAAATGTATTTATGAATAGGATGTGCATATCATGTGTATACAATGTATTAGATGCCCATGGTGACTTCTTAGGGTTTTGGGGGAGGGAGGGGAATGCTGTGGAGGGGCTTGCAACTCATAGTGCTAGAGAATTTCCTAGAGAACTGAGAAGATAGATGACTCATTCATGTCCATGTAGCTGATATCTGTTAGAGGCAAGTCTTAAAACAGGCCTTCCTGACTCCAAGCCTGGGCTCTAGCTAAAAATCTATATAGATATCTAGATATAGATATAGATGGATATATATATACACATATATATATATACATATATATATATATAGCTATATACAAACACAGATACATACAGACACACACATGCACATATATACAAGCCTATAAGCATATATGTATATAAATATATAATTACTTATGGATGGTTAGGTAGTGGTGTGTGTGTGTGAGTGTGTGTGTGTATGAATTGTTCTACACTGCCCCCCTGGAGGTCTAAACAAGTCAATGTACCTCCTCATAGCTTTATTTCCTACTGAATGTCAGTGATAGGGGAGGGTGCAGGGAGAAGCAGGAAAGGGAGAAGAGAGGGAAGAATTTTATATTTGGGCATCACAATATAAGAGAAACTAAGAAGAGTCTTAAAACTGTAAGTAAAATGAAACAAAACTACCTAGGACAAGTCTAGCATTCTAGCTAGATATCACTATGAGGGAAACAGTCTGGAATAGACTAAGATAAGGTGGCTTTAAAGATATCATACAAATAAGAAAATATACCAAAATTTTCATGTCTTCTTTCAGTAATATTGCTCAAAATATTTTTAAAAATCATCAAAAAGATCTAGAAAACCCTATGATGATTGTATGAGAATTCTTTTACCCATAATCACAATTAAAGTTTGCCAAACTTCATATTTTAATTTTTGGAATTTTAAGACTGAACTAAAGATAAATTTGGAGTAGAAAACATAGAAAAAAATTGCAAATGTGTTCTCTTTTCAATATAATCAGTTTGGAAGGTAGTCAAACTTATTCATGTTGCACACCATCTTTTCTTTCTAAATGAGATTTCACTTTCCAGTACTTCTGAAGCTTTAATATATGTAGCAAGGATCCTTTCCTTTTACTTCCCTCCTCTCCCCCCCTCCCAGAGGATGTGCTTAATAGTTTTGTCCCAAGGGACTATGCAGAAACTTGGCATGGAGGACAGATGTCACTTTTGCCCATATATTTATTACTGAGGGGTTTGATAATGACAGTTCATGAGCAGTCCCAAACTATTTCTGTATCATAGTTTTCGATTACTCATTAGATTTGTAAAAGGGCTGAATTTATCTTTTTTCTTCCTTTCTGAGTCTTTTAGACAGTGTCTTGAAATTGATGAGGAAAAGGTGCATTTCCCCACCCCATCCTCTCTGCTCTCCATGCAGTTAGGAGCACATGACTACTCTTTTTGTGTTTTTGTTTTCTTTCTTGGTCTAAGGGGACCATGTATCACATGGTGAACATTTTCAATACTATAAACCTTTGTGGGGTCTAAAAGTCTGAAGGTCCTTGTACTAAAGAGAGAAACAGTTGGTGACAGTAACAACAGGATTAGTTGAAAACAAAGGAAGATCCTGCATCAGAGAGGATGGACACTTGAAAAAGAATGGTTCACAATTAGCCCTGCATGGCCAACACAAAATGCAAAATGCCAAATGAACAATTTTACAAAATATCATGTTCTGATGAGGATTAAATATTAGCCTTGCAGCTTATAGTTATAAGCTTTGTTACTGAGGATAGCAGGGAAAACTTCATGTAGGCATCACTAGATTTTTTTACTTTAAACCTTGGTAGATTTAGGGTAGTCAGAGACAAGGGGTAGAAGGTGGCAATTTAATTCTAGTCACTGGATGATCTCAAATTTGAAAAAGAATATATTACCTTTGTATAGTGTTTTGAAGTTTGCACAGCACTTTTCTCACAATAACCTGGTGAGGGAGGTAATGAAGTGTTATAATTATTTTACAGATGAGAAAATTGAGACAGCAAAGAAATTAATTGATTTACCCATGGTGTTACAGTATTATAAGTGAGATTTTGCATTGCAACATGTTGTTTAAGAAGAGATTGACAGAAGGAACTGAAAAATATTTGACAAAATCATCATAGACCAAATTTCTTTTATTCACAAATCATCAATTCAGTATGTCTGAAGCAGAACTCATTACTTTCTCACTTTCTCTTACCAACACCCCCCCCAATAAAAATGAAAAAAAACAACTTGTCCCTTTTTCCCAACTTTCCCTATTTTGGTCATGGTACTTCTATTCTCTCTCACTCACTGAGTCTCAGATCCTTGGAACCATCCTTAATTCATACCCACACACCACCAATCCAATTAATTTTTAGTTCTATCGTGTCTATTTCTACAGTATTTTTAGAGTATCTTTTCCTTACCAAAATCTTTCAAACTCAAGACTGTTTTAGTAACCTTATACCTGGTCTCTCCACCTCCTGTTTCTCTCTCTCTCTCTCTCTCTCTCTCTCTCTCTCTCTCTCTCTCTCTCTCTCTCCCCCTCCTTCCCTTCTTTCCTTCCTCCCTCCCTCCAGTGCTTCATACTACTGGTGAAATTATTTTAATTATGATCACATCACCCCCTCAGTCAAACACTTTTTAGTAGCTCCCTATATAAAACCTACATATCCTTTATCTTGGAATTCTAGAACTTTTACTGGCAGGTTTTAACATATATTTCTAGTCTTGTTTCATGGTGCTCAATTTCATGCACTCCCCATGCTGCATATTGTTTATACTGTCTTTATGCCTGGAATAAACTCTCTACATTTGCCAATATTCATCTTTTTACAGGGTCTTTTTCTTTTTTAAATTTTTTGAAAAAGTTTTATTCATACAACAAACATTTCCAGATTTCTCCCATGCCTTGAGAGGTCTCCTAGTAAAAAAGTAAAATAATTAAGCAAAAGTAGGACTATGGTGGTCTCATCTGAAAGTATATACAATATTCCACATCTGTAATATTCCAGATCTGTCAGTTTAAAAAAATGGAAATTTTTTTCTCTCCTTGTGACTTACCACCCCATCAAAAGAAGATAAGAGAAAGATAAATGTCTTCCAATATGCATAGTCAATCATAACAAGTTTCCTCAATAGCTGTATACAATCAAATATGAATACATAGTATTTCACATTAATGTATTAACTTTTAACTAATCAACATATTCATTTATGCTGTTATATACATTTGCATTTATTCCAAATGCATGTGTATATATGTGTGTGTGTATACACATACAATCATTGAGGGAATTTGTATGTGCACATGCATGTGTACACACGTCTGTGTACTTAGGTTTATACATATTTTAGATATGTACATCTACATGTCTGTAGATATACATATGTACATATATACACATACATACATATTTGTATCTTCTGCCCACTAAAGCCATCACTTCTCTGTAATGGATAGCTTGTTTCATTACTGTTCCTCTGAAACCACGAGTGTTCATTGAATTAATCATAGTTCTTATAACTTTCAAAGTTATTTTTTTTATGGTTTTGTTATTGTATCAGTTTTTCTTCTCATTCTTATCTCTTGTCAATTCCTATAAGTCCTTCCATGACATTTTAAAATCATCTATGTCTTCATTTCTTACCACACAACAATATTCTATTGTATTCATAAAATTCAACTTATTTAGTCATTTCTCCATTGTTCAAGATCCCTTTAGTTTCCAGTTCTTTTCCCACCATATTAATTACTATACATATTTGGGTATATACAAGACTTTTTCCTCTTTCTTTGATCTTTTTTTTTTTTCTATATAAAACTAGCAGTGATATAGCTGGGTCAAGGGGAATGCACCATTTAGTAACTTCTGT
Organism: Pseudochirops cupreus; assembly: GCA_028627135.1. Taxonomy (NCBI): domain Eukaryota; kingdom Metazoa; phylum Chordata; class Mammalia; order Diprotodontia; family Pseudocheiridae; genus Pseudochirops; species Pseudochirops cupreus. The sequence goes on along the minus strand of CM053580.1, from coordinate 381,075,095 downwards.
ATACAATTCCAAATTATTTCCAGAGTGGTTATACTTATTCACCAGTGCAGGTCAAATGAAACCTCCTTGATACTTTGTCCCGTTTCTTGTTAGGTGGTCAATTTTATAAAGTACTGAACCTCTAGTCATGAAGATCAGGGCTTAAATGCTGCTTAAAGCACTTTATAACTGCATGACCCCAAGCACTTAACCTTTTTCAACCTCAGTTCTCTATAAAATGAGGATAAAACTAGTACCTACATCCCAAGTTTATTGTGGCAATCAAAAGAGATAATATATGTGAAGGCTGATGCACTCTCCAGAATTTTCAACCACATTCAAACTGCCCTTTCCCTCCCACTCAGAGGGCCCTTTCTCTTATTGGTGAGTTCCTTCTGGAATCTCCATTTTGAGAATTACTAAGTCCAGTCATCTTTCACTATCAATACTTGTTACCATGCCCTATGTGTGTACTTGACCCTCTCCCCATTTTTCAGCTCCCTTTTGTGTTGTCTTTTCCCATTAGAATGTATGCTTCCTGATGACAGGGACTGAAATTCTTTTTTGTTTGCATTTTATCTTCACTTCATGTGGCATAGTGCCTAGAAGATCCTTGTAAGTGTTTAATAGATGCATGTTGACAGACTAACATACTTTGCAAACCTTAAAATTCTATATAAAGTTTTGCCGTTTTAATTTGTTGCTTTAAAAAAAAAAGGTTTGGTGAACTGAATCACACTGAATTACTGCCCTCTTTCTAATGCATACCCCAAAATTGGCTTCACAGGATTTTATGCATAGTAATCATTTAACAAATCTGTGTTGGTTTTAAAAAGAAATTGTTTACATTTGAAAAATAATACTAATGCCAAGAAATACAGATTGTCAGTCTCCTCTTTAAGTACACCACAAAATACTTAGGAATTTCATGGCTTAAAATTTGTGAGAAATTCAGGTGCTCTGAAGACAGTGTACTTTATCCTTTATTATTTAGGTTACTCTATCAGCATAAAAGTGAAAACCTGGGAAACGTCACCATGAATTTTGGCAGGAGAAGAAAAGGAGGAGTCTGAAATTCTCCAGTCCCGTGTGCCCTTTTGACTTTGACCATTTCTATCCTGATAATTTAATGTAGCTGAAATGTGCAAAGTCAAAATCTATTGTAAAAACTGCACACACTTAGGAAAATGTCACTAAAACAGGCCACTAGATAAGAGCATTTGATCTCTCTAGCCATCTCCTGGAGAGTAATATCTAGCCTTTGGACAACATACTGAAGTCTGATTCTGCCTTTTTGCTCTATTAGAAAAAAAAAGGTTGTCACACCTCCCACATAATATCTAGCTATGTAGCTTAACTCATAAGAACAATTAGCTCCCTGAAAACAATTTTTTTTAAAATAATAGACCATAGTTGAAGAGCCAGTTAACCAATGGATCTTGATTGTTACTTCTTAGCTTTTATTGTGGTGCTAAGTTATAGTAAAAGAGAAATAAATTGCCTGCCTTGGAGAAAGTTTCACATGAATTATTTGTTGGACTAAATAGCCACTGATGGGTCCTTTCCTACTCCAATGTACTGTAATTCTATAATTTCAAGCGAGTGCATATGGATATACATGGATTCTGTATGTAAACATGAATATTTTTTCAAATAAAGGATACTTAGGAATTAAAAGTTACCTGCAGAATGGGTGAAAAATTCATGTATCATTCATATAAATCAATTTTGTGAGTTGAAAATGGCTGCCCATAAGTCTTCTTTAAAAGAAACAGCAATTTTATTTTAGGCATAGCATTTCATATCATCATTCCTGAAGCATTAAATTTTCACTTCAATTCATAGACTCTCTATAGCAATGGAGGAAGGGAGAGAAGGAGAGCTAGAGACAGAGAGACAGACACACATAGAAAGAGACAATAAGAGACAGAGAGAAAGGTGGTGTGAGCAGAGGCAAAGAGAGAGAGCAAAGCAGAAACAGATACAGTTAGGTACAAAGAAATAGTGACACACAGAGATAAATAGTAAGGAGGAGAGGGAGAAACAGAAAGATGGAGATGGAGTATTTCAAACCTACTGCTTTAGTACTAGTGTATCCATTATTGAAAATGGCACACTTTGTCAAAGTAGTACCTCTGCACATGGTAAACATAAAGGGATCTAACAAAGGAGGGACTTTATCTACTTCCGAAGAGGACATTGTAGTAATGTGACAGTGCTTCCAATGGCCTTTCTATGTGGTAATGCTTCCAGTGGGCCACTCTTGGAAATTGCTTTTGTTCTGACACTTTTGCCAGATTTAGAAATCTGCTTATCAAAATCTCTAATTTACAAATCATGAAACTGAAATCAAGAGAGGAAAAGGACTTGCCCATTCTCACAGAGCTAGTATATTTGAGGAAGGAGGGAAAGGTATTAAAGAAGACATAGGATTTTTCTTTGAGCTAAATGACACAATGATAACTGGCAACAGAATGAAGACAGAGATGCATAATTCTTACTTTGCATCTAATTTCTTTGACAAGTAAAATTTCCTTTGTATTAGAGATAACAGAACAAAAATTACCAAAAGGGTGTTGATATCCAAGATAAACAAAGAGATAGTAAGACAGTACTAAACTTCTCTGATGGATTCAAATCACATGTGGATGCTTATTGGAATATTAAAAGAACAGACAAATATGACTGCTACTTATTTGAAAAATACTGGAAAATGGGAGATACTATAATATTGGAGAAGAGCAAATGTCTTGACTTTTCAAATTATCAAGAGGTCAGAGTATGAAAACTATAGATCAGTGAGCTTGACTTTGATTTCTGGGAAGAATACTAGGAATCTTTAAAAGTTTAAAAGGACAATTGGTAAATATCTAGAGCTAGAAATAGTTGTTATGGTTTTTTCAAGAACAGGGGAAACCAGAATAAGCTCATTTAATAGATGGGAGAAATTCTATTAATATAATCTATCTAAATTTCTTTGAAGCTTTTGATCAAATCTCTTACACTTTTCTTAGGGAGAAGATGATGAGGAATTGATTAGATAAAAATAGAGTTGAAAAGATTCAGAACTGCCTGGATGGCTGAAATTGAAAAGTAGTTGTTAATGGTTCAATGTTAATATACCAGGAGAACCCCAGCAGAGGATACAAGGATATGTATTGGGCCTTGTGTTGTTTAACAACTGACTTAGATAGAGGCAAAGATGACATGTTTTCAGAATTTGAAGATTACACAAAGCTGAGAGGAATAACTAAAATATACCAGACATATCACATTAATAGAATCTGAGGCAGCTAAATGGTACCATGGAAAGAACACCAGGCCTTATGCCAAGAAGACTTGAGTTCAAATCTGGCCTCAAACACTTACTAACTCTGTGACCATCATCAAATCTCAATCTCTACTTGCCTTACTTCCTTTATCTCTAAAATGGAGATAACAATACCACTTACCTTCCAGGGTTATTGTGAGGATCAAATGAGATATTTGTAAAGCATGGAACACAGTGCCTGGAATAAAGTAGGCAATATATACATTCATATGTATACATATACATATATGTATGCATGTATGTATATATGTGTATATATATATTCTATTATAATAATACTAATTATTGTTGTTTTTATAATCCATAGATCACCAGCACAGTGAAAACTCAACTACAATACATCTAAAAATGAGAAGATCAGTATCTAGAATTCTTAGATCTAAGAGAAACTACTATAGTGGGCTAGAATGTGACACATGACATTCCCTGAAACTTTGTAACAATACTGTATCACTATGCAGCAACAATAAAGAAAAAAATTGGGAATACAATCCATAAAAAGCAAAGGAAATTGTCATACAACCAAGAACAATCTCCAAGGCTGAGTATGACACTACAGGCGTAAACAAGTATCTATGAATTGTAAGCACTATTTCTTTTTTGGGGGGCTGGGGGAGTTGTGTGTGTTTTAAAACTGAACTGACTGAAAGGGAAATGCAACAAATAAAAAGGCACTTAAGAGAGATGGGGCAAAAATGGGCAGCAGCTCTGTTGGGCAGAGGAGCATTCAGATCTCTCCCTCCCTCCCTGTCTTTTTCTCCTTCCTTGTATTCTTATCTCTCTGTCTCTATCTCTCTCTTTCTCTTTCTGCCTCTGTTGTGTCTCTTTGTATGTCTTGGTCTCTGCCTCAATTTTTCTTTATCTCTGTATCTTGCTCTCTTTTTTCTCTCTGTCTCTGACACTTGTTCTATATTTCACCATTTCTATCTTTCTATCTATATTTTATTTTTAAAGCAGTACTAGATAGAAGACATCTTAAGTCTTCTTGGCTCTAGTTTCTCTCACAATTTGTTCAAATTTATAACTTTCCTATTGTTTAACTTCCTGTTAAATTTGACCAAAATTTTAAAAGGGTCATTGAAATCTCTTGCCACTATTGTGTTAATATCTATGTCTTCTTCTAATTCAGTTATTTTTTTCTTTATAAATTAAGATATTAAAGTGTTCAGAGCATATAGAATTAATATTGATACTGTTTTATTGTTTATGGTGCTTGTTAGTATAACATAGTCTCCTTGTTTACTTCTTTATGTTGTAAAAGGTTGCTTTTACTTTGTCTGATAGCATGATTACAACTCTTGTCGTTTTCGCATTTGTCTGATGCATAGTGCATTTTGATTCAGTCCCTCACATTTAACCTGTACAGTCTTTGTTTTTATGTGTGTTTCTTGTAAGCAAAAGATTGCAAGTTTTTGTTTTCTTATCAAATTTGTCACTTTTATTTTATTTTATTTTTGTTTTATTGGATTGTTGAATTCATTCACATTTAAAGTTATGAGACTTAGATTCATATTTTCCTCCTTTTGTCTAATATTATTTTTCCTCTATTAGGATTCTTTTCCCTTTTCCTATGCAAAAACAGGACTTTGTCTCTTAAATTATGTTAGCTAAATCTACTTTAAGGCAACATTATTCCCACAGACTCTCTAATCCTCACACTTCAAAGTTCCCCTTCAATTTATTGCCCCTTTCCCTAATATTAGTTTTAATTCAGTTATAAGCTCCTCATTTTCCTGAGAGAGTACAGAAATTATTTCCCCTCAATTTTTAACTTTTTATTTGATAGGTTATGTGGTATACTTCCTTACATTTTTTTCTCTTCTCTCTTCCTTTATGCACTTTCCCATTTTACAATTTAGACCAAGAAAAATCTTTAATGTTCATCATTTTAAATGAATGGTTTTGCTCATATTTTCAGGGTATGTCAACTTCCATTGCATTATGAGGTGCTTTGTTGCTTGGAACACATAATTCCATCCCTTTCTGTGATTTCCAATGGGCACACGACAGTCTTGTGTTATTCAAATTTCCTTTATTTTATATTTGAAGGTCTTCTTTCTGGTCACTTCCAGAATTAGTTATTTGTCACATAAATTGTTAAAGTTTATCATTATGTGTCTTGGAGTATACATCATGATGGGTCTCTTTTTAGAGGAGAGAGTAGTTATCTATAGATAATTTCACTTGACAGTCTTTTCCCAGTGTTCATCAGTTCTAGGTATTTTCTCTGTTTTATTTCTTTTTAAATTTTTCACTCAATAGAATTTTATTTTTTCCAAATACATGTAAAGATAGTTTTCAGCATTTACTTTTATAAGATTTTGAGCTCCAATTTTTTGCTCCCTCCCTCTTCCTCACCCCCTCACCAAGACAACAAGAAATCTGATATAACTTTTGCATGTATAATCATGTTAAACATACTACCACATTAGTAATGCTGTGAAAGAAGAATCAGAATGAAAGGTAAAAACCATATGGAAGAAAAAACAAAAAAATCAAAAATAGTATGCTTTGACCTGCATTCAGAATCCATAATACTTTCTTTGAATGTGGATAGTATTTTCCGTCATAAGTCTTTTGTAATTGTCATAGCTCATTATATTACTGAGAAGAACTAAGTCAATTATAGTTGATCATCACACAATGTTGCAGTTACTGTGTGCAGTGTTCTCCTACTTCTGTTCCCTTCACTTACTGTTAATTCATACAAGTTTTTCCAGGTTTTTCTGTAATCTGCCTGCTCATAACTTCTTATAGCACTTATAGCATTTCTTATAGTATTCCATTACATTCACATATCACAACTTGTTCAGTCATCCCCCAAGGGATGGACATCCCCTCAATTTTCAATTCTTTACCACCACAAAAAGTGCTGCTGTAAATAATAGTGGGTCATTTTCCCTTTTTGATGATCTCTTTAGAATACAGATTTTTCTCCAGAAGGGTTGGATCAGTTCACAACTCCACTAACAATGCATTAGTGTTCCAATTTTCCCACATCTTCTCCAACACTTATTTTACGTATTTGTCATGTTAGCCATTCTGATGGGTGTGAGGTGGTATCTCAGACTTATTTTAACTTGAATTTCTCTAATAGATAATTATTTAGAGCATTTTTATAATGTTTATTAATATTTTATAATTTCTTCATCTGAAAACTTTGTATCCCTTAACTATTTATCAGTTGGGGAATGACTGGTATTTTTATAAGTTTGGCTCAGTTCTCTACATATTTGAGAAATATGCCCTTTGCCAGAAACACTTGCTAGAAAAATTGCTTCCCCTATCTCTGTTTTCCTTCTAATCTTGGATGCTTTAATTTTGTTTATGCAAAACCTTTTAAATTTAATGTAATCAAAATTATCCATTTTGAACTTCATAATATTGTCTATCTATTGTTTGGTTATAAATTCTTCCCTTCTCTATAGATTTGACAGATCTTTTATTCCTTTCTTTCCTAATTTACTTACAGTATCGCCCTTTATGTCTAAATCATGTACCCATTTTGAGCTTATCTTGGTATACAGTGTGAGATCTTGATCTATGCTTAGTTTCTGCAATACTATTTTCCAGTTTTCCCAGCAGATTTGTCAGAAAGTAGGGTCTTATTGCAGAAGCTAGAGTCTTTTACTGCTATGTCTTGTGAGTCTAACCTGTTCCATTGATCCACCACTATATTTCTTAAGCAGTGATAAGTAGCTTGAAGATTGCTACTTTATTTTATAGTTTTATATCTGGTACATCTAGGCCATCTTCCTTTGCATCTTTTAAATTAATTATCTTGATATTCTTGACTTTTTGTTCAACCAGATGAATTTTGTCATTTTTTTAGCTCTATAAAATATTTTTGGTAGTGTGATTGACATGACACTGAATAAGTAAATTAATTTAGGTAGAGTAGACATTTTTCTTGTTTTAGCCTGCCTATCCATGAAAAATAGATATCTTTCAAATTGTTTAGATTTTACTTTATTTATGTGACAAGTTCTTTTATAATTGTGTTCATATAGTTCCTAGCTTTGCATTGGCAGGTAGTCTCCCAAATATTTAAATTATCTACAGGTATTTTAAATGGAATTTCTCTATCTCTTGCTGCTGGGCTTTGTTGGTACTATATAGAAATGTTGATGATTGATATGGGTTTATTTTGTATCCTACAACTTTGCTAAAGTTGTTCATTATTTCAAATAATTTTTTTAGTAGATTTTCTAGGATTCTTGAAGGATACCCATCATATAATCTGCAAAGAGTGATGATTTTGTTTACTTGTTGCATATCCTAAGACCTTCAGTTTCTTTTGCTTCTCTTATTGCTAAAGCCAAAATTGCTAGTACAATATTGAATGATAGTGTTGATAATGGGCATCCTTCTTTCACCTTTGATCTTACCAGGAAAGCTTCTAGCCTATCTCCACTACACATAATGCTTACTGATAACTTTAGACAGATATTACTTATCATTTTAAGGAAAACTCCATTTATTCCTATGCTGTCTAGTGTTTTTAAAGGAATGGGTACTGTATTTTGTCAAAAGCTTTTTCTGCATCTATTGAGATAATCATATTATTGTTACTTTTGTTATTGAAATGGCTAATTATACTGATGATTTTTTTCTAATTTTCAACAAGCCCTGCATTCCTGATATAAAGCACACCTGGTCATAGTGTATTATCTTGGTGACAAATTGCTATAATCTCTTTTCTAATATTTTATTTAAATTTTTGTATCAATATTCAATAGGAAATTGGTCTATAATTTTTCTTTCTCTGTTTTGCCTCTTTCTTGTGTAGGTATCAGCACCATATTTGTGTCTGTCTGTATTATTTCTGACATTATAGTGTTTACATTTTTTAACTTAAAATCCTCTGAGAGATATCTATTTTTAATTTGCCTTTATTGATTCAGTCTTCAATATATTTTATTTATATTGACCACGTTCTATTTCAAATATTATTGCTTTTTGCTTCTTTTCTTCCAGATTGTCTTTTCTTTGTATTTTCTTTCCTGATCAGTTGTTCAACAATCAGTTGTCATTTTTTGTCTCTTTTTTTTTTTTTGTAGTTTGTCAAAGTGAATTCAAAGTTTTATTTATTTTTTTATTTTGCCAATTTTATGGAGGTGAACAATTTTTTCAACTTCTTATTTCTCTTTTAAACCAATCAAAAACATGATATTATGGCTCCAGGCTCTTTGAGAATACCTGAGGCCTTCCACTTCATCAGGTGATGAATCATTCCCCATTCTCTTGCAATATTTATTCATAGGTTCTAGACTTGTTTAGCTGATTTGGAGGATACATCCCTTTCTGTTATCAATGTCTTCTTGATTTTCCTTCTCATGCTCAAAGTCATTAAGTGAATTTTCTTCCTTTTGAGATCTTTATTACTTTAAGTTAGATAGTTTGTGCATTCCTTCCAAAATGTGTTGTGTAGTCTTGAGAAAAGTTCTTTGTGAGCCAGGTAGGGACTAGAAATTAGAGTTTTCTAATGAGGGCATGAGGAAAGGCTTTATGTAGAAGGTCCTATATGATGACAGTTGTGATTTTCATTTACAAATATTGTGTTTTTAGCTCCTTAGGATTCTTGGTTTCTTAGCTCATGGAGATAACTAAATTTGTTTTATCTAATATAATTCTTATTTTGGAGAGGTTTGAAAGCTTGTGAGGAAAGGAAAAAACATATCTAGATTGCTTTGACCTACACACTTGAAAAATAAAGTAAATTAAAAGAGTGTATTGACCAAATTGAGGGGCAGTGTGATTCAGAAGACAGAGAGCTAACCTCAAAGCCAGGAAGACTTAGATTCACATCTCACATTTGACACAGTTACTATGTGACCCTGGACAAGTCACATAAATTTTCAGTGCCCTAAGAAACTCCCAAAGGTTCTAAGTTGCAGGGAAAATGAGCAGATGAGATAATAAACTGCAGAGCTAGAAGGAGATTCCTCACAAAGGAGTTCCTCATACTAATGAAATTGCTATTCCTATACTTATTGACTATATTATGATATTCCCCTGCCTTCTAAATCTGTATTGTTTTCAAAGTGCTCAATGTTTTCAGACATTAAGCTTTTTTAATTGATTTGTTTATTTATTTTTAGTTTACAAGATTCAGTTCCACAATCACTTGAGTTTCAAATTTTCTCCCTGCCCTCCC
>CM053580.1:381036475-381065128 GCA_028627135.1 Pseudochirops cupreus | reverse complement strand
GGCACTGAATGCTTTTATTTTTAAGTAGATAATGTTTATGTATTAAAAATAGTCCCTCTGTTCTTATAATATGTTGATTTTTTTGACATAAATGGGAGTCATACTTTGTCAAAGTCTTTGAGACAATCATGTGAGTTTAGATGTTTTTGTTTTTAATATGTGTTGTTTTCCCAATGTTGAACCATCCTTGTGTCCTTGGTATAAGTTCAAATTGGCCATGATGAATTATTTCCAGGATGAATTGCTGTAGTTTGTTTGACAGGATTTCATTTAAAATGTATGGGTATCTTTTAAATACCAAAATGCTATCAGTATTGTCCTAGGGCTTCACAACAGATGGAATTGGTCTTTTTTTCGATTTTTTGTTACAAGGATAACTCACTGAGCAGGGTGTTATATTCTGAAGTAGGTAGTTATATTCTGAAGTGAAGGTAATGTAAAAATAAAAAGAACTTCAAGAAACAGAACATAATCTCTGAAGAAATGAAAATTAATATTGCAGAGAGGTCAATAAAGAAGTGAATGGTACATAACACAGGCTGTGACAACATATAACAAAAAATGAACTTCAAAGAATAGGAGTAAAAGATGTAATCAGGGCAATGGATGACACAAAAAGATGAACTGGCCACATGATGATGGCAAGGGATGATAGGTCAACAGCCTGGTATCTCTAAGTAGAATATCAGGAGAAAGTGAGGGAAGCCCCTAGTTCATTCGCTGTGCCCTTGAAGCAAACTTGTGGGAGGACTTGGGCAAGAATCATGTAGGATGGGCAGGGATGAATAGGTTGCAATCTGTAGTGTTAGAGAGACCACAGACCCTTTTGAGTAGTTTTTAAATTCTGGGGATACAGGATAATACCTCTAATGCCTGACAATCCAGATATAGCAATGGGTGGTTTACTTTTTCAAAGACTTCTATTTGAATGTGCCCTAGATATGTACCTGAACCTGAACCCAGAGCTGGTCCAAAAGTTGTAGAACAGAGTAGAGCTTATGTCTTGGACTGCCTTGTATCTCATGTATCTTGCACAGAGTAAGCATTCAGTAGATATCTGAATAGAAAGGAAGATCAAGAAGAGATTTAATCCAAAAGTGTTCAGAGAACAGCAGCATATGTTATAGTTTCAGTGTGATAATACATTTATTGTGTGCCTGCTAGGTGTAAGGTAACATAATAGGAATTATGGGGTATATAAAAAAAGGTGAAACAAATCCATATGTTGTGATGGTAATGGGAATTTGAAAATCTTCCTTGCCCCTTAATAAGCCTAAGGGAATTTGGAGACCTCCCCTGCTTTGAAAATATACTGTGCCCCCTAATAGGCTGAATGTTATCACATGGAGCCTGTGGTGGGAGGAGTTTGCTGAAGGGTGGAGCAGAGCCCACAGGAAGCTGGGAGTTAGAGCAAGGCAGCTGATTGGAAGTAGAGGATGCTTTGGAGGGAGACAGATAAGCTTATGAGTAAACATTGGTTTTGTGTTGATTTGTGGGAAGACTAAAGGATGATGTGGCTTTCTGTGCTGTTGTGTGTTCTTTGCTACTATGATTGAATCAGCTTACTGGTTTGGGGATTAGGTTTTTCTGGTGTCTGAATAAATGTTTTGCTTCTGTATTCTATATTGAGAGTCTGTTATATTTTGTGATTGATCACCATGCAGGTATATTTATAGTGACTCTGGGGCTGTGACTATTGCACTGGTGCTACATTTGATGATGAGGATACTTGTATTATCTAGTATGGAGGAAACACTATTTAGACTTAATCTTCCCAATGCTATCAAACAAACCTTATTAATCAAATGAATGCAAGCATTACTCTATTATGTTACATAATATAAACTACCCGATTTCCTAGGGCTTCCTAGTAAATATATTTTGTACTAATATTCAGTAACAAGGTTGCCTTTATGTTGGGCAGAATGGAGACACCTCAGTTGCCACCCAAGGTTAGGCTGAAAACTGGACACATCCTATAGATTTTTAATGGTTCTAGATATGGGTATTAGCTGGTTCCAACCAAATTCAAGTTGGTGCTTGACTATTAAACTTAGATGAATAGAAACTATCAACCAAAGCTAGAATCATTAGCAAGTGTTTATCAGTTGCTTACCAAATCTAGGGAACACATGTCTATAATAGTTATTTATCAAATCTGGGGAGCGTATCATTAGCAGCTGTTTATAAAATTTTGGACATGTAAACATTATTATTAGTTGTTTACCAAATTGGGGGGATGTATTTTACTGCCAAGCTATACCACTCAAGTCTTTTTTATAAAAAAGCAATTTATATAACTTGTCACACAATGGAGGCTTAAAACAAAATGAAGTTAGTTTTATCGAGCCAACAAATTTGTTCTCACTACAGATAGTTTATGTTCTCAACTTAAAATCTAGGCAATAAGGACTACTGTAGATCAGTACTTGATTAATTGCTAAATAAGGCATATAAGTAATATATGCTTTGGCTTCAGACGAAGGTCAGAACATCTGTTGAGTAGTCTGAGAAGATATGGAAAAGAGACTTGAGCTGTGAATCTTGAAAGATACATGATATTTGGATAGGCAAAAATGTGTATTATTTAGGTTCGGAGGTATGTATAGAGAGCAATATGAGAGAATAGTATAGCAGATGGTCCATTGATTTTTTTTTCCAATATGGCTCATATGAATTCCTTTCCACCATGTCACACCCCTGATGAAAAACCTTCAGTGCTTGTACAAGAAAGTAGCTAGAGATAAAGGTGGGAAGGTTGTTTGGGCCTCAATTGTAGTAGACCTTAAATGTCAGGTAAAAGACTTGGAATTTTATCCATTGGGAGAGGAAGACATTGAAGTATTTTGATCAGTGGAACATAGAAAATATAGAAAGAAAAAGGTACTCTAGGCATGAGAGTCTAAGAGCATGAATAAGATGATAGTAGTAGGCTTAGAGAGATAGGAACAAATAAGAGAAACACTGAGAGAAATAAATGGACTTAATGACTTAATTTAATATTAGGGGAATGCAAAAGCAAGAAATCAAAGGTGACTCAGGTTTCAAGCCTGAATAGTAGGGAGAATTTGGTACCACTGACTCAGAAAGAAGAACCAGTTTGAAAGGGAAGAAGGTAAATTCAGTTTTTAAAACGTGTTGGATTTGAGTCACCTTACTCCCAAACAATATTTCACCAATGTAAGTTGGTGTATGTGCCCTCTAGTAGATGCCAAAATGTTACATCCTTTTCTGTCTTGCCCTGAGTCTGAAGGGACACCTATTGGGTGAGTTCCACAGGGATTTCATCAGGATGCTTTTGAGCCTAAAAAATTAATTCAATAAATATTTTAAAAGTACTTACTTCTTCATTATTTATGTCTTTTCTTCACATGGATGATGTGTGTATTTGTGGCAATTTCCCCAGGCTAATAATAATAATAATAATGAAAAGTAACATTTTTATAGCACTTAAATATATCTGCATGTTCTCCAAAATTGATAAGTACCTATGATATTTCCAATTCTTTGCTACCCTACACAGAGATACACATACATACACACACACACACACACACACACACACACACACACACACACACATACTTCTAGGAATATTTTAATGTATTTTGGAACCTTGTTTTTATCTCTGACCTTCTTAGGCAGTATGTAGAATTTAGTCATTTACAAAAAATAATTCTCAATTGTTATTCAGAAAAACTGGTTCAATTCACAGTTCTACCATCATAAATACAGTGTACCTGTCTTCTCAACCCCTCCAACATGGAATATTCCCATATTTTGATGGCTTAAAGCCATCAGTAAAGCCTCAGTGAGGTTTTAATTTTCGTTTTGCACCTTAATTATTTAGAACATTTTTCAGATGGTCGCAGTTTAGAATTCATATTTTGAAAATTTTTTGTATTCTTTGATCAGTTATCTATTGGAAAATGGCTGTTGGTCATATGTATATCTGCTCTGATGATTAGCAAAGAGTAACCTCTTGCATGGGATTTTCCTTGAGCTTCTTAGTGGTTCGTACTTCCTTCACACTCTACTGAAATTACTGTATATTTACTTAGCATGTTTTTGTATTTACTTACCTACATATATTATTCCCTCTCACTATAGCAAATCACAAGTGTTTTGAGGGCTTTGTGCATTATGAAAGGCTTAAGTATCATGAAGACCCACTTGGCTTAGCCTAGTGTAGACATGACTTCATGCTTTCAAAGGTCACACCAGGTGAGTAAAAAACTTCTATTACACTGGAAGGGCTCTGAATGTGATCCTTTGGGACAGGAAGAGCCTCACTAAACAATGAGAAACTCATGACCTCTCAGCTGCCTATTAGTGATAAATTCTTTGACCAAAAGAACCTATGGAACAAAAGAGGGGTAAGAGCAGGCTTCCTATAAGAGGTAGCACCTGAGCTCATCTTTGAAGGAAGTTAGAATTCTATGAGGTAGAGGTAAAAATTGACTTCATATTTGAGACACGTCTACCTCTGCAAAGGTAGACTTGGGAGGTGTGGGGAAGATCTTTGCAGAGGAATTGTTTTTTATCCTAGTCACACCTAGGAGCCATTGGATCTACAACTTTTTGACCAGGAGACTAACACAGTGAGAACTTTGCTTTAGGAAGATTTTTTTTTTTTTTGCAGCTGAGTGGAGGATAGATTGGAGAAGAAATTCAGTGGAAGTTAAGAGAGCAATTATGAAGTTATTGCAATAGTTCGCATGAGAGGTGATGAAGGCCTGACCTAGGGTATCAGTGGTATCAGTCAAGCAATGGAGGTAGAACAAATTGTTGACTCCAAAAGACTCTTGAGGGAAAATGCTGTCCATATCCAGAGAAAGAACTTTGGAGTCTGAATGCAGATGGAGGTATACTATTTGCTCTCATTTTCTTTGGTTGTTTTGTTTTGTTTCTTCTTTCTTGTGGTTCCTCCCATTAGTTCTAATTCTTCTTTACATCATGACTAATGTGAAAATGTTTAATATGAATGTATAAGTAGAGCCTATATCAGACTGCATGCCATCTTGAGAAGGGAGGGGAGAATAGGGAGGGGAAGAAAATTTAAAACTCAAAATCTTATGGAAATGAATGTTGAAAACTAAAAATAAATTAATTATATATAAAAAAAATTTTGGATCAGCCAGGAAAAAACCAAATTGTTAGTGATAAAAAATGACAAATGGATAGAGAAAAGGATATCAATTCCTGTTATGATAGTGGATATAAATTTCCCTGATGTAAATCAAATGTCATAAGAAAGAAATAAACAACATTCCCCTCCCCCAACTTTCTTAATTAGTAAAATGCTTGATCTACTTGAATATTAATAGTTTTGTAAAATGTAATGGAAAAGTATGATGGAAAAATAGTAATAAAGCTGTCTTGTTAAATAAAAGAGGAAAAAACAAGTTGAAAGAACACTTACTAAGAAATTCAACTAAGCAAAGGCTTCTCAATGCTTTTGTTGTTATTCATCTTTTGCTCTTAAAGAGGATCAATGACATCTGGAGGGTGATGTCTTGACTTGCAAGTTAATTGGATTTAAGTGAGGCAGGGCTGTGCAAAGCCAAAGTCTTTCTCTGGCCTCAGTTTGTCTGAGGCAACACCCATTCAGTGATTAAAGGCTAGGTTATAATTGAGGCAAAAGATGGCCTAGTTTGACTTCCTAAAAGAATCAGGGTGGAAGAGGAAGACCCTCTGAGTTTCTGGCCAGAATAGAAACACTTATTATTTATACCCCACTCTGAGCCATCAAAACCCAAACAGTGAAGCAGCTTAGGCTAGGACCTATTATTGGTCAATTAGTGAGAGCCAGCATGATTTGGGTTTGAAGGCATAATCAAGCAACTCCATTTGGATCCCAATGGAAAGCCTGGTTTACTAAAACAGTATTTCAAGAAATCATGAATGAAAACTGCATGGGACAAATGAGTTTATTGTCTCAGTTTTTTGAGGAAAAAAAATAGAATAGATAAAGGGAAAAAAATCTAGTCCCCAAATGCCAAGATATCTTGTCAGATATAAGCAATCAGAACCATCTGTAGGGATATAACTCCCCACATGGACAGAGGGAGAAGAAGAGGATGAGGGAAAGAGAGGGTGTGGAGAAAGAGGAGGGAGGAAGTAGCAGCATTAGCCAACAGGTACTGGCCATATGGGTTCCCAGGGGCGTAGCTAGTACAATTCACAGATTGTTGTTTGTCCTTCATCCTCAAAGAGGACCAATGACAACGGGCGTGTGATGTCTTGACTTGCAAGTGGGATGGATTTAAGTGAGGCAGGGCTGTGGAAAGGTCATCATGTCTCACTCTCTCCTCCAGAGCCATCAGAGTGCAGTGGCAAGAGATAGTCAGGACTGGCAATGGCCCTAGATATGCTGTCATTTAACTATGAATATCAGTGTAGCTACCTCATTTATACTCTGGATAATAAAGATGCTAGATGAAATATCATTATAGAGGGCATTTAGAACAATAATAAAAGCGCTGAGATACCTTTGCTTAGTTGAATTTCTTAGTAAGTGTTCTTTCAACTTTTTTTCCCCTCTTTTGTTTGGTAAGACAACTATAATAATATTCTTCTGTCATACTTTTCTATTACATTTTACAAAGCTATTCATAATCAAGTTGATTAAGCATTTACTGATTAAGACAATTGAGGAGAAGTGGTGTTTATTTCTTCCATATAGCATTTGATTTACACCAGGGAAATTTATATACATAACCATAATAGGAATTGATATAGAGAACTAATATAGAGAAAATGGTTACACACATGCAGTAAGAAATACACCTACCTCAAGACTTTTAAGGATGAAGCTGAACACAGGATGACAAAGAGATAATTGATTAGTGATTTTTAGTGATTAGTGATAATTGATAGTGATTTTTATAAAAAAATTTTTTTCATTACTAAGGTCAGTAGAGCAACCACACTTGGCCATTAGAGTTCAAACATTGTTATATATGTATGTATGTATATATGTGTATATATATATATATATGTATGTGTGTATGTATATGTATACATAGATATATATATGCATACACATACATAGTTACATGGCTGTGTGTATGTATATATATGTATGTGTATATATATATACATATATATATACACATATATATATACACATATATGTTCTTATAGAGGAAGTAGAAATGGCAATAAAGAAAAAAAGATGTAACAACTATAAGACTAGATCAAGAAAGCAAAGAAGAAGTTTGTGATAGAAGTGAAAGAAATTTTAGTACTGATTCTCAAGGCACCTGAAAAAGGGGAAGATATCAAAGGCATTGTCAAAATATTAGAAGACACCTTGTTTTCCAGGCCTAACAAAAATCCTTTGCTCTCACTTTCTGAATGATAACAGCCAAAGCAAAACTCCAGAACTAGGACTTACAATTTCCCTATTTCCCAGGGGATCCTGAACTGAGAGCTGAAACTGCAGCCAACATGCTACAGCACAAAGTGATCAATCATATCTCCTGACACTCTAAACAATCCCTGCACCTGTGACTGCTAAGTAAACTAAACCACGTGCTGCACTCCTGTTCCCACCTTGCTAAGTTTGGTTCTATACCCTGCTGAACAATCACAAGGCTCAATGACCCTTAAGACTTGAGACAATCACATGTCTCAATGATTCTAATAACTTAGAGACTGTTCCCACAGGCCCGAAGAACTCCTATATTGTCCCCCAAAATGCCAACTATGGGAACTGTTTACTCAAGACCAAAGAATGACTGTGTTGGGTCCTGTCTTTTTGTGGTTTTCATGATTAAAAACTATACCTGTCATAAGCCATAAGCCCTTCTTCTTAGGAGGACTTCTGCTTGCAAGTATTTTACCTCATTTTGAAATTAAACTTTTGTTTGATTCCTGACTCTCCTATCTCTAGCCTGCTTTGTTTGGCTCCAACTACCCATGGATTAGAGGCCAGTTCCTGTTCAATTGACATTGATTGGCATCAGAAGTGGGATTGGATATGGAACTGGGTCACTGGATGTTCTGGTACCAATGGGAACTGACTAAGCACCACTGGCAATTTGTTTCTCCAGAGTTCAACCCCCTCCCCTGGTCTGGTGAGTCCTCTGTTTTTATTCCTACAACATTCCTCTGAGCTCCACCTTGATTGAGCTTGACATTCTTTGTAAGGAAAACTCCAAGGTGCCTCCCTTGACCTGGTTCATCCTAGATCATTCTGGTGAGGATATCCTTTCTTAGTTGCATGCCTCTTGTTAGTTGACCTCTCTGCGTACCTCCGCTCCCTTACCAAATGCCCTTGTTAAATTTGCATACACCTTGGCAAATTGTGTGCCTCAACTGAACTGGTTAATTGTAATTGTGCACTTTGTCAAGACTGTCTGTGTCATGTTTGTGTGGTGAGTTAGCCTGCTGTTTGTGTCTGTCTTGTCATTTTGTCTGTGTCCATGTCTTTGTAAAATGCAAAATGTTATGTTTGTGTTGTGAACTAGATTCTGTTACCTTGAAAGATTTAAAATGCAGCCAGCTGGAAAAACTTCTAAGAGCTGTAACCAGAGAGTTTATAATACTGGGAAAGATTAATGAACTTTAATAGTTGAAGCATATGTCCCAGTAAGTAGGACTAACCCCTACTTTAGGCTTTATGAGGGGGATCAGGTTATAAGAAAAGAAAAAAAAATCAACCCTGTAAGACACCTTTTTTCCCTGTCATTTCAGTTTTAGCTATGTTGGAATTAGAAAAATAAATTCATATAATTAAAGTTGCAGAACAGATAAAAAACAGTAGATTAAGGGGTTTGGAAATTAAACATTTTTAAGATTGCAGGAGAGAACTCTTGAGACTTTGAGGCAATTCCTGGAACTCACTCTCTTCTGAAGTATCTTAGTTTTGAGGCACTACTCTATAGAATTTGTTTCTACAGGAATATCACTGAGGGGTTGAGCTATCTCTTCATTAACTTTATTGGCTTAAGCTCCCACCAGTTGTGTTCCTTCTACTGTTAGCCACCAGTGAATGACTATCACTTCAGTTCCATTTAAACAATTAACATCAACTGACTTTTATGAAGGAATATCTCTCTCTGTCTCTCTGTCTCTGTCTGTTTGTCTGTCTCTCAGAGGCAATCCCCATATTTTGCTGGACCTGGAATCAAGAAGACCTGAGTTCAAATCCAACCCCAGACACTTGCTAGCTGCATACTCCTGGGGAAGTCACTTAACCTTTGTCTGCCTCAATTTCTTCAACTGTAAGGGATCATAATATCAGTTACTTCTCAGGGTTTTTGTGAGTATCAAATGGGATTTATAAAGTGCTTAGCACAAGGTACATAGTAGGTGCTTAATAATTGTTTCTTCCATATCTCCCTCCCTTTCTCTCTCTTTCTCAGTAGATAGATATGGATGATTATAATGGCAATGGTAATGGTAATTTGAAGATCTCCTCTGCCCCTTAATTGGCCTGAGGGAATTTGAAGAGCTTTCCTGCTTTGAAGATCTTCCCTGCCTCTTAATAGGCCAAATGTAATCACATGGGGCCTCTGGTGGGAGGAGTTTGCCTCATGGGTAGAGCAGAGTCAAGAGGAAGCTGGGAGTCAGAGCAGCGAAAGCTGGAGAGAAGAGAGGACATAGGCAAAGAGACAGCTAGGTATGGTGTTGCTCCCTGCAGTGATAAGGTGTATAGATTTCTTTGTTGCTATGATTAATTCAGTTTTCTGGTGCTGGGATTTGGCTTTGTGGTGTCTGAATAAATGTTTTGCTTCTGTCTTCTATATGGAGAGTCTGTTATATTTTGTGATTCAGAACTATGCTGGCATATTCATAGTCACTGTTGGTGCAGTGAATATTGTGTTGGGGTTACAATGATATAGTAATAAAAAAGCATAAACATTTTCCCCAAGCATTTCAGAGTCCTTAGTTCCCTATATCACTTTGTTCTCTATGGAGAGTGGACTAACTCTTAGCATCATGTGTACTACCAAGGTCACACCAAACCAGATCACTGCCAGATGTGTTTTACCCTGGACTAAGTCTGAAGGTTGCTCTTCTGCTTCTTGTTCCTGGGGGTGACAATGCTGAAACAGATACAAAACCATTATGGTTTTAATTCCTAGTCTCTGGATGCTCAGACACCTGGATGACTCACTCTCTTGATCTTTCAAAACTCACAAGATCATAACCTCCAACTTGTCCACATAAAATGAAAAATCAAATGTAGAAGTCAACAATTGAACCCTGATTTCACTGGAACCACATGTCAACTTTTGAGAAAAAAAGTTCAAAACTTTTCCCCTTATAACATTGACCAGGAGTGGGAAACCTGCGGCCTTGAGGCCAGAGGTGGCCCTCTAGGTTCTCAAGTGCAGCCCTTTGACTGAATCCAAACTTCACAGAATAAAAAACTTGGACTCAGTCAAAAGGCTGTACCTAAGGACCTAGAAGATCATATGTGGCCTTGAGGCCACAGATTCCCCACTCCTGGCATTCACTCTTGTCATGTCCCTCAGTGAAGTGGTCAAACAAAAGGAAGAGATACACCAGGAGAAAGAAAGTGGCCAAGACTGACAAAGGCTTTTAAGGCACCCTCGTTTCTGATCTCATAACGGCATCCAGTCAAGTGGGCCATTGTTTGTCACATGTTTAGCAGACCAGAAGCAGTCACAAAATATCTAGTCAGACTCCAAAGTTTCTCAAGGATATTTCCATTGCATATCATTAAGACTTTCCCAGAAGCAGGCTCTCCACTCTCTTCCTAGTGGAAAGTGACATTAGAGTCTCTCTGCACATGTGTCAGTCTCTTGGCCTAGGTGCCCACCAAGATCCCTTCTAGTTTTAATCTCTGATGACCTCATATTGTCTCTAGGATAAGATATAAACTCTTCTGTCTGATATTTAAAGCCATTCACATTCTTGCTCCAGGCTCCAAGCTTTTTCAGGCTTATTTTCAGAGCAATTCCCTGTACCTTACAATACAGGCTCCATCTCCATGCCTTGGCATGTATAGTGGGAGTGGAGGAAAGATGATCAGCTGATAGACTCCTGATCAAAACTATCTTGTCCACACTCAGATGACAAAATTATAGAGTGTAAAGAGCAGATAATAAAGACAATAGAGGGTTAGGGTTAAAGTCAATTAGCATTCATTCAGCACTTAACCATATGTCGGCCATTGTAAGCTAAGTATACAAAGAAAAACAAAAAGAAGATCTCTTTCTTCAGGGAGCTTACAGTCTAGTGGGAGAGACAATAAGCAGATAACTATGCACATGGAAGACAAATACAGTGTAAATGAGAGATAATGTTAGTGAGAAGGCACTAGCATTGGGAGAGGGAGGAGTGACCTGTAAAGCTTCTTACACAAGGCTGAGTTGACTCTTCAGGAGAAAGAGGGAAGCCAGGAAGCAGAGCTAAGGAGGAAGAGCATCTCTGGCAAGGAGACAGCCAATGTAAAGGTGCAGAATCAGAATGGAGAGTGACGTGTGTGAAGAATAGCAAGAAAGCCAGTGTTGCTGGATTGTAGAGTAAGCAAAAGGGAATAAAATGAAAGGAGAATGGTAAGGGAGGAAAAAGGGATGGGCGATGAATGTTTTTAAAAACCAAACGGGATTTTACATTTGATCACAAAGATAATGGGGGTGTCTAATTTTATAAGAGGCAAAAATAGTCTTCAATAAAGCTTAGTGGTATTAGGCTAGTTATTAGATGGCCAAAGGATTGACCATGGCTCATGTCGCCCTTTTAAAAGTGAGATACACTCGGGGCAGCTAGATGGCGAAGTGAATAGAGCACCAGTCCTGGAATCGGGAGGACCTGAGTTCAAATCCATCTCCAGACACCTGACACACTTACTAGCTGTGTGACCTTGGGCAAGTCACTTAACCCAATTGCCTTGCCTTCCCCCCTCCAAAAAAAAAAAAAGTAAAACATATTCTCTCCAGTGAGGCATTTAAGGCAGGAGATAGTTTTCAGGAGTGTGAGTTCTAGCAGTTGAGAAGAAACAGCTATGACAAGAAAAACTCAATTCTTTTTTTTCTTTTGAGGGGGGAGGGCAGGGCAATGGGGGTTAAGTGACTTGCCCAAGCTCACATGGCTAGTAAGTGCTAAGTGTCTGAGGTCAGATTTGAACTCAGGTCCTCCTGACTTCAGGGCTGATGGTCTATTCATTGTACCACCTAGCCACCCTTAAGAACGCAGTTCTTAAGAAGGAATAGTCCATTACTTTTTCAGTACAAGAGAATTTTTCTCTGGTCACTCCATCCACTGGCCATGAAAATTTGCAGTGGAGCTACTTGACAAGTTGGAGACATGAAACCTAGCAAGGAGTAGATTAAATGAGTAAGAGTGCAAGATAAATTTAATTTTGTGAGTCCTGACTACTGGGAATTGTGCTCAAAAGAGAAGTAGCCTCATGGAGCTAAGTTGACTGAATTGCCCAGCTGGTGAGTGAATGGGGAGAGCTTTTAAGTTGAGACTCTCCACAGGCAGTATTGGAATACAAATTGGAACTTTTGTTTAGGGTGGACTAGAGACAGACTGGTCTCATTTAATTACCTGAATGCAGACCTGAACTTCTGTTTGGGAATAGGGTGGGGACAAGTCAATGAGGACGGGAGTTGCCTCCCTACGTAAGATTGTGTGCCCCACCTTTTGTTCAAGCAGAAATAAAGGATAGCAGGACAGAGGGATGAATTTTAGTTTGAATTCGCGCCAAAACGACAGGTGTCTTGTTCTTGTCTACCAATGAGAAGTCAGGGACACCTCTGACTTTCCCTGCTCTGAGTCTGTACCCTTGCATTCACCCAATAGAAGTTAGGTATGACAAAAAGAATGTACTTTTTATGACTTTTTATGACACTCAGGTTTTTTTTAAAAGAGGACACCTGGAGGGGCTCACTCTCTCTTTTTCTTCGGACATGCATCGGGGAGGGGTCCCTCCCTGTTTCCAGGGTATTTAAAAAAATAAATATTCCTATCCAGCCACAAGCGCTCTTCTGCATTTCCTTTGATTGGGTAAGTGGGGTTTCTGACCCACACAGTGAGGATAATCCTCATAATTCCCAAGATAAGTGCCATCTCTGCACATTTCAATCTTATATCCAGGAAGGCTTCTTGTTCTCCATAATTCTATATTCAGGAACATAGGAAACTCTGTAATCATAAGCTAACACTATTGGGTTAATGCTGAATTTATAAGGTCTCCCTTCAGCTGCAATAATTGACCTGGAAGCAGATGTAATGTCTATATTAAACTGGTAGTGATAAAGGGCAAGAATAATACTTCCAACAGGGAAGGAATCCACTCATCCACCTCAGGAAAATGGGTATATGAGTTAGCAAAGGAGTTCCATTTATTGCTGGTTATCAGGGATATAAATGTGGCCACTTCAGCTGACCAAGTGAATTGTCACAGAGCCTCATCTATGACTACATTGTGACTGCCCTGAAGGGTCCCAAATTCTATAGGATATTGTCCCCGCAGTTATGGACCTGCTGTCTTTCTTTTATTTGGGTAACAATAGCTGCAGGTTTGTTGCTTTTATCTGTCCTTCCTCACCACAGAATTTTTGGGTACTGATACAGAACAGGTTGTCTTGTCATCTGTTTCCCAGATAATGTGGTGTTTTTGTGGGTGACACTGGTTGAATGTGTGCTGTTCAGAGGGTCCTGGGAGAAAAGTTAGAACAAGTCATTTTAGTACCTTGTTATTGTTGTTATTCAGTCATGTCCCTTTGTGACCCCTTTTATGGTTTTCTTGGCAAAAATACTGGAGTGGTTTGCCGTTTCCTTCTCCAGCTCATTTTACAGATGAAGAAACTGAGGCAAAAGGGTGAAGCAACTTGGCACAAGCTAGTAAGTGTCTGAGTTTGAGTCAGATCTGAACTCACAAAGATGAGTCTTCCTGACTCCAGGCCTGGCACTCTAATTACTACACCGCCTAGCAGCACCCTTTAAATATCTCAGGCAAGGTTTGAATGTTATACAACCTTGTGCTTTGTGTTCTTGTCTACCAGTATCCTCATATTCCTTGATATCACAAAATAAACAATAGTGGTGGAAAAAGTATGACCAACTATAAAAATTAAAAAATATTCTTTCATGGAGCTCTATTGTATCCCAAGTGGTTGCCTGCCCAGGGTCCTGGCACATGGCTCTGGCCCAGTCATCAGTAATTTAGAGAGTTAGGCAAATGTTTGGCTCACATCTTTTTTTGAGAAAGAATGATATGAGAACCATCTATACTTTTTTTTTTTGTTTTTTTGCTTTTTAGAGGTACAATTGGGGTTAAGTGACTTGCCCAAGGTCACATGGCTAGTAAATGTTAAATGTCTGAGGCTGAATTTGAACTCAGGTCCTCCTGACTCCAGAGCTGGAGCTCTATTCACTGTGCCACCTAGCCACTCCAAACCATCTACACTTTTAAGAATAGGCAGGAGTAAAATGAGGGTATAGTTATCTTCTTTGATACCAATCAATCCGCAGACACCACATGAATTGCCTATTCAATTACGTCACATTTCTCTTCCTACCCTCAAAACAAAACAACAACATAGCTTGTCTAAAATTTGGCCTGCTATTCTCAAAATATGAGGGCCTCTATTGCATCTTTTTTTTTTTTTGCTGGAAGCTCTTATTTCAGGAGACATCTTACCGAATTGGGGAACCTGCCCCTTTTGGAATTTGAAATTATTGAGGGTCTACAGGTGTTTGAATTTCCCTATTACTTGAAACAGTTATATTTGTCATCATAAATTATGGCATGAGTACAACAGATTCAAAACAAAAGAGGTTTTCTCATCTGCTCAAATTTTAATTGGATATGATAAAATATGATAAAAAGGTTGGGGATACATCTGAAAGAAATGTTGATCCTTTGCCAACAGAGAAAAGAGTTAAAGTTATGGAGGAAGGAAGAAAAACAGTGAATGAAAGCACAAGGTTACATGTTTTTTTATGGGCATGCTGAAAAATGGCCTCACCTGGAAGGCATGGTGAAGAACTGGATATTAGAGCACATAATGAATAGAATTTGTGTGTTTTCCAGAAGGGCAATAATTGAAGAAAGGAGAGGGATATTATATCTAAAATAACACATGTCAGGTGGAAGAAATATGTTTTAATTTATAATCATTATGCATTTATAATCAATTATGTATACAATAAAGAAAAGCATGCCTATTTTTTTAATCTCAGCTACAGTAGAGTCTAGAAGCCCTGGGTTCAAGTCTTTCTTCTAACACAGTTATGAGACCAATTTAACCTCTCAGTACTGTAGGCAGATCTCTAGGACTACACAATTACAGACAAGATGCTGATCTGCATATGGTGGGAGTTTGCCCACCAGAAATTCTCCACACAGATGAAATCATAATTCCTAACGAGAACCACAAAATACACATAAAATGTTGGCTTTTTTACGCCCAACTATCCTTCAGAAGACCAGTAGGTCGTGACCAAAAGGGCTGATAATATTAATTCATGGGCAGATAATCTATAGCATAACTTCTTTATATAGGGATGATTGGGGATTTGCTGTAATTTCATTTTTCTCATCCTCTCAATAAGCATACCTCAGAAATTTCCCACAGGTTTCTTGTCAGCTGTAGGTTCAGTCCCATTTTACTCCATTTTTGCTTTTCATTATTGATCTGTCTCACCATTGCAATACTTGATCCTGTCTTGCTGGCTTCACATTGAGCCTGCATGCTGCAGTTCTCCAGGATCCGTCCCAGTTTATCTTTTTGCTATTCCCAGTTTGGGGTTGTGCAAACAACTACCAGTGAACCATAAGCAGGCTGACGGATTCTTCACTGGTAGCATGGAAAGATTGACTTGGGATGGAGAATTGGAAGACTGCTCAAAGGGGAGGAAAAGAGGAAACCTAGAGATATTGAAAAATATATGCCTAAATGCATTTTCCTACATTCCACATGTTTTCACTGATCTATTTATCCCAGTCAACTTATCTATTAAATAGAGACTTCTGAATAGCTATGTTTATTTATTCTGCTTTCTTCTCCTGTGTTTTTGGTCTCACCTCCCTTCTCCCAGCATTTAGCACAGTGCCTAGCACATGATAGGCATTTTATGTTTACTGATTAATTTTTTATGTGCTTTTTATTATTTTTCTTTCAATAGCCCAGTTTCAGGTATTTAGTACACTGTGACTCACTCCACATATGTCATGGTACTGACTGATAAGAACAAAACTGAAAAAAAGAGAGATTCCTCTATGGGGCTATTTAATTCCTACTTTCTTAATCATTCTCCCCAGAGTCCTCATGCTGCTCCCTGGCAACTGGGACCCTTTACTATGACATCCTTTGGACTCTACACAGCACTCTATGCTCCTAATCTTCTCCCAGTAATCGAAACTTAGCATCCATTCCCCTCAGGGCCTCAGTTCTTCTACTGTCTGATAACTGTAGTATTGGGTTAATCAGTTAAACGAATCCCTGCTAATGTGTTATATGGCTAATGTGTTATTCCTCCCAAGTGACTTAGAGCAGTAACCCAGTTAAACTGTCTTAAACCCGATTAAATGCAATTAATGGCCCTTAAGAAGTAATATGGATGCTGGGAATTTGGGACACTGATAGCCAGTTCATGTAAAAGATATTTTCCAGCAGCCCTCAGACAGACCATTCTAGATTGCACTTTCTCTGTCTATGAATGCAGCTGGCTCTGGACAAAAGGACATTTTGATTGGTAGTGGTTGTGAGAATACTGTATAAATTCACATTTACTCTGGACAGCCATAATCTCATGGTGGTTTGAGGTGGTTTGGCTTCTCTAATCCAACCAATTTTTCTTGTGCAGTTATTTTAAAAAATCCACAAAAAAACCCCAACCTAAACTAATGCCTGCAGGCACTTGTGTTTTGTCTTCTGGAGACTTTTTAGTTTTATAATTCCCCCAACCACTCTTTCTCTAATTCTTTATTAAGTTTTAATGTGGTTTAAACTCTCCATCTGTATACAATATATTATTTTCTCTTCATTGCCAGCAGGTCTAATATTTCCCTGAAGTCTGTTTTAGAGCTCCTTCTGGTGGTTTGAAGCTATTATGACACATCCATCTGGTAACATCTGCATGCCTTCAATCTCACAATGACTGCTTATTTTAAGACCAGTTCATCAAAAGTAAAATAATAGAATTTATTTTTAAGTATTCTTTTCTCCCAGGCATTGTTTCATTGAGGACATGAAATGGAATGTGGTACAAAGTGCATTAGCTTTATGAGTTAAGAATGATTACCACACTTGTGACTGGCAGGGCAAGTATGGGCATATGTCATTGGAAGGCAGAGAGTATGTGATCAGAGTAGCTATAGAAAAAGGCCATTTCATAGCATTTAGCTTTATAATTCACAGGAAAGAGGACATATTTTATCCATGTTATTTGTCCTATGTTTCTTACTATATAGGGTATCTGTGTAACACCTGTGACTGTCTCCTTAATTTAGGCAGATAAGGCTCCCTCAAGGTCCAGATATTATTTGGATCTGTAGTAACTCAAAACTATGGCTCATGATCTACCACAGATATGTTTATTTTTACTAGTCATCCAGAAGGCACAATTAGCTCAAAGCAACGCCCCTCTAAAAAAAAAAAACTGGCAGCTTAAGAAAAGTAATAACAAAACATTTACCCCCCTGTAAATCTGGCACACACTCTCCCACAAACATATATGTATATGTGTATATATATATATATATATATATATACACATACTAGTAGTGTATCCATCAAAGAACATACATAGTGAGGCACCCGCATAGGGAGCATATGTGGATATGTGGTTGGGGTATGCATGTGGAGGGGTACATATTTCAGGGAATATGCGACCAGGACATATACATGGAAAAGCATACATGTAGAGAATACCTGGCTAGGGCATATGCATAAAGGGACTTGTACAAATGCATGTTGCTGCCATTACAGGAATTTTTAATTTTCTTCTATTAATATTTTTTATTCAGGGTTCGTGACCATTCTTCTGAAACTTTTGGTTAATTAAAAGTCTGTCTTCTAATAATATTGATCTCACCTGACCAAAACCTGACTTATGCAATAATAAAGTTAAGGGAAGACTGACAGTCCTTCAATAAAAGTTGAAGGGGACCTTGAACTTCCCTTGTTAACTCTCCTAGTTAACTGTGTAAGGAAAGATTTCCCTGATTCCTTAGTTATCTTGGTGACAAGTAAAATTTCCCTCTCTATCAGTCTGTTTGTGAACCATCTAAATGAAATTGGATCTCTAATCTGACTTAGGAATTTTTAATAATTTTGTAGAAAATGAAGTTGCACATATCTCACTAATGTGACTTAATTCACCTGTAGAGTTTATTTAACTAAGTTTGTTAGTTATGAGATAGATTGTTGTTGTTCAGTCTTTTTCAGTCATGTCTGCTTTTTGTGACCCCATGTTAGGTTTTCTTGGTAAAGATACTCCAGCTTACTTTACAGATGAGGAAACTGAGGCAAACAGGGCTAAGTGACAAGTGTTCAGGCTCACACAGCTAATAAGTGTCAGAGGAAAGATTTGAACTCAGGAAAATAAATCTTCCTTTACTCCAGACCCTGCACTCTATCCACTGTGTCATGTAGCTGTCCAGTTATAAGATTATGACTGTTTACCTAAGTTGTTTCAACTTGTATGACATTGAAAGAAGTATGAGATTATGAGTCTGTCTTTTCTTTAACTTTTATGACCTAAGTCAAAGTGAATAAGACTGCAATATGTAAAAGAATTATTTCTCTGTCACTCTGATATAATTTTATCTATAAAGGCCTTGTTCAAATTTTAATTTCGTTCAGGTTTATTTAGTTGTTTGTTTTTTTTTAAGATCTGAACCTATGCTTAAGCATAATAATAAAACCTAGTTTTTTTCTTACCTCTGTAATTTCTAGATTGTGATAAATATATTTTGGCAGCTGTTACTTACCACATGAACTCAAAAAGGAGATATTTCTCCCATACCACCACAGCACACATGTGAAGGGACAACTCATACCTCTGATATTGCCTCTTAAATCATCTGGAGGCATCATCATCATTATTGCATCACTCTGACTACAGCTGCTTTCCGTTGGTCTTTCTGTGACTGACTATGTATTAGACATAGAGCTTCTGCTATCTCTGTGGGAGGGTGAAATTTTCTGGGTTATATGGCAAAAGGTGATTATCCCCCAGGAGTTCAAGGATGCTTCCATTATCCATCTTTATAGAGGTAAAGGAAATAGAGTGTCCTGTAACAATTATAGGGGAATCTCTCTCTTAGTCATTGCTGACAAGATCTTTGCCAGAGTCTTCCTTAATAAGCTTATCCTTCACCTAGGAGATGGTCATCCATCTGAGAGCCTGTGTGGCTTCAGAAAGGGCCGAGGGATGGTTGATATGGTGCTGGCTGCCTGACAACTCCAGGAGAAAAGCTAGGAGCAGAACAGAGATCTTTATATGATGTTCAATGATATGACCAAGGCCTTTGATACTGTTGGTCATGAGGGTCTATAGAAAATTATGTCAAAATTTGGTTGTTCCAAGAAGTTTATTAGTATTATATGACAATTTCATGACTGCACAGCTTGCGTAGATTCTGGATAAAGGATGATGCTCTCATGCTTTTCCAGTCACCAGTGGAGTAGAGCAAGACTGTGTGCTTGCTTTTAGCATGATGTTTTCAGTAATGTTGTCAGATGTTTTCAATGAGGACAAACACAGCATCACAGACAGTTACTATACTTGATGGTAAATTATTTGGTCGAGACTAAGTTAAAAGGAGAGTAGGTATATAATTTTTTATTTGCAGATGATTGTGTACTCAATGTAGCCTCTAAAGCTGAGGTGCAACAAAAGTCTCTCTGAAGAACTTTGGAATTGATTGAATGGCATGGGAGACAAAGGCCTGACAAAGGACTCACAAAGAACCACTCAGTATGGTGTGTCCACAGAGAAGAAAGTGCTGTGCTCTGTGAACAATGCAGAATTTCATAATTCAAAAGAAATGTGAGATGTTGCAATGCTAACGGGAGTTGATCTTCCCCACCCATTAATAGGCTTCACATGGAGCCCAACAAAAGAAACTTGATTAGGGAAGGCTTGTTTTTTTTTAGTTTTACTTTTTGGAGGGGGAAGGCAACACAATAGGGATTAAGTGACTTGCCCAAGGTCACATGGCTAGTAAGTGTTAAATGTCTGTGGGTGGATTTGAACTCAGGTCCTTTTGACTCCAGGGCTAGTGCTCTATTCACTGTGCCATCTAGCCACCTCTAGAGGAGGCTTGTTTTTCAGGAAGGCCCACACCTTTTGTTACTTTGTAATTAGGAAGAGGGTCATGAGGATTGTGATGCCCTCTGACCCTGAAGAAGTGTATGTGTATATATATATATATATGTATGTATGTATGTATGTATATATACTCTGAGGTTAGTATTTTGCTTTGATGCTCACTCATGGGAAGAGTATTCATCCAGATGAGACTCTAAGGAGCTCCCTGGCTTTGAAAACCCAGATGTTGGTGCTTCTCTCTTTGGTAACTATGTATGTATGTAATAGTCACACAGTTAGATCTGTCTGTTGATCTGTGATGTATGTATTATTTGGTCAGACTGTTAGAAAACCTGCCTGTTTGTCTTTATGCTATCATTTCTGCTTGTAATTTCTTTTTGTATTTTCTCTAAAGTTCAGGGTGCTGACTTTTTACCCTGAACTACATGAATGATATATATGTTTGATTAAAGCAAGATTGTTGACCCCTTTTGAGTTGCTTTCCTTTAAAAAAGCAGATCAAAAACCTGTGCTAGATGCCCTTCTGTGTGCTGGTGTTATTGGCCTTACACCCCCATAGCAGCTGCAAGTAGCATTGTTGTTACAGAGGTACCAATTTAGAGACATCTCTGTTCTAAATATTTGTGCCCAACCTGTGATAGACTATTTTGAACTCATATTGGACTGATTGCCACAATCAGACACACTGTAACTTGACTCTAACATAGTGGTGTCATTTTGGTCCTCCTCAAGAACTAAGGACAACCAGCCAGGACGCTTCGATTAAGAAGCTTCTTTCCTCTTCCATCTTATGGCTTTTCGGCTTGAGCTAGAGTCTTCAGCCAAAGTGAAATTTCTTTATCATAAAAGAAGGGGTCTCTGGCATTTCTCTTTTATCTTAAAGTACAGGAGCCTTTTTCTACATCTTTTTTTAGAAAAATATAAGCAGAAGCTGGCTCTCAGTAGAGCACGAGACTCTTAATTTCAATGTCATGGATTTGAGTCATTACTACTTGGATTTGGACATTATGTTTGGAAGTTCAGATGGAGAAAAGCAGGTAGAACAGCTATGAAACTAATGTTTATATACATTTGAAGTGATTCCATGTATTCCTTTTTTTGTTCTTTGCATATGGAAGTACATTGTATTTGTTGTCTATTAAGTTCAGAATGACAAAAAAAAAATAATTGTAAGCAAGTGAAAAGTAAATCCCTAACATACTCAGTCATCAGACTAAGGAAAAGTAGTGTCTTTTCTTCCTCCCTTAAAGACGATCCCTCAGTTCCAAATAATTGCTAATGGGCATCTCCCCCCCGCCCCTCGCAAAAGGAGGTTCTCTTTAGCACACAGAACAGTCTCAGATAATGAGTACCTTCAGGTTTTAATCTATTTTTAACCTTTGTTTTCTCTC
The DNA here is from genome assembly GCA_028627135.1 of Pseudochirops cupreus. Taxonomy (NCBI): domain Eukaryota; kingdom Metazoa; phylum Chordata; class Mammalia; order Diprotodontia; family Pseudocheiridae; genus Pseudochirops; species Pseudochirops cupreus. Next base: position 381,043,469 of record CM053580.1, on the reverse strand, counting down.
CCATAAGGGTAGGATCTTTCTATTTGTCTTATGGTTTGACATTTCTTATGGTTCTCTATCATTTCCAGATTTATAAATCAACCATTAGCATTAGCATTAGCCTAGAAGCTACCCTTGCAACAAAACAAAAAAGCCTTGGGCCCCTCTGCTCAGTTTCTCAACCTCAAAACTCTTTTGGTCTTCAGTGTAAATGAATTAGAGGAGAGAAAAAGCATAGAAAAAGGGGACAAAATCATTATATTCCTCCAACCTAATTGCATTTCTGCCTTTAGTATGATCATATGACTAGTCTCAGTTTCTTCATCTGTAAGATGAGTAGAGAAGGAAATGGCAGACTGATCCATTATGTTTGCCAAAAAACCCTACCAAATGGGGTCACAGAGAGTTGGGCATGACTGAAATGACTGAACTACAAAGAACTGTCTTCCCTCACACCCTTCCCCTTTTCTTCCTTTCACTAGGTATGATTGGTGCCTGTTTCTGTGCTTGTGTCTTACTGTGCTATGAAGTTGTTGTTTTTTTCTTTTTCTTTTTTTTAAAACTTTGTTTTACTTCTCATAAATACATGTACAGGATTGACCCAGACATTTGTTCTATTCCAAATGTACATTTGTTCTTGGTTTGTGTGTACAATGCCACAAGTCTGGTAGTTCTCACCACATGAAAGGATACTGAATAGAAAACTTCCTTGTAAGCTCAGGATCGGGACCTCAATCCCTGGTCCCATTGTTTGAGACTCTCTCTCACTGGAAGTACATTGTGTCAGCCATTTATCTTGTAATTTTGGTTGTTACAGCAGAAAAGCATAATTGAAATGGAATCTGGGTTTTTGTTTTGTTTTGTTTTCTGCTTGCCCTCTTTTAACCAGCATTTCGTTTCTTAAAAAATGAAAGTTTCTATTACTATTTTCTGTATTTTATACTACCATTTAGTAGTATATTTACCATGTACCATTTACCATGTACCATTATACATACCATTTATCCCTCACCCTTGTCCAACCTGTGAGTCATCTCGTATGACAAATAGCATTTTTTTAGAGGAAAGAAAAGTCAGCACAACTGATTGATACATTGAAATAATCCAAAAATATGTATAGTATATAATATTTGTGGACCTCCCACCTCTATAAAAGAGTATGTTAGGGATGTCTTCTTATATATCTTTATTCAAATCCCGCTTGATCTTTTAAAATTTTGTTAACATTTACTTTTTTTTGTGTGTGTGTCATTGTTTTCTATTTCCATTGTTCTAGTCGTTGTGTATATTGGGAGCTCTTATTTGCTCTACTTTCTTCACTCAGCATCAAGTCATAAGCTCTTTTCATGCTTCTCTATATCTCTCACACATCATTTCTTACAGCACAGTACTGTAGTATTACATTCATGTACCACAATTTTTTTTAGTTATTCCTCAAATGATAGGCATCTGCTTTGTTTTCAGTTCTTAACTATTGCATAAGGTGCTGCTACAAATATTTTGTAGTATATGGGGATTTTTTTCTTATCAATGACTTCTTTGGGATTTAAATCCAGTAACAGAGGTTCTGGTTCAAAGGGTATGAACATTTTAGTCATTTTATATGAATTATTCCAAATTGATTTCCAAAATGGTTGTACCACTTCAATAGCTCCACCAACAATGTATTGGTGTGCCTTTCTTCCCACAACCCTTTAAACATTGACTGTGGTCATTTTTTTCATCTTTGGCCATTTCAGGGTATGAGGTGAAACCTCAAGGTTGTTTTGATTTGCATTCTTTTGTTATTAGAGATTTGAAACTTTTTAAAAATTGGCTGTGAATACCTCACAGTTCCTTTGAGAACTGTTTGTTCATATCCTCTGACCATTTATCTATTGGGGAAAGGCTATCAGTAAATACATACATACTGTTTATATATATATATATTAAATATCAAACCCTTATCAGAAATTTGCTACAAATTTTTCCCCATTCGACCACTTCCTTTCTTATCACAGATGTGGTAATGTAGTCTGTGAAGAAGCTTTTCAGTTTCAAGTAATCAAAGTGATCCAGTTTATCCTTTGTGATTGCCTTTATTTCTTGTTTGGTTAAGAATACATCTCTCACTCCAACTGTGAGAGGCACATGATTTGTCTTTCTTTTATTTTTTATAGTATGATCTTTAATATTAAGTCACATATCCATTTAGAATATATTGTGGTGTGTGGTGTAAGGTGTTGCTGTAAGCCTAATTTCCGCCAGACTGCTTTCCAGTTTTTCCATATGGTTTTTTATCAAGTTGGAAGTTTTTCCCTAGGTAACTTATATTTTTCACTTTATCAGACACTGAGTTATTGAGTGCTAATGTTTCTGAATCTCCTTTGTTTAGCCTGTCTGTTGATCCTTCTACTGTTTAGCTGATACAGGAAGGTTTCGATGACTGTTTCTTTATGATGTAGTCTGAGGTATGGAAGGGCTCTATTCCCGATTTGTCCTTACTTCTTTTCATTATTTCCCTTGATATTTTAGATCTTTTGTTTTTGCAAATGAATGTTATTATTTTATCAAGTTTGTAAAGTATCCCTTTTATAACTTGGTACGACATTGAAAGCACAAGTTAATTTTGGTAGTGTTGTCATTTTTATTGCATCAGCAAAGCTTAGCCATGAGCACTGAATATTCCTCCAACTACTTAGGTTGCTCTTCGTTTCTCTGCTTTGTAATTAGATCTTTACAAATCCTTGCTTTGGGAGGCTGATCCCCATATATCTGGTGCATTTTGTAGTAGTTTGGAATGGAATTTCCCTTTCTGTTATTGCTTCTTGTGTTTTATTATTATTTTATAGGAATGCTATTGAATCTTGAAGATTTATTTTGTAGACTGTGATACTGCTGAAGCTGTTAATTGTTTCAGTTAGTTTCTTTGCTGAATCCCTATGGTTTTCCAAGTAAACCATTATGTCATCAGCAAACAGGGATAGTTTTATCTCCTCTTTACCTAACATTATTCCTTTAATTCCTTTCTCTTATGGCTATTGCTAACATTTCCAGAACTATTTCAAATAATAGTGGGGAGAATAGGCATCCTTGCTCTAATTCCTATATTTATTGACAAAGGTTCTAATATATCTCCAGTGATATTGGCTCAAATTTTCTCTCCATGCTTTATTTTTCCCTGGTTTAGGCATATATATGTATGTATACATATATAATATGTATATAATTACACTTATAATATATATGTAATACAAATATAATTATATATATATATATATCCTCATAAAAGGATTCTGATAGGGTACTTATTTCCCCTCAATTGAGAATAATTTGTGAAGTATGAATACTAATTGTTCTTTAAAAGTTTGATAGAATTCTTCCATGAATTCATTAGGTCCAATAGTTGTTGTTATTATTGTTTTGATAGTTCCTTTACAGTGAGATCAATTGCCTGTTCTGAAATCTTGGTAAGATTTCTATCTTGTCTTCTGACAGTTGGGGTATTTTATATTTTTTAAGGTATTCTTTTATTTCTTTTGTGTTTTCAGTTCATTAGCATATAATTATGTATAACATGTTCTGCTTATTCTTTTTATTTCTTTTGTTTTTGCTGTGATTACACTTTGCTGATTTGCTGTTTTATTGATTTGATTTCTGCTTATTTTTAATGAGACTAGCTAAGGGTTTATCAATCTTGTGAGTCATTTCAAAGAACCAACTTTTAGTTTTATTTATCATTTCTATGGGGTTTTTTGTTTCATATTTATCTATTTCCTCTCTAATTTTTCAACATCTCCTCTTTTGTGCTTACTTTAAGCTTATTTGTTAATTTTTGAATTTTTTTAAAAATACATATTTAGTTCAATAATCTTTTTTTTTACTATTTTATTAATGCATAATTCTAAAGATGTGATTTTTCCCTTTGAGAACTACTTTAGTTGAACTCCAGATATTTTGGTTTATTGTTTCATATTTATCATTTTGTTTTATGTCATTATTAATTGTTTCTATGACCTACTCATCATTCAAGATTTCATTAAGTTTTCATTTGGATCTGTATCTTTTGTTTGTGTCTGAATCAATTCCCATTCTTATTGCATTTTGGTCTATAAAGCATATATTACAGGCCTGCACAACCTGTGGCCTGCAGGCCATAAGAAGTCCATGTGCCACAGGTTGCACAGGCCTGATATACTGTCTATTTCTGTCTTTTTACATTTGTTTGCAATATTTCTGTGACCTAGTATGTGGTCAGTTATTGCAAAAGTTCAATATAGTGCAGAGAAATATACATATTCTCTTGCTGCCCCATTTAGAAGACTACATAAGTCTTTTAACTTTAGCTTCTCCAGAAATTTATTTAGTTACATATTTTCCCTTTCATTTGTTTCTGTTAGACTTATCCAAAATTGCTAGAGGGATATTGAAGTCTCCTATAACTGTTATGTTACTGTCTATGACTTCTTTAAGTCATATTTTCTTTATGAATTTGTATGCTAGGGCATTGGCAGCATATATGTATATTATTGATTTTGGTTGTATGTGGTTTCTTTCAGATGTTTCCTTTTTTGTTTCTTTTTATCTTTCAAATTGTTGTTTCTTTGTCTTATAACATGATGCTGCTATGAATATGCAGGCATATACCCAGGTTTGAATGGCAAGATATAACACACTCTCTTCAGTAAGCCAAATCCATCATAGTAACAACGAAGTTTATATACATTGTCAATGCAGGGAGCATTGACAGCCCAAGCATTCTTTTTATGACAAAGTCCATACGTGTCACCAGTACAGATAATACAAACATCCCGAACCTTCTCTCTATTAGGCCTCCCCACAAAACAATTTCCCCCCAGATAAAAATCCTCTGTTTCTCACTCACACTAACTGCTCCACCTACTCTCACTCTCCCAACTCTGTCTCACTCTCACTTCCTGCTCCACCCTTCTTACGCTACCCTTTTGGCAAGCTGTATCAGCAATGCAGTATTCACAATGCCTACAGTAACTATAAGTATGCTGATATGGTTATTAATCACAAAATGCAGCAGGTTCTCTACATGAGAAATATAGCTAGAGCATTTATTTAAACACCAGAAAACTGAGTCCCAAAACCAGAAAGTCAAAGCCAACACAGTAGTTATGAAGTTGGCACATGTAGTTAAATTAGTAAACACCCACATTTTCAAACCTTCAAAGCAGGACAGGCTACCTCAGGCAAAGATCCTTCTCTCCTCACTCACGACAACTGCCCAGCATCCAGGCAGCTTGTTCCCAGCAGCTCTGGCCCCCACAGTTCCCCTTCCCTGGCAGTCCTCAGCAAGAGTCCTTAGCAGAGATTCTGGCCAGCTCAAAGAAAGAGGAGTTCGCATCGCAACTACAGCCACTGCTTCTGCCGCTGCTTCCAGTTAGCACCGCAGGGAGACTAGCTTGGTTCTTGCTTTCTCTTACTCCATCCCTTCCTGCTACATCAGCAAGTTCAAGGGGCATGGAAGATCTTCAAATCCCAGTATCATTACATTGGGCCCCAAGATCCTTCATGTCCCTTACTTAGCAAAAATACAATAACAATACATTTCATTCCATAGGTTAATAGGAATTTTAGGAGTAACTGGTATCAACAGAATTTTACAACAATATAACAAAGATAGCACACAATAAACACAGAAAACAATATTTTTGGGTGGGGCTTGAGCACAAGCTCCCCATCATTCCCCCCCTGAACAAATGGGGTCCCAAAATCTTGGGGTAAGGGATGAAGATCTCTTCTTCCATGGCTACTTGCTGCTGAAATTGGATGTAGAATTGTCCCTGTCCCAAGGGGTCCCATTTGAGAGGTCAGTTCTTTAGCCAGAATTTGGAATGTGCTTGATGCCAGGTCCCGGGGTGACATGTCACAGTTGTGGACAGGGTGTGACATCCAGCTTGAGCTCCACAGGTGGAGGGTACCAAGCCTGTGGAAACAAATCTAGCAAACAAGGTGAACAGACAAAAAGCCAAGAAGAAGCAAGGAGACAATAACCAGAAACAAGGTAGATATAGGATTAGCCACGGTACTGGAGTCCATGAGCCCACTATTGTAGCCTTGCTTATGGTAGAAAATATGAGTCAAGGGTACAATTTTATAATCATCTTCTCCAGAATAAACAATAGTTACAGTGTTATCCCTCCCTTGTGCTATAATCTCTGCAGCCTTTGGAACATCATCTGGCTTCCATTTTACTTTAGCTCCCAATTTTATTCTATCAGTAGAACCAAATCCTTCAGTTTCTCTGATAGTTATTTTGGAAGGAGGGTCAGTTTTTATAAGTGGTATTGTTTTACAAGGAACAATAATCACTTGAACTATCCTATCATTTTTACGAATTTGTATGAGCCCTTCACCTAACTTATGGAATGTCACAACAATTTCTCCTTGATAATTAGAATCTATTACTCCAGCCAATACATGTATTCCTTGAGCTGCTAATCCTGATTTGAGCAAAATCTGTCCAAAGTGATTTTTAGGGATTCTTATGCATATTGCAGTGGAGATTTTTCTCATTTCCTTTCTGTCCAACCATAAATCCTCTAAACCATGTAAATCACACCCTACTGAACAAGGTGTTCCTGTGTACGGTGCTGGGACATCTGGCCTCAAAGTCCAATACTTAATATTTGGGATCTTATGTGTTTGCTGTTTTCTAATTTGCAGATTTGGGGTCACCATTCTGGCTAGAGGTATACTTTCCCCCAATTGTCTATTATTCAAATTATGTAAAGCCATGAACAAATTATCCTTCCAATGTTGATACAAATTATTGGAACTTAACTTCCCTAACTGTTCTTTCAACAATCCATTCATTCTTTCAATTAATCCAGATGTTTGTGGATAATATGGAATATGATGTATCCATTCTATATTGTTTAGTATACAATACCTCTTCATTTCATTATCTTTGAAATGTAACCTACTGTCACTTTGAATCTGCATTGGGGTTCCATAATATAGACTTATGAGATCTAGAGTTTTACAGGTGTTTTTCTGGGTTGCA
>CM053580.1:380996452-381035975 GCA_028627135.1 Pseudochirops cupreus | reverse complement strand
ATATACATACATATATATAAAACCTTTGGCTCTAAGGTCAGTTGTTTGGAACTTCATTCTTCTTGGTAGAGATGATTTACCCAAAACCACTTATACTTGCATGCACACATATGTGTATGTTTATATATATATACATATTTTTATATGTTCTTGTGATGCAAGTTAAATGCCTTTTTCATAAGACTAAAGCTCAAACTCTCGAAAAATGTAAGTAGGCACTAGGCACTGATTTTTTTTTTGCTATTAATCTCCTCCTTCCTGATCTCTATTATATCTCTTTATCCCAACTTTCTCCAGATATCAGATACATTTCAGACAAATGACCCACTCCAGAGCCTAATTAATTTTTAAAGCTTTGAATGTTACCTAGTAGAACAGTGTTGTTCACACGAAAAGACCATACGTGAAGAAGGTGAAACTTAGGGTATGTGACCTAACTTCAGTTATCTACTTACCTGAATGAGTGATCTTTGTCTATACCCAACAAAGATGCCCAAACAACAATTGGGGTATGCCAATGAGACATCCCCAAGAATTTAGGGGGGAAATCATGGCCTCTCTTTATTACTTAGATCTTCTAAAGTGATTTCTTGTTTAGAGACAAGTTGGACTAGATGGATCCTAATATTCCTTCCGGGGCCAGGACTTAATATGGCCCAGTTGGGATATAAGGAGAAAGATGGGGAGAAAAAAAGAAGAGGGTGAAGACTCTTGACTTTCTTTTTTTGTGGCACTGGTCCATTCCCTTCAGAATGAATACAAGCTATTCCAGAGTATCTCTCTTTCTTCCCTTCCTTTTCTTCTCCTCATAAGGCTATTTATATGACTATTAACAAAAAACATACCAAGATTGGAAGGTACATTCAAACTCGGTTCATTCTTTGGTTTACTGCAATACATATAAGTTCTCCTATATCACAGCAATGATGAAGTTAAATGTTATTTACTGTGTTCTTCCACAGCAACAACAACAACAAATCTAAGTTGTCCGTTCTTTTTATTTGCAATCTCTAAAGAGATCACAGTTACAGACATATCCCTGATAACAGAATCTGCCTATAGCAAGGCAGTTCTTTAAGAGGGTTATTATACACAGATTATACTGCCATCCTTCACTCTGTTTAATTTTGTAGTTGTTCAAGGCTGAATAGAAATTTCTTGATCTTCTTTCATATTGATTAAACATAGCATAATTTAAGGGAGAGGAAAAGACAGGCCACTTATCCAATTTAAATGTTCCATTTTATCCAGTTGTTATATTCACAAGAGTAAGGTGAAACAGAAGATTAAAGTACTTCAATATATGAAGAAAATATAAGGAATAGTAATTTTAAAATGGAATATCTAGCAATTAAAGAGAATAACACATAGGACACAAACCTATGCCCAATGCCCTACTTGCTTGTTCCTCAAGAGACTCTCTGACAAAATAAAACAGTCCCTGAAATTCACTTACTTTGAATATTATACTCTTTTTCTTCTTCTTCTTTTTTTTGGTTTTTGGATTGCAATTGGGGTTAAGTGACTTGCCCAAAGTCACAGGGCTAGTAAATGTGCCAGGTGTCTGAGGTCGGATTTGAATCCAGGTCCTCCTGACTCCAGGGCCAGTGCTCTATTCACTGCACCACCTAGCCACCCTTTCTTCTTCTTCTTGATGTTTCTCAGTCTCTCCTCCTCTTATGTGTTGTTTGAAAAAGTGCCCATTCTTCTGTGAGAGGAATGAAAGTGTGTCCCACATTTCTTAAAAAATTATTCCGCTGAAGAACCTGGTATTATGGAAAGAGTGCTGGATTTGGAGTCTGAGAACCTGGGTTCAAATCTCAGCTTTGCTACTTACTTTCTGTGTGACCATGGACAAATCACTTTACCTTTCTGGGCCTCAGTTTCTTCATCTGTAAAATGACCCCTTGTTGGATTTGATGACATCTGAGGTCCCTTCTATTAAGTTCTAAATTCCATTATTACTATGGCTTCTAGAACTACTATGGAATGTCATTATTGTGAATTATGAATTATTTCTAGCTAATTATTTCCTAGTCATTGAGCCAGATCACAAAATGTCCAAATTGGTCTCTTCTGTCTCCATGACAAACCCATCCTATCATGGGAAATCAAACAGAGTAATACAATTGCAAAGGAAATTTTTCTTATAAAAGACCAGGATTTTCATTGGCATGGACACTTTCTTCTGGCAACTCCTTCAAGCCTTTTGGATGGTTTTGTGAGCTGCTGTGGAAGGAGTGGTAAGAGAAGGCTCCATTAAAATAAATTTATTTTTTAAAAGAATACATTGGCTAGGAGGATTTTACCCAAGCAATCAGGGAAAATGAGTTCTTCCTTGATTTTTTCTCCACTGTACCAGGTTCTGTACAGAACAAATCACTGTTAGCGGTTTGGTACCTTCCCACTTTTGACATATGCAGGCCAGTGCCTTTGCCAGCATGTGGGATGATCTTTTCAATTCCTCACAAAATGTAAGAAGAGGTGAAGTATGCTTCTGTGTTCTTAGGTCTTGCTGTTGAGGTGGTAGGGATAAGGAAGTCTATCAGAAGCTCAAGATCTCTTTGCAAATTGATTTGCAATCAAAGCCTAAGTTCCAGCTCAGTATTTCCAGATGTAATCTTCTACATGAGGAAAAAAATGTCCAAGAAATCAATTTCATAGATATTATTCCCACAAAAGGAGAAGGAGGGAACAGAGAGATAATGAGTCAATTACAAGCAACAACGGGGTGATCCACCAACTTCATCTAGTGTTGATTTGAAGCATGAGATTATCCGGGTCTGAACAGCTGCCTGGGTCAACCATTTGTAGGCTAATTGCTCAGCAGTTAATATTGCCATGTGATTGATCCAATTCAGTTTTAGTAAAAGTAGCAAAAGAAATGGACCACAAAATGGCCAGCCTGGTTATTTGTAATTTCAACAAACAAGTGAATTTGACCCTGTCATGAAGTGAGGGCTTTGTGACAATCATTTTGAGCACTTGAAGAAATGACTCAATCATTTTTGCTTGATTCAATTAAGCAACATAAATATTGTATATTGCATGTTGAAAATACCAGTTTGCAGACAGCTCTGCCAAAAAGCTGAGCATACCCTAGGGCCATCCAACATTGTATTACTAACTCTGATTTAGGTAAATTTAAGAAAACCAACAACAAAAAACAACCTTGTCTAAGTGAACAATAGTTCAGTAGACTTTTAAAATTAATAAAGGGAAATTCTCAAAAGTTAAATGTTTCATAATTACCCTCCAACAGATTTAATTTTGTTTTTTTATTTAGTTTATCATAAGTCAGAGGTAAATTGTATTAAAATTTTCAAAAACATTCCTTCAAAGTGTGTTTCATTTGGTTTCAAAAGACCCCAACTGGTTCTCCAATTTTGGTGGAGCCATTCTTAATATTGGCTAGAACACAGATCTTGCCAATATAGGAAAATACCATCTGTACTGTCAAAAAAAAAAGTAATGAACTTTGCAAGCATAGTGAGAGGTTCCCTGGGTGAAGAGTATATATCCTTAACTTAGCAAATGTTAAAATTCTGGCAGGGTTATAGAAAAAAACACACTTAAAACTGAACTATTGCAAGCCATTTCCAAATCTAAAAATGATATCTGGATGAAACTAATGGATTTCATTTAAAAATTCTTCCTTTCTGTGAATCAGTCAAAGTCAATCTTGCCAGTCAGCTGTCTATAGAAATGTTGCTTCCTTTCTTACATATGTTACTAAATTAGACCATATTGTGACTGTGTTATATCACAAGAGTTTGTGGGGGTGGGGGGAAGATCTGGGTGTGAAATGCTATTTTCAAATGATATCACTTGTCCAGGTTTGCTTTTTTTCCTCCCATTCCCTTTTTTTCATATGAAGTACAGCATTATGACTACCAAGCTCCCAGATTCTGTTATAGCAGTAATAATGCTTCATCTAAGATCTAGGCCAGCTTTTCCCTTCTCATAGGGACAATATGGACCATGAATAATAAACCATTTAGTAGTTTTGAAAGGATAAGTGCTCATTCCTAGGGCTGTTATGCAACACAGGTTTGCTTCCTTGTGAGGAGCTGAAATAGGGTAAAAAAAATCAGAAATACTGTAGCAGCGATGTGAAAAAGCCTCGGCATTCTCTTCTTGAATATTCTAACGTCCAATAAGAAAGAATATGCTCCTTTTCTTAGTCTCTTTCCCAGGTGATTAAGTCATAGATGGTTCTACATATTATTCACGAACTGCTGTAAGAAAGTTATAAGTGTAACACACAAAGCTCCCTCTCACATATGGGCACCCAGAAATCTACCCTAGATTTGAGGTACTCTGTAGATCCGTATCCATGCTGTATCTGTAAACCCTAGCTCACGTATTCCCACTAATGTGTTTTGTTTTTACCAGATCAACATGAGGGCATATAAAACAAAAGATATTTAATCAAACAGCATAGCTGAACAAGTGACAAAGAAGATCTCTTCCTCTTTCCTCCTATACAGAGGAAAAGAATAAAACCAACTTCAGATTCTCCTTTCAAGGAATATATATGACCATGGAACACAAATAGAAAGGTAATTCATGTGCCTAACATGGCAAAACCACCGATGCCTCATGGTGATACCATCTTCTTCGTCTCTAAGGGTCTCTGCTGCACATTTCTGTGTTCTGCAATCATCTATTGATCTTGAGGGGCAATCTGGCTTCTTCTTCATGGGGGCAGGGAGATTTGATAGCTCTTTAGCCTATGGACCAAAAGTTATATTTAGCTCTTTTGTGATTCAGACTCCAGCCAGTAACATCCAACCACTTAGGTAGAAAATTCCTTTGGCATTTAAAGGCAAGCTTTTGAACTCCTTTTCTCCTTCTGTCCCTTTTGGTCTCTTAATATAATCTCTTTTTTTTGACTTAAAGAGAAAAAAATTCCTTTCAACTCCTTTCTGTCCCCATGATGCCAATCATGATCTGTGCAAATCAAAGGGGACTGGTGAAGGATTGAATACGACTGATGAACTTTGTCCTACTTAGATACCCCCAACATCCAAAATGCTATAGTTACTGAATAAACAAAATATGTAGTATATGCCCACATTGGGCTAATAAAATCCAAGAACCCAGAAGGAACCCAGAAAAGGTCCACACTAGATTCTTAGAGAAAATAAGAATAAGTCATACAGCTCAATTTCAGAATACTTTAAAATAGCTGTATTCCAATAAAAGTTTCTTTACATATTAGGATAGAAATTGTCCTGAACTCTGGACCAAGTTGATTGAGTCATTCTCCAGTTCAAAATACCATCAATGACCCACTTCCTCTCCCATTATCTATGAAATAAAATATAGGCTACTAATCTGGCATTCAAGGCTCTCAAAAATCCAATTTCAACCTTTTTTTTGGTTTTATGTCATAGTATTTCTTTTCATGCACTCTATGCTTTAGCCTCATCTCTGCCTATTGACATCCTTTAAAATTCATCTAAGGTACTACCTGACCCCTGAAGCCTTACTTGACCAGCCAGAGCTAAAAGTGATCACTCCTTCCTTGAATCTCTCTGTTCACTTTGACTTCTCCTATGCACTTACTCTTTTTATAACTTATTTTTATAAATGCCCCATTCCCTTCTATTAGATGATAAGCTTCCAGATGGCAGGGATTTTTTTGTTTTCCATCTTTGCTCTCTAGGATGAAACGAGGTGATTTACCCATAGTAGGTGCTTGATGAATTTTATTGAATTGAATTGAGGCAAAGACTCAGGGAATTGGAAGAAGACATCTGGATGGTGAGAGGGAATGAGTAGGGGCCTAGCTCTAGTGTTGGCCACTAAATTTGTTTCTCGTTCTTTTGTTTTCAAGAAGCTGGAAAGTTTGAATCTACATAATTAATTCTCACCATCTATAGTAAATTAATAATTAAATACTTTAAGAATATTGATCTGAGTGTATAATTGATGGTATAATGGCTTACCTCAATTCCATTAATATAGTCATAGATTAAGAGCTAGTAGGATGAACCTTAGACATCATTAAATCCAACTCCCTAATTTTACAGCTGAGGAAACTGAAGCCTAGTTATAAGTGACTTATTCAAGGTCAGATAGCTAGTAAGTGGCAGGAAGAGGATTTGCACCTGAATCCTCTGACTCCCAAACCAGCACCCTTTCCACTACCACATCCTGCCTCAACTCAGTCAGTCAGTCAACAAGTCTATATGGAGTACTTCCTATGTGCCAGCCACTTTGCTAAACACTGGGAATGCAAATAGAAGCAAAAAGAGAGACAGTTCCTAACCTCAGGAAGCTTACCTTCTAATGGGGAAGAGGAGATACGAAAGGAAACTAAGACACGGGGGCAGGGCAGGACGGTCACTTCCAAGGTTGACGTGGCCTTCCAGGATGAAGAAGGTTCTGAGGAACAACGCAGAAGTCCAAAGGGGATACAGCCTAATGGAAAATGAAGAACTGGCTGGACTAGGTTTCCTTTTTAAATGGAGGTTCTGGGAATATCCCTTTCTCCAATCAGAGAGGCCCCAAGGACAGAAGGTACTTTGGAGAGATGAGCTGACTTCCCAACAAACATGTAGCAAGCATCTCCTGCCTATGAGACCCTAGAAGACACAAAGATGAGTGAGACACGGCTCCTGCCATATGATTGGTTTGTGGTTGTTCAGTCACTTCTATTGTGTCTGGCTCTTCATGACCCCATTTGCGATTTTCTTGGCAGAATGATTTGCCAGTTCCTTCTCCAGCCCATTTTATAGGATGAGGAAACTGAGGCAAACAAGGTTAAATGACTTGCCTAGGGACACATAACTAGTAAGTGTCTGAAGCCACATTTGAACTCAGCTCTTCTTGATTCCAAGCCCAGTACTCTATCCACTGCACCACCTAGCTGCTATATAGGTACTTAAAATCCCAAAGAAGTAGGAGAGCAGTGTTTCTATAGCTAATGTAGAATCTCTTCAAGTCCTCCATTATGGTAGTGAAGATGATGAATATGGACAAATGCATATAGAGAAGTTCCAAACTTAGCAAATTCAGTACATTTGTTTGTTTTATATCACACAACAGTCAAAGTTGGTGAAAACCATTTTATATTTTATTGTGTCTGGAGTGGTTATCAAAGAACAGCATTGCCACAAATGTTACTGCAAGATAATCAAAAGAACCAATCTAATTTGGGGATATAGAGTACTTATTACTATGGCATATTCTATCATTTGAAGCTTTCAAAGCTCATGCCTTTTCATGATTAAGCACATATTATTTTCCTGGAAGATATTTCTTTTTTGGCAGATAAGATAATGGAACGGATCCACTGTTTGTCAAGAGGAGTTACTATGTCATTAAAAAGCCTTTAACACAATGTTTTTCTCTTCTCCATGCTGGTTGAAAAGATTTGAATGCAAAAGCATAGATATAACAATAACAGGGGAAAAAAACCCTAAATTGTCCACGGAAAAGCATAAACCAACTTAAATTTTTCCATTTGCCAAATGGTCTTCAAGCAATTTAAATGTAATTCAAAACAGGCACTCAGTAGCCACAGATGTGTATTCCCTCAAAATGTTCTTTGTCTTTGCTGTTTACATCCTGTTTCTTTCTATAGGTGATAAAAACAACAACAAGCACCATCTCTATTAGAGCAATGAAACAAATGCCCAAATTCAGCCCAAAAGTTTACGTGATTCAAACCTTTCCCCCTCTGGAAATATATTCTCATTCATCTAAAAAAGCCTTAATCATATTTTTCTTCTCCCTCGTTAAAGAAAAACTCAGTAAGAGCTTTGTGTTGTGTAATATGAGACAGTCTAATAAATTTTTAAAAAATCTTAAGCAAATGAGCTTGTTCCTCCATCTTTTGTAGAATGTACTATTTGTACTTTGCCTTAAGGCTAAACAACATTCTAGTTTCTGTTGGAGGAAAAAAACACTTAATGTACAGTCCATTAGGGGCATATTATCTCTTAGGATGTCACTAGTCTGTTCTCCACAACTAATAGTGATCCCTCAGTTTACCCAAGAGTTCCTTTTAAAGATGGGAGTAGACTTTTAGCTGGTATAGGAAATTTTAAATGGCTTGAATTTGCCTTTGGTGTTTGGAGGATTCCTAAGTAGACAGGTTAGCTCTTGAAGCCTTTTGGAAGATCCTTAGCTCTTCAAGTGCTTAAGAGAATCCCAGGCTGAACTGAAAATCCATTAAGATTCTCTTCACTGGAGCAGAGCTCCTTGATTCACACTGATATTATCCCATCCAAGAGGAAATATTCTGGATTTGGAAATGGTTCCTTGCAGCCAACTCCCTGAGGTAGCTACCTGCCTCCCAAACCAATCCTGGTCAAGATATGTATGTTCAGGGGATAGGTAGCCCTGAGAGTCCCATCTCCTTCAGAGCCATCTGATTAGAAAGAATAAACTCTGTAGGTCCACAGCTGTGATTAATATTCAGACTGGACTGTGGAGGAGGACATTAAATGCCATGACTCATTGTCTTGCAATATCAAAGATGTTGGAGATGTGCATGATTTTGCTGAGGAAAAAAAAACACCAGAATGAAACCATTTGTATTCATGTCAAGAATAACACAAAGATATTCTGAGGAGTTTCATGTGTTTAGTGTTCATTTGGAGAGACTTGCCAGGAAGCAGAATCCTGATAGACTTGAGACGTCCTAATTTCTATTGTGCCCTGAATCTAAGGGCCAGACTATCTGCATGGCTCTAGATAATTTCACTAGTTCCATAGCACAGTGTGTAACACACTGGGTCTGACATCTAGAAGACATGAGTTCAGTTCCAGCCCTGTGTGACCCTGGACAAGTCCCTTAACCTCAGTATGACTCAGTTTCCTTATTTGTAAAATGGAAATAATATTAGGGTTGTAGAGAGGATCAAATGAGATCACATTTGTAAGACACTTAGCACAGTGCCTAGCATGTTGTAGGTGCTTAATAAGTGTTTTTTTCCTCACCCTTCTATTAGGTCAATGATGTATGAAGTTCTCTTACAAGAAATATTTAGAAACCAGAAGAATATCCCCAAAATTTACAGGCCTGTGTGATCATATACCAGAGAAACTTTAGATAAGTATTCTTCCTTATCTAGGTCAATGGGATTCTTATATGTAGTTAATCTAAGACCAGAATAAAAAGATGATCCAAATTTCATTTTAGAGTTGGAAGGAATGTTAAGAGTCCATCTAGTCCACCTCCCTTAATTCTCAGATGAGGAAGCTGAGACTCAGAGAGATTAAGTGACTCAAATTGCCAAGCACACACAGATAGTAAATGGCAAGGCAGGATCTGCTCCCAAGCCATCTGACTTCAGATCAAGTGGTCTTTCCAGCTACACCACTTTGGCTTTTAGCAAACTGAGGTCTTGTATAGCCAAAGATAGAAAAGTCCAGTACTGATGAGTCTATCCTGGATAGGACTGTGCTTATATCCCTCAGAACCTTTGCTTAGGAAGATTAATGTGAGATATTCAATCTTTTAGGAAGCATGAGAGATGATTCCATTTATTAAATAGCTACACAGTTCCTTTCACAGAGTAGATTAATAAATGTTTTTTAAATATGCTGATACAAAACAACTAGTGAAAATAGCATTAGAATAATTTCTCATACTTCCTAAAAGATAGAGATAAATAAAAGTCTTTACTTCAAAAGTCTTTACTATCAAGAGTCTTTACTACTTTGTATCCTATTACGACGTAGGGTTCATGCTATTTTAATTCACACTAAAAAGTGTAGCCCCTATGGCACTACTTTCTCATAAGAGAGGCCCCTAAATAGTTTATCCTAGGTTCAAGATACTGTATGAATCTGCATTTACTCAAAGAACCCATGGCTCCTGATCCTCTACCAATATACTTCCTTTTACTAGTCAGTCACAGGGCACAATTAGTTCAAGAGAAAGACGTTTAATGAAATAGCATGTTTTTTTAAAAGTATCACTAGAACATTTCTCCATAAACCTAGAATACATTTTTTCCATAAATACCCACACCAAAAGTGGAAAGAAGAGTTCTTCCTCACTTAAAAGGAGAGCCTTGTATTCAGGGGCTAATTACTTTTGAAATACAGCTTCCAGCAAGTTAAGTAGTGGCCAAAGGCATTAAATCAATTTTTAAAATTTCAACTTTCTATTCTCCAAGTAGAATGTCTCTGTTCCAAACCCCTCTCTGATTTGGAATTAGAAAGTCCTTATACCTCCTGTTTAAAGTCTGATTGCCATATTGAACCCATTTCAAAACATTTTAGAGGCACCTTTTCAATGAACTGACAAAGGTTGTCTGCATCTGAGGTTCTGCATTAATTATTTCCATATTATTTTCGTGCCCCATACAAAATTGCAAAAGAATGGAAGGAGTAAAACAAAGGAACAAAACCCCTTAAGGTCAGCCACCAGAAGTCCTCACTCTCCACTTTATTTACTTCAATCCTTTTTTCTACATTCCTGTCTTTATTTTGTATATGTGACCAGAAAAAAATCCATCCACCTGGTTTTGAGCAGGACCCTACAAAAGAAAGTAGGTATAAACTAATAATATTCTTTATTTAAATGAAGTTAAACTTTGACATCCTGAAATGCAACCTTCCCACTCTCAAAGGAGAAGGCACTAAATCTTATTTACTTGCTTAGAGTTAACCTCATTTCTTTCACTTCCAACTCTCTCTGGTGATTTTTCATACTGGCTGAGACTAGTCATTTCTTCTGTTCTCCATGATCTGCGAACACAAACAAGCTAAAGATGCCTATTTGCTACACCAAGTCCTGTCTGTTACTAAGTGTTGCACTTGTGAAAGTGTCCATGGAAGCACAAAGTGTTCTGGCAGTTGGAGCTACAAGCAATACCACCTCAGGGTAAGATATTCAAGGAAAACAGCCCTATAATTCTGTTAGCATAGACTTGTAAACAGAAAAGAGTAACAAAAGCCTGAACCTGCCAAAGTATTTTTAAGAAGAGATAGATTGTTCATTTTTTCCACATCTAACAAGTAAGATAAACAACCAAATTCCTGCCTTTTGTCTTGTGTCAGAATTTCTGTCTTCTAGAAGAACAGCATCTTCTTCTCTGGAAAACACATCTGGTTTCTGAGCTCAGCCCGTCCATCAACAAAACAGATGGTTTTCAAAGAGAAACCAGAAGGCGGGACTGTGGATTAGGCTATAGGCTCTTTTCCAAGTAGAATTCCTTTCTTGGTAATTCCAAGGCTTGAAATATTCATTGAATATTGAAACTCCATTTCACAAGTTTATAATGTGCTGTAGAGCATTACAATTTAGTTGTAGTTATAATGGCTTGAACATAGAATTTGTTGTCCCTGAAACTTCTAGGGATCCTTAACCAAGCTTCCAAGAACTTGCGATTTTAGCTGATTAACTGGTAATGCCCTAGTGTACTATTAGTCTAAGTAGAACTATAATAAATGCCATAAAAATAAATAGGCAGAAATTAAATGTTTGTTAATGTGGTATTGAGATGTAATGGAAAAGGATACTAGACAAGGAGTCAGAGATCTGCGTTCTAGTCTCAGCTTTACCAGTGATGAGTTGTATTACCTAGGTCAGGTCACTTAACTGTACGATTATTTCTAACTGTGTCTCTCTCAACTACCCTCTCAACAGATCTAGATTTGACCTCTAGGACCCTGATATCTCATAGGTGACTGGAGTCAGGCCACCACATCACTTCCCCACCTTTTCCAAAAAGGCTTCTAAATCATCATCCCTCCACTACCTTTCCTAACTTCCCTTTATGTATTCTTCTATTAGCATGTAAGCTGCTTGAGGTCAGGGATCGTCTTGTTTGCATGTACATATCTGTATCCTCAACCCAGTTCCTGGAACAAAGTTAGTGCTCCTTCCTTCCTTCCTTCCTTCCCTCCATCCTTCGTTCCTTTTTTCTCCTTCTTTCCTTCCTTCCTTCCTTGCTTCCTTTGCCCTTCACTTTGGTTTCCTCATCTGTAAGAGGATGAAATTGGGCTAGACGGCCTTTTTTGTCCCTTTTGGCCGTAAAATCTGATGAATGTAAAACATTTTGGAGGAGCAAAATTTTCATGGAGTTCTTTCTTCTTCACCTCTTCAAGACTGATCCAACTAATAGTAGTAACTTATATTTATATTTATGTAGCTAAAAGAGGCCTCAGTTTCCTCTTCTGTAAAATAAGGAGTTGATTCAATGATCCCTCAGGTCTTTTTTAATTCTAAATTTATGACTTTATGGTCCTAAATTATATCTTTCATCTTAAACATATATGATTTATAAATGCCTTCTTTAATACTGCTGTGAAGTAGTGGGATTATTGTCATAATATCCATTTTAAAGTGAGAAAACTGAGACCCAGGGAGGTTAAACGACTTTCCTAGTATCAAATAGCTATTAATTAACGTTCTAAACTTGAACCCAGATCTACTGCGATCTTTCCATTATATTTCATATTTAATTGTCATCATAAAAGAGCTTTTGGCCCTTAGGTATCTCAGTGGTTAGAGCCCTGGGCCTGGAGTCAAGAAGACTTGTGTTAAAATCCTACCTCAGACTTTTTTTACTAGCTAGGTGACCCTGGGAAAATCACATAACTTAAGCCTCCCTCAGTTTACTCATCTGTAAAATGGGAATAATAATAGCACCTCTGTCCTAATGAGATAATGATTATAAAGTGCTTAGAGTGCCTAGGATGTAAGCATTATAGAAATACTAGCTATTATTATTATATTATCATAATTATATGTTTGTAGATGAGGTATGCACTATAAATCAAATGATCAAAATATGGTTCCTTTCCTAGAGAATCTGACAGTTTTATGATGGTACTTCTAGAAACAAGGATCAGGGACAGATCTTGGTCCTTAAATTTAAAATAAAAACACAACAACAGTAATGAGATAAAAGTAATTTGTGATCAGTGACTAAGGTCACCAATGGGTCCTGAGGCAAGTTGAACGATAAAGAGATGGGCTGTCTTCCAGAAGCTATATCTGGTTCATGACAGAGATCTTCCTGGGACCTGTTTAAAAAAAAAATAACAGCTTCTATGTACTCGTAGTGATTTATCTGGGAACAAATAAAATCACCAGAAGGAACCCAAAGATGCTCTTAAGGACTTTGGAAATCCTTGCAGAAAGAAGAATATAGAAGCACAAGTTGTGGTCTCTTCACTTCTGCAACTAAAGGTTAGGACTTTAGAAGAGAAAGTGTGGTTTAGTTAGGACATGATGCTGAAGAAAGGGATTTCACTTTTTGAACCACACTTAAATAATAGATTCTTGGCCAGGGATGGAGTATATCTACTAGGCCCTAGTTTTTTTAAAAATTCTGGTTGCAGTATGAATCTAATCAAGAGAGTTTCAAATTTAAAGAGGAGGGCAAAAAGCAAAAACTGGCCAAAAAGATCCAAAGAACTTGGTACCCATAGAAAGTAATAAGTTTAACACAGGAGGAGAAATAACAGAAGACAGGATGAAACACAATATCTAAGAAGAGAACTGGTTATAAAACCCACAGCCTTTTATCTATGTGCAAAAGCTCAAAGTAAGGGTAATAGACAGGATGAACAAGAGAAGGTAATACAAGGAAGGCAAATTCAGACTCATAGATGTTGCTGAGGTTTAATGGGATGCGAGTCATTACTAGACTATGCTTCTGTAAGGGTATACCTCATTTAAAAAGAAAGGAATAATTAAAAGTGGGGGAAGAGTGCAGCATATTAAGAAGATAAACTCATGTGAGGTAGTACATGAACTAGAGGACAGGAAGGAGGGAAGAAGCAACAGGAAAAACATGTGGAGTGAGGATCAATGGGAAGGCACACAGAATTAATATTGTTTTAGGATTATACTATAGACCACAAAGATACAGAAAGGAAATAGAGGAGTAGTTCAAGAATTGGATCACAAACATGGCATGAATGTGTAATGTCATATGAATGGAAGGCTTTAACTATTTGAATATCTTCTAGATATTTCTGCAGAAAGCAGAGCTGCTAATACATTTTTAACTTAGAATTGGTAGATCAATGGTTCATCCTAGTGGAACCCTTTTTGCAACTCAGTGTTGCCTTCCCTAAGCATACAGGGAGATGGTGTGTCACTACTTTATCCAAAAAGGAAGATTAATTACTTGAGGGTAAAATCTGAATTAATCATCAGGTGTTATTCTAATAGGGACCATCAGCCCAGACTTTCCAAACCCTTTTGGGCCCATGCAAGTAGAGTAGACTGATTTTAATACTCTGGACACTAGAAGAGCCCCCAAGCCTGAGAGCACCTAAGTTGCTTGCCTGTCATGCCTATGCAGCTTTTGTTAACCCCTCATTGGCTAGGTTCCAATTTAATCTACGACATGAAATGAAATGTTGTCCAAAATACTAAAATATTAAATATTAAATCTAGCTGTATCTGGCTCTTTTCTGCGGTCTTCCTTTTTAGAAACCTCCAGCTTCCCTCTAAGGGCCTTCTTGAGCACTCCCAAACTGCCTTGACTCAGGAGTTCCACCCTTTTGACCTTGGAAGGAGTGGTGAGAACCTGGTGTAATAATGTGCCAAGTCCAGGGAATGGCTTCTTGTTGAACCACTACAGACTTCTTCCTCATAGCATGGCCTGAAAACTATCACTATAAGGGTCTGATGACATTTCTGATTGAATCCCTTCATTGTCATGTTTTAGAGATGTCAACTGCTACCCCAATTTGAGGGTAGAAGTTGCCCCTGTTCCTGTCTCCATGCTCCCAGTCTGTGCTGTCTCCCCATATATATTCTCTTAAATGTGAAGAATAAAGGCCTGTTGCTTCCTACATAGAATGGCTGATGTAATGCTTTTGTGAAGTCCATTTAAAATCCTAACCCCAACCAGACCGAAAACATCATCCCTACAACTGAGCACCCAATTGTGGAACACTGTAGTAAGCTCCAGGAAGGAAGGATAGGGAGTGAAGCTGAAGGACTATAAGATATGGTTTATGGTTTTTGCCACTGAGCAGATTTTTATTTTGCATCATTTTTTATTTATAAAGAATGATTCCTGAAAAGCAGAAAGAGCCTTAAAAATCTCCTCAATTAAAAGAAAGAGAAAAAAAGGAGGGGAGAAAGGGAGAGAAGGAAGGGGGAAGGAAGGAAGGAAGGGAAGGAGGGAGGGAGGGCGGGAGGAAGGAAGGGAAATAAAGAAAGGAAAGAAGAAAGGAAGGAAAGAGGAAGAAAGAGAAAGAGAAAGAAAGAGAAAGAAAGAAAGAAAGAAAGAAAGAAAGAAAGAAAGAAAGAAAGAAAAACAATTCTTCCCAACAGACTTGGGGTTTTTAGACCATCCTAACACAGAAAAATTAAAAGCATCTGTTCCTTATACAATTTCTTCCCATATTATAGTCAATTTTTGTTTTCTTGATTTGTATGAAGTTATTCAACCTTCTTGAATCAAAACAATTATTACCACTGAATATGCATTTTAAAAATAACAATTCAAACTTGATAACTCTTTTATCTAGTCTTAAATAGCAGTTGAATACTGTTATCTGCATTTAAAAGAAAGAAGGCAAAAAGCAAAAGCCGAGTCTATAGGACGCCAAAACAACTAATCAATTAATTTGATTTATTTGAAAACATTCAATCTCAGGGGCAGAGTTTCCAATTCAGTTTCAACAGAGTTGGGTGCAGGTGGAATTGAGTTATTTGACTAAAAGGGAACTAGTGAAGCAAAACAATGATTTAACAATGCTCTGTTCCTATGTATGGGGCAGCTAGGTGGTGCCTTAGTGCAGAGTACTGGGTCTGCAATAAGGAAGATCATCTTCCTGAGCTCATATCTGGCCTCAGACTTAC
The DNA here is from genome assembly GCA_028627135.1 of Pseudochirops cupreus. Taxonomy (NCBI): domain Eukaryota; kingdom Metazoa; phylum Chordata; class Mammalia; order Diprotodontia; family Pseudocheiridae; genus Pseudochirops; species Pseudochirops cupreus. Next base: position 381,020,176 of record CM053580.1, on the reverse strand, counting down.
GCTATGTGATGCTGGGCAAGTTACTTCATCTTGTTTGCCTCAGTTTCTTCATCTGTAAAATGAGCTGGAGAAGGAAATGGCAAACCACTCCAGTATCTTTGCCAAGAAAACTCCAAATGGGATCACAAAGAGTAGGACATGACTGCAATGACCAAAGAGAAACAATTTCTATATTATGTAGACTAACGGCACTCATAATAACGTCTAGGGTAGCCATAGAACCTAGTCTGGGTCAAATGCTAGCCATATAGTAGGTGCTTATAAATTCTTATTGAGTGACTGAGTACTAGGGGCAATATTTCTTTTACCTTCCATCTCATCTTTCTTTCTGTGAAGCTCCTGAACATTTCAAAGGAAAGCTGTGCCAATGAAAAATATTGGAAAATATACATATTCTCTTATTCTTCACTCCCCATCTTCCCTTCCTGGAGCCTACTACAGTGTTCCACAATGGGTGCTCAGTTATAGGGATGATGTTTCATTCTAGTTGGGGTTAGGATTTTAAATGGACTTCAGAAAAGAATTACATCAGCCATTCTATGTTGGAAGCAGAACTTTATTCTTCACATTTAAGAGAATAAAATGGAGATGAATAATATTTGTTTTTCTGTCATCTATTTACATGAAATATACCTGTCAGTAGAATGTAAACTCCTTCAGGCAGAAATAATTTTTCATTGGGTCTTTGCATCCCCAGTACCTAGCACAGAACCTTCCTAGTCTATAGTAGGTGCTTAAATGTACATTGGATTGGATTGATCTTCAGAGGAAATGAAAACTTTCCTTTTCTGTCTAGTCCTACAATAAAATAACCATGGCTGTATCAATTTAGAAGAAAGAAGTGACCAAGAGAAATACCACTAGGGATCTAATTCTGACCAAGAATACCTAGTAGGTAGAATGAATTGATAAGAACTTTGAAAGAAAATGACCATGTTGTCTGAGGCTTTGAATTCAAGGAGGAAAATGTGCGTGCTTAACCACATATTCTGAACTTTAGGAGTGATGTTTGTAAAAACATCAAGAGAAAAACTGGTATGAATCTAATGGTCAGAGACATTAAAAGGGAAAATGGAGGCTTTAAAAATGCTGATAAGATCCAATCACAAATAAGCACAATGAAGAAAAGGGAGATAAGGTGAATGTGGCATCATCTTGAGTTTTCTGATGAGCTCAGATTCACATGGATTACAAAAAAAGAATAAAGGAAGGACCATGTAACCAAACCAATCAATCATCAAGGAGCTACTAAGCATTTACTATATGCCACATAGGTGGCGCAACGGATAAAATGTCAGGACTGATGTCAAGAAGATTTATCTTGAATTCAAATCTGGCCTTAGACACTTACTAGTTGTGTGACCCTGGGCAAGTCAAGTGACTCTATTTGCCTCAGTTTCCTCATCTGTAAAATGAGCTGAACAAGGAAATAGCAAACCACTCCAGTATCTTTGCCAAGAAAACCCCAAATGGGGTCATGGAGAGTCAGACACAACTGAAAAATGACTCAATAACAACATATGCCAGAGACTGTACTAGGCAATGGAGATGAATAAACAGCAATGAAAAAAAAATGACAGTGCCTGCCCTCAAGGAGTTTCTGTTTTTTAGGGGAAAATAACATATATACAACATACAGAAAACATATACACATGATAAAATCAAGATAATTGTTGGAAGAGGGGAAGAGTTGGAAATAGTAGCAGTTCATAGAATCAGGAAAGGATTTATTTGGATAAGAGGTGGCATTTGAACCAAATTTTGAAGGAAGCTATGGATTATAAGAGGTGGAGGTGAGGAAGGAATTGATTCTAGACAGGAGTTACTAGCCTTTTTTTTATCTTGAATCCGTTTGGCAGGCTGGTGAAACTGATGGGCCACCTACTCAAAATAATGTTTTAAGTTAATAAGATAAAATTTTATTTAATAAATAAAATTACAAAAGAAGTCAGTTATATTGAAAATAGAATAATCAAAATTATAAAAAGTTCAGACTGTAGATTAAGAACCTCTGCAAAGGCAGAGAGATAGGAGAAGGGCTCCAGAAGAGTGGTTGAAGTGTAGACCAAGTTAGGGCTTGTAAGCAACATTACAGCAACAAACACGGTTTTGTGATTCATAGGCTCATAGACCTAGAGGTAGAAGTGCACCATTCCCTCATTTTATAGTTGTGGAAACTGAGGCCCAGAGAAGTTAAGCAACTGCCTAAGGCTCCACAGGTAGCAGGAAAATGGCAGAGCCAGGATTCAGACTAGGTTTTATGACTTTAAGCTCAATATTTTTTTCTCCTGCACTTAACTGACTTCTTTTCCAACTATAGTAGTACTCATTGTGGTAGCTTTATCTTCTGTTAACCATAAGTTAATAGCTGCTTTGTCCTACTCTAATTCTTTCACTATATCACGTAGAGGTAATATCATGGAGAAATGGGAAATTTGTGTGTGTTACTATTGTTTATGGATATAGGGAAGACATATATGCATTTTTTATGAACACACAATATTTGCCTTTGCTTCTGGCAGTATGGAAAATAACAAATCCAGCTTTACACTCTAGGAGACATCCATTTTGCTTTATTATTTTAATGATTTTGATGCATGTAGGCACTTTCTGAGCACCTGGTCCATCATAAGTGGCACAGACCCCACTGATAACATTTCATTCATGTGCCTTTTGGAAGCTGTTCTAGACTCCCCAGAGACGATTTAAGCTAGCTTGATTTCCAAAAACCATGTAGAAAATAAGTGTTGGGATAGTCTAAAGTAGCCAAATTTATTAGAACTTTTCCAGAAATCATGGTACTTCAGAAAAAGCAATGGAATCAGGGTCAGAGAACTTGGTTTTAAATCTTAATTTCTGCTATTATCTCCATGTAACATGTTGGACAAGTCATGTTACCTTTCTGAGTCTTTATTTCCTTATCTAATAAATGAGAGAGTTGAACTAAAGGATTTCTAAAACCCTTTCCAGTCTTAGGTCATATGACCTACGTTTAAAGGCAAATTATGGATTATTATTTATACTAATTGACTATGTAAGGAGTCTTGTCATCAACTTTCTTACTGTGGATTTTTGTAAATTAAGTGGAGTTATCTTTACAGAAAGACTCAATAATATTTAGGTCTTATGTTGACTTTGTATATATCAATTAAGAATTAAAAATTCAATAGTGAAGATGATTATTATTTTATATTTATATTGTATAATAAACTAAACTATTATAATATTTTATTATATGCATCATGTGACTATCAGCATCTAAATAAAACTAAAATTATTCCTTCACCATAAAAAAGAGCCCTAGACCATGTGATCCTACTTTTAAAGCTAAATTATAACTTATGACACTAATTGGCTGGGTAGGAAGAATCTTTTCATCATCTTTTTCATTATGAATTTTTGTGAATATGGTGGGTTTGTATAGAGAGAGATTTGGGGTTTATGTTGATTTTCTATGCATCAACTGAGAGTTAAAAATCTAAAGATAATATAATCAATTGTAAAGATTTTATTGATTTATACTTTATAATAAACTATGTGATGTTGTATAATATGCACCATGTGACTAACAGCATCTAAATAAAACCAAATATTGGCCATATGTTGAACAATCTTACTAAAATTTTAATGGTAAATTCTGACTTGGGACTTTGAGATAATTGTCATTACACTGGTGAAACTCAAGAAGAGGACAGTGAAGGGCCTTGAATTCATGTCATATCAGCTGAAAGAACTATGGGTGTTTAGCCTAGAGAAGACTTAGGAGGATCATGTATTCAAGTCACCACATTCCAGTATCAGAAGGATTGTCGTGTAGAAGAGAGATTGAACCCTAGAGGAATTTGGCTCTAGACCGCAGGACCAAGAATGTTGGGATGATGGGTGGAAGTTGAAGAATCATAAATTAGTTTTGATATCAGAATAGCTTTGTGACAATTAGAGTTGTCTAAAATTTGGAAGGGCTACCTTGGGAAGTAATGGGTTCTTTCTCTATTCCTCCTGACCCTCCCCACCCAGATTTTCAATTGGAGACTGAATGACAACTTGGGAGATATATTAGAGTGGGGATTCCTTTCAAATATGAGTTGGACCAGATGGTTCCTGAGGGCTCTTTCAACAATCAGATTTTATGATTCTGTGAAAATTTAGTATCTTTCTGTTTATCTCAAGCCATCTTCATGGATATCTTCATAACTAATTCTATTTCTGGTTGGGTTCAGCAAAGTCTTGTTTTTAATTCATCATATAAAATTTAATATATATTCTTTAGGCTTCCATGTGTGTTCAGAATGATGGGGATGTTCAATTTCTACATCTTATGGGCATTTCCTCCCACATTTCGATCTTGACAAGACTTTCTATTGTTAAAGGAAATATGGGGGGAAAGAAGATTTGGCTTTTATCATAAAACTACTAGAGAGCTTTTGGAAAGTTCATCTGGGCATTTGTATCTTTTGACACTCACTCAGTAGGCAGACTTCCATTAAAGAGAGCCGTGTCTAATAGGGCTGTCTGATTCTATTTATTTTTATCATCTTACAGAACCGTTTTTTGGCAGTGTTAAAAATCTGTTCAGTTCTTTAAGTCACTAGTCTCTAAGAAAACAGGCCAATCTTGTGTAACTCATTTCATCTTTTATTTAACCACCGACACCTACTATATACTGGCTTGAGTTTTGACCTTTGAGACAGATTGGAGCAGAAGGACTTTTTTTTTTAGGAATGGTTCCTCTTTTTTATTCATTATAATTTTATGGAGAGATTTTTAGTTTGATTGTGTGTTTTTCTCTACCTACTGCCACAAAAAATTTTGTTTTAAACAGAAGTATTTCTCTTTTTTTCGTTTTACATGTTGTTTTTATGTCTTAACGTGTATTCTTTGTGCATAACCAAGTGTAAGGAATTTGAAGCCAGTTCTGGGGCTGAGACTTAGGAGCCAGGATGTGGAATGTGTGAGCCAAAGAACCTATCCTCTACTTTCTGCAGGCTAAGCAAACCGAGTTTAATGTAACTGGATAGCTTTCTACCCAAGCACAGGAGTTCTGGCTTTTCCATTTCTGAATGAGATTGAGCAGGATGATAATTTTGAAAAGCAGGATGAATTCCATCCATGAATAATCAAATTAAACCTTTAAAAATAGCATAAACATGAATCCAAACCATTCTAAAGAATTAAGCAACAAAAGATAACAAGAGCTTCAGCTATAGTAAAGTAGCAGGATTTGATATTCAATCCAATTTTACATTAAGGTTGGTAAGAAGAGACCTAAATCTAAGACCTACCAGGAGGAACAGTGGAATGAACTCTGAACTGGAATGTGTTCTCTCCTTCCTTTTGACTTAGGGACTTCCTTTCTTCCTTTAATATGTTGTTCAAGCACCTCTTTCCAGAAAAATCCTGTCCTAATCCTCCTAGTGGCTCATGTCCTTTCTCCTTTATTGCCTTGTATTTGTTTATTATTTACTAAATATATTCATTTTTTAAATGGTTGTGTATATGTGCTTTCTCTTTCCTCGATAGACATCTCTGAGGGCAGAGATATTGATCTTTTTTTGTCTTTGTATCTCCAACACACAGTAGAAGTTTAGGAAATGCTTTCTGACTGATTAATCTGAAATCTGCCACAGCTGGATGTCTGTAAACTTAGCTAAGTCATGTAACCTCTCTGAGCCTCAGTTTTCTTATCTGTAAAATGGGTGCAATAATCCAACCATTTGTAATTAAGTTAAGCAAACTTACTAATTTCCCACTGTGTGCAGTGTACTATTTCTAGTACATGTGGATGCAAAGATGAACTGGACGCACTACCTGCCTTCAAGGGACTTATGATCTGTTAGGAATGATTGCTGTTGTTGTTCAGTTGTGTCTGACTCTTTGTGACCCTGTGGACCATGATGTCCATGGGATTTTCTTGGTAAAGATGCTGGAGTGGTTTGCTGTTTCCTTCTCCAGTGGATGGAGGCAAACAGGGTAAAATGACTTGTCCAAGGTCACACTAGTAAGTGCCTGAGGTCAGATTTGAACTCAGGTCTTCCTGTCTCCAGGCCCAGTACTCTATCCACTGAGCCACCTAGCTACCTCCTTTTAGGAATGATATCCAAATACAGATATAAAGCAATAAAGTGATGCCAGGTTATGGAAAGTATTTAATGACAGAATGGAAGGAGCAAAATAAGCATTTATTAGGCATTTAATTTGTACCACGCAATGTCCCAAGTTCTTTACAAATATTGTCTCATTATATCCTCTCAGTTGTCCTGGGAGGAAGATGCTATTATTATTATAGTTAAGGTAACTGAGGCAGACAGAGGCTAAGTGACTCGCCCAGGGTCATATGGCTAATAAGTCTCTCAGGCTCGGATTGAACTTGGGTCTTTCTGACTCTAGGTTCAGTGCTCTATCCACTTTGCCAACTTCCAGCCTTGCTAAGGATTTTATCTTTTATTGGGTATGTACTGTCAAGCTATATTGAAAGTTTTGGAATAGGAAATGTATATTACTGTGGTAGCAGGAGGGTGTATGGATTGGAAAGGAGAGAAACTCGATGCTGGGAAACCAGTTAGAAGCTCAAGAATGAGGTCAGTACCGGATATTATAAATTTGGGAGTGATCAACATAGAAGTGATCATTTAAACCATAGGAATAGGTGATATCAACAAGGGAGAGGGTAGCCAGAGAGAAAAGGGCCAAAGGTGGAGCCTTGGGGGATGTTCACATGTAGTGGGTCCAGAAAGAGGAGTTTGTGATGGAGACAAAGGAATGATCAGAGATGTAGGAAGTATAACAAGAAATTATAATATTCCAGAATACAAGAAGGGAAGAAGGAATATTAGGAAGGAAGGAATGATCAGCAGTTTCAAATGCTGCAGATAAGGAAGAGAAAATAACAACTGGGAAAAAAACCCACTGAATTTCCCCAAAAAGAGGTATCATATTACTAGCAAAGAGCTAGAAAGAACCTTAGATGTCATCCAGCCCAAGCCCCTCATTTAAAAAATAAGGAAAGTGAAATCCAAAAAGGTTGAGTGTCTTGCCTGGGACTGATGTTTTAGGTGGTCTAGAACAGGACTTCTTAACCTTTGTCCACTCGTAACCCCTTTTCACATTTTGACATCATCCATTGGTGTTGTGTGGCTTGACAGCATGAGCAGTGCAAAATGCGCATGCTGTGTGCTTGGAACCGAGGCTGCAGTGAAGTTGTGCAAAGCAACAGGGGTGAGCGCTGCCAGAAACACCTCAGATTCATGACGAGTTTGATTCTGAATTAGTTTTTGGTCATTGCGCAATCAGAAATCTGTTACTGTCACCATATTTTTCACCATCCTGTATGGGCTTTTAACCCACAGTTTAAGAAGCACTGTAAACCACGAGAGTCAGAATGACCTGAGATCTAATCCTTCCTCAGGTACTTAACTTAGTTGTGTGACCCTGGCAAGTCCCTTCACCTCTATGGGCCTCAGTTTCTTCATCTGTAAAATGAAGTACTTGGATTCTAAGATCTCTTCCATCTCTAGATCTGTGAGTTTCTCAAGCCAAGTCTCCCTAATTCCAAGTACAGCCCTCTAAGAAATCTATCCACACCACCAATCATAGGTAGGTAATAAAGAGGAGAAGAGAGACGGGAAGGTGTTCTAGGAGCATAGCAGGGTCAAGTCAACAATGTCATGAAACATTTACTAAGTGCTAGACACTCTGCTAAGGATGGGAATAGAAATACAAACAAAAAGAAAAACAGCCCCTGCCCTCAAGGAGCTTACCTTCTAATGGGAAAAGACAAAACATAAAAACAAGCTGAAAAGGGGGAGGGGTAGAATACGTACTCCTTATGTTGGAGTTGGAGCAAGTTGGAGAATCCTGAGCAAAGCCAGTAGAGGAGTGAAGGTGTTAGCACCAGGCTGGCCTAGGCTTTTTCTGAAAATGAAGATTCCGGGAGGGAAACACTGATGAGAAGATGGGGGCCCCAGAGGTAAAAGAGAGAAAGGAAAAAGAAAAAGGGAGTTGTTGTTTTACTAGGATTGACAAGACAAAGGGGAAAGTAAAACCAGAAATGAAGGAGATATTGAAGATGAGAGAGGCCAGTTGATAGAGCAAGGTCTCAACAAAGCTAAGAAGAGTATAGGTTCTTGCTGTTCATCCTTTGTTTTTGAAGAAGACCATGACATCAGGGAGGTGATGCCATGACTTGCCAGTGAATTGGATTTAAGTGAGGGAGGTCTGTGCAAAGTCACCAGCCTCCCTTTCTCCTCTGGAGCCATCTGGGTCCAGTGACCAGATATAGATCAGGACAACTGGAGATGCCCCATGTAGGCTGCAGGGCAAAGGTGGAGGAGTCAGCAAAGGAGAGAAACAGGCCTGCCAGCTTACCACTACAACTCTCTCTGATGCTGGAAGAACAGAGCTGAAGGAGGAATAAGGACAGTGAGGTTTTGAGGTAAAGCTGAGGAGAGGTAAACATCTTTTGAGAAAGGAGGGTCAGGAAGTGGATGGAGATTTGAGGAGAATGAAGGAGTTTTGTCATGGAAAATAGGGTGAATCAGTAAGAGGTGAATAAAAAGATGACTGTATATTAGGAAGGGTCCAGTTGTGACTATGTTTATAACAATATTATATAACAATATAACAAATTTTTCTTCAGCTGTCCTTAGAAGCTTTGGAGAAAGGGTGTAGAAATCAGATTGGATGTAAATGTGGTAGGGATAATGAAAAGACAAAGGGGCAAGAGATTTGTTAAAAGATGAAGGGAAGAATGTCGGCAAAATAATAGTTGTTCTATACATTTCCTAGGGTCATTGTGAACATCATTTGATAAGTGGTAATGATAGCTAGCATTTATATGACACTTTAAGGTTTGCAAAGTGCTTTATATTTATTATCTCACTGTATCCTCACAACAATCTTGGGATGTAGACATGATTATTAACCCTATTAACCCTATTGTACAGTAGAAGAGCCTAAATCAGAGTGGTTAAGCAACTTATCCCGGGGTTACATAGTGTCTAATACTGGATTTGAATTCAGCTCTTCCTGGCTCAAGTACAGCCCTCTATCCACTACACCTACCTGCCAATGCATAATGTATGTAAAGCAGTTATTCTCCTGGGAGATCACTGGACCCTTCTGGCCAAGGCTAAGCCTTCTACATGCAACCTTCACCCATTCCATCCTATCTTCTCCAGAATAGTGTCCTTATCTTTAAAAAAAAAACAAAACACCTCATTTGATCCTGTCATCCCCAGTAACTGTTTAGTTCATAAGGTATCTCTCCCTCCCTTTGTGTCTAAACTCTGTGAGAAAGCTGTCTGTGACCTGATGCTTTCCTTTTCTCTCCTTCTAGGCTGATCTCAGCATTCAAAGTTACCAGTGATCTCTTTATTGCCAAAGCTAAGGACGTTGGCAACCACTTTCACTACCACAGTCCCTCTGTCTGTCTGTTTCTGTCTGTCTCCTCCTCTCTTCCTGTCTCTCTCTTTCCCTCCCTCTCCCTTTTTCCTTCTTTCTCTCTCTTCCCATTCCTTTCTTTCTTTTTCTCTCTATCTCTGTATATCTCTGTGCCTGTCTTTCCCTGTTTCTCTCTCTTTCTCTCTCCCTCTCTCTCTCTATCTCTGTCTCTCTCTCTGTCTCTCTCTGTCTCTCTGTCTCTATCTGTCTCTGTCTCTGTCTGTCTCTGTCTTTGTGTCTATCTTTCTGACTATCTCTCCCTTTCCAGTCTCTTTTTTTTGCTTGTTGTTCTTTCTCTGTATCTCCTTCCCTCTCTGTCTTGATCTCCCCACTCTCTCTGTCTTTCTTTTTCTCTGTCTCTTTCTTTGTTTTGGTGTCTCTATATCTCCACCTCTCTGTTTATTTATCTGTCTTTTTCTGCCTCGGTCTTTCTCCCAAGTTCTAGATATGCCTCTCACTATATCAGCCAAAGTCAAAAAAAGAAAGGAGGGAGGTGTAAAAAGAAAGGGAGAGGAAGTTTTAAAGGAGAAGTTTTAAAGCAAACTTCTGGTGATAAACCAGAAAAAAAAATATTCTGGCTCCCAAAGTACACCTTCTTCTGGAGAGGTGAAAAACTCTCAATGCCTTAGGCTGGATCCTGTGGCTTTCTGTGAAATCAGACATTATCATTGACCTTCCACTGAACTTGGGATTTGTACCCTTCCCTCCCAGCACCTGGTGCATGAAATTGTTCAGGACTTCAGAACAGACCTGAGCCTCCAGAGTGCAGCATCTGAGGCTTTGCAGGAGGCGAGTGAAACCTGTCTGCTTGGCCGTTTGAGGATAGCAACCCATGTGGTATACATGGCAAAAGGGTCATAGTCATGCCAAAAGACACCCAGCTAGCATGCTGCATATGTGCAGAACATGTTTAAATTCCTCTCTGATGGGAAACATGGCATTCTCAAAGAAGAAAAAAAAATCACTTCTTCCTGTTATGGGTAGTTTGGAACATTAGATATTTTTTTCAGTTAGGGTCAAAAGGTACCCAAGTGTAGGACTGTGAATGGAAAAATAAAGGACAGAATCAAGTATTGGCAGGTTTTTTTTTTCCATTTTAATTTTTGTGTGAATTTTGAACTCAAATACGAGGACCTAAAACACTAAGGCAGTCATGAAAAGGTTCTGTGAACAAGTTTCAACAGTTCAACTTTGAACAATTCTAAATAAGCCTGTTAAAATTTTCTGGACAGTGTCAGCATTCAGATTTTTTTTAACAAGTAAATTCTTTTTGATAGCAAAACAAAACAAAACAGAAAGCTAATAGGGTTTTTGCAGTCCTCAGCTTTCTTAATTGCTTTTCGACCTCTGCCTCTGTTGATCCCTCTCTAGATTTTCGTGACATGGCTCTCTCCTGGTTCTTTCTGTTGGACTATCTCCTCAGGCTCCCTTGCCAGCTATTGGTCATGACTACTAACTGAGGGTGTCTCCCCGTGCTGTCTTGGGCTCTATTCTCTCCTCCCTCAATTCTCTCAAACATAACATGACCCTAACAGAAATGAACATTTTTACTCCCAAACCTTCTCTTTTTCACTTTTCTATTATTTTTGAATCACCTCACTTCCAGTCCCTTTCTCTCTCAACCTCAGTATAATTTTGTGCTTATTTGCATACTCTGTTGCCGAGCTTTATCATATCTATCCTCACAATGTCTCTCATACACTTCCTTTCCACTCACATACCTGCCACTCTGTGGCAGGCCCCTCATCACCTCATGCCTACACTGCTGCCATAATCTTTTGGTTAGTCTCCCTGCTTCAAGCATTTCCACACTCCAGTCTATCTTCCACTTAGCTGCCTAAAATGATGTTCCCAAAGTCTCCCACTTACTTTTTAAGCTCCAATGGTTCCCTGTTATTTCTATGATCAAGTATAACATCTTCTTTGGGGCTTTTAAAGCCTTTCACCACTTTCTAGTCTTCTTACTTATTATTCACCTTTGCTTACTTTGTGGTCTAGCCACACTGGCCTTCTTGCTGTTCCTTGAATAGAATATTCTGTCTTCTAACTTGGTGACATAGGGTTGATCCCTATGCCTGAATACTTTGCTTCTTTACCTCTCCCTCTTGACTCCAAATGTTATATCAAATCCTACTTTCTGCAAGAGGCTTTCACCATCCTGCTCACATTCCTCTTGCCTTCACCTTCACCCTAACCCCACACTGTAGTGCCTTAGGTCTGAGATTACCTTTCACTTACCCTATTTGTGTTTGGTAGGCACATTTGCACATTGTCTCACCCATTAGACTGTAAACTCCTTGAGAGCAGGGATTATTTTTTGTCTTTCTTTATATCCCCAATGCTTACCACAGTGCCTGGCACCAAATGGTTGGTTGTTTTCCTTGGTTCTTGAAGAAGACCAAAATAGCATCTCTATGGTGGAGTTAATTTATAGTGTATCCAGTTGTAGCTGATTAGACCAATACAAGCTCAGCAGGTTCTACCACAGAATGGGCACAAATAGCCTGTATGAAGTTTTGGGGCAATGTCTCTAAATTTGTACATCTCACAATTCTTTTGAGCTACTCCAATTCTGCATTTCTCATAGAGCACAGCACCTTCCTTGATGTGGGGACGCCACACTGGGTGGTCCCTTGCCAGTGTGTCCCATGTCACACAATTGATTACGTTTAAAAAACACTTATTGACTGACCATTATTATGTATATAGGACCAGAGGAGATGGACAAGAGGCAGAAATTCTGGAAAAGTATACTAAGAGGAAAGGGAAACCTCTCTCATCCAATTGTTTATTATTTCTGGGATGTGATAGGGAAAGTAGGAATGTCAAAGTCATGGATAAGTAGTACCTTTATCTACAGGTTGCTACATCTTGGAAATGAATTTGTCCTAATGGTACTTGGGAATTCTAGAAGACTTTCATATGGTCTCTCCCTTTTCCTTTTACAATCCATTCTCCCTCCCTAAAACCACTGGGTTCCTTGGGAGGTCCCTCCCAATTGTAAATCTATGATCTTAGGATCCTATGAATTATTGGTATATTAGCAATAACTCCCAAGTTCCACAGCCTTTACTAATGACGCTCAAAAATGTATTAGCCACTTTATTATTATTTTTTTCCTTCACAAGCCCAAGTAAAACTATTGACTTCACAATTAAATCACCAAATCACTTTGGCTTTAATTTTATAGATATTATCAGTAGTTTCTACCTTTAGAGTAGGTATATACACATGTATATATTTGTAATCTCAGAAAATATAATCAGCTCTTAATCATCTGTAATAATAAGAGAAATGGTATGGAAATGTGAAACAATTGATGATTTTTCCAAATATGAAATCATTTATAATTGGCTTTTGAATGTAGTCTGCAAAATACTTTCAGGATATTTCTGTACCAGTTACCAGACTATTTTTTTAAAAATGAATTTACCAGTGTATTTTATCATGTAACTTTTTGACTGACTCCTTCACTAGCTGGTTGAATGAACTGTCACTGAGCTATTTTGTTTTGGTTTGCCATAGCTTTAAACAGTCCAGGTTTTAAATATATACCAAATCCAGTTTTGGTCACAATCAGATATTTCACATTAGTATGAATGACAAGGAATATCCAATTTGTCTAGCATAAATGGACAGTTGAATACATAGTAAAATGGAATGGGTGACAGTAACAGCAATATTGTTCTATGAAGAACTGTGAATGACTTAGCTATCCTCAGCAAGACAATCCCAAAGGATTAATGATGAAGCATACTATCCACCTCAAGAAAAAGAACTAATATTTATTGAATACAGACTGAAGCATGCTATTTTTCACTTTCTTTCATTTTTATTCGAGTCTTCAGGTACAAAATGACAATATGTAAATGTTTTACATAATTGTACATGTATAATCTGTATCTGATTGCTTATCTCAGGGTGCAGGGAGGGGAAGAAGAGAGGGTAGGAATAGAATTTGGAATTCAAAACTTAAAATAAAAATCTTAAAAAAAATTGAAAAATAAGTTAGCTACTGAGTAAGGAATGAGTTTGTCCCAGTTAAAAAAAAAACAAATTAAAAAGGAAAAAAAATGAAGTTGGAGGCCTGATGTTGAATAGATAATGGATCTGATCCCTGATCTCCTGAGAGGTCAAGGTTTCTCAACCTGAGCCTCTGCAAAATAACTCACCAACGACTTTCACTGAATAAGGAACTCTAATGAGGGTAGAGTACAGGCTGGGTACTCTAGAACATTTTTTAATATGCTAAATAGCCTGGTACAATAGAAAACAAGACAAGGCAAGATGAAACTCATTTGTTGAGTGCCTACTGTGTATCAGGTACTGAGCTAAGTGCTAGTAAGTAAATTCCCCATTACATTCCATCATTGCCCTCAGGGATTTCAGAGAGAAGACATTCCATTATATAGGGGCATTGTGGTATTGTGGACACAAGATTAGATCTAGAACTAGTCAGTTTTCCACTCATGGGGCAACTAGGTTAACTCAATCAGTCACTTATTTAGCAATCAGTTACTAAGTAGCATTAATCACTAAGTACAATCATTAGAAAATATACAGCTCTCCCCCCACCCCCCACCCCCACCCCTGCCCCTAGTAAACCATGTTATCATCACAGCTTTCAATACCCAAGGAGAGGTCTTTTCTTCATCTTGACTTGGGGCTAGTTCTCTGATTCCCTGAATCCCCTTCCATGGTCCCATATTCTACCTGGATTCACCAAACTGGATTCACCTGGGTTCAATGGCAGGCAACTCCCAGTTCCTTGTGCAACTCTCCGGGTAGGTCCTGCTCCACACTGGAGTTCACAGGGTCCAGTCCATCTCAAATCCTTCACAATTTCTGTTCCCAAGAATTCAAGGCTCAACCAAGCCACAAACAGACAAAGTATTAGCATCCTGGTCATGCTTCCTCAGTTGTTTGCTTCCTCAGTCTTCTCCTGGGCTCCTCTGTCACCTGAGTTCCTGGGCTCCTGGGCTCCTGGCCACCTGGGCTCCTGTTCAGAAGAAGCTCCACCACCACAAGTTCTCAGAAAATTCTGACTGTGCCTCTCTGGGGCTTTTCTTGTATACACACAGAATTAGCTTCTTGTTTCACCCAACCTCTTCCCGTACATCAGTAACAGGAAACAAGAGTTCATACCTTCTGTTTCTTTCACAGAGGTCTGATTAGTTACTAAGGGCTAAGTACCTGCTTACTTGACATAACAAAAAGGGGTCTTCAAATTTAAATTAATTACCATTATAAACCCTAGATTTGAATTCCAACCCTGTCAATTAATATCTCAGTGTCCTTGGGCAAATCACTTCTTCCTTTTGGGGCTCAGTTTTTTCATTTGTAAAATGAGAGGGAAAGGAATGGACTTTAGTAGTAGTAGTAGTAGTAGTAGTAGTAGTAGTAGTAGTAGTAGCATAGTAGTAGTAGTAGTAGTAGTAGTAGTAGTAGTAGTAGTAGTAGTAGTAGATTATTCCTAATATTTCTTCCAACTTTAGTCCTTGATCTATATGACTACTAGATAGTTAAACTTTTGTTTTGTAGGTGTTTAATGTGTTAATGTATTATAATTGCTTGACAAATCACCTCTCCATCCCACTTCTTCCCATAACATTTTTGCATTTTAAAAGAAATCTTTTAACTACACAAGGCCTAGCCTTATGGCAAACCAATGGTGAAAAGAGTATAATGGACAGAGCACTCATCTTGAATTCCAAAGACCTGAATTCTAGCCCCAACTCAACCTTGGACTGATTGGGTGGTGCTGGAGAAGTCATGGAGCTTTTTTACATCAGTTTTCTCAACAATAACATGAGGGTATTGGACTAGATAGGGGCAGCTGGTGGCACAATGGTGAGAATGCTGTATCTGAAGTCAGGAAGATTCCTATTTCTGAGTTCAAATCTGACCTCAGACACTTACTAGCAGCATGACCTTGGGCAAGTCACTTAAGCTGTTTGCCTTACTTTCCTCATCCATAAAATGATTTGGAGAAGGAAATGGCAAACTGCTTCAGTATCTTTGTCAAGAAAATCCCTAAAGGTATAACAGAGTCAGACATGACTGCAATGACTGAACAACAACAACAAATTGGACTAAATCTCTATGGCTTTATCAGCTCTTCTAGCATACTGTATATAACTCTGTAGTTGGGTGAAAGCAAGCTTCATTGACACACTTCCTACAAAACCTCATAAGAATTGACTTTCTTCACTTGTAAAGACTTATATGAACTGATGCAAATGAAGTGAGTAGAACCAGGAGAAGACTGTATACATTTATAGCAATATTGTAATGATGTTCAAATGTGAAAGACTTAGTTACTCTGATCAATACAGTGATCCAAGGCAATTCCAAAAAACTCATTAAACAAATGCTCTCCACCTCCAAAGAGAGAACTGATGGACTCTGAGAGCAGATTAAAGAATATTTTTTTTTCACTTTGTTTTTCTTGCTTTTTTTTTTGGCAACACAGTTGATATGGAAATATGTTTTGAGTGACTTCACACACATAATTGGTATCATGTTGCTTGCCTTCTCAAAGGCTAGAGGGAGGGAGAGAATTTGGAATTCAAAATTTTAAAAAAATATTAGAAATAAATGAATAAAAAGGTTGACTTTCTTTGTTTATGTGTAGGGAGACCTGTATATAAGGCCAAATCAAGGCAACTGTTACTCGTGGTAAAGAAAAATTAGCAAACCAGACTTCTGTTTATATTTCTATGGCATAGAGTCATGTTTAATGTAGGATCCTATCTCTTGATTGTGAATGGTAATAGATTAAATTAGATGAGATGAAACATTTGTTAAACTCTTAATAGGTTGCTTAATGTTGGCCCTTTGGCTTTTGGAGGCAACAGTGATTGGAATTTCTCCTGATAAAGACATCTACGGTACAATCTTACTGCCGACTCCCCACCAGTCCTTATTTTTCTTTTGAGAGGTTAGAGAAAGCAAAGATTATCTTCTGTCATAACCTGTATCACTCTTTTCAGCTGTAGCTTCATTTCCACTGACTTTGACATCCTGCCTAAATCTTTGCCTTAAAGAAGGAAAAGTTGATGTTTGAAAGGAAGGGATTATTTTGCCACCTTGGTTCTTTGCCTTGATGGAAAAGAAAACAATTAGTACAGTCCAAGAAACATGCATAAAACATCAGTAGTATACTAAATGACGTTGTTGTTGTTGATGTTTTTTAAATCCCACTTTTTTTTCCACTGACTACAGCTAGAAGGCCAAAGAAAATCGCTGTTCCCCTCTCTTGACCCATCATAAATTGATACTAGCCCCAGCCATATAGCTATCAGCTGGCCTGATTTAGCACATTAGTTAAGTCCCTTAATGTGCACCTCAAACGGCTCATCTAATAGTATTCCTGAATGACCAGTGGCCTCACCCTCGCCCTAGAGCTCTGAAGTTCAAATTCTGATAATTTAGTCTCTGCTCCACAGTGCTGTGGGATAATGATAACATACGGTAACTTTCCATTGATCATACCATAACTGTTAAATTTTTTGCAAACTCTCTCATGGATTCTTGGTCGCAGGTTCTCATGCTAAGATATGTTAACAGGGTTGCCACTCTGATTCTACCTTAATAGAGATGAGTGTACCATCTCTTGATACTAGCAATTTGAAAGGGCAAAAGCCTACTTGAAAAGAATACATCACTTTAATATTCACATTCTCAATCTTTCCAATTAGGATCAACCATTATGCTTCCTAATCATGGAAATTAAACATGATTTCAGTAGGAGTTCAGAATGGACAGGCATTCTGAACACCGCAGGGCTTGGAAACAAAAGGCATATTACTCACAACTTAAGAAGATAGGATGCACATGGCCCCTCATGCCCTGCTCAGAGTGGGATGAGCATGCAAAAGCTATAGGTGCTGAGTCTGATGAGTTAGTGCAAAGGGTGGGATAGGCTCAAATCATCATGGGCCAATCAACAAGGGAAGAGTATCTTCATACCACATATAGGAAATTTCTTTTGGCAAACATTTGTTGCTTTATAGACTAGGGAGGAAAAAGCCAGGACACATATGGGCATAAAATGGGTAGGCATAATGGTTAGCTTATAGATCAGTAATAAATTTAATTCTCTCCTCAGTTCTAAGGGGAGCAGACTGATATTCAAAGGTTTCTTAGAGAGTAGAGCTCTTCTTACCACCCTTGCTCACAAAAGTATCACTACCGTTACTACTATTATTACTATTACTGTTACTATTACTACAACCACTATTGCCACTACTACTATCATTACCTCCACTATCACAACTACTAAGACTACTACTTCGACTTCTACTGCTACTATCACTACTATAATCATTATCACTATAACAACAACAACAATCACTATTGTTACTACTACTACTACTACTACTACTACTACTACTACTACTACTACTACTCTACTTCTGTTGCTGTATTGGGTCCTAGGCTGCATAACCTGGAAAGTGGTCAAAATGTTGGTAATATGGGAGGTCACCCATGAAAAAAATCTGCAGTTCCATAGACAGTGCTTAAAGTGTGGGCGAGGATCTCTTCAGGTATTTCAGCAACTATAATTCTGACTCCTTGTTATTAAATGTTTTCAGACTCCTTTAAGGTAGACTCCTTTAAGACTCCCTTCTGCCTCCATGCATGTCTGAACCTTCTCTTTTTCCACTTTTTCCCTTCATGTATTTTCCTTTTGACTTTTTCTTCTACTCCTTTCATGTTTTTCTGCCTCCTAACCCCAAAGTGATAGGAAACAAAGGGAAAATGGTGATATCTAGGGAATAGGGAGCAGGGAATGGACATTCAGAGGTGAAAGGAAAGTGATTGATCCTATGGTTTAGGGTGCAAGTTCTAGTTCTTTTATTAATTTTGTTTTGAACAAAGCTGATGATTTTCCCATATAGTAACTATGCACCAGGCTGAAGGAAAGACCTAACTGTACTACTATCTTCCTCTGCAACCTAACATCAATATTCTTCCCTGTGATCTGGGTTGAAATAGTATTATCAGGTGACTATCGAGAATGGACAAAATAAAAGAAGGTTATCTCCTTTATACATCCAAGAAGACACAAAACTAGTGTCTCCTGAGCCCAAGGAGAGAATTAATATCAACAAATACATATTCTGGCTTTTGTGGCTTTATTCTATGACAATTAAATTGAATGCTCTGTGAGTGCTTATCTCCCTGGAGTAAACACATATTTACAATTGGAATGAAGTGTGAAATCCAGTTTTATGTCTAAATTAATCTTTATAAGCTGCTCTTTCTTTTTGGTCTGCTGCTTGAGTTTTGTTCAAAACCACCTTTCTAGTATGTATTACATTATTCCTGGATGCTTTTCTGTTTTCTCCAAAAATGTACCCTTTAATCCTATTCCCCCACTTCAAGTCATTCAAAAGGAATGACCAAGTGGACTCTATCACCAACGCCAAATAAATTAGGTTAAATTCCAGGGGATTCCTGCCACTGATCGATTTCACTATCAATATGAAAATGAATTGACAACAATTACTTGCTGTTACCAGGAGGAGAAACTCCAGATTGTAAGAATCATGAAATATTTCTGAGTTTGTTCTTATTATCTCTGATGCTCACTTCACAAATGGAATAAAATGACAGCACTGTGTATTCAGAAGCTGTTCCCAAAGCTAACATGAAGTCAACTAGAGCCAGGCGTGATGATAAAGTCTACTTCATTGGGGCAGGGGTGGGGCAGGGAAAAATAGACCCTGCTACTATCCACCATGTACTTTTCAGTTTTATTTCTTGCATCTTCCTAATAATTCCTGTCATAAGTAGAACTACCTCAGTGGTGAGTTGTGTCAGACAGGGAATGGCTAGTACTTGAATCTTAGAAAAACACATAGGATATTGTATTAGAAAATGTTCTACCAATAGAAAATCTAAAGAAGTTCATGTAGGTTCTTAACTGATGAAAAGAATAAGGCACTATTGGGAAGGAAACAAACATTTTTTAAAGTATCTGTTATGTAGGCATTTTGCTAAGGGCTTTACAAATATTCTCTCATTTGGTCTTCGCAACAATCTTGGACAATAGATGCTATCATTATCCCCATTTTGCAGATGAGGAAACTGAGGCAGACAGATGTTAAGTGATTTGACCAAGGTAATACAGCTAGTAAATGTCTGAGATTGGATTTGAACAGAGGTCATCCTGACTCCTGGCCCAGCCCTCTATCCACATGGTGCCATCTACCTTCCTTAATAGCAGTAAGTATGTGTCCTGGATTATAAGCAAAACATGAGAACATAGGGACATAGATTTGAAAGGAACCTTTGAAATTATTTAGCCTCACTCTACTTAAGAGGTGAGGAAATTAGGCCCAGCACTTGGCACATGGTCTGGTACATAGTTGGTGACCTAACCTTAACCCAAAATAAATGTCAGTTGACTGACTGAGGTCCTGCTCCAGGGTCTTGTGGTAGGCAATACAGGGAGGTCCCAGCAAGAAGGCATTGTGTATCATCGAGACCTAGTAGTAAGTAGTAGTAGCAAAAATACAGACAGAAATTATTCATAAAAAAACTGGCCTAGTGGGTAGGTAGCAAACATAGTGAGAATAATTGAGGGAACAAGACAGGGACATAATTACTGAACTGAGATTAAAGATGGTAACTTAGTCATGATAAACAGGATGAAAACCTGATTACTAGAATTAGGGTATGAAGCCAGAGCATGACCAGCCCCAAGAAGGACTTGATACTGAGTTACTGGCTTAAGTCTTTTTAAAATTTCCTCTGAGCAAAACTAGAATTGGTTTCAGAGTCTGGGGGTAGATGTGAACCTATAGGTCAGGGTTAAGTTACAGAGAGCAAACCATAGAACATCTTACTTCTTTGGTCGTAGTTGAAAAATAAAAGTCAATAGCTTTAGAAATTAGTGGATAATAATTTTTAATTCTGTTTCCCTGGACACTGATTATTTCATAGAGTTTAGAACTGAAGGGGGCTTTACAAATCGCCTTTGTTCAACAATCTCATATTATAGATGAGGACACTGAGGCTAAGAGAAGTAAGGATTTGCTCTAGGTCACTGAATAACTGAAAGTCAGGTTTTGAACTCAAGTCTTAACTCTAAATCCTAAACCTTTCCATTATACCACTTACTCCAACTCAGACAGCATCTTCATATTACTGCCTAAATGCTTTTTCTTTCTACGTGTCCAGGATCTTCCTTACCTCTTTTTGGCTATCATTTTCACTCTTTGGAAGAGCTTGATGTCAGCTGCACATGTGACAGTTTCACTGCATTCCCTCGCTCATAAAACTACTAATAAATATTTAGAAATATTCCCCCCCCCCCAACAAGGATGGAAAAGACTGGGAAAGTATCATGTTACAGACAGTTGGACATTTGGATTTTCAAGTAGATGGAATAATGTTTAGGAAGCTCTGTGTGTTAAGTCAGAGAATCATCAGACATGGAACAAAAATGTCTCTTTTGTATATTAGAGTACAGAAGTTGATGACTGTGGAAGGGAGGAAGACCCTGGAGATGATAAGGTTTTCTAGAGAAACTCTCAAGCATTTAGATAATGATTATGGCTTCCAGATAGGAAAGTCTAATGCTACTGGTTCAGAATAATACCCAGCATGCCATGGGGTTGGCCACCATATTAGCTATTTAATTTTCAAAAGTTTGTAGAAAAAGAAGATCTGGAAGGGACCTTAGAGGATGATTAGTTCAACCACCTTATTTTACACATGAGAAAACCAAGGGTCAAGGTCCATAAGATAACAAGCATCAGAGGATGGATTTGAACCAAGGTCCTCTGACTTCCTAGCCAGTGACCTTTATGATTTGTTAAGTCTTTTGAAGAATCTTTTTCTCTGGCATGATGTCTCCAATGTTATACTGGAAATCAATGAGCAAATAAAATTGTCTTAGAGAAATTAGATTTTCAATTTTTCAATTTTTCAATTTATTTTTTTTTTGAGGGCAATTGGGGTTAAGTGACTTGCCCAAGGTCACACGGCTAGTAAGTGTTAAGTGTCTGAGGCTGGATTTGAACTCAGGTCCTCCTTACTCCACGGTTGGTGCTCTATTCACTGCACCACCTAGCTGCCCCGAAATTAGGTTTTCGGACAACTTTTCTGGAAAAATTATTGCATACTTGAGAATTAGCTCTCCTATGAAATGCTGAACAATAAAAGCAGCAGGAAAAAATGACAACATGGGAAACTTAGACTAGATAACAAGAAGAATTTCTTGCTGAGATAACCTAATAAGGAATACTACTGATGAGGAGAGTA
Organism: Pseudochirops cupreus; assembly: GCA_028627135.1. Lineage (NCBI taxonomy): Eukaryota > Metazoa > Chordata > Mammalia > Diprotodontia > Pseudocheiridae > Pseudochirops > Pseudochirops cupreus. The sequence goes on along the minus strand of CM053580.1, from coordinate 380,998,462 downwards.
GCCTATCAAGAAGCCCAGGTATTTGGAAATCAACTAATTCTTCCTAATATACAACTGAAGCAAGAAACTGTCTTTCTCAGCCTTGCAGCTTACAAAGACAAAGTCAGAAATCTTTAAAAAAGAAATACCTACCATCTTACCTGGCATGGATGTGACTACAGCCAAGACAGATTACGAAAGACAAGGCAAGAAGCTTCTAAAATTAATGAAAAACTGACCACTCAAATATCAACCTGCCAACCCTCTCTTCTCTGATGAATCAAACCGAAAAAATCCTCAAATATGGAATGACTTACTGAAAAGTACAGAACAAAGTAGTAAAGTTTCATAAATGACAACGGAGACACCAGCGCCCAATGAAAGACTTCTGCATTTTGTTATTCTTTCAGAACTGATGTTGACTCAGCACCTTATTCCCCCCTCTTTGCTGAGTCTCTTCTGCCCCCTCCATTCCCTGGTGATTTTGGCCATGGAATTTTTCTACTCAGACATGGGGGTTCACCAGCAAGGAATGATAATTCTTCAGGCTCTGTAACTACATTTGTAACCATTCCTGGACTCTGCTTTCATGTCAAAATGAACTCTGAGAAGATGGAGTTCTAACTGTAGCACTGTGACTGAGCCCAGAAACTGCCTCTCATCCTTCCTAGCAGGGGTTTCATCTTCAGAGGTTTGTGAATGCAGAACAATATGGAAATCAGAAGAAAAGAACGAAAAGTACCTAGATCATCTGAGTCATGTCTGCATTATACAAATCCGACTGAAGGCATGAATAAAAATCCTCATCTGCAGTGATGGAGCTACCAGACTGTTTTTGATGGAAATTTCTATAGGGTTCATGGAGACTATCTTGCTTCAATTAACCTCACACAGAGAGTGCTACTTCAAACCGTCAGTGATTACTTATTTCTTTCATGAGAAAATAAGTAATGCTTTTGGAAAAGAACTTGGGGAACATTTTTATTTTCTTCTGCCATGTTAACCAAAGGCTTTCCAGATAGAGATGTTCAGAGCAGTGTTCAGTATGTAAGAGGACAAGGCAAGGAGGACAAAAACAGGGCCAGTCTATCATATATAGTCAGCTAAAGAAGAGATTCCTGGACTCTTTTCTTAATTCCAACCCCCTAATTTGTGGTATGGATAGTATTTTGAGAATAGCTGAATTTGACAAGATTGGAAGCTAGGCTGAGTCCAAGGTACCACAGCCAGCTGGATACTTTCCTCAGGGTGCTGTGCGGATCTCAAGACGTCCCGTTCCCTGCTACATTTATGGAAGGCTTTATGTACTCTTCTCTCTGCCTTATAGAAGCCCTCTCTGTCGCCAAAATGCAGCTCAAGCTCTCCTTTTCATATGAAGTTTTACTTGATCTCCGAGCTACTTGTGCCGTCCTTCTCAAATTACCTTACATTTCACTACTTTGTATTTATTATCTTTATATTTACTCTGAATAAACATATATGTCCCCATTATAATATAAATCCTTTGTTGAATAGGGATTGTTTCATTCTTTGTATTTGTATCCTCATCACCTAGCATAGAGCCTAGAGCACACTATGTGTTAACAAGATCTATTCAGTATATATTGGAGATAATGTTTGAGAGAAGGCACTAAGGTTAAGAGACTAATGAGAGGACTAAGTGAGAGAGCTTAGAGGGAAAAGAGAAGAGGAGAGATCCATTGGGGAGCACTCATGATTAGTGGGACTGAGGAAGAATGGAGGAGGAGGACCAGGAGAGAAAGATGTTACAAAAATCTAGAGAGGAATGAGTATTCAGAAAAAGGTGCACAGAGGTCAAGAAGAGAGGATTGAGAAAAGGCCATTAAAATTGACAATTAATAAATAAATCATTGATAAGTTTGGAGAGAACAATTTCAGTTGAATGATGTATTCAGAAGCCAGACTGCCAAGGATTTAGAAGAGAATGAGAAGTGAGAATGATTCAGGGAGAAGCTTGGAATCACTAAGAAAATTACAGTTTCTCGGAAGATGCTTTCTAAGTTCTGTTTT
>CM053580.1:380972624-380995952 GCA_028627135.1 Pseudochirops cupreus | reverse complement strand
GGCCTCCCCTTGTATGAAATTGAGGTTTGCTGGACACTGAGGGGTGGAGGGTTTGTGTGGTTTTCTAATGACTGTATTTGTGATTAATGGTTTTTAGTAATTGTGAATCTAGATTAGTGACTGAGTAAGTTAATGGTTGCCCCATGAGTGGAAGTTTGATTATTCTACTGTGAATTGATTGAATGATTAAGTATTGAGTTGCCCCATGAGTGGAAGTTTGATTATTCTATTGTGAATTGATTGAATGATTAAGTATTGAGTTGCCCCATGAGTGGAAGTTTGAGTATTCTATTGTTTCTTGTTCTAAATATTATGGCCACTGTAGTAAAAACTGTGTGGCCATTTTCTGTGATAAGATGTAGTGTTGTGAATATTGTATTGTGATATATTGTGAATGTTTGTCTTTGATTTGTAATGGAATAAACACAGTGTTCACTATATTGTGTAATCTGAACTCTAAAAGCTATTCACAGTAGCATTCCTTTGGGAATCTGCTGGTGCATGGCATTACAATTATCTAAGAGCAGGCTTGGATTTGTTTATTTCTGGTGTTCTTTTGGTGCCTAGTACAATGTGTTATGCATAATAGCCTTGGTTGAATTGTATTTATTGCCTTTGACTTGTTTCTTGCCATGGGACTTTCTTGTTTGTCCCCTAAACTTTCTCTACAGCATCCAAAACTTCTGCGTGTCTAGGACCTTTTTCTTTTCTGTCTTCTTTGATGTGAATCTTTTTGCTCTTGCCACCACTAGCAAAATTCCTGGCAAGTGCAATAATGTAGCCTGAGGAAACAATGCATTAATTATTTTGAAATTTTCTCTTTGTACTCCTCTCATCTGGATCGCTTACTTTCTCTGAAGTCCCTTCCAGCACTAAATTGTACCATTCTGTGATGATCCCCACAGTTTTAGGCTTCAGGGCACAATGGCTTCACTTTTTTCTTCGCTCCACGATGACTGATAGCTAAGTACATAATCTTTCTTTTGGGAGCACCTTTCAAAACTAATAGAACAAGAAGACCTCCAGATATTCAAGATTCTCTTGTGGTGGATCCATGGGAAAGTATGGATAAAGACAGCACATGACACAAAAGCATGGTGAGAATGCTATTTCTCAAGGCCTACCCCCAATCCCCATTCCCAATGCCACAACAAGGATGAAATCATGGATCCACCATAGAACCAAAGTGCTTTATTTGAAGAGTGTCTATGGCACCAAGAGGGCATTGTGTATGTCTCTCTGTAACTGGTTACTTTTCCTTGTAGAGCCTGGCAAATAGGTACTTAATAAACATTGAATAATAGAATGTTTACATAAGTCTATCTAGCCACAGATATTTACTGAATTCCTGCTTAAGCACAGGACAGGACATTGTACTAGGCACGCAGCAATATAAAGAGACAAATATGCCATATTGGGAAGGTCTTGTGCTTAGCAAGGAATGCCGGAGGTGATCATTCAGAGACAGTGTATCTCAATGAAAATGATAAATAGGACTTGTGGGAAAGGAGTCCTATCCCTGGCTCTGTCAATGTCTGCTTTTAAACTTTAACAAATAGCTTCATCCTGATGGGCTTCACTTTTTTCCCCCATATTTACAGGGAGTACAAGAAGACTAGCTTAACAGAGGTTTGTTTGTTTTTTTTTAAATAGAAATAAGAAGGGGAGTCAAAACCCCAGTATAACAAAGACCAGTACAGTGGCCATGACTGTAAAACAATTTCCAAACCTCAGGTGATGACCTACTTGTTTCTACTAATATTGAACAACCCCAAATTCTACTGTAACAAATTAACAGGGACAATCCCTTGCAAATTTATTAGAATGGAGTTGGACCTGTCCTGCAAAATATAACTGACACCCTAAAAACATGAAGTCATAATAGGGGGAGTCATTTAAAAGATGATCAGTTAAATGCAATGCGATTTCTGAGATGGCTTAAAGTAAGCCATTTTGCAAATAAAAAAGTTATTAGCACGTGTAGTTTCTCATTGCCTCTTTGAAAATTTCTCCTAGGACTTCATAGATCATTCAGTAATTTTAACTTGAGATTTCTTCTAAAGTTGGAGTCAAACTGATTATCTTTTATACCCATGAATACCTTCCAAAGGGCTTAACAACTATTCCAGGGTATCTAAGGGAACAGGAATGTGGTCACTGATACATCAATTCTTAAATCTGCATTTAGAGAACTTTCCTTCTACTTCCCTATGAACTGTGGATCTGTCATGGTTTCCTATTGACTACTTATACCTCATTAGATTACTCTCATTTTCTTTAATATATCAGGATAAAAACAATCCTGGGGAACAACTTTTATCCTTAGTAACGTTAGCTCATTTGGTTACTTTGAAAATCATCATTTGACTATCTTTCCATTATTGACTCTGACAACATCTGGAGGAACATCAGCATGCTCAGATTACCCACTTCTATACTGTCCCCCCCAACCCCATCATTCCACTACCTTTTTGTCTATGCTTTCCCAATGTGTTGATGGAATTCCCTCTCACAATCATGGTTGAAGATATTTCTTGAAGACCACAACTGGGATCTTCACTTTCACCTCTTTTGTCATTATCTCTCAGAGTTATCACTCCACATGTAGCGAGTCATTTTATCTGAACCAATGGCTCTTTACTCTGTCTAGACACCATTTTAGAAGGGTGAGCCCCTTGTCTAAATATAGAAGCTTCCTCCCCAGAAAATGCCTCCCTTCTCTAGAGGCTCCTCTTGATAAAGGCACCTTCTCTCAGTGTTTTGGGGAGGGAGATCTTGGTGGGAGTGGTGGTAGGGTTTGTCATAGTAGGCATGTTTCTTTTTATGCCTGATCAATTCTGCCAAGATACCCTTTGGAGATTTTTCATCTGACTGGGGCTTTTCTTTCAGAGACCAACGGATAATCAAATAGAATCTGGTCACACGTAATAAGTATGTTTATTCATGATGTATTTTCTTTTATTTACATTTATGCTTTTACTGTGTTTGGTATCGAATTTCAACACTCTTCCTACCCTGCTTGTACACCTGCTCTCGAAAGGACGTAAACAACACGGTACTTTCCTGTACAAACTGCCTGTCAAAGTCAAATCGGCTTGTTCTCACTCTAGGAATTACCTTCTCATTTTAGAATGAATGCGACTGAAAATTTTTATCATAATATAATAAATAAAAGACATTAGGTAATTAGTAGTGCTGGTATATTTCTAAAATGCTAAACAGACAAACAATAAGCTGGGAACTCAATCACGTGAGTTCTCATACAGTTTCAAGACAGGAAAATTAGAGCTCTCAGCTACAGTCATTTTGATAATAACATTGGATCTGCATTATTTATTAGTTAGTACATGCTCAAGTGATTCAAGGTTGTACAATGCCTAAAATCATTCCAAAGCAAGCATACCTTTTGTCTTTTTAATTCTGACTGGATTACACAATGCATATATTTGTATTCAGTTAAATTGCTAAGTTTATTTCACACATCGCATGAAGGACACGTCAGCCATTCCCTTGATTACTGACTAGACTAGCTTCCTGGATACAATCCTCCATAAGGGCCTGCTTTGCTAGTGCTCTTTGATCTAAAAGCCGTGCATATGTCCAGTGAGATTCTCATAGTCCTCAGTTCTTCTGCACCCATGGAATTCCTCTGACAAGCACAGGACTTCTGGAGGGAGAAGAGACATGTAGTGGCTACAAAGGACAACAAGAATCTCATTCTTCATGATCGACTTTTGCTTCTGAGTTTCTTTTTCTTTCTCTCGGCTGCCTCGGTCACTCACCTTTCACTTTTGGAGGCATTTTAGGCGGCTGTGTTTCCCTTAACTCCCTTCTTTCCACAACCTTCCCTCCACCCCCACTCTGACCCTAATCCATTCATTCTCATAAGCTTTCTGAACGTCCATTAAATATAATTGGAGGAGGCATTTCAGTGAGTTCAGGCTGGTTTTCTCTCTTTTGCTTTTCTTTTACTTTTAAAGCTTTCTTTATTAACTAAAACTGGACTGAGAACCAAGAAGCAACCCTTTTTAGACGGAGGACCCTTTTGTTTGTTTAGTCTTGTGGTTCGTGTGTCTTTTAGGGTAGTTCCCTGTTTCATTGGATTAAGAAGGGAAGTTCTTAAATAGGATCGTTTTGCTTTTGCATCAACCAAAGAAATGCAGAAATAAGGATTGCTTACTTTCATTTGCTGCTGAATGAAAAGCAGGTTTGGCTTTATTCATGTCACTGTAAAAACTAAATAATAAAGTATTCACACCAGGTGTGAATATTTTTTTTTTTGCCAGCAAAAGTTAAAACATCAAAGAAACCTCTTTAAAATGCTAACAAATTTACTTACAAACACCTATATTTATTATTTCATAAATAGGCGCAACAGGTTCCATAAAAAAAGATTAAATACAGACACAGTATGAAGAAACAATAATACAGAGCCATATGTAAAGGTTATAATTTAGCTGTTTCCAATCTGTTTCTGCATCTAATAAAATACCAGGTAAGCATTTGGCAGTTTTATACATAAAAGGACTTAAATGACATTTACTAACCATTACACAAAAAGTGATACAAAAAAAGCAATTTTTTTTTCTGCAGTACAAAATAAATGTGTTTGCGCTTCCCCCAACATGTTTCTTTTTGTCTGATCAATGAGACAAAGCCAATTGGTTTTTAAATTAAAATTATTTGGGAATATTTTTCTCAAATATTTTGAAAATATAGAACTATTAGTCAGTTGTTTTTTTTTTTTAAAATGAAGTAAAAATATGAATGTTTGCCAATTTAACCCCTATTGTGAAATCAATAAACTGGAATGAGCCAGTTTCCAATTACAATTTAGCTACAAAAACATTCACATTTTATACTCTAGGAGAGTGTAACATAGATGCTATTTACAAACTTGCTATGACTGCTACATCAAGCCATTTAAAAAGTCTTTAGTAGTTTCATATAAACACCCATTATGAAAACCAATGGAAAATCCAGGACTTTAATCCGAGACGTCTACAGTTGCTAAGGCAGTTACTATAGCGAAGCACTTCACAACAAAAAAAACAACATAAAATCTGAATGGTCCAAGTTTCCCTCAGGGAAGAAGAAAAACAATGTCCGCAAAGGATTTAGGGAATGGGAGTGGGAGAGGGGAGAGAAACAATAAAGAAAGAAGCATGACTATTTTTTTTTCCAGGGTGATTGACCCACAAGCTCAAATAGTCCTAAGTGCTTAGCAACTTGTATTTTCTAATAAATTGCAGAACCGCCTTGACTGCACAAAGCAATCCATGGTGAAAAGACTTCCCTGCATTCCTTCTTGGAAAGAAGAGGTGATCTGATTTTCAGGTAAGGTACAGTGCTTTGTCCCTCTGCATGCTCCTGCATGGGGAGAAAACAAAGACATATCAGAGGTGGGTATGTTGGCTACACACCCTTGGATGGTCAATAGAGGGCAGAGATTCTTTTCGATACATTGCCCTCTCCCCCTTCTCCTCCCCCATTTGCTTTCCCTTAAAACAATGCCCAGTACACAGCAAGTGCTTAATCAGTGCTTGTTAACGGACCAATTCCACTCTAGTTCTAGAAAATAGCTTCACTGCTAGCATGGAAATGGGGGTGAGCAGATGAACTACTGTGAAGTTATCCAAAAGGCGTAGCTTACTGGAAGAGGCAGAAGTCTGCTTCATAATTCCTGGAGCATCATTTCCTGGCTTACAAAATGCTCTTCCGGATGAATATTTTTTGAAAGCATCAGAAAAAGAGACAAAGGTGTGGCTTTTCATCTTCCTTCCATCTCTCATAAAAACAAGGGACCCTACTTACGTGCTAAATGTAGTTAAAAATAAAGGAGGCATTCCCTGGCTGCTTACCCATTACTGCAGTAGTCATTATTCCAGTCCACAGTCTGTGCTGGAGGATTTCTGCAGCCTGAACGTACATACTCCATTGCTTGGGTTACAACCTGTGCAGCTGTAGATGTGGGATTGATAATAGTTTGATAGTCAGGTTGAAGAGTAAACCCCTGAAAAAGAAATCAAGCCTTTAGAATTGACACTTACTCATGAACTATCCACTTAGTACAAACAAATTGGAGTTGGATATGGAGTCAGGAAGGTTTGATCTGTCTCGAACCACTACTCATTATCTCACCTTGGGCAAATCACTTAACCTTTTAGACTCAGTTTTCTCCTCAGTGAAATATGTAGAATGACTATAGCAAAAGGATCAGGTAATGTTATACACATAAAGTGATTTGCAAACAGTAGAACATTATTTAAATGTCAGGCAGTATAATAAGGACTTGGACAACTTAATGAAAAGGAGGAAGATGCCATGTCCCATGGACCTAATTCCGTGTTGTTGTTCAGTCATTTCAATTTCAGTTGTGTTCCACTCTTCATGACCTCATTTGGATTTTCTTTGCAAAGATAATGGAGTGGTTTTCCATTTCCTTCTCCAGTTCATTTTACAGATGAGGAAACTAAGGCAAACAGGATTAAGTGACTTGCCCACGGTCACACAGCTAGTAAGTGTCTGAGGCCAGATTTGAACTCCGAAGGTGAATCTTTCTTACTGGAAGACTGTAACTTCATCCACTGTGCCACCTTGATTTGCAAACCTGTTAGTTCACATGCAGTTATACTCTAAAGCATAAAGTTGTTAAACTAAGGAAAATTTTAAGCAAGTGAGATGATAACTGAATTCAAACACAGGGGAAATAGCTTCTATAACCCTCAGCGTTTACTTTTTCCTTCATTAAACCTAAGGATACCCCAGTAGTTAATTCCCAGAATATGCAACAGAATCTTTTTTGAAGGATGCAGGCAGCAGGTGGCTGAGTGTTTTATTAGACTACACCTATTCACACATTGTTCTCAAAACCCTTTTTCTTCATTCAATCACAAAGAGACCATCTGCTTCTTCTTTTATTTGTACTTCTTTCTCAACTAAACAAAAATTCAACCAAAGCTTTTGAGCAGTTGTTGGACTAATGTAGAGAGAAGGACTCATAACAACTTGCCACAAGAAAACAGAGAAAGAGAAAAGTGTAAGGGAGAGCAAATATTTTTTAATTGAAAAGCCTATTAGCTGGGACACAATAATTCAGGAAGAGTCTTTCAATATAGTAGTATGGTGAAGGGCTCACTTTCAATCCTAGGAGTCATTAGAAATTCAAGGACAGAAACTCTGAAATATGTAGATGGATCAAGTAAACAAATTATGCTAAGAATTATTTTCAGCTCATCTGGTGAATCACAAGAATAGTCCAACCAAGCTTTGTTGGAAAGACTCAAAGTAAAACAATTACTATATGGTGACTGTCTTTTTCTACTACAGATCTCACCTATATATCTCATCCTAGAAAAATTCAGGCTTGAGGGGAATGGAAGGGAAAGGGAATAAGCATTTATATAACACATATTATGTACCAGACATTATTTAAATGTCAATCATTACAATAAGAACAAGGACAACTTAGTACAACGGAGGAAAATATTATGTCCCATGCCTTAATTCTTTGTTCAGTCTTTTCAGTTGTATCTGACTCTTCATGACCCCACTGGGGGTTTTCTTGGCAAAGATACTGGAGTTATTTGCCGTTTCCTTCTCCAGCTCATTTTAGAGATGAGGCTGAGGCTGAGGATTAAGTGACTTGACCAGGGTCATATAGCTAGTAAGTGTCTGAGGCCAGATTTGAATTATCTCAATTGATCTTAAAGAAATTTATTTGCCAAATATTTACTTATCGGTTATGTTTTGGAAGATACAATACTATAGAAGATTTTCAAATGTCTGACAGTACAAGAATTCCTTTTAAACAAGTTTGTTTCCTTTGTCTCTTATTCATTTAAAAAACAAACTTGTTATAAATGCCTAGGGCACACTGATATGTGAACACCGCATAAATGGGCATTGATTATTTTATATATTAATACATAATTAATATATAAACCTCTGTTTGCCTCAGTTTCCTCGACTAGCAAATGGAGACAGTAACAGCATCTACCTTGCATGGCTGTTGTGAGGATCAAATGAGATAATATTTGTAAAGAGCTTACTGCAGTGCACGACACAGTAATAATGCCCATTCTCTTCTGCTCATTAAATAATAAATGCTTATTCCCTTCTGCTTCCCCCTGAATCCGAATCCAGTGCTCATTGGATGTAAAAACAATCAGAAGGAAAATATAAACATATCAGCTAACCAGGTTATTTGGATTGATGTAGACTAAATAATATCTGTTTAATTAAATCCCCAAGAACTAGTTTGTGTTTCCTATTAAAGAGCTGCAGATGTCTTTTTTGGGGGGAGGATAGTGGTGGTGGGGTTTGAGTGGTAGTGATATGATGACTTCTCTCTTTTTTTCCCCTTCTGTTTATGGTACCTCCATCTTCCCCATCATGAAATCTTGTCACTTTGGAGTCACCTTTGGCTCTTCTCTGTCACCTATCACATGGGAACAGTTGCCGAATCCTGTTGATTACACCTTGGCAATACTGTAGTTTCTCAGTTGTTTAAGTCATGTCCAACTCTTCATGCCCCCATTTGGGATTCTCTTGGCAAAAATACTGGAGTGGTTTGCCATTTCCTTCTCCAGCTCATTTTGTAGATGAGGAACTGAGGTAAACAGGATTAAGTCATTTGCCTGGGGTCATACAGGTAATAAGTGTCTGAAGCCAGATTTGAACTCAGGAAGATGAGTCTTGCTGACTCCAGGCTTGCCACACTAGCCACTGGGCTACCTAAATGCCAATATATTGATAATATGCATCCCATCTATCCCCTTCTTTCCACTGCCCCAGTGTAACCACCCTAGTTCAGGCTCTCAGCATCTCTAAACAAATTCCACATATATTTATTAAGCTCCTATTAGGTACAAGGAACTGTGCTAGAAGCTGGTGATCCATAAATAAAGACAGGGCAGAGAGATAAACTTAGTTTACAGTCTACTAGGGGGAAATAAGACATCACCTGTTAGGAGGGAGGGGTTTGGCAATGTTGAGAGATTAAATCACTAGCCAAGGTCATATAGTTAATACAGGTCAGAGGTGAGATCTGAACCTGGGTTTTCCTGCCTCCAAGCTTATCTACCACACCATGCTGCTATAAGATGTGATATAGAAGTATGCTGCAATACAAGCTAAAGTGTGACAGGAGTAATGGAGAAATTTTAGGGGCAATGACCTCCAAAATGGACTTCCCATCACCAGGCTGTCTCCTTTTTGATTCATCTCAAGGAGAAAGCAGGATGAAAATGAGGGACAGAAGGGTTTAGTTGTAATAGAGAGTATATGAGATAAATCTAAAATGGTAGATTGGCATCAGACTGTGGCTCCAATTGGTCTTTTACGTTGCTGGCATGTAATCTTCCTAATTCGGTATTCTGATGTCATTCCTCTTATCATTCCTCCACTCAAAAACCTTGACTAATGCATTAACTTTAGATCCCAAGAGTCAAGGTCTCAATAATTTGGCCCCTCTTCATCTTTCTAGACTTATCTCATCCTACTCCCTTTCCCACGCTCCATGTTCTTGTCCCACTGGACTGTTCCGAACCCCTCATTTTCATCCTTTCCACTCCTGTTTTCTTGCTTTTGTTCATATGCTTTTTCCTCCCTAGTGCCTGGGATGATCTCTGCTCCTTTCCCTATCTCTCCTTTTTGAAGTCTCTCCATTCCTTTAAGGTCTTATTTGAGTGGCTGACAGCTCCTGACCTCCTTTTGTCTCCCTTGAATTTCTCATAGCTGTTTTCCCAGGATCTGTATTTCAAATTTATTACACCCTCCCATTTATCATAAGTTATGTATGTACATATCAGCTACCTTCCCCACAATAGATTATAAACTCCTTGCAGGCAGGGTCCATGTCATATGTATCTTTACACCCCCAGAAGCAAGTACAATGCCTTGCAGATAATATGTGATCAATGATTATTTTTTAAAATTAAGTGGAATTGAATTCTAACCAATCCTTTCCAATACAAATCTTTCAGCATCTACGTGACTTTTTGTTGTGTAGATTTCTAATCATCTTCCAAGAGCTGGCATGCATTTAATCATATTCTTGCCTGGCATATAGTAAGTACTTCATAAATACTAGATGATTGAAAGATTGATTATTCTTCATTTTATCATTAATTACCTTGTTGTACAACTTCTGCTATGGTCTTTCACAATCCTAGACACAAAGTGTTAGTACAGTGCCAGACACAGAGGAGGGAGTAAGCTCTCGAAAGTGAAATGAGGTAAAAGGCCCAATGGCTTCACTTTATACTTTTCATCAGCACCTATCAAAGAACCATGACTGTGAATCTTCACTAAGAACTATTGGAACTCTGGTGGAAGAGATGTAGAAAATGAGTATGATGGATCAATGTGAACAGGGCATCCCTTTTATATAAAGGAAACATACCATGCAATAATAAAATATTCTAAAACATTATGATAAAAATGTCTTGATTTAGCAAAATGCACAGAACCAAGTGAAAATTAAAAAAAAAACCAAACAACCCAATTGCTTTTCTACAACAACAGAGAAAACAGTGTGGAAAACAGACCATCAGGAAAACATCATTTTTATTTAATCTACTCTAAGATTAGATAAATTAGTGACTAGTTTTGCAAGGTCAAAAACAGAAACTATATACAAGATGAAAACATTTAAGATCTCAGCACTGCACTGTCTAAATTTTAGAAGGGTACTAATGAGATTAAAAGTGAAGGCCAAAGAGAGAGCAGAACCATGATGTAAATGATCATTCTTCCAACTTCTTCCCAGTCAAAATGGAATCTATTTCTGATGCTGCAAATGAAGAGATAGCTGCTGGGATTGAACTTGTGGGCTACTATGAGGGGCATTACTTATCTAATTCTGTAACCAACTCTGATCATCAAAAAAAAATTTTAAAAAAGGAATGCTGAGAGGTCTAATTAAACAATGCTGAATGTTTTGCACTGTAATGCTCAAGAGAAAAATTGCCAACTGTTTTGCAACATGCCTAGAATTTTAAATTTCATTTTGTGGTGCCAGATTGAAATAAAAATAGGGAACTTGATAAAGATTAATTTGATGTCAGAAGGGACATTTGCTCTTTAATTAGATTTCTGTAGCCCTTGCAGTTTCCTTGTGCCACTATTGCAAGTCCTAAAAAGCCTGCAGCACAACTAAGCAGTGATCCTCATCCCCACACTTTACGGGGAACTAATTTCATTTCCTGCCTGTCTGGAGAGGTATTTTCAACAGGCATCAATGTTTTTGTCTTCACAACTGATTTATTCATCAATCTCAATGTGATTTTTTTTTAAAAACCTTTAAATTACATCCAAATCCTAAAGCATCTGTTTATTACACAAGGAAATTGAAAATCTGTCTGTATGATATCATACAAAGATTTTTCCTTAAGGTTATAAAGAAAGTTGACAGATATTAATGATTTTTTTCTCTTGACCTCATTCAACAATATAGTAGAGCAGGAAAAAGGGAAGAATTCTGGACAAATAAACTAGGTCCATCGGTTTGCTGGGTAAAATATATACTAGAAAAAATGAGACTATTATTCCTGGTGGACTATGCAATCATTCTGTAGTATACATTCATTTTCTAAAGGAAAAGAAAATAACCAAAGGAATACTGAAATATGAGACATTATTTTAAAAATACTACAGATATTAACTTTTTTTTGGTTTAAATATATGGATATGCCTAGTATCCTTGGGTAGAAAATGGTTTCATAAGAAGGATAGTTTGGATTCTAAAAAATTGCCATGACATTGGTAGATAAAGTGTCATCAAAAGTATAAAGGAATGATTGACATATTGGAAAATGCTTGGATCTTATTTTCATAAACCTGGATAGGCGAGGATGGCATCTAATCTACCTCCTCCCCCCCCCCCCACTTGCAGGCAAGATCATGCTCAAACTACCTCCTAAATGGATGTGTATTCCATTTAAAAACCAACATCGATTCAATTCAAATGGAATTTATTCAGCACCTACCATGGGCAAAGCACTGAGAATAAAAAGACGAATATGATTCCTCAGAAAATAATGTTCTACACCTTATCTTTCTAACTCATTTCATGCTGAACTTTTATTCATTCATTCAAACATTTTCTGAGTACCAACTAATGATGAGGTTTTGTGTTAAGTGGGGACACTTAGTGAATTCTTATTAATGGCCAACTTAAATTACACATTCTGTAGTTTGAGCATTTAGTCTCTAATTATTAATGGAGATCGCAAACAGGGAACTTTGTCATTGGAGTAAGTCATGTAAAACACTAAAGTATTAAGATTGCAAGACTACAAGACTGTAATCTCCTTGAAGGCAGGGACTGTTTCATTTCTGTCTTTATATCCCCATCACTAAGTATAGCACCTTGTATATAATAAATATTTGTTAATTAATAGGCTGATTCTTTGAAGGTAGAAGCTGAAAATGAGGAAAAACAGACATCTTCCTGAGTTCAAATCTGGCCTCAGACATGTACTAGCTGTTTGCCTCTGTTTGCCTCAGTTTCCTCATTTGTGAAATGAACTGGAGAAGGAAATGGCAAACCACTTTAATATCTTCGTCAAGAAACTCCAGATGGGGTCATGAAGAGTCAGACACCACTGACAGAACTGAACAACAATAGCAAAAAAGCTGAAAGTCATAGGAATGGGGAGGGAGAATGGAGATGAGAGAAGGAGAGGATTCAGTACTTGATGGTATATCTAAAGATAAGTAAGGACAGTATATGTAAGGATAAGTAAGAGTAATTCATGGTCATTTAAAAGGGAATATAATTTAAGTATGTTTTGTTTGTATTCCCCCCAACCCCCCAAAACCAGATGTTAAACAATTAGCAGCACATCTCTGGACATAATCCGTAAAAGTAAACTGCATCTCACTTTGTCTCACTTTGTTTTCTGGAAGCACTGGAAAGTTAAGTGACTTGGCCAGGTTTGCAAAGGCAGGCAGTAGGAATTAAAGAGGGTGCTTGTACTCTGTCTCTGACTAGTTTTGTATCTAGTATAACATGTCTGTCCTCCTTATTAACACCTAAATATCTCAAGTCTAGAGGCTTCCTGGTGATATGCTTGGACCCAGTCTAGGCAAGTACATTCTAAAAAGACGTTGGCATGAATATTTAAGATAAGTAATCAGAGAATCAGGGACTCTTCAAGTTAGAGATGATTCTCACTGTATTGTTACCTGTGTGATAACTTTGAGTAGCTCAACTAACCTCTTGTGGTCTTAAGTTTCCCTAGCTATAAAAGGAGAGGTTTGGGCTGGATGACATCTAAAGTACCTTCCAATTTTAAAACTCTCATCTTCTGATCTTAGAAGTAGCCTAATCTGACTTCCCACCCTGTTAAAAACTCTTTCCTATAAGAAATGAGATTTTTATCACACAAAATGGGGGATTCTTTAATTAAAAAACACCACTCCCCTTTCATCTGAAGCACATCTACATTTTCTTAAACAAAATGATAATTTATAATTTTCTCTAATTTGAGGTCTATGATTCTTCCCTACATGTTTTAATTTGCTAAGGCTTATTTAAATGTAGTCTAAAACAATAACTCAGAAGTTGGCATTGGCTATATTTAGGCTCCAAGATAGAGTTATATAGTCAGGTTGAATAGGGGCTGGGTTCAAGAAAAGAAAACAGATTAACTTTGAGAAATATTGGTAATTTCCCTATGCTGAATAGTAGAGAGGTTGGACTTTGTGGGTGTATGGGGGCCATGAGGGCCATGTTTCCTTTTCCAATAGGGGAATAAGGTTTAGTGCGTGCGTGTGTGTGTGTGTGTGTGTGTGTGTGTGTGTGTGTGTGTGTGATAGTCATCCTGAATCTCTGCTTTCAGAATTATACTCAAATGCAGTAAGCAAATGAGCTAGTTTCTGCTCTCTCTGCCTAGAACTATGAGGTCCCTTTGCTAGGATACCCTTACATTTGTCTCTTTCCAGGGCAGTGGTTCTCAACCTTCCTAATGCCATGACCCTTTAATACCTGTATGTGGGTGTATCTGCATGTGGGTGGACCCAACTGGAGACGGGTAGAGGAGCAGTGTCTCGGTTCCTAAGACCATCAGAAATATCTGTTTTCCAATGGTCTTAGGCGACCCCCAAAGGGGTCGTGATCCACAGGTTGAGAACCGCTGTTCTAGGGTGTAATTTGGACTTGTTAAGAATATTCCTGTCCCTTTTAACTGAAATAAACCACAGTAAAATCCAGCTACACCCCATGGAACCATGTAAAGGGCTCTCTAAAATGTAAATCCATGTTTTGTATGTAATTACCTTGGATCTAAAAGGACAGAATGTAGTTTCAGAAAATACTAAAGTATATAAATATTATATTAAAATACTCTCTAAGACTGTGAGGTTCAAAGAAGGTGCTGACCTACACTGATAAAGAAATTTCCTCATCTGGGAGTTCCTTATACCAATGAAATCATAGATCCAGTTCCTATAGAGAAGCTCTTGTGCTGGGTGATGAGGACACAATGTCAAAATGAAGCAATTTCCTAGAAATCACTAACAACTTGTATTCCTAGACTTATTAACAAATAGTAATTATGCTGATAATGGTGATCCTGAAGCACTACAAGGTAATAATAATACTTACAACTCCAGGAAAGAGAATGTTCCTCTCAGATTATGGTCATCAAAAGATGCCCTTTCCAGGTTAAGTTATCACCTTTAATCTCATCACTATGAGTTAAGTCAAGTTTACCTGACACCATCTTCCTCAGCCTCCTCTCCCCTCTTTTTGGAGGGCAGAAGGATAAAGTACCAAACTCCCCTCAATTCCTTCCTTTGTGGGGGGCGGAAAATGGACTTTTGGATCAATTCCACTCTGCATCTGCTGCTCTGCCTGGTTCTAACTCCATGAAGCAAGATGGCCCCATTTTGGGTACTCCTTGATATCACCCTCCAACCTTTCTCATCTCCTGTTGTATATGGTCTCCCCACATTACATAGTAAGCTCCTTGAGGACATGGACTACCTTTCTTTTTTACTCATCATATCCCCAGTGCTTAGTCCATAGTAGGTACTTAATAAATACTTGTTGGTTTGGCTTACTGAATTGTAATAGTTTAAGGCCTGGTAATCCATGGATGAACTAAATGTTAACTCTCAATTAACTATGATATTGAGTTAGCTACAATTCCCTCTGCCATAACAAGCAGAAAATTTACTATATGTACCACAGTCTTTCAAGTAATCACTGTTTCACTTATCATTAAAGAGCAAAGATGTATCCTTTATAACAAGGAAAGAATAAAACATAGGTGTAAAAATAATATTTCTTTATTTCTCTTCTCTAATGGAGCAAGTGATTTGGTAGAGTGGTCAAGAAAAAAGGTACTGATGGTTATTAGTGTTCTTGGCTCAAGGATCATGGTGGACTTGAGAAGAAAGATCACTCTTCTCGACTAATTGGATCTCAAAACTGAGCCAGATCTCCCAGGCCTGGAAATTGTCTAGCTGACAATAAGCAGCCAGTAATCTATAATAATGTTAGTCTTAACATCAAATTCTTGACTGAATAGGATTGCTTTTCCTGTCCACTACAATATAAATTACATGGGGCTTAGATTTCTAGCTCTGTAGGATCCAAAATCTGAATATTTTAGTTGTAGCTCCAGTGACCAATATATTATTTGGATTGAAAAATAAGACTGAATTTTATGGCTGCACACATGTATTTTAATTTGTTTGGGCAATAGTTTTAGGATGTTTCAGTATTCTGAAATTCTTGTTCAGCAAAATAACTCTTGTTCAATAACAGGGTTGCTCTAGTAATGCCTCCACCAAAGGAAACATGAGCTTGATTTTGTCACCCAACATTAACTGGGTTCAACAAGGGTATTAATTAAAGACATTTTCTCATCTTCCCAAGAGAACCCAAGGGCACTAGATAATTGGTCTGGCCTGTTTGCCTCTCAGTGTTGCTCCATTGGTCCATGTTGACCACTGCTAGACACTGCCAGGGGCAACAACACTGGGGCATTTGACACTTCTCTGCTTCCACATTCTGGCTTCATTTGAAGTCATTAGATGAGGTGCTCTTGCTTCCTCATAATGGGATGAGTGGGCTCAGTCCTGGCTATTTTGGATTAAAGCTGTAAAGCTTTCATTGTTACAGATTTTTTAGAATAGGCATTATTAAACTACAACCCACAGACCAGAGACTTGTGAAGTCCTTGAATTTAGATGGGGAAAAATGCATATTTATTTTAATGAAATTAGTTTCCTTTGTTATCCTTTTTAATTTATTTCATGTATTTAAAAAGCATTATTCTCAAAAGGGGTCCATGACTCACACACAAAAAGGTTAAGAACCTTTGCTTTAGAATGAAGGGGAGAAACTCTAATACACTCCTGTGTCCTGTGCCAGCTCTTCGTTGTCAGTCTGTTTGAATGTCTATTTCTTTCAGACCAGGCCTAAAATAGGCTTTGCTCAACAGAAGGAGATTCTTTTCCTCAAGAACCAAGCTCTTTTAAGACAGAACAGAATACCACCAGTTAATTAGTGCCCTTAGCCTTAATTCTATATATTAAACTGTACTTCCTGATCAATAAGTCTTTAGTCCCCATCAGACCTCTCTCATTAGCTTATGGCCAGAAAGTCTATGTGACTACCAATCTAATTTCCAGTAGCTAAACTATCCCTAGTCATCATTAATGTAAAGGCTGCTCTTTCTATAGATTACCCAGGGCCCTGAGGTCCCAATTCCTAAATTCTGTTTCCTGTCCATGTAAATGAATGGAGGTGGTGGAAGGAAAGAAATGGAACAAAACTAAGTCTAAGAGGCAATGATTGAATATTCCTCAGCCTAGCCAGGACCTTACCTTTATTATGTATGTATGACTCACAGAAACTTCCCAGGCTTTGAGCTCATTCACCTATATTATTAAATGATAATGGACTTTTCTACCTAAATCAGAAAGTCTATGAATTTATCTTTTTTCCTTTTTTTTTTTGGATAACTATTTCACTATAATTGATTTCCTTCATGATTCTATGTATTTTATTTTATGCATTTAAAAACATGATCCTGAGAAGGGGTTCACTGCCTTCATCAGATTACAAAAGGGGTCCATGACACCAAAAAGGTTAAGATTCCTGACTTAAATGGAAGCTTGATGATATTTAGCATCTTTTAAAAGCAAGTGTTGTTAATCCCAGAAACACAAACCAAGCATGTGGCATGGAATTTGGAAGGAAATGTGCAATAAAGTAGATTCTGTAGGAAGGAACCCATGCTTTTGAAAAGAAACAGCATCAAGAATTCCTGTGACTTTATGATGTACCCCATGCTTATCACTCTACTATTCCAAAGAGCAGAACTACATTTATTGAATACTAACAGTTCTCCCTTTCTGTATCTGAACTTTTTATTATATAGCCTTACTTTTACTTCTTTCATACTTTTTAAAGTTTCTGTTACATTGACATGCCATAAAAATACAATAATCCTATTCTGCAGAACAGAAAAAAGTCCTCTCCCACTAATTATAATAAATAATCTTGTTCTGTGGTTAACAAAAGAGGCTATAGTCAAGAGTTAGCAAAATCATACTTACTTGTTGCATTGTGGGTGAATGTAAGGCAGACTGGACCTGCATTGGTAGTTGGTTTCCAATTGACTGCTGCATTGTGATTGGCTGGTGTTGCTGTATATTGAGATGCTGGTGAAGAGGTGGGCTGATCTGAAGGGGAGGAGGTGGAGACACCGCCATGTTGGCTATAGAGACAGTCACTGGCATTTGGTTATTAGGTTTCGGTGCTATGTTCCTGGGGAGACTAGGGTGCATGGCAGTTACATGAGGATTCATTCCCGGCTGTTGGTGATAGTGGGAACTTAGGTAGAGGGCTGAATGAGCTTGGGTAGGCCCATGGAACACTGACTGTTTAGAGTTAATCAGCTGAGGAGGCTGGGATGTTTTAACATCAACAGGTTCACTGTAACTCTGTGGAGAAAACAGACAAAAATAGTATTTAAGATTGACAAACACACAGGCAGATTTCTATATTCAAGAGTACTTGTTCTTACACTCATGAGCATGCATACCATTTAGCATCCTTGTACACTGTAGACACTTAATAATGCTTATTGGATTGGACTACATTCTTGGCTTTCTGACCTAAATAAGAGAATTTCTTCATGTCACCTTACCAATAGGGCATTACTCAAATAACAGTCTCTGTACACACTTGATCTTGTTTTATTTTATACGGTACTGTACAATTTACAATATGCTATCCTTACATCAACACTGTGAGTTAAGTAGCACAAATATTTTCATCTTCCGGATGAAGAAACTGAGGTTCAGAAAGGTGAAGGGATTTATCTGAGATTATGTAGCTATTCCAGTTATAAAATAAGCACTTGAGCTAGGGTCTTCTTACCCTGGCCCACTGTTCTTTCTCTTTTTTTCTTTTTGGAGGGGCGACTGGGGTTAAGTGACTTGCCCAAGGTCACATGGCTAGTAAGTGTTAAGTGTCTGAGGCCATATTTGAACTCAGGTCCTCCTTACTCCAGGGCTGGTGCTCTATTCACTGCACCACCTACCCGCCCCCCACACTGTTCTTTCACATTTCCATTTTGCCTTTCTTATTCCAGCTGTCATATTACCTCTAAAATAATAGATTTTCCCCCTCTCTAGATATCCTCCCTCTCTAAATTCTACTAAGTTGTTGACTTTTCAGATTATTTGAAAATAAGAGAGTACCACTATTGTTCTATTCTGAATCAGATAATGTAGTGTACTTTATGAGGTTCATTTTTGGTCTTCTCTTATGGATTAAGTTTTTGTTATATATTTTTATTCCCAGTGGCACCAAGAAAATTGACCCCAACAACTACAACGAGAGAATAGGAATTGTCGGAATGAGTTTTGGGGAACAGATTGCTAAAATAAATTACTTAAATTGCAAAGAACCATATTAACATATCTTTAAAGTAACTCACTGCAAAGCTCATTTTGATTTCTTTAAGTAGTTAGTGATGAATTGTTCTCCATAATGATTTGGATAAAAATAACCTCTTTCCTAATTTTGAGATTCCATCATAAATTACTGTAATTTTGCCTTAAAAATTTTCCACACAGTCATATACTAATTTCCTAATGATATTTTAGTTGACTTATAAACTAAATTCATTCTACTGAAAGCCAGAAAATTGTTCAGAATTAGCTCGTAGGTATTTTTCTTCGGTGTAGTGGATAAAGGGCAAGCCTTGGAATCAAGAAGACCTGGGTTCAAGTCCTCCCTCAGCTATGTGACTATAGGCAAGTCACTTAACCTCAAAGTGCCCCAGAAAATTCTTTAGTACTATAAATGACAGATGAGTTCCTCATTTGAATTATGGACAAAGGTGGGAGGAGTTTGTATCTTAGAGTTTCCCCATCATAATATAATGCCGATTCTGAACTAGGGAGGAAAAACAAACAAGAATTATCCATCGTCATGAACCTACCTACTAATTTTGCAGGGGGAGGAGAGGTTGACAAAGTAACTGGTGAAAGGTGAAACCAGCTGGAGAAAAATGCTAAAATGGTCCCCTGGAGAAATGTCACTTTGTAAAAAAACAAGGCCTTGGAGATGCATATGTGCCCTCACACTGTGACCTCCAAGTAACATTTATTCAGTTCATAACTCAAAATAAGTTTCTTGCTACTTTTAGCACTGCAGGATGAGCTGAGCTTGAAAGAGCCTCTTTTCAGTCTTCCTGATCTATATACCATGACCAACAACCAAGTAATACTTGCATTATAATAGCTGGTTTATCATACAAGATGATCCAGGACTACAAAAAACCCCTTCATTTTCACAAGTCAGGCTACAACCCTGGTAGCAATTAAAAAGCAACAACAATGTTCTGGCCTATAAAGTGAGAAAATTCAATGGAAATGACAACAAGAATAATGCTGCACATGTATGTTGACTCCGAGAAAACTGCAAACTATGTGCTAATGCTGAGCTAGGCCTGGAATCAGGAAGATCTGAGTTCAAATTTTACTTCAAACACTTACTAGCTACGTGACCCTGGGCAAATCACTTAACCTTTGTTGTCCTCGGTTTCCAAAACTGTAAAATGGGGATAATAAAAGGACCTACATTGCCAGGGTTGTTATGAGCATCAAATGAGATAATATTTGTAATGTATTTAATTATCACAGTGCCTGGCACATAGAAGGTGATAAGGAACCATAGCTGAGAACTGTTAAAAAAAAAAACAGAAACATGTTCTGTGTGATTGAAACATGGGGATCTGCTAGACTCAGTAATCCTTCACGCAGAGTACATGCAAATGAACAATAAAAACGTCCCCCTCTTGGATGAATTTTCTAATTGTGACATATTTCTACTGTCCTATCAATGCTGAAAGAGCCTCCTTAAAAAAAGGCAAATATTTCAAGGCACCACCTGAATTATCAACATAAAAGATGTAATTTCTTTTTTTGTACAAGGGTAGTGAGATCAGAGTCATTTTGTGAGATATAATTTCTAATCTGGTCTTCCTCTAACTGTTTTTGAAATTTTTCTTTCCTATTTTCTTCATTAGCAGAAAAGCTAAAACTATGGTCTCTTATACAGGTATTTGATTAGTCATTTCTAACATATAATAACTAGCATTTATGTTATAATAACAACTAGAGTTTATAACTAGCATGTGCGCACGCACCCGCACCCACACCCACACCCACACCCACACCCACACCCACCCACACACACACACACACACACACACACACTAGTGCTTTAAGGTTTACAAAATGTTTAATAAGTATTATCTCATTTTATACTCACAACTCTGGGAACCAGGTACTGTTTGTATCACCCCCATTTTATGGATGAGGAAACTGAGGCAAACAAAGGTTAATGACTTGATTAGGGTCACACAGCTAGTACGTGTCTGAAGTTAAATTTGAACTCAGGTTGTCCTGACTCCAGGTCTGCCCCTCTATCCACTCTGCCACTTACAGATAGTTAACTGTTATAATAGTTAACTGACTATTGAATTCTATTTCACATAAGGAAGAGAGAATTACATAATGTTAATAATGAGTTAAAAGCAGGTTCAGTTTTTCAACTAAAAATTCAATTTATATAATGCTTTCCAATTGTTTTTTACTTACTCTAAATAGGAGAAGATAGTTACACTTTTTCTATGATTGATACATATGGGTTGAATGCAATTGAAAAGATTTCTATTATGCTTCTCTGCAGCATAAATCACCTAGTTATCTAAGTGCCTTTTACCAGTGAACAAAATATAGTGTGAGTGTATGTGTGTGTGTGTGTGTGTGTGTGTGTGTGTGTGTGTATGAAATAAGCATTTATATTGTGCCTTCTGTGTGACAGGCACTGTGTTAAGTGTTCTTTACAAATATCTCATTTGATCCTCACAACAACCCTGGCCATTATTAAAATTACTATTTTAATAGTATTAAAATCACACTTTTACGGTTGAGGAAATTGAGGCAAACAGAAGTTAAGTTACTTGCCCAGGATAATACTAATAGGAAGTATCTGAGGTCAGATTTGAATATAGGAAGTATGTGTGTGTGTGTGTGTGTGTGTGTGTGTGTGTGTGTGTGTGTGTGTGTAAAATCTCACACACGCAAGCCTTATTTTTCAGATATACTCACATAATCACCCCAGGAATTAGAATTTAGTGTATAATAGCTGTTATTTCAATGTTGGCACAAGAAAATTTATGTAAATAAATTTGACTTAAATAAATACACTCATGATAAATTTATAACATCAATAAGTAATTCAGGAGAGCCCAGATGCACTGCTGTATGAATTTGCTTTTTTTTGTTGTTCAGAGAAATCAGTGAATCCCACACATTTTTTTTATCCCCCCCAAATGGCAAATACAAATTGTTTCTATTTAAAGAATTGTATTTCTTGCCTCAAAAGAAAGTTATGTATATTGACCAAAACTGCTTCTGTTCATTAAATTTACTGCATTTTTCTGGTTCTTCTTGATGACTCTTTGACTATTACTTGTCCCTGTCTTTGGATGACTCTTCCTTTTCCCACTCTCTAAAAGGGATACTTCTTAGTCTTCTGTCCTCAGTTTTCTTCTTTTCTTTTTGCTATTCTTTCTTTTGAAAATCTCAGACTCACACAATTTCAGAATTGGAAGGGTCTTCAGAAGTTATCTAGTCCATTTCATATTGGAATAGGGATCACTTTACAACCATCCTTGGAAAGTGCCATCCTGGTTCTGTCTTAAGACTTCCAATGAAGAGAAGCCTATGATCTTTGAAGGCAACCCATTCCACTATTTGATAAATAGAGCAACCTCTCCATAATTTCTACCTGTTATTCCTAGTTCAGTCCTCTTGCATTAAACAAAGTGAAGCTAAATTCATTTCTATATGCCTGCCCTTTGACTATCAGAATGTTACCAAAATCCTTATTTTCTTCCATAAAATGGGGATGATAAAAACAGTACCTAGTTCCCAGAGTTGTTGTGAGGATAAAATGAAATAATATTTATTAAATATTTTGTAAACCTTAAAGCACATGTGTGTATGTGTATGTGTGTATACATACATATATACATATATGTACACACACACACACACACATATCCAAATCTTCATTTTTAGCCCAAACCTCCCCTGTGCTCTGAATCAGCATTTCTAAATGACTAATTATACCTCCAAGGGGAAGTTTACCAGTGCCTCAAACTCGATTATAACTCAAGCTGAACTCCTTAACTTAGTCCCAAAACATGCCTTTCTTCCTGAATTCCCAGTGTCTGTCAATGGTACCATGATATTTCTCATCATACAGATTTCCTTTGCTTTGGTCTCTATAAAAATTCTGAGTATTGCCCTATTACTGAATAAGCCAAATGCCTTCAGCTGTCATTCAAAATCCTCTGTGATATGACTTTAATCTTATTTTTCAGTTTTTCTCCCCAAATTTCCCTTAATGAACACAACAAGGCAACTATGCTGGTCTACTTCTTCTTGACCATGCCACTCTCCCTCTTATAAAATTCTTATTCTTCAAGGTTCAGCTTGATAACTCCTTGATGAAGATTTCTCTGATCCATCTTGATGTAGTTTCTCTCTTCTGATCCAGCAAAGCTTTATTAACTTCTCATTCTACATTCACATTACAGCTTGCATTACAGCTATTTGTGTGTATGCCTTATCTTCTTTAGGACAGGGATTGTTTTAAATACATACATACATATATCACATACAATGCACACACATATATAGATACATATATATGTGTGCATATATAACTTATCTCCATAACGACAGGGATTGTTCATAAATATGTGTGTATATATGATAAAC
>CM053580.1:380924854-380972124 GCA_028627135.1 Pseudochirops cupreus | reverse complement strand
ATGTACGGCCTGTATTTAATTCCTTGTCCTTCCAGTGGGGTGGGGTGATGAGGGAGGAAGGGAAAGAATCTAGAATTTAAAGTTCTATAATCAAATGTTAATAATATGTATGTATGTATGTATGTATATATATATATACATATATATATATATATATATATATATATATATATATATATATGTATATACTTATTATTAACTACATCCAACTGGGAATTAAGATATATAGGCACTGTGGTAGGGAGATCCATCCTGCCCTACCAGAAATTCAGAGGGGCGAGGGGGAGGACATAGGAGAGAGCAGATTGGGGGAGGGGTTATACAATGGGATGACTGTTTTGAGGTGGTGGGGTAGGGGAAAGATAGGGAGAAAATTTGTAGCTCAAAATCTCATGAAAATGAATGATGTAAACAAGAAAATAAGTAAATTAATTTATTAAAAAAATCAAAATTAAAAATAGTTAACCAACCAACTAATTAGCACTTATTAAACATTTCCTATGGAGAAGCATTATTCTCAGTGCTGGAAATCCAAAGATAAAAGCAAAACAATCTTTACTTTGTAAAAGGTAACGCGGGGGAACAACATATGTATGTGAATATTATGTGTATGTATAAATATTCACACATATACATGTGTACATATAGCTACATATGTGTACACATATACTCATACACACAAAACAAAAACACATACATGGTATTCACAAAGAGATGATGTATGGGAAGGTTCTAGAAGCACAGGAAGACCAGAAAAAATCTTATTTGGAAGGTAATACTTGAACCTGTTGATGAAAAACAAAGATGGGGAGAGAATATGAGGGCAAGGGTGCAGCCAATGCAAAAAACAAAACAAAACATGGAGATGGGAGTGGAACACTGTGAGGAAATGCAAGGAGATCAGTACCACTTGTCTATAGCGTATATGGAGGGTACTAGTGTTCAAAGAAGACTGAAGATTCAAGAAAGGACACAGTTGCAAAGAGCTTAAATAACAAAGCGGAGTTTAGAGTGGAACGCAGAGGCCGTAGGGAGACACATAAGAAATTGACTGAGTAGGGGGTAACATGGTCAGACTTCCACTTTGGGAAAAATCACTTTGGCTGCTGCATGGATTGGTGCAGGGAAAGACCTGAGGTAAGGAGGCCATATAGACAATTCAAGATGGCAGTAAGGTCTTAAAGCAGTGGTTCTCAACCTTCCTAATGCTGCGACCCTTTAATACTCGTATGTGGGCGTATCTGCATGTGGCTGGACCGGCCTGGAGAAGAATAGAGGAGCGGTGTCTCGGTTCCTAAGACCGTCAGCAATATGTGAAAGGGCCGTTCGACCCTGAAAGGGTTCGTGACCCACAGGTTGAGAACTGCTGTCTTAAAGGGAGGAACATGCAACTATATCAAATCACAGACATTTATTCTGATGAAATAGGGTACATTTCATTGATATAATTCCACTTGAATACCTAGACCTCTCTTTTGTGGTTTACTTGGGTGCTGTTTAAATTTCACTAGATTGTAAGCCCCTCGAGAGAACGGTTTCTACAATACTTGCTGTGCCTATAGCATTTGATAAATATTTGTTAAATTAAGTTG
This sequence comes from Pseudochirops cupreus, assembly GCA_028627135.1. Classification (NCBI taxonomy): domain Eukaryota; kingdom Metazoa; phylum Chordata; class Mammalia; order Diprotodontia; family Pseudocheiridae; genus Pseudochirops; species Pseudochirops cupreus. The sequence continues at coordinate 380,970,532 of CM053580.1, read as the reverse complement.
AAATATGTTTAGTTCTAAAAATAGATATTACTAATAACACACTTATCTAGTTCTTTAAAATTTACAAAGCACTTTCTTCGCAACAATATAACTTATACCAATATTATTTCCATTTCCTGGTTTTGTTTCATGAATCAAATATTTCATTATCAAGGTGACTTTAGATTTTCTTAAAGAGTACACTTTAAAATATTTTTTAAAATTTATATTTTATTGTTAAAATATGAACAAGTTATGCTATGCTTTTCATGTCTATGGAGGCAGCTGGCAGTGTAGTGAACAGACTGCTGGGCTGTAATGTTAATGGGATATAAGATCTTTCCTACCCATAAATAGGCCTCACATAGAACCGGTAAGGGAAGCTTGCTTAGGGGAGGCTTGCTCCCAGGAAGGCTTTTACACCTTTTGCTAACTTCTAATTAGGCACTGAATCACAAGGGTTGTGATGCTTTCTGGCTCTGAGAAGTGTATATATTCTCTGGGTTAGTAATGTTTTGCTGTGGGGGCTCGCTTTGGAGAAGGATCTTGTGATTCCTTGGATGAGATTCTGAGTGGCTGTATGTTCAGAGCTCCCCAGTGCTCAGATGTAAAAGCTCTCTTGATCCAGAGATGTATGTAAAGTATATAGTTGATTCAGGCAGTCAGAGCCCTGTCTGTTGGTCTTTATTTCTCTGCTTGTATTTTCTCTGAAGTTCAGTGTGTTGCCTTTGCCCCTAAAGTAGTGAATGTAATTAAAAAAGATGGTTGACGCCTTAAACAGCTATCTTTCCTAGTAAAGCAGATCTAATGTGCTAGCAGCCATCCTGGGCATGCCAGTGTGGTTGCCACTACACGGGCTCAGGAAGACCTCAGTTCAAATCCAGCTTCAGTCTTTTACTAGCTATATGACTCTTGGCAAGACATTTAAATCTCTGTTTGCCTCAGTTTCTTTAACTGCAAAATGGGGTTAATAACAACAATTACCTTGCAGACTTGAAGTGAGGATCAAATGAGATAATATCTGTGAAGTGTTTGGCACAATGCCTGGCATGGGGTAGGTACCACATAAATGTTTATTTCTTCTCCTTCCTTTTGCTTCATGTAACAATTTAGAGGGGAATTGTAGTTTAAAATAAATGACATTGTAAGGAGAGTATTAGACTGGTAAACAGGAATAAGCTACTTCCCCTCACTACCCATGTCTGTAGCAAGAGATTAGACTAAATGATGTCTAACTCAGGGGCACTCTATGGCTGAAAGAGTGACTTATTTTGAGTACAGTACAATTTCGTAGGCGTTCAGGGGCTGTCTGCCACTCCCTCCTCCTTCATCCCATCTCACATGATGAAGCGGCCCCACTCATTAACAAGGCTCACCCCTCTACTTGTTTCTCTACCTGTCTTTCATGCTTAGAATGCTCTCTCTCTCACCTCGGCTCGGACTACTGACCATCCTGGCTTCCCTTAAGTACCAACTAAAACCCTACCTTGTATAGGAAGCCTTCCCCAACCCCTCTTGATTCTATTGGCTTTCTCTGTTAATGATTTACTGTTTATCCTGTATATGATTTGCTCTGTGTATATTTGTTTGTTTATTGTCTCTCCCATTAGATTGTAAGCCCCGTGAGGGAAGGACCTGTCTTTTGCCTCTTTTTGTGTCCCTAGAACTTAGTGCATGGAATGCTACATAGTAGGAGCTTGCTACATGTTTATCAACTGATGTGATGTTTTCTGAATTCACTTGCAAGATTATGCTGTGTATCTATCCATCCATACAAAGCATCAGAGTATTCTTTTCTGTCTGGGTAGTGGGTGTTTACCCCTCTACTTCAATTTGTATACATACAATAGATAGCTGTACCTAAATAGACATTTAACAGTTCCAGCAAAATTCCTACTGCCAAAGAGGAGAAAAATGTAAGAGTAAGCTGTAAAAAATGCTTGGTTTTTTAAATGCAGAAATGGCGATTCCAAGCATTTATACAAATTGCTATGTATGGTAGGTTGCAATTCTGAGACAGAATAATACCCAAAGTTGCAACTAGGAGCAAATCCAAGGACACTTGTTTTGAAAGTAAAGGCTTAGTCAGTGTTATGGCATTCTGGCAATCTGCATAGTGTTACCTATAATGCTTTGTCCTGGAATTTTTACTTTATGTATTGATTTCCACATATTGAAAGTAGCCTGACTAAAATTCCATTTATTTTATATCTTTAAAAAGAAACTAAACTGAGATGAGAAATGTAGCAAACGAATTGTTTCATATTTTGTACAGATTAACCCCTCCATCATAATATCAGAGTCACGGAATCTGAAGACTTTTAAATGTGTGTTGATGGAATCCACATGATGAACTTTAATTTTTATCAGTGAAAAACTATTAACTTCACATTAACTTTACATAATTTTTATATGATTTATATATAATTGAACCTTCACAAGAAATGGCAGAAAATAGAAGTATAAAAATAGGCTCTGATGAATGAATGGATGAAGAATAAAACTTAGGCTGATATAAGGAGAGTTAAAGCTTTTTAGGTAAACTCCTAATATTTCTGGTCTGGGAGATATATGAGAAAAAAGATTAGACCAAGTGTCGGGTTACATGCTCAAATCACGTGTGCCTGGCTGGGTTGCAGTTTCTTTGTCATCTGGAGAACAATTTACTGAATTTAACCCCTGGATTAAGAAATTTCTTCTTTTCCATTGTCAGGGATGGAGTATGAGGCCACTTAAAGCAACATGGGATAACTTATATTGTAAAATCTTGGTCCTAATATCTTTTTTTTATTTTGCTTTTTGGAGGGTGGGAAGGTAGGGCAATTGAGGTTAAGTGACTAGCCCAAGGTCACACAGCTAATAAGTGTTAAGTATCTGAGTTCAGATTTGAACTCAGGTCCTCCTGACTCCAGGGTTCTATTCACTAAGCCACCTAGCTACTCCAGTCCCAATATCTTAATGTTTCTTTGTTTGTATTTTGAAATCTATAGGTCCTTAGTCTGTTTTGACTTGTTTTGCTTAAGAAAAAAAATGCACCCAGACACTAAAAAAAAAGTATTTAATTCTTTTTTTAGAATGGATAATTAAGTGAATTTTAAAGTATGCATGTTACACATATATCTTGTTATATTCACAACTGAATTATGATATGTCCAATAGCTTCTCTGAAACCCAGGGCAGAACATATCTGTACATGTCCAAAAAAAAGGTCCAAAATTAAGCTTAGGTAATTTGGGTGAGTAAGCTAGCCTTTAGGTGTTGCAGTAAAGGGTACTATAAAGGTATAGGCCCTGCCTTCTGTAAGGCAAGATGGCATACTGAGAAGAGCAGTCAATTGGGAATCAAAAGATCTGAGTCTGAGTTTTGTCCTGCTACAAGCTACATTCATGTCACAATTCTAAGAAGATAGTTTCTTATCAGTAAAACAGAGAGGAAGACATTCACGTTATGCTGTGAAGGTGTTATTTGGTATAATGTAAAGTATTGTATCAAAGCGACCTGTTAGTCTGCAATAATTTGAGGCCACAGAAGCAACACTAAAGAATCTGAGACAGCAATAAAGGGCAATTGGAGCAGGGATAGATGATTTGGAGCTGGAAGTTGCCTCAACCCCAAATCATATAGGTGGTCAGTCAATTGCAGAGCCAGAGCTCATGAGCAATGAGCAGTCCATTGTAATGGTAATGTTCTAGGCCCCTTAATAGGCCTAAGGGAATTTGAAGATCTTCCATGCCCCTTTATAGGATGAATGTAATCACATGGAGCCAGTGGTGGGAGGAGTTTGCTGAAGAGTGGAACAGAGCCTAGAGGAAGCTGGGAGTTAGAGCAGTTAGAAGGAAGGGAGGAGAGAGGATGCAGGCAAAGAGACAGCTAGGTTTGTGAGTGTTTGTTTGTGGGAAGGCTTTTGGATGGTGTTGCTCTCTGTAGTGTTATTGAGTACAGATTTCTTTGTTGCTATGATGCATTTGGTTTTCTGGTGTTGGGATTTGACTTTCTGGTGTCTGAATACATGTTTTACTTCTCTTATATAGGGAGAGTCTGTTATATTTTGTGATTCAGAATTACACTGACATATTCATAGTTGTTGGTGCTGTGAATATTGCATTGGTGCTACATCCATGTGACTACAAAGCCAGTATTCATTGTCCCCATTCTACTACATTGAGTGATCCCTGGATTCCTTTATGTCCCAATCTAAAATCCTATCTCTTATAAGAAACATTTCCCAAAGTCTTATTTCTTTATTAATGACTTCCTATCACTTTGTACAATATCTGTTTGCATGTTGCCTACCCATTAGATTGTAAGCTCCTTGAGGGTAGGGACTATTTTTTGCCTCTTTTGGTATCCTCAGTGCTTTGTAGATAGCAAGCACTTAATGTTTCCTGATGGATTGGGTGGTTCTATAACTTCAATTTAAAATATTCTACTTTGCTTTGGAAAGTAAGGTAATTTTTTTCTTTGGAAGGTCTGTGATTTCAAGTCCTAGGGAGTTACCTAAGGTAGAGGTGTCAAACTCCAGGGGCCTGAAAAACTCCCAAGACTGGAACCAGATTAAAAAGTAATTTGGAAATGTTTAGCAACAACAACAACAAAATACAGTATAACAAAGATAATGTTAATTCGTGGTTTTCTAAATCAATATGCAGTTCACAATGATAAGTTTCTACTTAAGTTTTATATCCTTACCCTAAACCACAGAGAGATTAAGTCACTTACTTAAGGTTGCATAACTAGTAAGATGAGGTGGCATGCTAGAACTTGTACCCAGATTGCCATGACTCCAAGCCCAGCTTCCAACCACTAAGACTGTGTCTATGTTTGCTACCTGTATGCTACTGCTAGGTTAGTAACTGTTCATTACTTTCCTGAGCATTCACCAAGAAGATTGTGGAAGAAAGAAAGCCTGTGTCATAAACTGAGATAGAGTTGGTCTGGCACACACAAAAAAATCTACTATGGGGAACCCCACAAAATTGACAACCCCTAAATAGATAATTTATCATTAAGAGGAAGAGGCCTTTCTATTCTGCTTAGCTCTGTGAAGCATGAATATCTATTTCCAGAAAAGTGGAGTTTAGTTCAGATTTAGTTTTCAGTTGAGGCAAGTGGTTGTAGCAAATGCCAAAGTGTCCTTTTATGTTTTTTAAATTGCTATCAGAGTCTGTACCTAGATGGCCACAATCTGTCACAATATGAGACAATCATGTGTTACCTTGGATACGAGGCTTGCTCTGTAGGCAGCTAGCTGCTTCAGGTATTCCTTCTTTGCTGCTTCGGTTTTCTTTTTGTAGACCTATAAGAATGAGAGAGAGCCCTAAATTAGAGAGTACACCTGCTTTTGTTTTCAGAAAAGCATAATTTATATCAATAACCTCTTTCATACCACCAAAAATATTCTTTTCCCAGTAGTCCATTTAGAATTACCTATTTCATTGAAAGATTTTTTTTTCCTGAAGAGTGTGACCATGGATTGTTACAAGAAAGAGAGCAGACATAGTACAATTTCACCTAGGTCATACTAAAGGGTTTATTTAGGTTAGTATGAGCTTTGAGCTAACTAGTTATCCCTTCTGAGCACTGGTGAGAATACATGCATGTAAACAAAGTCTTTTCAATTTATACAGCAGTGAGATTATTGGACCAGAAAAATAAAACACAACATTTGTACTTTAGCAGCGTATAAGAAATGGTTTCCAAAAATCTTAATAACTCTTGCAGGCTTACTAACTTTATGTTTTCCTTTGTTGGTACCCCCTGCCCTTTGTCTATAGTCAGGCTCACAGAAGTTCAACTTGAATCTTTTCCTTTTGGATTGATTTTAACGACAATTTCAATTTCATTGTCTTTCTTCCCGTGATAATTTTAAACAGGCTTATAAAAATTCTGAGTACAGAATGAAAACAGCACATGATTGTGAGGATTGTATATGGACTACTCCGTCTTGATCCTCTATTGATACTAGAGGTAGATGGGTGGTGCCCTGGAAAGAACACTGGGTTTGGAGTCAGGAAGACCTGAGTTCAAATCTCCAATCATATGCTTACTAGCAGCATGAGTAAGCAAGTCACTTAACCACTTTCTGTATAAGTTTCCTCTGCTATAAATTGGGATGATAATAGCATCTATTTCCCAGGGTTGTTGTGGGGATCAAAAGAGAGGACATCCGTAAAAGTGCTTAGCATAGTGCCTGGCATGTAGTAGACATTATATAAATGGTTATTCCTTACTGTATTTTCTAACGAGAACACTGACTATTAAGGACCTACTCTACCCTTATTTCAGAAAATAAACATGGTCTGAAATGAATAAGAATTGCCAGGTATAAGGCAAAGGCCATGCTGCTAATATGAACAAAGAAAAATCATTTCAGAGTAAAAAGAAGGATTGGTGACATGAAAATAGGTGGACATCTGTAAATTCAGTCCCTACTTTCACTATATTGTACAATGGTTCTGCCCATCTACTGATACCAGTATTTAGAACTCTCCAAACTTTCCAAATATTAGCTACCATATACAAGGCAAAGTTTTGGTTTAGCATGACTAAGTCTGACTTTTTCATGTATTGAAGTTCATGTTAGGGAGGCAGGCTCTTCTACCTTTTTCTAATATTGAAATACATGAATAAAGAAATATTAATTTGGACATGTTATCTTTGGCTTTGGGACAAAAATATCAAAACATATAATGGGCAAACACTGATCAGAGGCCTGCAACGCAGAAACACCATTTCATTATTTCCAGGGCAGACAATTGTTAGCTGAGCTTGACTCCCTGCTGTGAAATTCAATATGTGAGAAACACTATTTATTCCTGGGTACTAGTGGTTTTAATTAAGATGGACTATCTCAAGGTAAACTAGCGATCAGCCTTGAAAAAAGGGATAGAAACAGAACCCTAATTAATACATGTACTAATTATTCATTTCTTTCCTGTCCCTGTTCCTCACTTCTCTGGACTTAAAATCATGGCCCTGTAGTCTTATCATGGGGCTTCCTCATTCTGAAACATCTGGGACAACACCAAGAGTGTCCACCCTGGAATATCCTTTCACAAGGCACTCCTTCCTTCTCTCCATTCCATAAGGGGCCCAGGCTGAACTGTCTTCAGTCCATTCCTGACTTTCTCTGAACTTCACAATTATGCATTCATGCCAGGGATCTTCCAGCCTCCCCTTCATTTCCCTTTTGTGTGCTGCCTCCTCCAGTTGGAATGTAAGCTCTGTAAGGGAAGGGACTGTATTTGCTTTTGCTTCTCTTTGTACCCTTCAGTGCTCAGTACAGTGTGAGGCACATATTAAGTGCTAATAAGTGCTTAGTTCCTTCCTTTTTCCTTGCTCACTATACCAGTGAGCACATTCCAGCACACCAGATAGACCTTTTGAATTAATGGGAGGACATGGACAAGAGCTGCAGAAGATGCGTCGTTCGTTTTCTCATTCATAAAATGTCAGTTTGGCCTCGGTTAGACTCTGAGGTCCCTTCTAGCTTTGAGTGTAGGCTGCTACAGCCAAAGGCACCAAAGCAGAGGAGGCAATGCCAAATCCAGCAAACAGCATGCTGGTCACTCCAGCTAGACTATAGAGGGCATGAAGAATAGCAATGTGAAAGTCAGCCAGAACCATAGGCTGGTGCCAGACTGCGTAGGACTTGACATGATGCCAAGCTGAGTCCTTCTATTATGCTAGAAGTAGTAGGGAGCCATAACAAATTTTTGAGCAGAGGAATGATATGGGCTTTAAGGAATACCAATTTGGCAGCTATATGAAAGATAGATTAGAGATAAGAGAGACTAAAAGCAGGGAGACCAGTTAGGAGATGATTATGATACTCTGGGTGAGAAGGGATGAGGACTTATGGTGGTCAACATAGGGATGGAGGGAAGGGGGTGGATAATTTAGGTTGTAGAGGTAGGATTGACAAGACTTGGTAGCTGATTGGATATAAAATGTAAGAGAGAGGAATGGGTTAAGGATGACTCTCAGATTGCAATCTTGGGTCTGGAAAAATGATGGTGTCCTAAAAAAAATGGAGAACTATGGAGGAGGGAAACTAAGAGGAGAAATAAGTTTCTATTTAGAAATATGTCTTTAAATTCTTTATTTCTAGTGGTCTAGTTATATACATCTAATCATTTGCGCCTGAACTAGTATTTATTTTTGGAGATAAATGTCTGCAAACTAAAAACATGAAATATTAGATCGAATACTAACATTTCATGTATTTCATTAAATAGGATGTACTATTTATACAGCCAATTTGGCTACTTAGCCCTTGAGAAACACATGCTTTTACAGTTATTTACTGATTTATTTTTCCTTAGGAGAAGCAGATTTCTGTATATGGTTTCTTTAAAGCCCCTCTTCAAGACATAAATTGTAATGAATGGCCTTAAACTGGCAGGGTTTACATTTACTCTTAATACCACAGAAACCTTCTGAGAGGTTATTTCCCATAAAGATAGAGTTCCTATTTACAGCTTCAAAGCAAATATTTTAGTACAGACATTTTTGATAGTAACACATATTTGTATAACCTAAGCATTTCTCTATTTTATTTTTATTAATAAGATACTCAAAGTGACCCTCTTTCAGGTAACTAGGCTCCATTCAGTTTCTAAAGGTTGTTCTGCCCATTCCACATTTCTGTCAGTACTATTCCTCAAAAGAATAATTGTTCAAGAATCAGACCAAAAGACAATCTTCCATTCACATGCAGGCTTGCCAGATTACAGATTTTATACTCCTTTATCATTTGTTGTCTACTAAAACAGCCATGCCATCATGGGACCCTTTGTTTACATTAATTGAAAGTGTGCCTAACAAAGGACATGCTACAATTCCTTTGTTGGACTTCATGCTGCTAAAATTATAGGAAAGAGTTAATTTCCTTTGCTAACTGTCCATTAGCATTAATGGAAAGGGTAGGGTGTGAGGGAGGGCTTTCTCCATGCATTTCATGCTGAAAATTTGCCCCTGAGTTTCACTTGGGGATCAATGCTGTTATGAGGTACCTGACTAGCATTCATATTCCCATGTTTTCCACAAATAGCTCCCCATTGGCTATTGATGATTGGCTGTGTGGGATCATTCATATAAGTGCCTAAGTACCACTTTAGAAAGGAGTAAACTCATCACGTCACATTACATGGATTGATGGATCCACTTTCTCTCGTTAGCTGTAACTGTTCAGAGGAAGGATTTAAAGGAATGATCATAAGAGACATATTTCTGTATTAGTGTTCAGGGGGCAATGGCACAAATCAGAATGGAAATCTAATGTGGATTCTTTCCAGTTTGTTGGGACCTTCACAGATTTGAAAACTAGCCAAGGTTTATGATACTTCGCATCTTATGGGTCTTTGTTGAATTTATATATTAAAACACTCAAATTAATGAAAGCCAACCTGGTTCCAGATGCTGTTTTTGATGAAATTGCCTTAAGGAAGTCCTCAACATGCCACTTGGCCTCTGCATATTTATATAGAACTGCTTCTGAACCTTTAAGATTCCTACCCAAACATGGCAAAATTGGGATCCCACATTTAGAACAGAAAGGCACCTAAGATTAATAATAAATCTTAACTCCCTATTGTTGTTGTTTTAGTTGTTTTCAGTCATGTCCAACACTTTGCAATCCCAATTGGGGTTTTCTTTGTACAGATATTGGAGTGGTTTGCCATTCCTTCTCCAGCTCATTTTGCAGATGAGGAAACTAAAGCAAACAGGGGTAAGTTACTTGCCCAGGGTCACATCACTAGTAAGGGTGTGACAGTTTTGAACACAGGAAGATGAGTCCTCCTGACTCCAGGCCCAGTGCTCTATCCGGTGTGCCACTTAGCTGCTGTCTGAAATTGCCTGAGGTTACAGATAAGAAACTGAGGCAAAGAGGGGAAGTCATTCATTCAAGGTCATACAGATTATAAGTGGCAGAGCTGTGATATGAAGATCTGACTCTAAATTGTGCATATTTTCCACAGAGTTGAGCTGTCTCAAAGAAAAGTTTCTCTCTTCCAAACAGACAGTAAAAAGATTTCTGGGCTACTCAGGAAGCTGCATCAGAGGCCTCTGGAAGGGCAGGGCTCAAGAAGCTCATCTGTTGTAGCATGACATGCTAAAAAAGGGTGACAGGTCATGCACTTAGAAGTGGTCTCCAACTTATGGGAATAACATTCTGTGTTGACCACTTTACTCAGCCTTCACATGTGATAAGGATAGGACTGATTTGCAAGTTTGTGATAGAAATGGTCTCTCTGTCCCTCTCAGGAAAAGACAAACACTGAAAAGGAATGTGATTTATACTCTAAATATTAGTGCTTCGTTGAGCTACAAAATGGCTTCCAAATGGTGCACAGCTGGTTGAAATAAAGTGAAAAACTGGATGGAGGAGGATTAGAATATCATAATACATCATTTATACAGTTTACTCCAGTTTAGCAAAAGACTTTTAAATCTACCCTGTACTAAGAGTTAGATGATATTGTTTGGTATTATGAGAGGGCTTGCATGTTTTCTCCTAGAAATGCATCTCAGTGGGGAAACTAAGACACTTAGACATATTTTTATGGGTTGATATAACTTAATCAATGACTTCTCCAAGGGACCCAAAACTCAGTAAAATGTAATCTTCTGAATCTCTGATTCATTTGAAAAATATTCTTAATATTTAAGTATATTTTAATAGATGAATAGTCCCTAACTAAAATATACTCTAAGGTGTTTTTTTTTTTAATCACTGATTGTGATGGCCATGAAAAGGGTAAAAAAATTCAACAATCTTGTGCTTAGGAAAATTTTTCTTATAATCTTTCTTACCAAGCCACTGAGAAGAACTCATATAGAAAGGGAAACTCTTTAAAATCTCTTCTAATCCTTTCTTCCTTCCTCTCTCATTGACTTGGTCCAGAGCCGGTATCCAAGCATGTGTTATTTCAACAAATACTTTATAGCAGAAAGAAAGGAAGCATGAAATTCTCCACCTAAATTTGGATTCTATGAAGTCAATTTAGGATGTTTCTGGTTAACTTATAATATGTATTTCATAGAAAATTTAATTTGTATCATATATGAACCACAATAACAGCAAACCTATAGCCAATAAATACTTTAATTTTCAGAGGACTTTAGAAATTGAATGCACAAGGACTTGTTTTTAGTATATTTGAAAGGTGAGCTGGAGGAGATAAAACATATATCTATTAATCAATCAACAAACATTTTACAAAGCACCTACTATGCACCAGACACTGGGCTAGAAAGCTGAGGATACAAAGACAAAAATGTAACAGTTCCTGTCCTTAAGGAGTTTACATTCTGGTAACCAAGTGTCTGATACATACTCAAAATACAAAGTGTCCCAAAAGTCTTAGTTCTGGTTTCAGCTCTCAAACCTTAGACCAGCACTAAGACTTTTGGGATACCCTAAATTTCTTATAGGATACAATATTTTAATACAAATGTACAATGAAATAAATATAGCACATATTCTTCAATCGAACTTAGATATTTCTAAGTCAACTAAAGCTATAGGGCACACACATTTATTATAGCTTGAAGTTCAGTTGTCCCATGTTCTCATTTTATACTTGAGGAAACTGAGGCTCATGTAAATTAAATGACTTGCTGAGCCCACTCCAGTAATAAACACCAGAGCCAGGATATGAACCAGGGCCCTCTGATAACACCCCCATCACTCCTTCCATTGGAACACACTACCTCCCATAAAGCATTGTTTATCCATAATTGGACTTCTCAGAATAACTAAACTAGTCAAATTTAATCATGATGTGATTTGCTTGGAAGATGTGTAAGAATAATAAAACCCAGGGAGATATGAAAACTGGTATTTATGGAGTGATGATGAGGTTCACTGTGGAATATCTGGAGAAGGAGAAAGGAGAAAGGAGAAGGGAATAAATAATTATATAGTATTTACGATGTGCTGGGCACTGTGGTAAGCACTTGACAAATATTAGCTTCCTTTTATCCTCACAGCAACCTACGAGGTAGAAGCTGTTTTTATCCCAGTTTTACAGTTGAGGAAACAGAGGTTAAGTGACTTGCTCAGGGTCACACAGCTGGTAAGTTTCTAAGGTCAATTTGAACTTGTCTTCCTGGCTCTAGGAGTAGCACCTAGCTCCTTTGTAATGATAATCTTCTGAGACACATGGAAGGCTCTCCTGCCATACACTGGTTGTGAAGGTGACCTAGGCTAGGTGTGACAGAATAGAGTGTGATATATTCCCATGAATTACCCCTCTATTCCACTCATCTGACCCTGAGATACATACAAAGAATTTTTAAGTAGGGCTATAAATTTAAACATGCCATTTTAATAGAAATGTTGCAGAAGTAGCTAGAGGATACTAGAGGAAAGCAGACTTAGTAGTAGAGTCTTAATTAGCCTTCCTAACCAGTTACTGTAAGGATAAATAATCTTTGACACAGAGAATTGAGAAAAGTTTTGAAGGCACTGTCAAAGGTACAATTGACCTGGGAACACAGAGGCATCATTTTATACTCTTTGCCCTAAATCTCAAACAATTTATAGCATAGCCCAATGCACAAAATTTTTCTTGGGACATACATACCATAGATGACACCAAGCCAGACATCCAGAGAAAGTAACTCAGGTAACCAGACTGTCCATAACTGTCCTGGTCTATTTTATAGATGTGTCACCTGGATCTTCTACTTCCCCTCCTGTGTACATACCCAGTTATACAGCCACAGTATAAGGACCAATTTAGAAATGCCAACATGAAGGGTTTAAGTTCTCTTTTATGTGTTTCCTACCAGCAACCTCAGAGTGGAATAGACACTAATGTTCTTTTTGAACTGATAGCAGCAACTGTTGACATCTTTCCTCCTATATTAGCTATGTTGTTTCTGTGAGAACATTTCATAGGAAAATTTACATTTTTCTTTGAAAATTGGTTCTTTGGCCATTCCTCAATTGGTAAATGGTCAATGGATATGAATAGTCAGTTTTCCAAAAAAGATATCAAAGTTGTCTCTAGGTATATGAAAAAATGCTCCAAATCACTATTTATTACAGAAAGGCAAATTAAAACAACTCTGAGGTATCTCCTCACACCTATCAGATTGGCTAATATGACAGAAGAGGAAAATAACAAATGTTAGAGGGGATGTAGAAAAATTGGAAAGGTAATACACTCTTGGTGGAGTTGTGAACTGATCCAACTATTCTGGAGAACAACTTGGAATTATGCCCCCAAAGCTATAAAACAATGCATTCCTTTTGATCCAGTAACACTACTACTATGTCTGAATTCCGAAGATCAAAGAAAAATGAAAATGTCCAATATAAACAAATATTTGTATCAGCTCTTTTTGTGGCGGCAAAGGCATGTTCATCAATTGGGGAAGGACTGAACGAGTTGTGGTATATGACTGTGATGGAATACTGTTGTACTATAAGAAATGATGAGCAGGATGATTTCAGAAAAATCTGGGAAGACTCATATGAACTGATGCAAAGTAAAGTGAGCAGAACCAGGAGATCATTGTATACAGTAATAGCAATATTGTACAATGATCCACCATGTATGTCTTAGCTATTCTCAGTAATATAATATAAGAAAATTCTGAAAGACATGATGAAAAATGCTATCTCCAAAGAAAGAACTAATATAATCTGAATGTAGATTGACACACAATTTTTAAAATTTTATTTTCTAGGGTTTTTTTTTTTTGGTCTGCATTCTCTTTTGCAATATGGCTAATATACAAGTGTTTTGTCTGACTCTGCACACATAAACTATATCAAAGGGCTTGCCTTCTCAAAGACAAAGGAAGAGCATTTGGAACCCAAAAATTATAAAAAAAGTTAAAATTGTTTTACAAGTAATCAAGAAAAATAAAATAAAAACATGCTTAAAAAAAGAAAATGCTCTAACAAAAAAACATAAAGAGGAAATTAGTCCTTTGGGCATATATGAGTATTTGCCACTTTTACCATGACATGGTCATAGCAAAAGCAACAATCATACTCAGTGGTGGAAGTTGCAGAGTTGATCAATTAGGGTCAAAAGGAATTATTATCTATCTATCTATCAATCATCACCATCATCCTTCCAATATAGTGCATAAAACTTAACAAATCTGCTAAAAATAATGTGTTTATTTTCATAGGATAAAAAGTACTAAACAATGTCCCCCTATTGTATCTGATTTTCTCCCTACAGAGCTTGTTCATTTTGTTCCCTGTGCATGGAAAACTCTCTTTCCTTTTCCCCATCTCTGTTTATTAACATCTACTTGTCCTTTAAGGCCAAACTCACATGCTACTGCCTCCAGTAAAACTTCTCTCTTCTCAATAGCTGGATACCTTCTCATATGTACTTACCATATCCTAATTTTTATTATATTTACCTAGGCACACATCTAATCACTCCTGCTCAATTGCAAACTGCTATCCTATTTATCAATTCCATTTCTCCAATGTTTAGCCTAATGTAGATATTATAGTTGAAAGTTGGATGCATGAATGAAAAATATCTCAAGAAAAAAATCAAGTGTATGTCTTTAAAACCATGCTAAGTCTAGATCTTTTCTTGGATCTAGAACTAAACAGCCCATTTCAAAATGATCATTCTAGAGTGAATGTACTATTAGCAACATGAGGACTGCATATGTCCCACTTCCAGTATACTCCATAAAAATTCCCATTTCCAAGTTTGATAAAGTGCAGCAGTTATCCAGTACAAGTGTCTGATTTCTCACTTTGAGCAGACTTAGTAGGAGGGCCACTCCTGTATGTCATCCTGCAGAGCTGCAGAAGATTCCTGCTGGTTCATCTAGCACCACTAATGGTCTTCTCAGGTAAGAAGCCTATTAGACCCTCTTGGTTATCAATTAGTCATTAGGAGCAACAAGTATTTATCGACAGTTAGGCAACTGCACTTAAAGCCACAGCAGTACCTTTAACTCCAAGTGGAAATGAAAGATGCCATGCACTGTCTCTGCTGTCTTTAAATATATTCCCATCTGGGTCTTCTAGTTAGGAGTTTTTGCTAAATACCTCAAGTAATGACATTGCCTGTGTGGCTAATTATACATTTAAACCCCATGGAGTCAATAAAAGTGCCCAGCAAATTAAGAATTAACAATGGACTGTACTTTAATATGGGAAGCTAGGTGGTCCAGTGAATAGAGCCCCCGGCCTGAAGTCAGGAAGACTCACGAGTTCAAATTCAGCCTCAGCAACTTGCTAGCTATGTGACCCTGCGCAAGTCACTTAATTCCATTTGCCTCAGTTTCCTCCTCTGTAAAATGATCTAGAGGCTTCCAAATTTTTATTACTACAAGCTTTAGAATGGCACAAAGTACCTTTGTTCAGTATTATCCTGTACTGATATTACTTCGATATAGTCATAGTAGATATATAAACTCTTTCAAAATAGTCCATAATCACTGGTATGGATCTTCCCTCTGCCCGTTGCTCACAACCCTTCCAAATCTAGTGTTTTTGCCAAGAAAACTCTAAATGGAATCATGAAGAACTGGATATGACTGAACATAGTATTTTAAAATGTGTGTGGTTTTACATGAGTTCTGAGGATAATACAAATGAGAAGTCCAAACTCCTCATCCCATCAGGACCCTCTGCATTCTGGCCTCACCTTGGCTATCCAATCATGTGTTTCAACTAAGACTCTTTAATTCAATCAGGTTAATTAATTTCTTCATTATTACATGAACTGTCTCACTCCTATGCTTTTGCTCAGGCTGACACATTACTATAGTAGAAACTTAAAAAATAGTTGTCGATTACTACTATTTCCCCTCCTCTCTCTTAAATGTCTTCCTCCCTCTTTTTTGTCTGCCCAAACTTCCAATCATCTCTGCCTACACAGATTTGTTTTTCCCACTCTGATTTCCTATGGCATTTTTTTTGGAGTGGAGGTTGTAAAAGGGACACAGAAATATACACACTGACAAAGGGAGAATGTTGCTATAAGCAAGGAATTTTTTAAAAAACAATTTGTTAAGTCATTTTCTTTTCCTCCTATAGAAACACAGTTTAAATTAAAATGGATATCAATGGAATAAGGATATTTGATATACAAAATTCACCTCATAAATAAATGTTCGTGACTAAATCTCATGCATAAAGTGAGGTCAACTTGAACTTGCCACTGCTTTAGAAGAATTTCTATTAATAACAATGTAGAAATTGTGTGTAAAGCATGCAGCTGTTATCATGGTGAATCTATTTGGCATGCAAATACTTATGTACATGTATAGAATACCTGAAACATAGAAATGAAATATGTATGACATTTTAATATAATAATATTTGCTCAATTAAAAAATTACTTCCAAATTTTTATTACTACTAGTTTTAGAATGGCACAAAGTACCTTTGTTCAGTATTGTCCTACACTGATGTTACTTCAATATGGTCATAGTAGATATATAAACTCTTTCAAAAGAGTCCATAATCACTGGTATGAGTCTTTCCTTTCCAGTGTTGTTCATAAGCCTTTCACTTGAGTAGGTAGTCTTTGGGATTTGTTGTGGTTGAAAAAAATGGTTGCCAGTCTTTTAGTGATGAGTCTATCTGCACCTAGCTGGAATAGTGGCCAATGATAAGACACAGTCCATTGCTAGGCCCATAACTGAAGTCCTTCCAATTTATCAAAGTAGAAAGTTAAGTTCCTTGAAGGCTGAACTTTCAGCCTTTTGACTTTTTATCCTTAGTATCTGCCGCATTGTCTTGCACAAAGTTGGTGCTTAATAAATGTTTATTGGATTGAATTAGTAGGACTCATCAAACATTGCACTCAAGTGGCATTGCCATTAGGAGTTCCACATCTGCCTTTGTACCACAATGAAACTTCAGAGGAGGATCTCAGTAGAGAATATTCCTTGTACAGGGGAGTTTTAATGGCAAGGCCAAGAGAAGTCCATGTGTGAATTCTAGAATATAACAGGCCTTTAGGTAATGTAAGTACTGGTGACATAAAATCTAAGTTCCATGAGATGATAAAGGATAAATGGCATAATTTATCTGGTGGGTGTTTGAGCACCAATGAGGAGTAAATGATTTGATTTTGTGGGCTCAGAGGATTTGTCAGCTGCCTCATAAGTATAATTCTAGCTCTTCATATCCCTGCTGCTTCTAATTTAGCAGGACAGGCTCATAATTGAAGCAAATTAACTATTTACACTTGCCACTTCTACCAGGGGAAGAGGACACATCAGCAGGAAAGAATGAGTGGGAAATTAAATTCTTCCCACTTGTGTCAGATCTGCCCTTATATAAACACATTAACAGTAATTTCATGAGGCGTCAAACATAGGAATAAATACTGAGGGATAAAATAATGAGGTGTTGCTAGTGAGCTGAACCTCTATGGCTAATATTGCTGGATATGAATTATGCATCCTGAAAGAAGGCATATGTTACAGTACTCAAATACTTGCCTTGCAAGTGCTTGCTGATCATTAAGTAAATCTATCTTCCTTTTCTACTACAAAGTCTAGCATTTAAATAAATATCTTCCCTCTGTCTCTCTCTCTGTCTCTCTGCCTCTCTCCCTCTCATGCACATACACATACATACATACACATATACATAAACACACACAGGTTGTTGTCCTTTCTGAATATACCAAACTCTAAATAGGCATTCCATTCCATTTTTAGCACAACAGCATGTTTATTTAGCTCTTTGGCTGAAGCTTTAAAGCCATTTAACGTAATGTAAACAAGAACATTTTGTTTGTAATTTGCTAAATGTATTACAGGCTTACTGTGTCTCCAATTAGGAACTTAAGGTTCATTTAGTACATTTACATCTGGTTCTGATTTAAAGTGACTTTCCTTTTCCATTTAAGAGCTGCTCTGACTTGGCTGAAAATGACCCGAGTGCCCTTTATAGCTATTTGGACCCTTCCTGTCTGCTTTAAAGCCAGAGAGACTCTTACTTAATAGGCTTAGTTTGAGCTTCACAGTAGCCAGTGCACATGGGATCTATATTGAGATGAGCAGTGGAAAAGAATTCAAGAATACTTAGATAGACAGAAGATTTAACTGGAACCTCATTTTAAAAAAGGATGCTGAGGATTGCTGGAAATCCAATGAGACTAATACAAAAGATGGGACATAGTTACGTTTCTGTTTTTCCCTCTATAGTTTCTAGTCAGTGAAAAATAAGTAGCAAAGAACAACATCACACTGATAACTTGTTTTATATTACTTTCCCCATCTGGTGCCTTCTTTAAAAAAAAAAGACAATATACTAGCTTACTGAAATGAGCTCTATCTATTGTCTTACAATTCATTAGCATTTAAAACCTCCAGTTGGAATCTCCAACACAATTCTGTTTCCACTCCAGTCAGCACCATTTTCTAAAGTATTAAATTGAAGATATTACTGATGAGTGCATTTTTTTTTCAAGTGGCTTTGGGAAAAGAATTGTGTATGTGTGTGTATGTTTATGTGTGGTATTGCGTCCCTCAGGAGATTTGATCTCTTCTTTCTGCATTCCTTTGAATTTCTTCTTTGAACACAACCTCACAGTGACCCATCTCTCTCTCTCTCTCTCTCTCTCTCTCTCTCTCTCTCTCTCTCTCAGTTTCTCTCTCTCTCTCTCTCTGTCTCTCTCTCTCTGTCTCTCTCTCTCTCTCTTTCTCTCTCCATTTCTCTCTCCGTCTCTCTGTCTCTCCGTCTCTCTGTCTCTCTTTCTCTCTTTCTCTCCCTTGAGCCCTTGAGCTCTTCATTCACCACAGATCCTGGAAATAAAGACCTGCCATTCTCCATGGCTTCTTTTTCCCTCCCACACTCCCCAATCAGGGAGCATGTGATATAAACACATGGCAACTCTATTAGTCATGCTCTCATGTATAGTCAAGAAAACATTCAATTGTAATCTCCCTAATAGCTAGTTTTCTTAAATATTGTAATTTTCTAAGCCCCCAATAAGTCATCAATAATTTGGTCCATTTTTCCCAGTTTGTGTTTACATTTGTAGCTGCCCGTAATTGTGGGCTATTAGGACAACAGGAGTTGTGCACAATTGCGGTCCATGGAATCCTAGCCTCCCATTTGAACCAGCTGCCTGCACGATGCCAATTGCATCATGTGGCTTTGTTTTCTAACATGCACATTTGTCCTAAATTTTGGAGCTTAACAGCCTGCCTCTAATCTGCTCCAGCGACATTCCTTTAAAAATAAATAACAGTATGTATGCTCTCCAATTTGAATATTAAACGAGGGCGAAGTAGAATTAATTTAGTTTGAAACACAGATATTACATTATGCTGGCACAGTGAGTCAACATAAAGGGAACGAACAGGTGGTAATACACCATAATAACACTTATGGATATTTTGCTGAAATTCTCATGATGCTGAAATGTAAAAACTAGGCAAGTGCTTTTACTTTGTTGGAAGCCCTTTCAAGCTCCAGCAGGGCTGTCTCCTGAGAACAGAGCCCTGGTCCTCCACATGCAGGATACTGCTTCTAGGAATTACAAGCCAATTTCACCTCCCTGACCTCATTCTGTCCCCCAATATAGGATGGGCCTATTTGTGGTGTTTTCTATGGTTGTGGAAAAGACAGTCACTATCCCTTTCAGTTTCTCCTTTGGAGAATCTCACAATCCCTGTGTAAGCAAGCCCCTGTGCTAGGAGGAAAAGGGAACATTCGGTCATTTTAATGAAGATAAATAAAAACAATGCCAAGATACTCATCATAAGAGTTCTCATTTCCCTGGTACTTCAAAGTTTAAAGCACTTTCCTCCCCTAACAGTGCTGGGAAGTAGGCAGTAACACAAAAAGAGTTTCCTATTTGGAGATAGGGATGGGAGTTTCTGTTAATCCCTTGTCTCAGTATTCATGTCTTAGGATGCTTTTCTAAAAGCGTAGAAATCCTATTTCTCCTATCTGTTTCTTTCCCCCATGCAACAACACTCAACACCCAGTTAACCAACTGGATTCTGGCAAAGGCTTTTGCTTCACAATACCTCATGTGCCATTAAGTAATACAACAGTTCAATTTTTATTTCTAAGCTGGATGCTCCAAAGCAGGTTCTAGTAAGATATAGACAAAAAGTAGTTGAATTATATGTAATTTATAAATAAAGCAGAAAGTAAGTGCAAGAAAGAATGTGGAGCAAGCTATATAATCATACGTGTATGAAAACAACATGGAACTTTTCCAATTATCTAGAATCTTGTGATAATTTTACAAATAAGTCTTTAATGCTGCTCTATGTCTTTCTTTAATGAATGTCTACATTGGGAAGGCTTAACTTCCTTCTGAAAGCCAGTGTTGCTGTGGTTTATTCTGAATATAAAAGTAGAGTTAGAACATGATAATGGAAAATCTTTTGGTTTATGAACCTCTAGGGAAAAATAACCTCCTGCAAGCCACTGGCATCCCTTTCCTTCCTCTTCTGATTAAAAAAAAAAACCCAAATAGCCTTACCAAAATTCAAAATGGCATTGCTGTTAGAAAAAGGAAAATTAGCTAGAGTTTGAGGTTTTTTAGTTTGTGTTTTAAATTGCAAAGTGACTAGTTCCTGACAGAAACATAAGATCACACATTTAGACTTGGATGAAACCTTAGAGGCCATCTCAAGTCCAACCTCTTAATTTTACAGCTGAAGAAAGTGAGAATTAGAGAGTCTAAGTATCTTGCCCATGGTGACAGTGTCAGATGGGATTTGAACTGAAGACTCACTGTCTCAAAGTCCAGCAACCTATCTCCTACACCGTTATTTTATTATACATACCAATATACCAATACCACAGGAGAATAGCCTAAGGAGGTTCTTTGAAGGTGCTTTGAACATTATTCATCTATAACTGTTTTGATTTCTGAATATTGCCCAGTAAGAGAAAATTTGGTCAGAAATTGGAGCACTACTTTGAAGAATGTAGGGTGATACATATTTGCTTATTCAATTAATTTCTTATTGCACTGTGTCTGCAGTTGGCTTAAGTAACATTCTTAGATGGTTTGTCTTATGGGGTATTTTCCTCTCCAGTATGGCATCTATGGCATCTTCTCCATCTATGGCAGCTTATGACTTAGTAGCACAGCACTCTCCTTATTTCATCCAAGTGACCCCCTCTGAACTAGACATCTCCCACAGTGGCTAAATCAACATTTGCAGCTCCTACATCTCTAAAACACAAAAGAGCGTTGGTAGGACAGGTTCTCTGTGTGATCTCAGCAGAAGTTTCTACTTTAGGAAAACCTAGAATTGAGTTAATTTTCACAATATACAGACCTATTTAGACTCTGAGATTCTCTGTTTCTCCTGACAAGATTCTCTGTTTAAGAATCTGATGAAAAGAGATGTAGTACTCTATAAATCAACTCAGAGACAAAAGTATCAAATGTGGGAGTAACTCATTTTGAGAAGATATTCATAGTCTCCAAATCTCAAGCTATAGATATTTAAGCATTTCAATGACCAATGTATTCCCCCTCATTGTACATAAATCTCATGCTAGCTGCTGCATTATTTAGATGAGAATGCTAATTTGTCTGGTCATTGATGGGCCATGGTAAACGTGTTCAAGTTTTAGAAAAATGGGGCAAAACTGGGTTACAGTCAAGGGACGGTAGAGATTCTGAGGACCACCTCAGTAACTGATTCTCCACTATCCCCTAAGGCAGTGGTTCTCAACCTGTGGGTCGCGACCCCTTTGGGGGTTGACCGACCTTTTCACAGAGGTCACCTAAGACTATCCGGAAAACATATTTCTGAAGGTCTTAGGAACTGAGACACCGCTCCTCTATCCTTCTCCAGGCAGGTTGGCCCACATTCAGATATGGCCACATACGAGTATTAAAGGGTCGAGGCATTAGGAAGGTTGAGAACCATTGCCCTAAGGACTCCTGAAACACCTCAGGACATGGCTGAGAAGCAGTCTCTCATTTGGTCTTCCCTTAGTACAGTATTTGGTGATACCATGGGAATGCATAAAATGAAGAAGCAAATTGCACACATGTTCCCACTTAACCCAATGTTACTACGTTCTAGAAGGGTTTGGGTAACATTTTTTGGTGGTCTTTAGGGAGTGGTTGAGGATAGAAGAACTTAAGCTTTAAGTTAATTTAGCAAAGAGTAAAACTGGGTTTTGATGACAAATGAGTAAACAGTAAGTGCTGAAAAGAGGTGTGGACAGTTTTCAAAACACCCTGAGGATTTTTTAGTCTTTATGGCCACACCAGCAATTTGAGGGAGTGATGTCATCCTGGCTAAGGTATGTAAAGCCCCTTTCAAAAGTAACTGCACTATATAAACCTTGAAACAAAGAAAGGAACATATAGTAGAGCAATAAAGGGGTATAAAATTATATGGAAGTCCCTTAAAGTGCTAGTCCGATGTAGCCCATTTTCTTGCATTCATTCCAGCCACTGAAGAAGCCATTCAAAGCACTTAGGTATATGTTTGCAGCCTACCCAATTTCTACAATCAAGTTAACATCCACTTCCTTTTGTGACATTTCTTACCTGTTTCTGCTCCTCTCCTAAGCCATCCCACATTGAGGCCACAATTTTGGAGACTTCACCAAAAGTAGCATTTGGATTTTGGCCTTTGATGGCTGCCTGGGTATCTCGGAAGAATAATGCATAGGCAGAGACAGGCTTCTGAGGCTCATTAGGATCCTTCTTCTTCTTCTTTTTGGGAGTTTTTGGTTTCTTTCCCATATCAGAAGCAGGCCTTTTCTCTCCACCATTTATCTGGAATAGGATCATAGTAGAATTATAGAGGGGCCTACTAAACTATGGGCCAAACCAAATTGCTGTTTCTCATTTAGGCTAACAGACACACATGCACAATCTTAAGTAGCATTTTTATTTGTAGCTCTGGGCTCATATAAAACTTGATATCTCATGTAAGCTATGACTCAGTCGTTCACAGCTTACATAACAAGTCTTTAAAAATAATTTTTGATTGTTTTTATAGAATTACTACCCTATTATATGGACTCAGAGATTCCTCTTTTTTTTAACTTTATGAGTTTGATAGTAATCATGACAGTTACTTGGTGGTTGGGCCAATAACATTTTAATGCACTGATTTACACAGATTCTGGGAGCTTTCAAAACAGTTTTTTTTTTTTAACAATGTCTGAATCTTCAGAAAGAATCCTCATGGTTTAGGGGTTTCTCCTTCCATTCCTGTGCCTCCTAGTTCTTCATCAAGATGTAAGAACAACTTTGAATTTTTGAATGTTATACCAGAGGAGGGAGAATTCTGTCAATTTTTATGAAGCTAGAAAGTATAAGTCCTAGAAATGGACTACAGTTTTGTTGTCTGAGAAGCAAGCTGGCTAGTTCATTACTCAAATATTGGCCACTATGATATGATTTTTGGGGGAGGGGAAGGGCAGAAAAGCTTGAGAAACTATCTACTAAAGCATGGAGAGGGCACCCATGCCATTGCAATCATACATCCTTAAAGTATTGAAACTACATTTGTGATTACTATGCCAGTGACTCATATTACATAAATAATAAAAATATCACTTGTTCAGACTAACTAGTGGCATGGCTTATCTGAAAGAATGAAAAGCCAATAATGTTTCTTTAAATATGTGAAATGTAATAAATCAACTAGAGAAACAATGGAGATATTCCATGATGATAGTGTGAAAAAAAAATTTCCTCAGTAACCAAAAGTCTATAGCAAAAAGGGTTTAATGAATCATTTAGCTTGGGCTTGCTAAGACTTCTAGGATGGATCAAAAGATCAACACAGAACTGACAGAGACAGTATAGGTTATCTAATCTGATTGCTCATTTGGTAGATGAGGAAACTGACAACCAGGGATGTTAAAGTAACTTGCCTGAAATCACACAGGGAGATCCAGAAAAACAGTCAGGATTCAAACCTCACACTCTACAATTGATTCTCTCTTGAGATGGGACTCCTGCTTAGCACATTAGGATTTTCAATTAGGAATTTTATCAAAGGTAGGAGATAAATAGTAAATCGTATGGATGAGAAATGTATGTTTAAGGGGAAGATTAATTTTAATTGTACTTATGGAGGACCAGAATTACATAGATAAGCAGTTTACTAATTGACTGGACATTCCATTTTGGCAAAAATGTTTGATCCTAAAGAGATTTTGTTGGAACAAATGGTATAGAATGGACACAGCAGTTGGACTAAAGTCTGCCATACCATCAATGAAGACAATATTTGGTATACATAATGGCAGAGGGTATACAAATCCTAAGCATCAACAAACTGATTTGGGATCCAAGCACATAGTAGATTGCTCCCTGTGTAAGCCATATATGGAGTGGTAAAAGTAGCTGTAGCAAATGCATACATCATAAAGCATTTAAGTTAGTCTGTATTCCCAGGGTCATGCTAACAGAGGCAAAAGAGAGCTAATAAAGCAAAGAATTTCAACTCTCAAATTACCTTTTGGTAACTGCTAACTTTTGGAGTAAGGAGTTTGGATGTGCTGCATGCGAATGTGCTAAATATACAGGATCTACTTAATTGATACAAGACATGTAGCTAAAACCCAATAACATCCTCTGGATAGAACTTGAATGAAAAAATGTAAATTGCAGCTTAAACAAATGCCAATGTTTTAACAGCTACTGGGTCGGAGGACTGGCAATATTTCTTTGGTAGTCTCATGTGTATAAGATGTTTCAGAGGAAACCTGAAAACTATAGACTTCTGAGTTCATATTGGGCAGGCTAATGTAATTTATCATCTGGGTAAGAATCTCTGAACATTTAGGCAAATATGACTTGGATTCTGAAAGGGAAATTGTCCCTAACTAATTTACTATAGTTCTTTGAGGGACCAACAAAACAGTAATAAGAGGGAAATAGAAGACATGATTTAGTTAGGCTTTCAAAGACTTTTGATAAGGGTCCTTATCAAAGGTAATTTAAAACAAAAAAAGGAATCATTGGTGTTTAGGAATTTTCTCAATGGAAAGTAAATTGACCAAGAAACAGGAAACAAAGAGTAGGGTAAAATGTTCACATTCTATGTCTGTATTAGTATCAGATTCATTTCTACAAAATATTTTTCTGAATTAAATGAAGGAGAAAATATGAAATGAAATCCCTTAAATCCATGGATATTAAACTCTTCTGAATAGGAAAATGCTTGTGATAAGAGACCAAACTCTCAAATAGCTGAGTGCTAACATGCATGACAATAGTTATTTTACATTGTTTAACAATCTCTGCCAACCTTACCCTCTTGTTTACACTGTTAATCTCCATAACAAATATTGTCTACATTGATGGTATGGCAGACTTTAGCCCAGCTGCTGTGTCCATTCTAAATACATATGATCCATATTAAGACTTTGCAGTAATTAAGTGACAGAATATTTGCTAACCAAAACATCCAGTTTGGATAATTTGTAGAAAATAATGGATTTGCTTATTATTCAAGAAAGTGAGCATTATACAGATTTTTGTATTCTGGGTAACTACTAGACTGTAAACTGATAAAGACAGGTTAGAAAGATCAGCCTAATTTAATAAGATGTAATTTTAAAGGGACAAATGTAAATTCCTACACAGGTTCAAAAAATTAACTACATAAATATGTATATGTGTTTGGGAGGGGCTAGATAATACTTCATATGAAAAAGTCCTGTGCCTTTTCAAACCTAATAAAGTCAATAGTCTGACCACAATAGTCAAAAGAGATAATTTAATCTTAAACTGAATTAATATAAACAGAGTTTCCTGAATAACAGAGGTGACAATCTTTTTTTATTCAGCCTTAATGAGACCATATTTAGTGTCTTGTTTTCAGACCAAGGTGCCACAATTTATAAAGGACTTTTACAGACTAATGTACTTCTATTCAGTAATCCAGATAGTGAAAGGACTTGTAGCCATGCCATAAAAGAATTGGGTGAAGGAAATAGGACCATTAGCCTGGAAAAAAGATTTAGCAGAGCCATGTTAGCTGTCTTTAAGTCAAAGTCAATCACTAGCAAGTAGAAGATGAATCAGACTTTATTCTTCATCTTGAATACAGAACAGAAACAATGAGTGGAAATTGAAGAACAGTAGATTTCTGTTGATCTGAGGAAGAATGAACCAGCCAAAGTAGGATGAGCAACTTCAGGAGGTAAAGAATTCCTTGTCCTTGGCAGTCTTAAACAGGAAGTTGGATGTCTACCTGTTTGGTGCTGCAATAGAGATGGGACTAAAGGATCACAGAAATCATGTCCAGCTATGCAATAGCTCACCCAGTGCCTACCAACATGGGCATTTCATCAATATCTATTCAACTGAGCTGAAAGAATTATATTCTTAAATTATTGCAAATTCTTTCACTCCATGTTCTTTAAGGAGAGACTTAAATACTTTACACCACATGTGTTACCAATGAAGAACACAGGGCACAAGTTAAACAACACAAGCCAGCATTAAGGTCTGTTTTTATCTTTTGTCAAATAGGGAAGGCAATGAAGTCTAAAAGGAATGGGACTCACCAAGAACCAAACCTGATTTGGGCATGTGAATCCTGAGTTTTCCATGAACTCAGGATACGGAAGTACATAGCAAGTTGACTAGGAGGATAATCTTTGTGCCTTGAGGTCCAATATTATGAAATGAGAATTTCCACCTTGTTGTGGTTTGGGATCTGATGAGTCTAAATGCTAAGGCAACTGGCCATTTTCTGGCTTTTTGGGAGGCTTTTTTCCAGCATATTGGAGAATGTGACAATGGTCTGTGGCCATACAATATGTTTGTTGCAAATCCCAGAATCAGGGAGATTTGCCTGGTCTGTTCTGTAGACTCTGTTATGTGAAAAATAAAGTTGCTCATTATTGTGTCTGCTGTATTTTAAAGCAGTGGTTCTCAATCTTCCTAATGCTGTGACCCTTTAATGTTCATATGTGGGCGTATCTGCATGTGGGCAGACCTGCCTGGAGACAGAGGAGCAGTGTCTCGGTTCCTAAGACCATCGGAAATATGTGTTTTCTGATGGTCTTAGGCAACCCCTGTGACAGGGTCGTTCCACCCCCAAAGGGGTTGTGACCCACAGGCTAAGAATCGCTGTTTTAAAGGAACACAATTATGATTGGGATGATTATATAGACTAGTTTTTGATCATATTTTTGAATGATAGTTGGTTTTCTGACCATACATTATTTGAGATGAACACAATAAGAAAGGATATGGTTTGTCTGAAATTAGCTAAATGGATCCAGAATCAGTCAATAAACAATCATTTTGAGCTTTGATTAACTTCTGAAGCCCATATACTTGAATGGAAACAAGGGAGTCTGTGTCTATAAAGAAGCTTGAATTTCTAAGCACTACATTGAATCATAAAATTTCTAATGTTGTCAGGGTTTGAAGATGGGAAATTACGAAGCTGAATTTAAGCTGTGTCAGTGATCTTAAGCACAGAGAGGAAAGCATATGAAGGTTTTTTCCCCCTAGGATGTAGAGTTCCAACAGTTCTAATAGCATTCTCCACAATGCTTTTCTAGGGTCTAGAATGGCAAGCCAACATAGACACAAATCTTATCTAGAAACAACAAAAAATTAATGTTAACAACATGGAAAGTGATTAGGATGAGACCTTAATTTCGACTCCCATCAGCCATGGAGATGTCACCATTAATTAAAGCAAAAGGCATAGAAAATGATTTTTACTTATGAATCACGCACACATGCACACAAACACAAATGCACACATTTTTGTAACCTACTGATAGGCACAGATTTATTCCTCAAAATCCCTAGAGGTGTACTTAGCTCTTAGTAATCCACCTCCTGTCATGGCTTATTGCTTAATTATAGTGATGTATTTAACTTATTTATCACAAGAAAACAATAATCTTTCACTTTAAAAAAGCATGTGCTTACCGTGTTTCTCAGATAATAGATCTTAAGACTACAACATCTAGGAGTTAAGACTCTCAAGGAAAGTGCCTCACTGATATCTAAATGTCCCTGGAGAAGTTGAAAATGTCTATAAGCATATTTAAAATAAACGGCAGCCGTATTCAAGCCTTTAATGGAGCTAGGAGAGCGGTTTTATGCAAACTATCTTGCAGTAATCGCAGTAGTTTAAAATAGATTTTAATCAAGCGCCATCTGCATAATAGGCTGAACAAACAACATCAAACTCTACTTATAAGTCTTATCATATAAAATAAATATTGTAAAGTCTCCACTGCATAAACAAGACCTAGAACATCACTTTGGTAGCTATGGTATTTCTGTTGGTGAAGGTTTCGCTAATAAATGCTTTGGACTGACTATTTAAATTGTCCCTTTATTTCCTTATGCCATCCATAAATTCAAAATATATGAGAATATTCAGAATTTGGGAGATAAATTTTATTTATCACATTTGAGAACAAATTCATAGAAGTATAGGAAATCAGACTAAACTTATGGTGAATACAGTAAGCGTGTGTGTGTTTTTTTTTCTCACAGTCATGTTTATTACTATAATCATTGAATAGCTACTGAATTATGCAAAAACATGAATTATAGAAAAAATACAGAGTCCAAGATATTCTTTTGTATATATTTCCAAGTTATTAAAATAATCAATGTATAATCATCTTGGATTTTAAGTAGAATTCAGCATTAAGTTCAGATGACCTTAACACAGTCACTCAGAGACTATAATCTTCAACAGAAGTAAGCAGCTGATAGACAATTTGCATAAAAAATAAGAGCTGAGTGGAATGCAGTGGGAAGATAACACTGGATATGAAGTCAGAGAACCTGGGTTCAATTCCTGTCTCTGATACAACCTGTGAAGACACTTAACCTCTTTGGGCTTCAGTTTCCTTAAGCATAAATGAGGGTGTCAAGCTCTAAGTTTATGACTCCGTGACTGGTTATTTACATCAAATTTACTAGATTTCCTTGTTCAACCATGCATTTGCTTCTGTAAACAAAAATTTGCTTAAAAAAATTATTGGATCCAGGTTTCTCCTGCATATGATGGAGCAAGATTATCTTGGGCCAGTTTGCCCAAAAGCCTGAAGACTGTGCACAGGAGTTACATTCCTGGTGTTTTCACTAATTTGATAAGTGAGTATATATATGGTACTTAGGCCATGTCTAGAAAGATAAAGTCCTTGGGAAGAAAACAGTCTAGAAGAATTTTGTTTTGTGGTTTGGGGAAATATTTACATTTAACTATTTGCCAAGGATTTGAGCGACTGAATTCAACTAATGTGAAAAAAAATTTCCATCAGTTTCTGTTATGGGCTCAGTCTTAACCTACTACAGTTGCTTTTGAGTTACATTTTTCTTATTTTCCTAGTAATTAGTACTTCCCCTAATCGTTTTATATTTCCCAGTTATTCATCTGTTTACATCTCTCCTCCCTATAAAGTAAACATCTTGAAGGCAGAGACAGTTTCATTTTTTATCTTTAAATTCCCTATACCCATGCTATAACGTGGAGCATGGAGCAGGCTCTCAATAGATACTTCTTAAATTACATAACCATTCACAGTAATTTAACTACTGAGGCACAAAGAAAGAGGAAATATTAAAGGTAAACGCTTTATTGAAAGTGAAGTGCTAAAGTGCTAAAAGTGTCAGGGAAAAAGTGACTTCACTACTTCCTTGAGGTGAGTTTATGAAATATTTAGAAGAATCAGTTTGTATATATTGATACAGTTCTCCTTTAAGAATTCAAACTCTTGGAGGTATACAATGACTCCACTGTTCCAGAAAATAATTTAGAACTTTACCCCAAAAGTCACTAAGCTGTGCATCCCCTTTGACCAGCAATACCAGTAATAGAAATACACACCAAAGAGGCTAAAGAGAGAGAAAACACACATAAACACACACACACACACACACACATACACACTTACATATGTATGTATGCATGTATACACAAACATACATATATATACATAAATATGTATCTATGTGCATGTACACACACATTTATCACCATCTGTTGTTGCAAAGAATTGGAAACAAAAGGAGTGTACATCAATTGAGTAATGACTGAAAAAAATTATAGCCTAGGAAGGTAATGGAATATTATATGTTCTAAAAATGATGAAAGGAATCAATTCAAAGAAACCTGAGATGACTTCTTATAAACTGATGCAGAGTGAAGTAAGCAGAACAAGGAGGTTTTTTTTTATTGAAATGTAAAGGAAAAGGACTTTGAAAGAGTTAAAAATTCTGATAGGGGGCAGCTAGGGGGCTCAGTGAATAGAGCACCAGCCGTGGAGTCAGGAGGACCTGAGTTCAAATCTAGCCTCAGACACTTGACACATTTACTAGTTGTGTGACCTTGGGCAAGTTACTTAACCCCAATTGCCTCACCTTCCTTCCTCTGATTGATGTAAGTGAACAATTGTTACCTCTAGAAGACTTACGATGACAACATTTCTATACATCACAAACAAAACACTACAAGAAGAGATAGTAAGAGAGAGTCCATTTAAAGTAATTTCTAGGTGGTATAAAATCCCTGCAAGTATAACTACCAAAACAAACCCAGAAACTACACACACATGATTGCAAAAAACTTCTCATACAAACAAAATCAGCTTTAAAAATTGGAGAAATCTTAATTGCTAATCAGCAGGCAATTCCAATGTAATAAAAACGATAATTTTACTTAAATTAATTTATATATTCAATGCCATCCCAATTAAGTTACTTAATTTTTTTTTTTAGATCAGTGGAACAGAGTAGATATACAATTTACAGCAGCAAATAAGTATAGTAAACCTGCATTTGACAAGTGTAAAGACTTACATTTTGGGGATAGAATTTATTATTTGGTAAAAATTGTTGGAAAAACTAGAAAATGGTCTGGCAAAAATTGGGCATAGACCAATATCTAATACCATTTACCAAGATAAGATGAAAATGGATACATGATCAAGCTATAAAGAGAGATATTACAAGAAAATTTAAAGAACATGGAGTGTATTACCTGTCAAACTTATGAATAGGTGAAAAATGTATGAATAAACAAGAGATGGACAGCAGTATGAAGCGCAAAATGGATAATTTTGAATACCTTAAATTAAAAAGTTTTTGTACAAATAAAACAAATGCAGCCAAGATCAGAAGGAAAGCAGAAAATTGGGGAAAAATTTATAGAAAGATTCTTAGATAAATTTCTTATATCTCAAATATATAAAGAACTTTGTCAAATTTATGAGAATAAGAGTCATCTCCCAACTGATAAATGGTCAAAGGCAGTGAGTTGATGATGAAATCAAAACAGTTTATAGTTAGATGAGAAAATGGTCTAAAACATTATCGATTTGAGAAATGCAAATTAAAAAAATCTTGAGATAACATTTTACACCTATCAGATTGGCTAACATGATTAAAGAGGAAAGTGATAAATGTTGGAGGGGATGTGGAAAAATTGGGACACTAATTCACTGCTGGTGAAACTGTGAAGTGTTCTAACCATTTTGGAGAGCAAACTGAAATTATGTCCAGAGAGTTACTAAAATGCCTATACCCTTTGACGCAGCAATAGCACTATTAGGGCTATTTCCAAAGATGACTAGGGGAAAAAGGAAAAGAATCTACATGTTTTAAAATATTTATAGCAGCTCTCTTTGTGGCGGCAAAGAACTGGAAATTGCAGGGATGCCCATGAATTGGGGAATGGCTGAACAAGTTGTGGTATATGATTGTGATGGAATACTACTGTGCTATAAGAAACGATGAGATGAATGATCTTAGAAAAACATGGATAGACTTACAGGAAATAATGAAGAATGAAATCAGCAAAACCAAGAGAATGCTGTATACAGTAAAACAGTATTGTTTTAAGAACAATTTTGAGTAACTAAGTCATTTTGATTATTATACATATGAAAGAAGATGCTATTTGCATCCAGAGAAAGAATTGATAAGTAGAAGTAGTATGTACAGAATGGCTTTACATATATACATGTATATGCATATATTTGTGTCTAGTGGTAGCTATCTCTGGGGTGGGGTGGGGGGAGAAGAAAAAAGGGAAAAAAGAAACTTACATAATAACTTTACTATATATTTAAAAGCAATTGCAAGTTGTACATAATAGATTTGCAGTTTCATGTACATTTTTTTTCTATTTACCATCTTATGGAAATGAATATTTTATTTCTTAAGTTCAGAATAAAATAAATAAAAAATTTAAAAATAGAAAAGAAAGAAAAAATAAAAAGAGAGAAAAAAGGAAATGGACGATGAAATATATTTCTCACCTCTAGGGAGTTGATATACTGAAGGTGCAGAAGGTGACTTACATTTCCAGTTACAACCTTACAATATAAATTTGTTTTTGCTGGAATACTTTTGTTACAAGGGAGGGCTTTAATTTAGCAGAGGGGGAAGGGAGTGGCAGATACAAAAAACAAAGTAAAGAGAAAAAAGAAAAGAACATTATTAATGAAAACTTTTTAAAACAGAGTAGAACAAAGCAGGTTTCAGATAAAGGCACAGATAAGTATGGCAACATTGGTCCAATCACAGTAAAGTTAAGACATAGTAAAAATCACAAGCTCTATGTTCTGTGTTCAAGATTTCAAATACAAACCTCATTGACAGGCCTTCTTTACATGTGAAAATGTTCATGTTTGCTGGAATATTCTAGCATATAGTAAAGCAAACTTTAAAATGATAATATAAGTTCCTTGAGAGCAAAGTTTATTTCATTTTTTGGGGGGGGGGGAGAAGTGTTGTTTTTTTTTAAGAAATTCTAGAATCTACAAAAGTACCTAGTACATAGTAGGACCCTTAATAAAAGTTCATGATTATTGGTTGATGTATTTTTGCTTCTCTTTAAAGGAGGACATTTCCTCGAGTGCCTATGTCTTCATTACTTTGCTCTCAATGTATAATCCTCGAGAAGAATTGGCATAGTTGTGCCCTACATTAGAAAAATTAGAACGTGAAAACATGAATTTATATGTATTCTAAGTTCATGCTATCATAAAGTCATAGATTTAGAGCTGAAAATGACTTGAGGGGCAATCAATTCCAAATCTCTCAATTCACAAATGAAGAAACTGAGGCACAGAGAGTTTAAGTGACCTCCTCAGGATTGTAGTTAGTGAATATGTGATTTGAACTGAAATCTTTATGATTTCAAGTTCAGTTCTATCCACTACATTTAAGGAGCATGCCCACAGTTAAGGGGCAGGATACAGATGATGATCCAGCAAAGAAGACTGATCAGAAGCCATCAGACAGGTAGGAAGATAACTAGGGAGCATGGTATCATTAAAGTCCAGGGAAGAGAAAGTATCTAGGGGGTGGCTAGGTGGTGCAGTGAATAGAGCACCGGCTCTGAAGTCAGGAGGACCTGAGTTCAAATCTAGTCTCAGACACTTGACACAAAACGAGTCATGTGACATTGGGCAAGTCACTTAACCCCAATTGCCCTACCTTCCCCCCTCCAAAAAAAAAAAGCAAAAAAAAAAAAAGAAAGTATCTAGGAGGAAAGATGGTCAATAGTGCCAAGAGCTATAGATTAGTTAATAAAGACAAAGACTGAATAAAGGCCAGGGAATTTAAGGATTAGGATATCATTGGTAACTTTGGAGAGTCAACTTTAAACTAAGTGATGAGATCAGAACCCAGACGGCAAAAGGTTGAGAAATGAATGAGGAGAGAGGAAGCATAAAAAGTGAGTGTAAATAGCTTATTCTAGGAGTTCAATTGTGAAAAGTAAAAGAGATATAGGATGATAGCCTGAGAACACAGTAGAATCAAATAATGCATTTTTTGGCTTGTTTCTTTCTGTTAATAAGGATGGAAGTAGGTTTGAGTTTGTAGGCATAAGGAAAGAGAGCAAGATATTGAAGATGGGGATGATGGATTTGGAACCGCTGACAAATGAAACAGTAAAAAATGAAGACAAAAATGTCCATGAAATTATAAGAAATGTCAGTGGGAGATGTCAATGTAAAGAACTTTTTTATTTTTAAATGTAGGCTCATAGGATCATATATTTGGAGCTGAAAGGGACCTTAGAGGTCACTGAATCCATTTTACAGGTAAGGATCCTGAGAGGCCTTAGAGCTATTAAATGACTTGCCTAGGTCACAAATCTACTAAGTGTATGAGATAAGATTGGAAGCCAGGTTTTCCTCACCCCAGGTCCAGTATTCTCCTAACTACTCCATAGTCTTCTCATTAGGCCCAACTCTTAAGCATGAATCAAAGATTATATGGAACTTTAAATTCAGAGGAGCAGATGTATGGGTGGCTAATTGAAAAGTAAGATAGAAGTTCAGTTGTTAGCTTTTTTGTTTATTTGTTTGTTTTGTATCTGTGATTTCCTTTGTATAGGATGAACTCCTGGTGAGGAAACTGCCTCAACTATTCCAGACTGGCAACTGTCCTGTATGGTATCATTTGAGAGAGAGCCAGCTGGGGCACTGAGAGGTTAAATAACCAACATCTAGTATGTGTCAGAGGCAGGCCTTGGAAAATGGTCTTCCTGATTCGGAGACTAGCTCTCTATCCACTATTCCATGCTGCCTTGCTGTACACACATAGTTTAGGAAATTGAGTTTTCTGTCCCCTTGAACAAGTTCCTTTGTATAGGTGGTAAGGCTCTGTTAAAGAACAGAAGCACATGGATTTTAAAGATCCTTAGCCTGGCAACTGATAAAAAGCAAGGCATTGCCAAATGAACAGGCTTCCAATGCCAGCAAGTTTTCAGTTTCCTAAAGTATCAGTTGCATCATGAGCACTGAATTATATGGTTTGAAAAATAAGCAGAGTGCACAGGCTTATTTTTTGTTCAATCCATATGCTTTTCTGTAATGATGCCTATGACCTATCGCTACTGAAACAGCTTCATAACAATCAGAAAGGTGTTTTAGGCACTATTTTGGAAGGTGATATTTATTTTACTTACGCTGTGCCCATTTTGCCACAGTAATCTCTTTTCTCCTTAAAGACAGACTTTTTGTACATAATTATCCATCTAGGTCAACTGGGATCAGTGGTCCTTTCAAAAGTAATCAATTACTTAAAATGCATAACTTCTCAAGAAGAAAAAGTAGCATGGGGAAGTGCAAAGTTTACAGTGTTGGGGTCTCTCTTCAATGCACTTTATGGCCAAGTTCTAACTGGTGGTTTAAATTACACCCAGAACTAAAGTGGCTATAATATAGTAACATATATTGATTCCAGTTACCTATTAAAGGAAGAATTCTGGTTTTAACAGCAGAATGCCTACAAATTTTCTGCAAAGCCTTGGGCTGGTGAATTTTAAGCAGGAAAGGAAGTGAAAAACTTAATCTACAGATGGGATGGGAGCATGAATTTAACTGAGAATTAAAATAAGACACAGAAAACTATACAGGCTTCATCAGACTGAAGGTAATGTCAGTGGAGAAAAAGAATTTGCAAACATCTGCTTATGCTAGTAGAGGAGAATGGACAAATATACTAGTAAAATCATAATGCTTTTCTGATTTAGTTATTTAAATGTAAACAATTTCAGCAAATGTAAAGGTGAAGATTAAAAACCTATTAAAATGCATAAATTGGTCTATAAGGCAATAATTGTTATATCACAATATCATGCTTTTTTTTTGTAAATATTTTATTTATACTTTTTTGTTTGGTTCCATCACTTTCACTTCCAACTTGATTATTATTTCTTACCCCACTATCCCTGGACCCCCAAAAGATCCCTTCCCTGTGTCAACAAGGAGACAAGCAAAACAAATCATCGCCATGTTTGCAAAGGTAAAGGCAATATTTTTCAATGAAGCTATTTTATAAGGGGATGTGAATTATTCATGGGAAATCAGCTCTTTGACATTAATGGGGGTCAAAAGATGCTTTTTGGGTTTCATTTTGGCTCAAGTGTACATTTGTTAGAATGATGCCATCAGAATTTCTCACATTTCTTAATAATTTTATTTAAGTTACCATATCCATAATTTAAGATTTTAGATCGTCCGTATCCCCAAATATCAGATTATTTGACATCTGTATTATCCATGGTGGCTTATTCCATTCTAACCTATATACTATCTTAGTAACAACAAGGAAGAAATGAAAAATATATGAAAGGGTGGAGTTTTCTTCTTTATATTTGATTGCATATTTGGGGTTAATATTCTAAAGCCATATAGTCTAAAATTTCTTATACTTTATATTAACTTTCTACTTATTTTTATCTATTCCTCAATAGCAAAACTGCAGAATTGACTTTCAAAGAAAGTGCACCATGGGTATCAAAATACTAGTCATTCAAAAGATCATTTATTAAGCACACTCCCTTAAAAAGCTAGAAATGTCTATAACCATATAGGATTCCTATCATTAAATGGTTTCATGAAAACACAATGTCAAGTAGAATAATATAGCAGGATTTGGAAACTATGTGACTAGTTTTGGTAATTGAGTATTGGTGAAGGTATTGAGAAATGAGATTGGCTTGGGCGGATTTTATAGAGTATTCTCCACAGTATGAAATAAAGTAGTATAACATAATGTTGATTATGCTAGCATTGTCTTTGATTTTCTGGGAGAAGTCTGGATGAAAGTGCAAATGTTTTTCATACTTTCAAAAAAAGGAGGAGAGTAGAATTTTCAAATTACAACATTGTGGCTTGATTTAAATTTCTGGAAAATTATAGAATATCAAGAAATAATGAACAAGAAATGTTAGTAAACATTTAGAGAGCAAAGCTGTGATCAGAGGTGCTAGCATCGCTTAACCAAGAACAGATCATTCCAGACAGCCTTATTCCTTTTATAGACAGGGTTATAAGAGGAATAGGTAAGAAGAATTATAGAATTCAGTTATATTCCTATCAAATAAAAAGTATTTATTAATCCATGAAAGAAATGAGAGATAGATACAAAGATAACGAGACAATAGTCCTTGAGCTCAAGGAATTTGCATTTTACTGAAGGAAACAACAAGTACGCAAATGTGTAAACAGCATATGCGCAAAATAAATCCAAAATGATTGTAGAGGAAAAGGGAAAAGCACTAACAACTGATAGGATCAAGGAAGGCCTCCTACAGTAAGGGGCAGTGGAGCTGAACTTGGCATTCCAAGAGGCAGAAGTGAGAGCAGTAGAGTGAAGATGATGAAGAAAAGGCAGCGACTCACCTGAGCTCTCCCCCAAATCCCTCTGAACACCTTTAAAGAATGTAATAAAACAATTCCTGGAGCAGCAGAAACCATAAGGGGACAGGGTAAAATAGTTTTCCAGGCAAAGACAACTTAGAAATTGAGCAGGAAAGATCTATTGCTCCTGGGTGAGAGTGGAGCATAGTCCAGTGCAGATTATGCCAGCACAGTCCCAGCCACAGCACACCAGGAGTAGGCCTTGGGAGCCACTGAATCAGCTGCTTCCAGAGCTCTCAGCTTACAGACAGTAAGGGGGTTTAACAACTGGTCACAAGGAGATTACAGGGGTCTCTGTGTTAGCACTGAAGCAGGACTCTCTAGCTTTGTCTATACTCAGATCTTGGTCACAGACCTGGGTGTCAAGTCCCAGAGAAGGAGGAGCACTAGCAAGCCAGAGCTAGTGGCCACCATGGTGCAGGGACCCTCATCACACTTTCAGAGCAGAGAAGAGTGTTTGTGGTTGCTTACAGACCAAAGCACAGGTCAGGAGAGTAGTAAACACACCTCTCCTGAGATCAAACTACCTTGGAAGAATGAAAACTTACAAGTATCCAGAAGTATCTTTGAACAGCTGCAGAAAATTCCTGAAGCTTGGGACAATGCACCCTACCCTAGAAGCAGAGCTCTACTTTAACAAAGAGTTAAAAGTGAAGAAACAGGTAAGAAAAATAAGCAAAGTTACTATGGTGACAAGGAAGATCAAACCCACTCAGAAGAAGACAACAAAGTCAAAACTCCTATATCTAAAGCCTCCAAGAAATATATGAATTGGTCTCAGGCTGTGGAAGAGCTCAAAAAGGATTTTGAAAATATAATAAGAGAAGCAGAGGAAAAATTGGGAGGAGAAATAGAGTGATGCAAGAAAATCATGAAAAAAGAGTCAGCAGCTTGCTAAAGGAGACACAACAAACCCACTGAAAATAACACCTTAAAAAGCAGATTAGGTCAAATGGTGAAAGAGGTACAAAAAAACCAATGAGGAGAGGAATGCCTTACAAAGCAGAATTGCCCAAATGGAAAAAGAAACAATGATTCACTGAAGAAAAATCTTCCTAAAAAGAAGAATTGGCCAAAAGGAAAAGGAGGTATAAAAGCTCACTGAAGAAAATAATTCCTTAAAAAATTAGAATGGAACAGATGGAAGCTTAATGACTTAAGAAATAAAGAAACCACAAAGCAAAACCAAAAGAATAAAAAAATTAGAAGACAATGTGAAATATCCCATTGGAAAAGAAACTGATATAAAATAGATCAAGAAAAGGTAATTTTAAAATTATTGGACTACTTGAAAGCCATGATCAAAAAAAGAGCTGAGACATCATTTTTCAAGAAATTATCAATATTCTAGGGCCAGAAGGTAAACTAGAAATTGAAATAATTCACCAATCACCTTCTTAAAGAAATCCTCAAATGAAAACTGTCATGAATATTATAGCTAAATTCCAGAGCTCCCAGGTCCAGGAGAAAATATTGCAAGCAGCCAGAAACAAACAATTTAAGCATTGTGGAGCCACAGGCAGGATAACATGAGATTTAGTAGCTATTACATTAAAGTATTGGTAGGCTTAGAATATGATATTTTGGAAGGCAAAGGAACTAGGATTACAACCAAGAATCATATATCCAGCAAAACTGAGTAAAATCCTTCAGGGGAAAAAAATGGACATTCAGTGAAACAGAGGACTTTCAAGCATTCTTGATGAAAAAATGAGAGATGAATAGAAAATTTGACATTCAAATACAAGCATAGAAAGGAAAACAGGAAAGGGAAACCATAAAGGATTTAATAAGGTTCAACTATTTACATTCCTACATGGGAAAATGATGCTTGTAACTTATAAGAACTTTCTCATTATTAGGGCAGTTAGGAGTATATATAGATAGAGGGCATAGGTGTGAGTTGAATATGAAGGAATGACATGTAAAAAAATAAAATTTAGGGATGAAAGAGAGAAATGTA
This sequence comes from Pseudochirops cupreus, assembly GCA_028627135.1. Classification (NCBI taxonomy): domain Eukaryota; kingdom Metazoa; phylum Chordata; class Mammalia; order Diprotodontia; family Pseudocheiridae; genus Pseudochirops; species Pseudochirops cupreus. The sequence goes on along the minus strand of CM053580.1, from coordinate 380,931,467 downwards.
CTGGGAGAAAAAGAAAGGGAGAGGTAGAATGCAGTAAAATATTTCACATGAGAAAGGTAAGAAAAACCTTTTATAGTGGAGGGGAAATGAGTAAACATTACCCCTCATCAGAACTGGCTCAAAGACAGCATAACATACACACTCAAATGGGTATAGAAATCTATCTTACCCTATAGCAGCAATTCTCAACCTGTAGGTCATGATCCCAGGGGTTGTCTAAGACCAACAGAAAACACATATTTCTGATGGTCTTAGGAACTGAGACACCATTCCTCTATCCATCTCCAGGCGGGTCCCCCCATATGCAGATACACCCACATACAAGTATTAAAGGGTTGTGGCATTAGGAAGGTTGAGAACCACTGCCCTACAGAAAAGTAGGAGGGGAAGGGGATAAGAGAAGCAGTAGGGACTGGGAGGGGTGGGGGTTGAGGGGTAGGGGTTAAGAGGTGTGAAGGGGTACGGATTGAAAGAAGGGAGGGAGAAAGGGAGAGGGAGTAGTCAGAAGCAAAACACTTTTGAGGAAGGACAGGGGAAAGAAGAGAGAGAATAGAATAAATTGTGGGAGGAATAGGATGGGAGGAAATACAGTTAGCAATACTAACTGTGAAAACAATTTTGAAGCAAGTTTCTCTGATAAAGGCCTCATTTTTCAAACGTGGAGAACTGAGTCAAATTTACAAAAATAAGAGCCATTTCACAATTGATAAATCATCAAAAGATATGAAAAGTTTTTAGATGAGGTAATCAAAGCTATCTATAGCCATATAAAAATGCTCTAATTCATTATTGATTGGAGAAATGCAAATTAAAACAATTCTGGGGCACTACATCACACCTATTAGATTGGTCAATAGGACAGAAAAGGCAAATGACAAATGTTGGAGGGGATGTGGAAAAATGAAACATTAATGCATTGTTGGTAGAGTTGTGAACTGATTCCACCATAATGTAGAGTAATTTGGAAGGGTTAGAAAACCATACATACCCTTTGACCTAGCAATACCACTACTAGTTCTGTTTTTTAGAAGAGATTTTAAAAAGCAAAAAAAGAAAAGGGACTATATATACAAAAATATTTATGGCAGCTCTTTGCTGGTGGCAAAGAATTGGAAACTGAGTGAATGCCTATCAATTGGGGAATGATTAAACAAATTGTCACATGTGATTATGATAGACTACTATTGTGCTATAAGAGACAATGAGTAGGATGCTCTCAGAAAAACCTGGAAAGATTTACATGAGCTGATGCAAAGTGAAATGTACTGTGTACAAAGTAACAGCAATATTGTAAGATGATCAGCTGTGAATGACTTTGTTATTCTCAGCAACACAAGGATCCAAGGCAACTAATGAAAAATGTTATCCAGCCCTAGGGAAAGAAATTATGGTATCTGAATACAGATGGAAATAATACTTTTTAAACTTTCTTTATTTTTCTTGAGGGTTTTTTTTTGCAGGGGAGGGGGTTCCATGTTTTCTTTCACAACATGACTAATAGGGAAATGTTTTGCATGACTATACATGTATAACCTATATCAAATTGCCTACTTTCTCAATGAGGAGGGTGTGGGGAGGGAGGAAGGGAAAGAATTTGGAACTCAAAGTTTTAAGAACAAATGTTCAAGGTTGTTTCTACATGTAACTGGGGAAAAATAAAACACTAAATATAATTTTTTTTTAACAAGAGGCTGAAGTGGGAAGTGGGAGTGGGGGAGCATTCCTGATAGAGGTTGGCCTGTTCAGAGTCATGGAGCCAGAATATGAGTGCAAGTAGACCAGTTTGTCTAGAACATAAAAATGTGAAACCAGTAAACAAAGACAAGTTAGAGGGAGACTTAAGATATACCTTTCTTGGAAACAAAGAGTTTTGCCAAGGATTTGATAAAGTCCTTCATGTGGCTTTTGATGGAGAGGTATGGGATAGATGACGGAAGACCATTAGATATATCCAGTTTGGTTGAATATCTGAATAAAGACTGGTCGTTAATAGTCCAATATTAGTTTGTAAGAAGGTCCTAGGTGTGTGTTTGTTGCTGTGTTTTTTTAAAAATAATTTTATCAGTAACAAAAAGTAAAAATGGCAGGCTTATCAAAGCTTCCCATGACACTAAGCTGGGGATAGTGATCTCACTGAATGATAAAAGTTAAGAACCCATTCCTCTGTCCCCCCGAAAAAAGAAACCCAATCACAACAGGGTAGAAAATGGGGCCAAAAATAGCAAGATGAAATTTAGAGTTTTATACTTCAAAAAAACAATCCACTTCAAAAGCCCAAGATAGTTGTCTGAAAAAGATCTGGGGCTTTCAGTGGACTACAAGCTGAATTCATGAATTACAAGATGAATCAATAGATGAGTCAATATGACAATCCAAAACACTAATGTGATTTTAGGTTACATTAAGAGGATCATAGCGTCCATAGGGAGGTGATAATCCTGCTATATTCTGCCCTAGTTATATTACAGCTTGAATGTTATGTCAAGTTCTGGGAATTCTATTTTAGTAAAGGGCATTGATAATCTGGGATTTCCAAAGGAGGGCAACCAAGATGGTAAAAGGTCACAAGATTATGCTGCATGAGAATTGTCTGAAAAAAACCAACAATGTTTAGCCTTAACAAGTGAAAACATGGGGGCAGGGCATGATTACTATGTTCAAGTATTTGAAGGGTTGTCATGTGGAAGAGCGATTAAATTTATTCTGCTTGGCCTCAGAGAGCAGATATAGAAGCAACAAGTGGAAGCTGCAGGATACTTATTTTTGGTCTTGTCAGAAAAAGCTTCTGAACAAGGAGAGCTCCCTAAAGGTGGAAGTGGCTGCCTCCTCAGATAGTTGATTCTGGATGGCCCCTTGTTAGGTATAGCTTGGATGAGATTTCTTATTCAGGTAGGGATTGGATTGGATGATCTCTGAAGTCTCTTTTGAATTTGGTAATTTGTGATTCCTGCTACAAAATTTTTGAATTTTGTGTATATGTATATGTATATGTATATATATATATATATATATATTTTTTTTTTTTTTAAAGAAACATGTTACTTTTCTGGTTAAGGAAAAAAAAAGTGTTTCCTAGAAAGGTAGCTCTTCATTATCCCTTCTTTATGTATGTCTTTATGTAAGTAATTAATTTTAGTGTTAGCTCTTTTTTTTTTAAAGGATTAACTGGAGACTGCAAAGTAGTTTTAGAGAAGCAAACTGTTTAGTCATTTCAGTATGTGCTCTCTCACACCACTTGCTGTGGCTCCCACTTTCACTCACAACTTTTGCCTACCACAATTTAGGCAGGAAGACACCAAAGTAAAACTTGTAAATGACTATCTTATTCAGTAGCTCCTAAGAAACAGTCTCACCATACCTTAGCGGTATCATCCCCTTCATCTTCATGGACTGAACTGGATGGCGAAGGAGTTGCAGACTTGCTTCCAGGTGGAGATGGTGAGTTATGGGGAACATTGTTTCCCGCCATATTCAAACCAAGCTGTGCACTGAGCTGTGATTGGTTAATGGTAGTCAGCTGACCATGCTGTATCATTGCGGGCTGCCTAATATCTGCAGGCTGAACCCTTGGTCTCATGGCTGCCATCTGAGGATGGGAACTATATTGAGCTCCTTCTGTACTCTGTATGTCTTGCATCTATAAAAGGAAAATTGGAAAGGAATAATTTTCCACAAACATGTTTCTGGCAAAAAGTGTTTTGCTTTCTTGAGACTGCAGAATGCCCTGCTGATCTATACATTATTCCCAGCATAAAATAATCCTGAGAGTTTAAATCAGCAAAAAGATTTTAAGTAATAACCAAAAAAGGCATTTCGTAAGTGAACAGTTACATTCTGCTACTCATAATCTGATTAATTAAATTTCATATTCTTTCCATGTTAATGAAATGTAAACACATACCACTAATAGTTTTGCATGGTGCATGTTTCAAAATATTGATGCTTATGAGAGCACTTGACAAAATTAAACAATTATTAGCTATTACAGCAGACACATCAATTCATTAAACTCTATTTATCATTCCTTGCTCATTTTAGATAGAGTTTAGAAGTCTATTGAATATAGTGTGGTCCTTGGTTGAATTCTATATAGATTAGAACTGGCCCATAGGATGTAATAACATCTAGATTCATAACACTTATTGCCTCAGGCTGACTGATCAATTAATTGACTATTGAAGAGATTGGACTGAACAGTCAGATTTGAAAATAAAGCTTTAAAGTCACAAGGTCACCATATTAGTCCATTGTGCTATCTGGGTCACTGCTTTTTAGCATTAATGAGACCTTCTCTTTTAATTCAAGCAATGAATTCAGACTCTGCAAGGATTAGAATTAAAAGCATTGGAGGATGAAGCTCTTAACTTATCCAGAGGTCAAATGTACAGTACAGAAGGGGGATGGAGGATTTCACTTACTGTTCCTCCAGTATTCTCAAACTCCCCACAATGGAAAACATTTTGAGGTGCTGATAGAGGCAGCTCAGTTTCTCTTGCTGGTGTGGTTTTAAAAGCATGGATAGGGGAAGGAAGGAAAAAAGGATGAGGAAGGAAAAAGGAGAAAGGTCAAAGATGGATACAAAGAAGTTTGAAGGTTCAAGAAACTTGTGTCAATTGAAAAATGTAATTGATGCAGTTATGAAAATCTACATGGTGAGTTTGAATTTGACAGTAATTATCAGTCTATAAATGCTGCTGTGTCATGAATACATGATGGAGAATAATTAATTGTATATAACAGCATGCATTTTGACTACAACCCTTTTATCCATACTATACAGGTTATTTCACTGAACTGGTCAGGCCCATTTTAAGTTACATGTAGAAACTTAGGGCCTGAAATGACTTTCTACTGCTGTCAGTTTTACAGTTAAACTCTTCACCATAAGGGTCCTTTCTGTCAACCTGGTTGATTCCTTTAAACTTCTCATATCTAACTCATCATCCCAGTCTCTTACCCATCTCAAATAAGGTAAAACTGAAACACATAGATATACTCTTCTGTGGATTATCCTCCTCTTACAAATGAGCTTTTGATACCTCAGTTATCTTTCCCTAACAGAAAATGGATCCATTACATATGTATATACACACACTCAATTTATCTATATATGTGTGTTTTTCTGCATATGGATTAGAACTGTACCATATATTCATACACATACACCTGCATTTATATGGGTTGGACCTGTAACATATGTCATAAATGTGTATATATGGGTTGGGCCTGTGTTTTCATTGGTACAGGAAACTCCTAGGTGAGGAAATTCTCTCTACCAACGCAGGTCAATATTTTCTTTTCATCTCAGAGTCTTAGAGAATTGCTAAGGTCACTGAAAGTTTAAATGACTTGCCTTCCAGATCACCAACACTTTTGTAGTCACCCAATATCTGAAGCTCAGTATCATACTCAGCTCTTCACTCTCCCCCTTCACTCCACAAATCCATTCTAAGGCTGAATTTTTCTACTCATACTTTCACAACATCTCTTGTGTATGCCCTTTTCTCTCCACCTACACAGTTATAGCCCTATTATAGGTCCTTATCAAGCCTATCTTGACTATTTCAATAGCCTTCTAGCTACACACCCTCCACTCCTTGCCTCAAGTCTCTCCCACTCCAATGCATCCTCTACTCAGTGGTCAAAGGGATGATTTTAAAAGTTTAATTCTGACCATGTCACCCTCTTACTCAATGAACTCCAATGACTCCTTGTTATTTTCAGGAACAAATGTAGTTTGTTGTGGCATTTAAAACCTTCATAATCTGGTCCCTTCTTGCCCTTCCATTTCTTACACTTCTCTCTCCTCCATGAACTCTAAGTTCCAGCCACACTGTGTGTGTATAATCACACACGCACACATACACACACACACACACACACACACATATATATACACGCACACATATACAGACATATCTCTTGTACAAATATATTCTTTTGGGGAGGGAAGAACTGGTCATTTGAATCACTGCTAAAGAGAACTCATTGAGGAAAATGGCAACAATTTCTATAATGCAGATAAGCAACTATTCTGTTATTTAGTCTTGGAGAGCTGTTTAGGATAGTAAGAGGTGACATAGGCAGTATGTGTCAGAAGGAGGAAGTGAGCCCAGGTCTCCTAGTTTCCCAAGGTCTCTTGGAAAAAAACATGCAAATCTTGTATGAAAGAATGTTAATGGATTTTACATTTCCGTTTTGCTTTCTGATTTTTTCCCCCTAGCCTAAAGCACAAATCCTATCACATGAATCCTCTACTAATGAAGCTTCATATGGTTGACTACTGCCTTTGATTAAAATACAACTCCTTTGTTGGATATTTAAAGATCTTCCCAGTCTGACTTTACCCTGCTTTTCCAGGATGATTATATATTACTTTCTCTCACATACTTCAAGTTCTAGGCAAATTGGCCTATTTCGTTTTCCCTGCACATGACAATCAATCTCCATCTATGCCTACATATAGGTTGTCTACCACATCTGGAATGTTCTCCCTTTTCTCCTCTGCCCTTAGAAGCCTCCTTTCTTTTTTTTTTTTTTTGGAGTTTTCTTTTTTTTTTTTTTAAATTTTTTTTATTTACTCATTTACTTTTAATTTACAAGATTCAGTTCC
>CM053580.1:380887281-380924354 GCA_028627135.1 Pseudochirops cupreus | reverse complement strand
AGAAGCCTCCTTTCAATGCTCAGCTTTGGGGGTACTTCCTACATGGGGACTTAACTGACTTTCACAATATATCCTTGATTCCTCTTTGAGGGCAGAAACTGCCTCATTTTTGTAATTCTGGTTGTTGGCACAGTTCCTGGAATAGAGTAAGCACATAGTAAATGTTTGTGAAAGTAAATGCCTGTTGACTGGCAATAGCTAAGCAAACCATGATATCTGAATGTAATAGAACATTACCATAAGAAAAGATTAATATCAAGAATTTAGAGAAGCACAGGAAGACTCATATGAACTGATTAATAGTTAATTAAGCAGACCGCAGAAAACAATACATATAATAACTGCAACAACATAAATGGAATGTGGGGATGAAAGGGATAAAAAAGGAAGCTGAATTCTACAGACCAAACTTGGCTCTGGAGAAGACATGAGAAAATGTAGCTCTCTGGCAGAGGTGGTGTTGCATGCTGCATAAATTGACAGATTTATTTCATGTGCTGGTCAGTTTTGCTGTATTGATTCTTCATTTTCTTTCATTATTTGGTTTTCTCACAAAGAAAGGCTCATTCAGTGGAAAGAAGGATGTATTTCGAAATAATAGTGACATGAAGGCAAAAGATATCAATAAAATATTTTAAAAATCCTTAGTGATTTATTGAATTGAATCTAATTCACTTTGTATTTGCAGAAGCTTGCATTCTTTCACCCTTCAGAAATAAACAAAGAGTTCTGAAGGGCTAAGAAGAGAAAAAACTGCTTGAGCAGTTATGGATGAGGTCAGTGCAGTAACCAAGAACGACGTGCTTTTTAAAAAAGCCTGATCTTAAGTCTAATGTGCCAGGTCCTGCAAACAGCCGCAAATTATAGCAACAAATCAAGAGTATCTTTAACATGTGTATAGTGTAAGAAGTGTATATTAGAAAATACATCCATGTCTTCAATCATGCTGATGATAGGTCATTGCCATCAGTGGCAGACTCTTCAGATTATCAAGTTTTATATAATTTTAGATAGTACCTTTCCTTTAGAGGCCGTATTTGTGTGTGTGTGTATGTGTGTGTGTGTGTGTATGTATGTGTGTGCATGCGTGTGTGCATGCACTGGGCAACACCAAACACTAGTCAATGTGCTGACAATGAATAAATTCATGAACGTAAGTTCTGCTTACATTCCTATTCTGAAACCATCATTTGTTAACTTGGATAAGAAATATTAAAACTTGACAATTAATGTTATTATAATGTGATGTTGACTAAACTTAAGTACTTCCTGTAAAATGCAAATAGTATAAAAGGAAACATGTTATATTTTATTGACTGCCACCACTGATTCAATGGTTATATGACATCCAATTTAAAATCCACAAATGATTGTCTCTCATAAGGCATCGGTACTTCCCTCCTTCCTAAACTTTCTTATTTATTGGTATTTACTCATTTTATGTTTATGTGTGTATACATACACACACATATGCAATAGGGAGGAAAAGAGTGTGTGAGCACCTATCATAGTGCCTGCCACATAGTAGGTACCTAATCAATTCTTGTCTATTGATTGATTAATTATCAGTCAATAAGCATTTATTAACAACTTACTATTTGCCAAGCACTGTGCTAAATATTGATTGATAACAGAAGTATAATTCACAAATAGCAGATTGTCACAGTTAGAAGGAACTCCTTGGTTATAGTCTAACCAATACTTGATTAAGAATTCCTCCTAAATATACCTGAGAAGTGATTCAGCTTTTCTTTGAAAATCTCAAGGGAGGGAGAATTCATCATTTCCTGGGGCAGTTGATTTCCCTTTCAGATAGCTTTAATTCTTAGGATTTTTCCCCATCGTCAAGCCTAAACATGCCTGTCCACAACTTTTATGCATTACTTTTAGTTAACAACAATAATAGTAATAATAATAATAACATATGATAATGATAATAAACATTTATAGAGTACCTACTCTTTGTCAGACACTGTGCTAAGTGCTTTTCAATCATTACTTCATTTGATCCTCACAACAAACCTGAGAGGTAGATGCCATTATTAATCCCATTTTACAGATGAGGAAATAGAGGGAAACAGGCTAAATGACTCACCCAGGGTCACACTGTTAGTGTCTGAGTTCATATTTGAACTCAAGTCTTCCTGACTCCAGTACCAGCATGCCAAGAAGAGCCAAGTTAAGAACTTGTCCACGTGTCAGCCCATTAGAATTTGAGCACTTTGCAAGCAGGGATTGTTTTATTCTTTGTAGTGGTATCCCCAGAACTAAATGCCTGTTGATAAGATTGAAATAAATACTCTTCCCTTTGTTTTGTCTAAGCCAATCATCCCCAATCCCTTCAGTGAATCTTCCTATTACATGAATCTGAAGCCTTTCCCTGGAAATTCACAAGCTAATCAATATTCTTCTTAAAATGTGAGTTCCATGACTAAACAAAAAAAATCTCCAGATTTGATCTAACAAGGACAAATCATATTGCAACTATATTCTTCCTGATCCTAGACACCGTGTATTTAATGCAGCCTAAAATTGCATTAAGATTTTTAGCTACCATATATTACAATGTTAATTCACATTGACCTTGCAGTTTACTGAAATCCACAGAACCTTTTGATGAACTATTTCTATCCAAATATCTCTCATCTTCTAAGTATGGAATCATTTTAAAAAAAAAGCATATCCTCTATGCCAGTGGTTCTCAACCTTCCTAATGCCACGACCCTTTAATACAGTTCCTAATGTTGTGGTGACCCCCAACCATAAAATTATTTTCGTTGCTACTTCATAACTGTAATTTTGCTACTGTTATGAATCTATCTGATATGCAGGATGTACTTTCATTGTTACAAACTGAACATAACCCACAGGTTGAGAACAGCTGCGTCTATGCCTTCATCAAAATCATGGATGGAAAATGTGAAAGAATCTGACCAAGCCTGGATCACCAAGGCTCTCCCAGAGACCTCCTTCCTTGTTGAAACATTAATGGTTATTTTTTGATTATAGCCATTCAACCAGTTGTGTCCAACTCATCACACAACAATCTAGCTCACATCTTTCCACCTCGCCTAAAATAAGAAACTGTCAAGTGTTTCACTAAATATAGGTAAACTATTGTCTATAAGATTTTTAGATCTACTCATCTAGTAAGTCTGTTTAGAGAGAGAAAATATGCTTAGTTTGGCATGGCATTTTCTTGGTAAAGTAATATTTACTTTTTGTGATCATTGCTTCTTTTTCTAGATTGTCCTAACCATACAATGTGTTTTTAAAAATAGGAATCAAAGTTAAGTTTGCTGGCCTATTTTAGCAGATTTATGTCTCTTCTCCTTGCAAATTAGAATATTTCCCCATCTGTAGTCCTGCAGTACCTCTTCCATTTACCATGACCTTTGAAAGATCACTGATTATACAAAAGTATTTTCAGTTTTAATGCATCCAACTCTATAATTACAGAACCATACTATGCTTTTGCATCTACTATTCATTATCCACACTTGCTTCCACACTCTGTTTACGTCTTTTAAAAACTGAAAGTAGTCAATGAGCTCTCAGTGAATTCACATTGGTCTTTTAGACAACTTTCCTTTACTAACTTTTGTCAGAATTGCTTTTCTTTGTGAAAAACCATTCCAGTCACTTGCTTATGATACATACTTTGTATATTTATATAGAGAAACCGGAGGCTATGCATTTTATGGCCAGTTCCCTTTTTACTGATTTTTTTTTCCTCAATGATTTTGGGCATCTCTTCTGAATTGTACTCTGTACAATAACTACATCTACTCTCTGTTATACAGCTTGAGAGAAGTATGTTGGCAATTTTTTACTTTATTCTTCCTTTTCAGTTTAGACTCCTTTTTGATAGATTTTAAAGATTCTTAGTAAATAGATTCTTACAAGCCACTTTATCCCTGACCAGGAGCTCATAATTTTTCTACTTTAAGCTACGATTTAGTAAAGCAACTCCACAAACCAAAAGCTGATAACAAATTTGTAACCAGTTGATCACTTACAGAATCTGCCCTTTTATTATGAAGTTCTTGCTTTTAATCTGGAACACTGATAGAAACATTACTTGTGTCCTAAAGGTCTTTGGTTTGTTACTCAAGTCTTCATAAGACTTATCTTTGCTTTCTAGTAGTATCATTTGTATCCAGATGTATCATCTGACACTAGTAGTAGTCACTTGGAATCTCTCTCTATCTGGGGTTTGGTTATGAACACGGAAGGAATTGCTTTGGCTCTTTTGGGTGATTTTTGAAAGAAAATAAAGGAAAAGTTTATGGAAAAGTGTAAAGTGCTCCTTTGAACCTTTGAAACTGAGCTAATTGTTAACTCTGGGCCCTAAATTTTAAAGTGTAGGTGCCTAATAGTCCTGGAAAATTGAGATTTTGATCTTGCGGTTCTAAGTCTAGATTTGATTTGGATGAGATTTGTCCTGTAACTAAATTATGATATGGTGAAATGTATTCTATTAATTGTGCCATCAAATGCAAAAAACAAACAAAAAGCAAAAAAACCCCAAAATCCAAACCTGAAAAAATGCAGGGAAAACAGAATTACACTCCAGTTTTGGAAATTTATTAACTGCATGATTTTAAGCAAGTTATCTTTTTTGCTTCAGTTTCCTGATCTGTAAAGAGGAAAAAAATAGTACTCACCTCCTTGAGTTATTATGAGGATCAAAATAATGCAGTGACTGTGAAGTGCTTAACATATCACCTAGCATATGGTAAGTGCTATATGGATTTTAACCCACATTATTATTATTTCATTAGTTGTATGTAATTGTTCCATACTTAATAATTCTACACTGGATTTTAGACGTAATTAGTACAAAATGCCCAAAGTGATAAAAGTAATGATTTTCTATGTAATTTAATTTGGAAATGCATTAGGCTAAATTGACATCATCTGACTGGTAATAAATTTTGTTTCATGTTTTAAATACATGATATTGTGTCTGAAAAGCTGTTACACAAATAACTCCTCTCTTTTTCATCTGGATGCTGATAGATTATGAATTGAGTTCTTAAAAGTATGTGGTAGAAATATTTGGAAACTGTAAATATTTAATTGGGTACATTTTGTTTTAAAATAGATAATTATGATAAATGTTTACTGTTTGGGGGGAAAAGTTACATAGACCCTTTAAGAGATCTTTATTTGTGAGGTCCCTTGAAACTTTGTATTCAGACGGGGTCATGAGATCTTAATCAGCCCTACTGACTGCATGTTGCAAAAGCTAAAGCACTGAAGTTTGAGAAACTAAAATTAGAGGAAAAGAGGATTCCCCTTTCCCCCTCACCCTGCCACTCCATGTCAAAGGGAGGGAATTTACAAGTTTACTATAATAAAGAGTGGGTCTTGATGCGAAATTATTCGGCTATCGCTTATAAAAATTAATAAAATGTATAGGGTGATTTAACTTCTATACATCAATATGAATAAATTATCAAGTATTTACAGTATGTCTGGAGCCCCAAAATGTGGTTAGTTTTAATTTGTAAGTAAAAGATAAATGACATGTAACTGTTAGGAAAACATGAGAAAACTAATAATATTTAAGCCCTATGATATGATTAGTGAAATTTTGCTCTTTGAGGTAAAGACTCTTAGGACTATAACTTAATATTGTCTTGATTATGTGGATGGTTGCCTGAATTATCATAAAGCAAATAGGACAAAACGAAATGTGCTACAGTTTGAGAACTGCTACAAGTGGATGTTTGTCCCTAGGCAAAGTTGAGGGAATGACCTTGGCATGACCTGTGGTAAAATCCTCTTGTCTCATTTTCCCTACTATGCTATTTCCTTTCTGAACAGGAAATTTCCCTGACTGGTTAATCGTGAATCTAGCTTCTGATATCCCATGAATAAAGTAGAACTTTATTACACAATTGACTGTCAGATATGACTCATGCCTGCAATCAAACAAAACCAAGGGAGTTTCCCCCCATTATAGTATAAGTCACGTCAGTCTGTGCCCTTGAGGGGGGTGAGTTTTGACACTGTTGTAGCTGTGTCCTTCCTTTTCATTTCACAGCAAATTTTTATAATCAGGGAAAGGAAGCAGTAGAAGTTTTTTAAGTACAATATTATAGCTATTATTTAATAGGTTATATTGAAACATTTGAGTTTTTGTGGTCAAATTATAATATAAGGATGATATATGCCCAAGGTCAAATTAGACAAAGTACTAAGGTGAAGATGTAATATAAAAGTTCTTTAATTACATGGAATAGTAAATTTTGAGAAAGCAACAGAATTAGACTTTTTTTTTCTAAGAACTATATGTATATGCATGTGATTGATTTCTCAATGCATTTTGCTTAACAATTCAGACTTTGATTATATTTTAGTGATAAGTTCTCAAAATTGGATTAATGATTTTTACATATAAAACTTCATTGGCAATTTTGAATAGAGTGAAATTATTTTTCCCATTTTAAAGTATCTGTTTAATTATTTTTAAAAGACAGAAGGGTGCGTTTTATAAGTCAGACCCTCATGAATTTTTTTTTTCATTTTCTGGTTTTAGGAACAGGGTTTAGATAAAAAAATAGCAAGTAGTATATAAAAACTGATATGCTCTGAAGTTTCAGGTGAATTGTGGGTTCCTAATTTGATGTTCTTCTTATACCTCTGTTGTTAAAAGGATCAGAATCATAAGACTTGACCTGATTTTCACCACATAAACTAGTTATTGGAAAACCAAATTTAAGAGATCGTGCTAAATTGTACTGTCTTGTTACTGACAGATTTTGGAATTATGCAGGAATTTCTGTAAGTGGTTTAGAACTAGAGAAGCAGAGTCCCCTTCAGAGCTGCCCTAAGAATAAGACATATTACAAAATGTCCAAGAGAAGATATTTCCAAAGACTAGATGACTACATGGGACACCTGGGACTTCAGACAAAATGTGATGATTAAATGGACATTAGGAGCAGGTTACTAGGATCCAAGGAGACTTGATGTTCTATAATATTGACAGTCATTATTGTATTTCTTTGGCTTTTTGTCTCATGGTATTTATGATTTTTTTTTCTTGGTTACCTCGGTGACATTTAAATCTCCCCTCTCAAAACTAATTCATTGTGAGCCCTCTAAGTTGATAGATTTGTAGCCTGACTTAGTCTACTTATAGTCTATTTCAAGGTTTGTATATCATTACCATTGTTCTTAGACTCTGTGTTAGCTGTTGCATTGAGCTATGTAAGAGAGTGCTTTCTAGTGTTTTTTTCTTGACATGTAATACTGATAGTGAGTATGGGGACAGCAAAAACCTCATAAATTTGGCTAGTAGATAAGTGATTGATGGATAAAGGGACTGGCCTCATCCATTATGAATCTAAGGGGGGAGGGATTGAGAGAACTGTAGAAACTGTGAAATAAACTGACTTCTTGTAAAACTGACTCCATTTAGAGTTTTATTTTTCTGTAAATTCTACCTTCTTGCTAATCATGGGAACTGGGTGACATCCGATTTCATACCTGAAAAAGTACTGGCTTGGTCTCCCCCGTCCCAATTACTGAAACTGCCTCATCCCCCTCCCTAATCTTTCCTCCAGCTAAAAATCAGATTATCTAATCTTGTATCTAGTTTATATCCTGTTAATTGTTTTCTTTTCATGCATAAAAGTCTGTTTCCCTTTGTATTCAGGGTTCAGTGCCAAGCTGAGGTCTGGTCTCATTTTGAAATGTAACTGGCGCACATTGCTTGATAAATCAATAAACCCAGAAGCTCAAACTTTTGTTTCCTCAGTTATGTCAGATTTCACCTGTCACAAGTAAATGTTTATCAACTAACTGACTAACATCCTGAATATAAGATCTAGGAAAGCATGACACCAAGACTGTTTAGGATTTTATGTAGCAAATTGTGACTCATTTATGACTTAGTAGAAAAATCCTAGGGAGCTGCCCAAGGTGACCAGAAATTCTATAACTTGCCCAGAATCAGTCAGTCCTCAAGATTCAAGATTTGAACCCAGATCAGGATTCAGTATGCAACGCACTGACTCCAGTAAAGAAAATAGTGATGATAATGATTTAGTATTGTGAAATCCTCCAAACTGGCAGAAAACAGTAAGTTCAGGTGAAACTAATTGATAAAAGTTAAGGATGCAGAGCCTATTGTGAGCACAGGTACACATTATACTTCTCATAACCTAACAAGTAAGCATTTCCTAAATTTCCCTACATATGTCTTCTCTCTAGATTCAAATAGTCCTTCTGTTAAGAGAAGCTCCATACTGAGAGATGAAAAACACTGGGAAAACACAGACATACTTTTTGTACATATTTTATTAAGTGTTTTCTTCTGGTATTCATTGTAGTTTCAACATTTCAATGGTTGTGGGGAACTCCCTTTTTATTTAAAATACCAATGTTGCTAGACTGGGTTTGCTTTTTCTTTTTACAACAACTTTTATTGGGGAATAAGCATTGTCTGCTTTAATTTAAAGGGAAAAAAAATCCATGGAATAAAAATAATTCTATTTGAGTCTATAACTACAGTGTGCTGAATAAACTGATTTGTGCACATGGAAAGGACCAAAGTGAGTGAAGAGCTAAGTTTCAGGTGTTTTTTTTTTAAACTGCATGTTTTTCAGAATCTTTACTGATTTTGTGCTTCTTTCTTTCAAATATCAGCATCCCTCCCAATCCAACATATGAGCCTTGAAAGCTATCATTATCTCTGCCGCTAGCAGACAATCTATATCAAAACAGTTGTACACATAAAACTCTAACTACTTCTTGGCTGTATCTCTTCTGATCCAGCTGTTTCACTGAATAGCAGTTGGTGAATGGAGAGCTGGAACATGGGTAGCCCTGAGGCCTTATTTGCTAATGTTACTCACCAGCTGCTGCTTTATGTGGTGTTAGCAGGCAAGGCCTGGAAGTATGCCAGTTGCAGCAAAAACAAGAGAAAGTAAGGAATCTCTGAAGCTCTTCCATTTACCCCTGTCTGTCATCGTTTGACACTGAACATTGTTGAGTGCTATCCCCAGGGCTGCTGTGAGACCCTGTTGGAGTTAAACTGTGAAGAGAGCTTATCCTAGCCCTTCTGAACATGCTCTTGAATGCATCTCTCTCTTATCATCCAAAGGGGACTTCTGATCCCTGCTACTAGTAGTCCTTTCAGCTTCCCATGATAAATTAGGTTGGAAAGGCAAAACAATTTCATTTTTCATAGGAATAATATTTTCTGAGTATCTATGAGAAGAATTTAAATGTTGATTTTTTTAAAGTACCCAAATTAATTACATATTTTTGTCAGTGATTCAATTAATATGTAAATGCATATTGCATCTAGGGATGGAGTAATCAAATTTTATTTATTATTTTCCAAAATTCATTCTCAAAGAGAAAATGAAGTTTCCCTCCCCAAACTAATTAAGGAAGTTCTTTCTTTATTATTGAAATGTAGCAAATGGTCATTATTTTTCATATTTGGGCAACTCTTCAGTAGTAAATTTCATGAGCTCTGTAGATATGGAGCTGAAATGGACATCAGAGGTCATCTAGTCTAGCCTTCTTATTTTATAAATTGGAAAACTGAGGCTGAAAAAGTTTAAAGAATTTACCAAACTTCACATAGGGAATAAACAGCAGAGTCAAAATTTGAAAGCAGCATTCTTCCCACCTGCTATGTTACTTCCCTAGGACAACCAAATTTGGATTTCAAATCAGTTGAATATCTAGACTTACCTGAAGGAAGTTTCTAGTAGAGTTCTACAAGGCTTTGTCTTGGATTTTGTTATATTTAACATTTTTATGATGGTATTTTTAGCAAAGATGACAATATTTATCTTATATGTGGGTGACACAAAGCTGAGGATAGTTAACACATTGGACAATGGAACGAAAACACCCTAAATCTTCATGTGGAACTCTCTTTCTTGTTATCTCTTCCACCTAGCTTCTCTGGCTTTTAAGTTCCACCTCAAGTGCTACCATCTGCAAGAAGCCATTTCTGACAATTAATGCTAATGCTTCCCCTCTATTTCTTATCTTTACTTTATCCTGTCTATATCTGATTTATGCATAGGTATTTGCATGTTCTTTCCCTCATTAGACTGTGAAACTACTTGAGAGCAGGGACTGATCTTTGCCTTTTTTGGTATCACCAGCACTTAGCATAATGCCTGGCACAGAGTAGGTGCTTAATGTATGCCAAATAAGTATATGACATGTGACATTATCTATATGTAAAGTACTTTGCATACTTAAAGAGGTTCATAAGTATTAGCTGTATTATTGTTATTGCTTCTGTCCTGGCCAGACTACCATTTTCAATTCTAGGTAGTCCATGTTTGCAAAGGCATTGAAAAACTGGAATGCATTTAGAGAAGAGAGACAAGGATGCTGATCATACTAGGTACCATACTCAAAGTAGAAAAGTTGATGGGATCCAGGATAGAAGGTATCACTTGATGAGCCACAGTAACTAGCTGCAAATATCTGAAGAGCTGCTGCCTTTTGGAAATGTATTAGGCTTGGTTTGCTTGACACCGAAAGGCAGAACTTGGAGGAATAATGCCTTGCATATGGCAGGTACTTGATGAATGTCAAATTAAATAAAGTTGAATCAAGTGAGTGAACTGGCAGAGAGATTGATTTTGTCTCTTTATAAGGAAAAACTCTTGGAAAACTAGAGCTGTCCACAGCTCTACGGGGCTAGGAAGGGTTGCCTTCATAGGTAGTGGGTTTCTTGTCAATGGAGATTTTCAAGGAGACTTCCTATTTTTAGATGTTGTAGAGCAGATTCCTACTCAGGTGTAAGGACTAGAAGACCTCTAAGGTTTTTCCTAGTTTTACGGTTCTGTAATTAAACATTATATGTTGCCTTTTAATTCATTTCTGTGGTCAGACTCAAAAACAAAATACAGCTACAAAAAGTCAGTTGATGCATTACTACTTTTTTGACACAGTCAATCAATAAACATTCAATAAGAGCCTACTGTGTGCCAGGTACTCTGTTAATTGGGCTCTAAGGGTACAAAGAAAGACAAATTTAATCCCTATCCTAATGGAGTTCATATGCTAATGAAGGAGACAACATATAAACAACTTAGTATACACAAGATATATACAGAGGATGGGAGATAATCTCAGAGGAGAAGGCTGAAAAGGGGGGGGTGTTATGGGGAGCAAGAAGGGTCTCTTGCAAAAAGATGGGATTTGAGATGAATTTGGAATGAGGCCAAGGAAATAATAGGGAAGAAGTAAAGATGGAGAACATTCCAGTAATAGTGAAAAGCCAGTGAAAAGGCATGGTAACAGAAGACATGGTGTATCTGTAGAGGAACAGCAAGGAAACCATTGTGACTGGATCAAAGAGTATGAGGGTGGTGGCGTAATCTGATCAGCATTTTTAAACAGCCTACTTTGTGTAAGGCATTATACCAGTGCAGATACAAAAACCAAATAAAAAATAATCCACAACATTAAGAAACTTTTATTCTACTTGTTAGATGTTAGGGAGAAGTATGGCTAGAATAAATAGCTAAATGTACACAAGATAATTTGAGGAAGAGGGAGGCAACACTAACAAATGGGGAATCAAGTAAGGATTGCCACAGGAGGTGATACATGAAAGGAACCTAGAAAAAAGCAAGACTAAATTATAAAACTTTGAAAAGAGTGGTTGGTTTCAGGAATGGGGGACAGCCTGAGCAAAGGGACAAGGAGATGGGAGATGAAATTCTGAGACCAGACAGCAGAGAATAGGCCAGTGTGACTGCACTATAGAGTGGGTAAAGGAGCATCATATGAAATAAGCCTGAAAAGATAGACTGGAACTAGGTTACATAGGGAGGATTTTAAAAGCCAATTTCTTAACAACTGGAGCTGTCCAAGAGCTGAATGGGCTTGAGAGATAGTGACTTCATCATTGTCACTGAAGGTCTTTGGAAACTGGCTAAACTCTAATTGGTGGAAGTTATAGACAGACTTTATGACTTCTGGAGGAGTTGGGCTTGATGGCCTCAGAAGTCCCTTCTAAATTTAGTTTTGTGATTGTATTTCACAGGAAAGGCTCTTTGTAAACTTTAAAGTGCTCTATAAATGTGAGTTATAATTCATAGTTCATCTCTGTGCACTAATGGGATAGTTGTATTTTAAACAGTGTAAATAGCCACAGTAAAAGTAATTAGCATAGCAAAGCAGGGGCTCTTTGGAGTACAATTCATAGGAGATTTGCACAATGGAAATATCACTTTCTACAAGTGCTTACTCTTGGGAAAGATTAAAGCTTTCTGAAGAAAGCAAATGCCCATAGATACCTGAGCTTCCATACTACCCAACCCTCGACCTTCTTTACAATATGTTTTCTTTCCTATTATACTACCTTCTTGTGAATACATACAGAATAGTTCCCAGGGAGGCAGTTCAGGGAACAAGACGAAGAATTACATTGGCAAGCTTCAAAATTCACGTACAAAAATCTCACAAGGTAAGAAACATTTCCCCAACAAATCTTTGCATCCTTCACACAAGATTATCCAAAGTTATAGAAAGAGGAAGAATTGAAAAGAATATACTCATTATTCATGCTTCAGTGGCCTTGGGCCTGGCCACTACTTTTGTAGGACTACTGTTCCTATCTTTCACAAGAGATGGGACTTTAGGAATGATCCATTCAGGTAGGTGACCCAAAAGTCAGCATCCATTTCTGAGGTTAATTCTTTGTATTCCCAAAGATGCCAGGTTATTGGTTATTGTTTAGAAATTGAATGTACAGAACAATAATAATTATAAGTATAAACTCTTCATTTTATTTAAAGGTTTGCTGTAACGATTGCAACCAAGCATTACATTTTATAAAGAGTGTTGGTCTTGTATGAATTCTTGTATGGACTTGTATTCAAGTGCTGGTGCTATGTGATGATAAGAAAAACCATTTAACATCTCTGAAACTCAGTTTCCTCATCTGCAGAATAAGAATAAAAACATCTGCATTAATCACCTGAAAGAACTATTTTAAATAAAGTACTATATAATAAGAGATGACATTTAAGTAGTAACTTAAGGTTTCCAAAGTGCTTTAAAGATATCATCTCTTGTGCCTCAGGTGACTCCCTAGGACATACCAACTAAATATTAGATGGCTTGAGGAGAGAGTTCCCCATATTGAAGAAATCATAGATTTTTTCATTTTGTCTAGGGTATCACAAATGGATGAGTGTCCAGATATCCACATTTTATCCGTGTCTTGCATTTTGGTTTATTTGTCACATGTACAGATTAATATGTACACATTTGCATACACAAATACACTTAATACATATATGAATGCATATATAACATATGTGCCTATGTATACATGCAAGTTGTATTATATAAATAAGTGCATTACATGTAAGCCTACATAAATGTGGATATGTATATGTGTGTATATATATTGTATGTGTATATAATGTAAATGAAAACAAAAGTGGAGGTAGAGGTGCAGAATGATGGCCCTCAGAGTCATCAAAACCTGAATTTAAGTCTTACCTGACATAAAATGACTATATGACCCAGAGAAAGTCATTTAACTTCCCAGTATGCTTGGCAACTCTTATCTAAGACTATAAATTACAGAAAAGTCACGAATTTATATTATTAGAGGAAACTTTTCTTGCATGGAAGTTCTCTGTAACCAAGAAATCATAGCTTTGGACCACTCCCTAAAATGTATAATTTAAAAAAAAATAGGATGCTCTTTGTCAGTGAATAAATGACCTGAATATTGGGTTATATTTCCAACTGGTGTTTGGTGAGCCATCCACATGCTGTGAACCAGACCAATAGTATGTTTGTAGAAATGAAGATCTGGGGTAGAGGCACAGTAGAATGGAACTTTTCCACCTGATGAAGTTAACTAGGTCAAATGAACACCGAAATGACAAACAGTTTTATGAGCCTTGTGCTTAACCTTCCTGAACTGAATGACCAAGAGGGCATTATAGATAACATTTTACAAAGGAAAAATGTGTTTCTTCCATATGCTCTGTACATGTAATATAATGTGTCATTTGGATCATGACTGGCCAGGCCTATGACGGCACATAGTGATGCTTTTTAACCTCACAGCTGGAAAGATGTTTTTTACTCCAATTGAGCCATACCATCTCTGATTACTTCATCCCAACACTATTTGTCTCCTGCTGTTATTTTTAAACTATCAACTTCCATATTACCAAGCTTGAAATAGTGTTTCTGTGTGCCCTTGAAAATGGTTTCTCTGCTGGGGTTGTGAATGAGAAATATGCATATATGTGGCAGGCAACATTTGTCCCTCAAATGCTTCTGAGAATCTACTATGATTCCAATGAAATGACTATCAGAAATTTTATATGGATATCTTATCCAATCAGAGCATCCCCAAGCTGAGACAGTGACACCACTGCATACAAGTTCTGATATGCAGGACATCTGAATGAGTAGCCTCTCAAAAGCCCTTTAATATTTGGCAAGAAGTGTTTATGAAGCTGCTTTGGGTTTTTTTTATGAGTGATAGGCAGGAAAGACTTCAGCTGTACAGACCCCACTTTTTGCATCTGCATTACAAAATGCCCAAGGCAGTACTTTGTTCTCATCTGGACTCTCCAACTCTCCCTTTAAATGTGTATTCAAATATGCTAATGTCCCTTCACATCTGCTTTGCTTTGGTGTCCAGAGAAGTGCTTGCATAATGTGTCACTTTATTTTCAAAGCACTTTCAAAGGACTGTGTGAATTGAAACAAATAAAATGACTTGGCTGGGTAGTTAGTAATACACCAATTGGCCCATCCATTAGACAAGTCCTATGGTAGCTGTAAGGGGAATACTAGAAATTTACCCAGACATATACATTTGGAGCAGTTCAGCTCAGAAAGGTTCCCTATGCTTTATGCTTTAGAATTTACTGTGCTCCTTCTCCTTTTCTTTCAATAGTAACCAAGTATTACAAGGAAGGTAGACATGTAAAAGGAATGTCATCTGGTTTCATGTCAGCAGGAAAAATGGAAAATTGAGTTCATTTAAAAGTTCTTTGGTCATTGAAAAGAAACTCTCATTCATCTATGCTAAATCTTATGAGCACTAGTAGGTTCCTGTGCAACATTTGCTATGCACATTTAGTAACTTCTCTGGACATACCCTTATTTTCTGCAAATTTATCAGGAGCTTAAGTTTAATTCTATGTTTGTATTTTCTTATTGAAGTCACCTAATAATCCCACATAATATTAAATACTAGAGCAACATAAACCCAAGATGGGACAATGCAAAGAATCTTCTTCTATTAAGCAAATTATTAATAACCTGGGAAAAATCAGTCTAGAAAAATTAAAATCACCTTCTGTTCCTTTAAAATGTCTGTCTCTGTAAGTGACCTTAAGCTCCTTTAAAACAATTAAATATTCAAATATTTGTCTGCAAAATTTTATAGCATGTTCAGATAGTGATAAAAATGTAGTCATATATAGTTTCCATATTTCTGGGTGTAAGTCTAATGTTGTTACTATTAACATTCCTCTCCCTTTATGGCCTTTGAGTCATGCAGGGTCAAGGTCTCAAAACTAGTCATAAAAACTAGTGACTGCTATTCATGCTAAGATAATAACCCTTTCTTTAAAACAACTTCCAATAAATTTCATTATAAACAGTTATTAAAAGGGTTAAAAACCTATTAAATGTTAAAGAATTTTCCCGACTCAAACTTCTAATAAAGAAATAGAATAGGCTTTCTTTCTGAATTATTTAAATCTTTACTGACTGTGCATTGAACCATGAAATTAGAAAAGTGTTATTAGAAGTGTTCCCTGGTTTTTAGGAAAGTTGGAGCAGAGAATGTATCAAACTATAGTCTTTAACTATACTAGTTAAAGCAATGGGTTTTTAATCCCAAATATATGGTTTCTGCTGATATAAAGGGGTCATAATTAAAATTTTGTCCTGCAACTTGGAGATAATAAAAATTATTATTACAGGAACATACATATTCATTTAGCATATTTCAGCTGTATGTTCTAATTTTCATTTGGACAAATATCTTCAATTTTTGTTTGATCTGGCAAAGTCCACTAATGTGGACATTCTCAGCAAACAATTAGACTTTTAATAGTGACTCATTTTAAAGTGTTAATAGCTAATAAATTGAATTATCTGTCTTTAAGTGTCTAATTCCTACAGGGTCAGTGGCAGGTAGAGGTTGAAGGCAAACAATGGAGGACATAAATGATTATATAATTCAGTAAGAGTGAATCTGGGACAACTAACTTAATATTGCAATAAGTAATGGAATACATTATTCCCCATCATAATCTAGTTTACTGATTGGAGCAACTGTCTATTTGGCAACCTATTAAAGTAGGCTATGACCAATCACTTCATTTTCTTTTGACTTACTCCAGGACTAAATTCTGAATTCTTACTCCTTTCTAACCCTGAGTCTCCTCTGCTGCTTTTGGGTATTATGTCTGTGGGAACACCTGGTGTTTAGAATAGCAGAAATCTAGAATAAAAGGATTCCAATATGATGATACCACTGCCAGGTCATCTGAATGAAACAGGCTGATAATACCAAAGTTCATAACATCAGAATAGGATGATATTAGACAAATGGAAACGACTGTTTAATGTAACTCTTGGGACTATTGTGATTTCTGTCATGGGGCAATCAATCAATAAGAACTCAACTTGCTGCTGAGGGAGAAGAAAGGAATAAATGCAATGAAACACCTACTATGTGCTAGGCCCTTGGCGTATAAGTATAAAAGTGAATCACTTTTAGAGGGAGTCAGCATCTACAGAAATAAGCTTTATGGAGTGAGGAGAGGAGCAGACTTACGAAGAATTCACTGTGGTCAAAGTCAGCAGCCATTTATTAGGCACCTACTGTTTGTCAGACATTGATCTAAGTAAGCACTGAAGATACAAAAGGAAAATCAACAACAACCACAACACTAAATTGTCTCTGCCCTCAAAGTCCTCACAGTCTAACAGGGGAAACAACTTGGAAACAAATACATATACAAATCAGATGAAGGATAATCAGTAGAATTTCCACGAGAAGAAATATTTGTTCTGGACCCACATTGAAGTATTTACAATTTGGGATATTGTGCATGTCAGTCATCCTCTGCTCTGGGCCCTTGCAAAATGCATGTATAAGCAGAGGGTCCCAGCTGGTTCCCATAGACCCTATCACCTTGGCAGTGTTGAAGACGACTGACGGCTAAGCAAGAATAACTGTCAACTTCGCCGGGTTAAAAGGAGAAGTAGCTTTCACTCTCATTCTTTCTTTCCCTGTTTTAAATGTGTAGCCTAGGACTCTGAACTTCCCTATCATTCTTACACTGAGGGCTTGGATTCCTCTCTTTTCCCTCAGCAGTAAGTCCCCAGCTGCCTCTTCTTCTTTATGTTTCTTTCCCGGAGAATAGTGGATTTACATAGTAATTCAAGAATGGGTGTTTCACTCTCCTCAGCTGCTAGATTATGAGGCAAAAGTATATAGGCATTGAGAGGTGTGGGTCCTGGATGCTCAACTAAGATCTCATTTAAGGAGACTGCCATAGCTGAGCCACTAGAGGCTGCCTAACCAGAAGACGTGGACCTTGAGGGAACTGCTGAGGGGCCAGGATAGACTGAAGTGAAAATGAAATCTGGTTAGCACTACCAGGAGGTGATGGACTTCTGAGTCCTTTGAGTACCTCAAGTGGTTTTTTGTATTTGTTCATAGGCTCTTGTATATTGTGATATATTACTGTTTCATGTTTTAAGTATTTGTCAATATGTACTTAACAAGTCTTTTTTATTTTAAGAACTTCATTTGTGAAAGAAGAACTACAGTAAACAGCTTTACTATATCTGATATCTCCTACTATGTACAAGTCAATTTTCTAGAAAGAAGCCTGTTAGTTCCTTTGGAAGACTCCAGAAACTGGCAAGTTAAACTTTGTTTTAAAGATTTTCTCTAGACTTCTACTATGGATGGGGGTGTAATGAGCCAAAGAATATGAGAATAGGCTTGATATGAGGTAATGGGAGAGGGCACTTACAGTTGGAAGTATTAGGAAATGCTTCTTGGAGAAAATAGAGCATATATTGAGTCTTGAAGGAAACTTGTGAGATAAATTTAAGAGGCAAAGGCAAGAAGGGAGTGCACCCCAGGCACTGAGAACAGAAACAGAGCACCATATAGGAAGAACACTAAGTTGGCCAATCTGACTGAACTACAGAGTACATGAAGAGAGAAAAATAGGAAAATTAGGCTGGGGTTTGGTGGAGAAAAGCTCTATGTGACAGTTAATATTTCCTTGGAGAGCTAATAGGAAGCCAGTGGATTTCACTGAGTAGGGTAGTGACATAATTATATTTGTGCTTTATATTCTCTTAAAAATGATGAATAACAGCATGAAGATAGGTCTCTAATACAATCTAGACTAGGAGCAGTGATTGGGATAAAGTCATAGGAACCATGGCTATCACAAGTGGAAATGAGATGAAGTTGAGGGGAATAGCTAACATTTGGAATGAGAGACGATTCAAAGAGATCTCAATAATCTGAAATGAGAAAGGTAAATTTAAATAGGAATTAATGTAACATTTTACATTTTGACTAAAAAAAACCCCACAAGTACAGTATGAGGGAGGCAAGGCTAGACAACAATTCTTGTGGAAAAGAGTTAATAGATTAAGTGGGTGGCAAGAAAAAACAGCCACACTCTTCATAAAATGCTATGGGAGCCAAGAAAACAACATCAGGCCCTACATTAAGAGAGGTAGAGTGTCCAAAACCATTTAGGTGATCCTTCCAATGCACTTTCCCCCTGATCAGATCACATCTGGAGAGTTAAGGGTATCATATTTTAGGAAAGATGTTGAAAAGCTGGAGATCCTGTCATATGAACATTGGTTGAAAGACTTGGTGATGTTTAGCCTGAATAAAAGAAAACTGGATGGGGAATGGGGCACCATAGTTGTGTTCAAGTATTTGAAGGGGTGTCATGTGGAAGAGAGATTAGATGTGTGAAGGATATGGCTGCTTTTAGACTTGGTTTCTATGACCCCAAAGGGCAGAACTAAAAGCAACTGGGGGAAGCTACAGAGAAGGAGATTTGGTCCATATGTAAGGAAAAATTCCTAACAATGAGAGAGCATCAATCAAAGGCCAGATGACCCCTTACAAAGAATGCTACAGAAGGGATTCTTCCAAAGGTATAGTTTGGATGGGATTGTTTCTGAGGTCCCTTCAAGCTCAGAATTGCTGGGATTTCAGTAAACAGAAGAAATTAAAATAGAATCATTATTCATGTTTTCCTGTAAAATATATATGGAATCAGTTTGACCTTGAATAAAAATAATTGCACCAAGCAATTAGGTCACTATATATATATATACATATACATATACACATATGGAATGCAAATTAAAAACAATCAAAATACGTAAGAGTTTGGGAGCTAGCAATTTGTTAGGCAAGCATTTTGTGCTTTCAGGCATGGAGTATATACAAAATATATCTATGGTTTTGTTGTTTTGAAATGATAGGATGGAGAACCTCCATCACTGAGATACCATAACATTTGAGAGGATATTTTCCAATGTGGAGTACTTTTTTTTTGTAATTCTCAATCACTGATTACCTTGTGTTATAAATATGTGGTACATTTCTTAGATGGCCCTTCCTCAGGAAAACATAAGCTTCTGGAGAGCAAGAATGTTTTCTTTTGTATCTTTAAATTCCTAGTACCCAACAGAGTGTATTGCACATAGTAGGAACTTATTAAATGATATTTAAATTAATCTAAATTAATTTAATCTATTGAATTTAGAAAATTAAATTAGATTAAAATTTGAATGAAAACTTCCTGAATTCATTATTCTAGTGAGAAGCAATGATATTTATCAAGTGACCCAAGACTTAATATTAAATTATAGAATATCCTAGTACCTGCAAATGTATTTCTAATTTTCATAACTTTGATCAATACAATGAGGAACCATGAGTGACTCTAGAGGACTGATGGAAGCATACTTAGTCCTTCCTGGAAGAAATATGATAGACTACAGGTTCAAAAAGAGAAATGAAATTTTGGATATGGCCTATGTTTATAGTTATTTTACTCTTCTGTGGTTAAAGCCAGGGAGGGTGCTCTATTTATCTACCTACCTACCTGCCTATTTTTGGGAGAGAGGAGTTTAGGGATAGCGATCCTCAAAAGAAGGTCATTAAATGCACAGAAGGGAATAGAAGACAGTTCAGAGGGAGAGACAGACTAGTAGGACAACTTTGAAATGAACTATTGAATTTGCTATAAACCCTTAAAAAAAATCAAGCTTTCCCACTTTTTCCATATTTAAAATATTTCAATGACCCTATTTTGAATGAAATAGAATATTAATGTATCATGAAAAATGATGAAGGGGATGGTTTAAGAGAAACTTGGGATTCTGAAATGAGGCAAATTGAAGGGAAGAGAATTAAGAGAGAAATTTATACATAACAACAGCATTATCAAATGAACAAATCTGAAAGACTTGAAGATTGTTAATTAATGCAATGATCCCAGAGGACTGATGAGGAATACTTACCCATGCCTGACAGAGAAGCAATGGACAAAATATACAGAACGAGACAAAATTTGTGGATGTGGCAACAGCGGAATTTTATTTTTGCTTGACTATGGCATATTTGTTATAAAGATATTTTTCTTTTTTCCCCCACTGGTGGGGGAGTGGGTAAAGAAATGTGGGAGAGAGAAAATAAATATTTATTTAAAAAATTAATTAAAGAAAAATGCAAGCTGTACCTAACAGACTTACAGTTTTGTAAGCCATCCTTTCTTCTGCTCATTGTGAATGGAAATATTCATTATCTTCCAAGGTCAGAATAATAAAAAATAAAAATAAAACAAATATGGGTCTAATGTTGCAAAACAATTCAGCTTTCTTCACTGAGTCCTAAAATACCTTTGTTAATGCATTACTACTAGCCTGTGTCTTGCTTTAGCCAAGAATGTGGCTGATTTTAGCCTGAATTTGCACGTAACCACCAACAAACATTTTGGTCAACATTTTTATTTTCATTTCAGTGTATGGCTACATGACAGCACCAAAAATGTTTTTAAGGATAATAAAATGTTCTTGTGGCTAGCTTTTTCTGGGCCTTTAGCAAGTTGTAGACCATCCTAGGAGTGTTTAAGTGAAAGTACTTTGTGCTTAGTACTGAGTTAAGTGCTGTATTTACAGAGCCATAAATTCCTGTCCCAAAGGCCAAAGAGTGGTGTTTGCATGTTCGTTGCTCCACCTGCGAGGAAGTTCCATTTCCTAACTAATCAGGCAGCAAAGCCCAGGAGTACAAGCCAGAGGAACAAACAGAAAACTGGTCAGACTAGTTTGTTGAAAAGATAGTAGAGGTGGTACATTTTGCCAAAGCTGAATTGAAATATTTTGGATATCTTAGCAGCTACTGAAAACTAGCTCTACAAGGTGTTCTCTGAGTCTCCCTTACCCCAATATAGGATATTATTAGGCTCTTATTGTAGATGCAGTCTTTTAAGAAGTTTGTTTTTCGACTTCTTAGCATAGATTTGAATCTACATTTTTATTCTCCCCCCTCACTACAATACCAGTGAAAGCAATTTTCTGTTTATTGGGCAAACTGAGGGTTTTCCCATCTGTTTTCACTTCTGAAGTAATAGAGAACTAGGGCAACTGTTGGGATATTGTTCTTAAAAACATAGAGAAGGAAAAAAAGCCTGTGTGTGGACAATCTCCAAGTAAAATCCTAAGCTTCTTAAATATCTTACAAAGTACATCAATGAGTTTCTGCAAAAAAATGTTTTGTTTTTTTTTTTGCTGTGAACAAATGTATTTATTTGATGCCCCTTAATGAAGTTCTACTACACAGCGGATATGATTTGAGTTCTCAAAAGGTCATAGGAGAAGAACATATGTTTTGGAAGATCCTACAAATTTGGAACAGGATTGAGTGTAGACCAGGACACAGGATGCCCATGCCTATCATCTTAAGACCTGTGAAGTTAACTAAAGTGAGACAAATTGCCAGAAGGTTAATGACTTTTGTGAGGGTTGCATAAATTTAAAGCCATGAAGACCCTGTGTTAGGACTAAATCTTTTTCATATCAATTCTACAAGCATTTCTGAAGTATCTACTGTGTGGGAAGTGCTTTAGAAAGATTTCATTTTACCCTCACAACAACTTTATTACCCTCACTTTACGGTCAAGGAAACTGAAGCAACAGAGGTTAAGTGACTTGCCCAATGTCATACAATTACTGAGAAACTGAGGGTGAATTTCAATTCAAGTCTTCCTGACTCCAGGTTCAGAGCTCTATTCACTGTGCTACCAGCTGGCTTTTTGAGATGCAATTGTAAAAAAAAAAAAGTTTCTGGATTTAAAGAATTTTACAATTTACTAAAATAAATAACAAAGACAGGGATAAGGATGATAAGAGGAAAACTGAGGAGAGAAATAACTGGTGTCTAGCGTAGTGTCTAGACACTATAGTGTGTAGTTTGGGGAATAGCTTGTGTCCCAATTTGGCTAAAATTTAGATTTTCTATATGGGTATAAAATTTATGTATATGAAATGAGTGCAAAAGGGTAAATGAGAACCAGAGTGTGGACCACTTAAAAAGCCAGCTTCTTGTCTTCTGGGCAATGAGGAGCCACTGGTGGAAAAAATATCCACATTTATAAAAATCACAAATTTTTAAATGGTGAATAAATGAGAATGATGTTGGCATGCTTCAGAAAGAGAAATGGGTTATCCCAGGATAAGATTTTGGATATTGAGGAGACTCCTTGACCAAGAAAAGTAAGATTGTGATTGCCATATACGATACAATGTGATATACAAAGTATATAATGGAATTATGTGGATGGTGGCCTTTATTTTTTAAAAAGTGCTTTTTTTGGTGGTGCTATATGAATATCATTCATAGAATTCCATTTAAGTTGAGAATCACCCAATGAACAATGGAGAGGCTCATGGCAGGCATAAGTAGGTGATAATAAGTTGCAAATGAAGGATTTCACAGGAGAAATAGCATAATGTCACCAGAGAAATATGGAATGGAAAAAAATGGGTTGATCATGTATGGAAAATGATTGAGAAATAGAAGAGATGAAGCTCAAGGGTTCTTAACTATTTTGTGTCTTTGGCCCCTTTGTCAGTATGGTGAAGTTTATGAATTCTTCAGAATGATGTTTTTGAATGCCTAAAATAAAACACACAGACAACAAAGGAAACCAATCATAGTGAAATATAGTTGTCAAAATATTTTAAAAGCTTTTGGACCCCCAGGTTAAGAACACATGACTAGATGAATCATCACAAGCATTCCTTCTACCTCTAGATCTATTACCTTTCCTTTTTGTTTCAACACTCATTTCTGAGAGTCTTCTAGGAATTCAAAAATCCACTTAGATGCTTCAGTAAATGTCTCATAATGAACATAATTTAAAATTTAATGTTTAGTAGCCGAGGATCTTGCACTGCTTTCAGAGCATCATTTTGAACCTCAAACACCGTTTCTAGTACTATGGTTGTAGGTCAGAGGACCATGAGATTTAGCTATAGATGATAGGTTACAGAGCTTATATAGTCCAATTCCCTAATTTGTAGATGAAAAAACAGAGGCCTAAGCATCAGTACACGATTTTCCAAGAGATACAAAAATAATAAGGAGTAAAGCTCAGCTTTGAACTAAGGTAACAAAAAGCCCAAATCTACTATCCCTACTACTGTACCATATTGCCTTTCTCCTAAACCTGGGTTAAATTTGTGCTGACCTCAATTTATAACTTATAAATTTCTTAAAAAACAAAACAAAATAAACACAACTCCCTTAATCTCTGAGCTCACTTGGTTTTCTTGATATTTGATTCTCTTCTTTACAAATGAAAGGTAATACAAAAATTCGAGCTGATTAAAAGCTTTTGTTACTTGGGTTCTGTTAATAGTTTTGTGTGTGTGTGTGTGTGTGTGTGTGTGTGTGTGTGTGTGTGTGTGTGTGTGTGTCTGTTAGGATATAACCTTTGATGTCCTCACATCTGAACACAATTAATTATTATAACATTCATCATATGAAAACAAAGAAAATATCCACTCTCCTTACAAAGGAATGACTTTGCTTAAAACATCATAACTTAGTGATAAATTTTCAAGATCATCAATGAGGAACAATTATCTATTTTTAGTTATATTACTACGGTATTAATTGCCACACTGATATATTTATAAATGTCTTGCTTCTAAACTAAAGGCTAATTTTTACTTGGTTTGAGGACAACGGTTGCGTATTTTTAAAAGTAAATTATTTCAAGGTTTGCATAATTATTGTGTAAATTTCACCTCAACCACCTCAATGGCAAGAAAAATGGAACACATTACCAAGATTATTTTATGAGTACTTCTTATTCGTCATGTAAAAATTAATGGAAATTAAGTTGCTGTAAATGAATGAATACCAAGACTGGCAAAAATTTGGTATCAATACTTGACTTCCAAGATCTTGCACAATCTAGCTATGATGTATTTTGCAAGCCTCATCTCTGCAACCAAACTCATCATTTCCCAAATGCATTCTGGACCTACCTACTTTATTCCATGCTTTTCCCTATATTGGACATTTGTTCCTCTGCCACTGGGCCCTTCTCTGCTCGTTTACATTATAACTATCCTTCAATGCCTTGCAACACTTGGTAAATGTTTGTTGAAAGTCTAACTCAATGACACTTTCAAATAAAGGGTGGATCAAACACCAACTACATATTTTTCATTTGTATACATCTGATCATCTCTACCGTATTACAAGTTCCTTGAGGCAAATAGCTAGGTCTAATTTAACTTGCTATTTCTCCAATGCTTAGCTCACTGAAATTGTAAACAGCAGTAATTTAATAAATTTTTAATGAGTAAACAAATCAATGAATGAGCAGATCTTTATTTGGGTCATACTTTTATTCTTCAAGTTTTTCCTTTTACTAAGCAGAGCCATGAAATGTTTTCAGTCTGGGAAACTTTTTCTTTTTTATGTAAAAATGCCATGCCATGCCTTTAAAACAACAAATTGTCAGAATGGATCCATTTTTGTGAGTATGAGTTTGTTATTAATTCATTAAATATTTACTGATATTAACAACTATATTTCACCACATTCCCAGCATTGTGAACCCAAATAACAAGAAACCTAATACCACAGTTAAATATTGTGGCTTTTAAAAAATGTTAAACACGTGTGTTACTGCAAGGCAAGATATTTCTTGTAAGTTACAAAAAAAAAATTCTCTTTGCTCTTGGGGAAAAATGTGGTTTAATGATATGGTAATAAGTTCACAGTTCCTCAGCACTGTATCTACAATTTGTGTCTAAAACATATTTAATATCTCTAGCATAATTATATGACCACAAGATGCCAACTCCAATAATGTATTTTTGAAATGGGAAAAATCTCAATTACTTTGATGGATTGTAAGGAAAAGAGAGACACTTTTAGCATTAAAGTTTAGTGCCTATTATGAGGGAACAGCAAAGAATGGCTGCCCTGCAGTTTTAAAATTTAAGATCACCTGATCATTTTTCTTCATCTACATTTCTAAATGCTAATGTGACTTTTCTAGTAAGGCTTGATTTCTTAGAGAAAAATATTCTTAGAAATGGCAGAATACAAAAACTTCTGAAGAAAAGTAATATTTTCTCCTAGTCAGAACATCTTTCTTCTTCCTTAGAACATTTATATTGTTAAAAAATTTTTTTTACAGTCCCTGTTTCTTCCTGATTTAACAGAGGTTGGAGTATTTTTTTTTCATTTGAGGCACATACTTTTGCCCTGTTTTCCAAATATAGCTTTTCAATTTTGTTCATCATGTAATTCACAGGAAGGCAGGGTAACATAGTGGATAGGGAATTGGCATTGCAATCAGGAAGCCTTGATTTTGAATTCCACCTCAGCTGCTAGTGTGTAGCCTTGGGCAAGTCACTTAACCTCTCTATGTGTATGTGTAACAGAACTGTAAGTTATAGAGGAGTTGATTTCAAGAAACAAGTTATTGTAATATTTTTTAGATAAAAATGTCTTGGGGAAGAAGTGAAAGAGGATGAGAAATGATTTGACAAAATTTGAAGAGATCATATGTGGAGACCTGATAAAAGGAACTTTTTATGAAAGTTTTATTCAGTCTTTAAACACAGTTTTACCATACTTTGGCAATAAGTTAGTTATGACTATGAGAAATATTTCCTTGTCAAGGAAGATTCAAGTAGTGTCAGACCACATGTAGTTGTGAGCAAGATCTTCACCTTTTCAAACTTGTTATCTCTTGTTTCTGAACTTGTGGATGTTAGTTTACAAATTATGAGTGAAAATTTAAGGTGGTGACCAAGATGGCAGAGGAAGACAGGGACTTGCTTGAGATCTCCCCCAAACCTATGAATACCTATAAAAATTGACTCTAAAAAAATTTTAGAGCAGCAAGACCCACAGAAAGACAGAGTGAAACAAATTGCCAGCCCAAGACAACCTGGAAGGTCAACAGGAAAGGTCTGTTGCACCCAACTTGGGAGGTAAGCATGGGCCAGTGTAAGCCACTCTAGCACAGACAGGCCCAGAGTACAGGCTTCAGGGGACTGAATCACAGGTAGTTATAGTGGTTTCCACAAATACCAAAGACAACTTAAAAAGTCAGTAGGAAAGGTCCGTCAGACTTGGATGAGGGAGGAGCATGGTCTGGCCCTGGTCCCAGTACAGGCCCCAGGATAGTGGTGGCTGCTTAAAAGCTCTCAGTCCACAGATGGTGAGGGTATAGAACAACTGGTCAGAAGGAGATTACAGGGATCTCTTTGCTGGCACTGAGGCAGGACTCTGTTGCTTTGCCCATATTTGGATGTGGATGGCAGCCTGGGGTGGCAATTTTGGGGAGAGCAGGAACACTAACATAGCAGAGCTTGTGGCAGCAGTGGAGAGGAAACCCTCCTCAGAGTTCCAGGGCAGAAAAGAGTGCTTGTGGTCACTCACAAACCAAAGCATAGGCCAGGAGAGGAGTAAACACCTCTCCTTAGATCATACCACCTTAGAAGAACTGAAAACTTACAGGTCCCTAGAAGTATTTCTGAAAACAGCTGCACAGCACTGAAAGCTGAGTTTGGGACAGGATGCCCTTGATACTGGAAATAGAGCGCTACCTTAACAAAGAGTTAAAAAGTCAAATAATTGTCTGGGAAAATGAACAAACAGTAGGAAAAAAAAACAACCCTCAGACTACAGAAACTTACTTTGGTAACAAGAAAGATCAAAACATACACTCAGAAGAAAAGTCAAAAAGTCAAAGTTCCTTCATCCAAAGTCTCCAAGAAAAATATGAATTGGTTTCAGGCCATGGAAGAACTAAAAAAGAATTTCAAAAAGCAAATAAGAGAAGTAGATGGAAAAAATGGGAAGAGAAATGAAAGTAATGCAAGAAAATCAGGAAAATTGAGTCAACAGCTTGGTAAAAAATACTGAAGAAAATAATACCTTAAAAAACAGGCTAGATCAAATGGCAAAAATGGTCCAAAAAGCCAATGAAGAGAAGAATGCCTTAAAAAACAATTGGACAAATGGAAAAGGAGATTCAAAAGCTCAGAAGAAAATAATTCCTTAAAAATTAGAGCGGAGCAAACGGAAGCTAATGACTTTAAGAGAAATTGAGAAGTTATAAAATGAAAAAGAATGAAAAAATAGAAGACAATGTGAAATATCTCACTGGAAAAAAAAAACTGACCTGGAAAATAGATCCAGGAGAGATCATTAAAAAATGAACACTGTGATTTAAAAAAGCTTAGTCATCATCTTTAAAGAAATTATCAGGGAAAACTGCCCTGATATTCTAGAACCAGAGGGAAAAATAGAAATGGAAAGGATCCACCAATCATCTCTTGAAAGAGATCCCAAAAGGAAAAGTCCCAGGAATATCATAGCCAAATTCTAGAGTTCTAAGGTCAAGGAGAAAATATTGCAAGCAGACAGAAAGAAACAATTCAAGTGTTGTGGAAACACAATCAGGATAACACAAGATTTGGCAGCTTTAGAGGGCTTAGAATATTATATTCTGGAGGTTAAAAGAGCCAGGATTAAAACCAAGAATCATCTACCCAGCAAAATTGAGTGTAATCACTGAGAGGGAAAAATGGATATTCAATGATGTAAAGGAATTTAATGCATTCTTGAGAAAAATGAGAGCTAAATAGAAAAATTGACTTTCAAATACAAGACTCAAAGAAGCATTAAAAAGTAAACAGGAAAGAGAAATCATAAGGAACTTATTAAAATTGAACTGCTTATAATCCTACACGGAAAGATGATATTTGTAACTCATGAGACTTTTCTCATTATTAGGGAAGTTGGAAGGAATATAAACAGGGGCACAGGATG
The DNA here is from genome assembly GCA_028627135.1 of Pseudochirops cupreus. NCBI lineage: Eukaryota > Metazoa > Chordata > Mammalia > Diprotodontia > Pseudocheiridae > Pseudochirops > Pseudochirops cupreus. Next base: position 380,895,934 of record CM053580.1, on the reverse strand, counting down.
AGTTGAATATGAGGGGATGATATCTAAAAAATAAAATTAAGAGGTTAGAGAGGAATGTCCTGGGAGAAGGGGAAAGGGAGAAGTAAAATGTTGTAAATTATCTCACATAAAAGAGGCAAGGAAAAACTTTTACACTGGAAGGGAAGAGGGGGAGGTGAAAAGGAATGAGTGAACCTTACTCTCATCGAATTTGTCTTAAGGAGAGAATAACATACACACTCAATTGGGTATGGAAATCTATTTTACCCTATAGGAAAGTAGAGGGGAAAGCCATCAGGAAGGATAGAATGGAGGGCCTATGGGGGGGGGGGGGTAATTAGAAGCAAACATTTTTGAGGAGGAACAGGGTGAAAGGAGAGAATAGAATAAATGAGGGGTGGGATAGGATGGAGGGAAATATAGTTAGTCTTTCACAACATGACTATTATTGAAGTGTTTTGCATAATTACACATTTATAACCTATATTGAATTGCTCGCCTTCTCAAAGAGCATGGGTGGGGAGGGAGGAAAGGAGAAAATGTGGAACTCAAAGTTTTAAAAATGAATGTTAAAAATTGCTTTTACATGCAAATGAGAAATAAGATTCACAGGCAACGAGTTATAGAAATCTATGTTATCCTACAGGAAAATAGAAGGGGAAGAGCTAATAGAAGGGGGGGGGGGCAAATTGGGGGAAAGGGTAATCTGAAACTAAAAATACACAAATTTATTAAAAAAAAGAAAATTTAATGTGGCATAAGAATACATTTTTAAAATGTAGTTTTGTTTAAGAAAAACAAAACAAAACAATTGACCTCTGGCCAACAGAATCAGTCAGGATTAGGAGTACAATCTATGGTTTTGGACTAGAGAAAAGCTAGCAGGTTCATATAAGAAAGAAGTCTGTAGTCCCTCTACTTACAAATATTTTTCCATATCCTCCAAGAAATCCTTTCTTATGCCATATTACTTAAGCTTGTCATGTTATCTCATGTCTCTCTACTCTGTTCTCTTGATTTAGCTCCTACCTGTATGATTATTCCATCTCTCTTTTGATTTATATTTATCCATGTCAATTCTTTCTGTATTCTCCCATTTGGTAATCTCATCAAATTCAAGTGTTCAATGATAATTTCTGTGGAGAGGATTCTCAGATTTATATATCTAGCCCTAGTCTCTTTCCTGAACTCCAGTGCTCTATCACAAACTGCATCTTAGATATGTAGAACTGATGTTCTCTTGGCATCTGAAACTCACTGTGGCCAAAACAGAATTCATTGTTTCCCTCCAAACCCACTTCTCTCAACTTCCCAGCTATTACACTGTTATCCATCCCATCACCCAGATTCACAACTTCAGTGTAACTCTCAACCCCACATTCTTACTGATATAGCCAAGTCATTTGCAAAATACCTATTTCTACCACCACAACTTCTTTTACACATGTCTCTTTTTCTCTTTTCATAAAGCCTTCATCATAGTTCATGCACCTACCTCTCACCTGGGGGTAGCCCTCCAACTGGATTCTCTATCTCAGGTTTCTCCCCACTCCATTCCATCCCCCAAATAGTAAGTGATTTTCCCAAGTTTCTTTGAAAATTCAGCTTAAATTCTACTTTAGATAAGAGGCCTTTCTTGATCTTCATAACTGTTAGTGCTTTCCTCTCTTAGGCTACCTTCCATTTGAACTGTATGTATCTTTTGTGTATACATCATTTCTCCCATTAGTAATGTAAGCTCTTTGAAGAGAAGGAATGTTTTTGTTTTTTTCTTTGTATCCTCAAAAATTGCCACAGTTCCTGGCACATGATATGGGCTTAATAAATGGCTGTTTGATTTTCTGCTAAATTTCTAGAAAGAATTATGGTCACTCATTGCTTCTGCATCACTTAACCAGTCTTTCACTCTAAACTATCTCGCTTCCACATCTACCAACCTATTGAAACTACTCTGCTAATGACTGCCTAATCAGGAAATCCAATAACTTTTTTGTGGTCTTTATCTTTCTTGACTTCTTTTACAGAGTATGACAATGATGGTCACTCTTTCAAATACTCGATTAATGCCAGGCACTGTGCTAATCACCGGGGATACAAATAGAAGCAAAGGGAAAGACAGTCCCATTCTAATTGGGTGAGACAACACATAAAAGAAAGGTAGAGTTGGGCATAAGGTACACCCAGGAGGAGGTGTGATGGCAAAGTCAGAAGCACAGCCAGGAGAGGAATGAAGTCATCTTGGATCATTCCCCAAATAAAGGTACCGAAAGGAACTCACCAGTAAAGGAAGGGGATTAAACATGGATCACATTCTTCTGCCTTTGCTCTTCTTGTTTTTTATGCTTGGACTACATGCCATACTTTCCTCTAAATACCTATCTTCAAGATCTGGTTCAAATTCTGCCTTTTCCATGAAACCTTTCTTGAACCCTGTCTCTCTCCCTACCCAGAAGCAATTTTATCTTCCTCTGAAGTATCGTACACTTTTTATCTCTTTTAGTGACCCTTTCCATACTTGGACTTCCACGATAGTTATTCCGTCTACTTGTCTCATTCCTGCTTCAAGACTGTGAGCTTCCTGAGGGCAGAGACCATGTCTCACTCAACTTCATACTCCCTGAAGCACATATCCCCCTGACATATTAAATATAGTAGATGTGCAACAAATATTTGCTGAATTGAACATTTCATAATTCACAATTGGTATAAAAGAGTTAATGAAATGTCTTGAGCTAAAGTTATGACCCTGGCATGTATGAAGAAAGCTTGGCTTAGCACATTTGGTTACCCAGAGTCCTTCACATACTATGTCAACACATTTTGCTGTGTGGTCAAATATAAGATAGGGCCAACATCAATATAAAGCATTAAGCATTTCAGAATGTTGACAGAAGAAATTTATGAGTCAGGACAATAAATGGTAAAAAAATGATTTCTGAAGAAATGAAGACTGAAGGAGAGAACATGGAAGATGAATGTAAGAAAATGGCCATGGAGATGTTTTAGAATAAATTAACAGAAAACCTGGAAAACCCTGAGGATACATTTCATGATTCCAACAAATTCCCTCACTTAAACTTTCCGTGATAGATTCTTATTTCTGACATCTTATTCATGGATTTATAGATTCACCAAATTATAGAGCTGGGAGAGATAGTAGAGCCCATCTAATCACCTCATTGTACACATGATCAAATTAAGGTCCAGAAAGATTAAAGGGCTTTTTCAAAACAGAGCTAGAAACCATATGTCAGAGACAATAACAATAGCTAGCATTTATATAACAATTTAAAGTTTGTAAAGTATCTTACAGATATTATGTCATTTGATCTTCACAACAATCCTGGGAGGTAGGCAGTATTATTATTCCCATTTTACAGATAAGGAAACTGAGGTAGGTCACACAACTAGTAAATGTCTGAATCCAGATTTGAGCTCAAGTCTTCCTGGTTCCAGGTTTGGAGCTCTATCCACAGCACCTCCTAGATGCCCGAAAACAGTGCAATTAAAAGGGCTATGAAACCCAATGCTGAAAGTGACATATTCCTTTGTCAGGGTCAATTATCTTAACTTCTTTCTTATTAAAAAGAAAAACAGTTAAAGATTAGTTTTCCTGATGAAAGGAACATTAAAAGAAAAGTCTCAGTTCTTTATATCATTGATAACAAAATCATAGTTTTAACTCTTGTACTAGGTACTCCAGGAGAGAAAAGTGATTGAGTGATTGCACAACTGGTATTTAATCAGACATCTATTAGATGACCCAACATTTGCCCACTCAAAATGAACAAAGAAATCTGTTCATTGTATTGCACAGATAGTGCCCCACCCCTCCCATTTGTGAAATGTGACCAAGAGGAGGACATCAACTTCCCTACCTGGACTTCTACTTGCTTCCTGTAAAAATTCCTTTGTGCTGCCATTTGAAGGAAGCTCTCAAAGCAGTAGAGAAAACTTTTCCATTGGTCTTTTTCTCTCCTTAGTGTTCCTTCATGAGGTAGACTGTCTACTTGGTTGTTTAGTTGCCAGAAGTTCACTGAGAAGAGAGTGTTTCTACGCCATCATTTCTGTGAGTGCAGAGTCTAGGGATCCCCTGAATAACTTGTACTTTTGAAAGGAATATCCAACTTGAATGCCAGAAAGCTTTTCTCATCATGATGGATGAGGGTTTATTGTTGGCCAAGTGTGACAGGAGTTCTGGGCTATATCACTAATCATCCTAAAAGCTAACAAACTTCAGAGTGTTCATTTTACCTGGCTGGTGAATAGACTGTATTATACATGGCTTCTTGAGCTGGATTCCAGTTCTATTTTACTGCATCCTTAGAGTCCTAAAGATTTGTTAAAGCAGCACCCTGATCTATGACATCCTCCCACCCCCAAATTAGGCTCAGCATTCTTTTGATTTTTGAACTTAAAATATCCTACAACAAAGTATGAGCCTATATAAAAATAGGGAAGACCTGATTCCAAGACATGATTGAAAAATTTGTTCTGCGTTGGGGAAGGGAAGGTGTAAAAGGTATTTATTGTTCATTGAAAGTGTGTGTTTGAAAGAGGACACTGTCTGCTCATGAGACTTTTGTATTCACCAAGGTAATCTTGGCATCTGGATTTGCCTTAGCAGTGATATTTTGGAGCTAAGGTTATATAATTAGAGATAAAGGAAAGAGTTATACTTTATGTTTCTCTTCCTATGGAGAGGAAGGAATTTTTAGTTCAGAGAAATGACAGCATCTAGAAAATTATCTTTTGAAAGCTTTTCTTTTTAATTCACTTTATCCCAAAAACAAAAAAAATGAAAATGCTGTCTAGTTTAGATCTATGTTCTGATGCAACACTTTTCAGAGGAAAAGAAAAACTGTTTTTAAAAGTAACGCAAAGTATGGCGTCACAACATTGAGAAGTTTGAGAATGCTGGATTACTTAATGCTTGACTATCTTTGGCAAAGTGATTCCAGGATATTCTTGGGGATTGTGACTAACCATTTTTTCTGGAAGACCATGACTAAATATGGGCCAAGAACAAAAAGAAGAATCTATTCTTAGTTTCAGTTGGACTTCTTTTAACTGTGTTTTCTATTGACAAGTTTATCAAAGTATAACAAAGGATTATATGGAGAATTAGCATACTCCACATCCATAACCTTTTTTTCCAATCTTATCTCATAGAATCCTCTTCATACAGTCTATTTTTCCAGACAAACTGAACTAACTTTGTCAGTTTTAATGCTTGTCAAGACCTCTCCTATCTTTTGCTTTTGTCATCTCTATGCCTCAATTGAACTCCTTCTCTTGGGCTCTCCCTCCTAGTCTCTGCCTCCTAGCTCTGCTGGCTTCCTTCAATTATTAGGTAAATGTTCTGATAAGATCAGATCTGGAGAATTAGGTTTAATCTTGTACATCCCATTTTAATAAGGACGTTGATAAACTAGGAAACAATATATTGAAATAAATAAATTGAAGGACTATGAATTAATGACATGAGTATCATTTGAAGGAATTTGGGTTATTTAACATGAAAAAAAAAACCAGTGGGGGGGGGAGGGATTGTCACATGATCACTATCTTCAAGTATCTGAAAGGCTACCAAATCAAAAAAAAGTTTAGACTTCTATTTGGCACTAGAGCAAAGAACTAGGAGCAATGTATGAAAATTATGAAGAGATAGACTTAGTCTCAATAGCCAGAAAAGCTTTCTATTAGAGCTGTCCAAAAGTGAAAAGGGATTTCTCTGGAGGTGGTTAGAATGGGCTATTTCTGGAGGTAATTAGTTGACCTTTCTAGGAATTATTTAAACAGAGGCTAGATGATCACTTCTCAGGAATGTTATATATGCTAAGGATTCCTTTGGGCATTAGTTGAAGTATATGGCCATTGAAGTCCCTTCCAACTCCAAATTCTGGGATTCATGAGGTAGCTTTTTGGGGTAGCTCAGCAATTGTTTAAGATGTGCCCAGAAACCCTGAGGGTCTTCCCCTCTCAGATTGATTTTTCTTTTTTTGACTCGGTAAAAGAGGCCCATTCTTTTTCTCATTTCTTACTTAGCCTTAACCACCAAATGGGATTTGCCTCAGCCAAAGTGAGACCTGGGAAAGATGTTAGCTTAAAAGGGTCATGGTCTCTCACTGCATTGTGGTCATCTGCAGTCTTCCTTACTTATATCTTGCCACTGGACCCAAATTGCTGCAGAGGAAAAAGTGAGGCTGGTGGCTTTGCACAGCCCTGCCTCACTTAAACCCAATTGACTTGCAAGTCATGGAATCACCTTCCTGATGCTATGGTCCTCTTTGAGAACAAAGGACAAACAACAACAAAACCTCATATGTCTTGAGAAAACTTTTCTGGTCCCACTTAACAATAGTGTCTTCCTATGAAGACTATCTTCAATTTGTCAAATCTATATCTACATATTTACATCATATCTATCAGCTCCTGGGATACAAAGAAGTGCAAAAGCAACCCCTGCCCTCAAGTAGCTCACAATCTAAGAAACAACATAAATATGTACACGCACATTATAATACATGTGTGTATATATATATATATACATACATATACATACATACTACATATGCATATATGTGTATATGTTATACACATATGTTGCTTTTAGATTGTGTATAAATACTTTGTTGGATTATAAATGTAGACATCTGTATCTCTCTCTATATGTGTATGTGTGTATATGTACTTTTATTATTGTTGGTTTGTTGGCATAAAGTTGTTTTCCCCCATTAGACTGTGAGCTCCTCAGCCCACAGCAAGGACTTAATAAATACTTGCTGATAGTCTGTCTGTTTATCATCCTCATTTCTATCACAATTATTTGTGTACGTATCCCTTTTCTCTATTACAATGAAAGCCTCCTAAAGGCAGGCCCTGTGTCAAATTGAACTTTGTGTTCCCAGTATTTAGTATAATCCTTCAGATACAGGTGATTATTTAATCTTTAATAAATTAAATTGAATTTATAACCCATTTCAGGTATATTTACTGTTGTTTTGAGACTCAGCAGACTTAAACAAAATCCCTTTTACTGTTTGCCTTTGTCGCTTTTTTTATTTGTTTGTTTTTGTTTTGTTTTGTTTGAATAAAAGACCTAGAGTAGGCCTATTAAGACAGAAACCAGAGACAGTTTACCATGTATAGATTTAATTTCTTTTTTTTTTTTAACATGGCAGGAATGTAACAGTCTATTTGGATAAAGACTATGCTAATATTTTGGCAGTAAACTAAAGAAGGAAAGTGATGCTGAAAAATCTAAATACGTCAGTAGTATGAAACAAATATTTGGTGCCTATCATGTCACTATCCTTAAATGTTAAAAGTAAACAAAGATTAAACAGACCAGGTCATTGCCCTCATGAAGGTTTAGCACAAATAATTATAAATAATCATAATGTAAAATATATCTTACTGAGTGAATAAAACTGCTCCATGAGATCTTTGGGGTAGAGATGGGATAAACATCTAAGTATTAGGCAGGAAGATCAAGGAAATCAGGAGGTGGTAAGTGATCTGAGTTTTGAAGGAAGGATAGAATTTCCATAATTAGAAGATGGAGAGGGGGAAGTATGGGTGGTGGTTATGGGACAAGGAAGAGTGGCTAGGGCAGGCAGGTCACTCCAAACATAAGTAACAGTGAAAAAAGGGAAAAGGCACTATTACGGGAAAGCAGAACAAGGAAGGTGTAATTCACGAGCATGTAGATACTGCTGGGATATGGATAGGACATACTAAGTAGTCCAGCTTGCCAGGCTTGTGTAAGAAATGATAAAGCAAAGTGTACATTAAAGCTAGATTGAGAGGTATTAGAGGATTATAAAGGACTTTGAGTTTGGACCTGCCCCTTTACAAAATTTCTCATTTAGAGAGAAATGAATAGATTTCTTTTTCTTTTTCATCCCTAACACTCTCTGTCATCCAGTTTCCTATAAGTTGTGTCTGATCTCAAGGGCTTTCCCAGGCCAAAAAATTGGATACACCATCTGGCCTATGCTGGCTGACTTGGATGTGTTTTCATCTTGTAATGGTAAAACAACCAAGAGGCGAGTTTATCTTCTTTGTATGTAGGGGTGTGAAAAAGTAACAGTTTTTAACTTTTGTGGCTCTGCACTAGAATAACTCAAGTAAGAGACATTGTCATGTATTTGCTACTGTTTTTGTGGCTAAACTATAGCACTAGGCAAGTTAATTTTTTTTCTGCCTTAATCAACTAAATGGGCCCCAAAATTATGGCCTGAAAACAGTTAAAAACAACTCTCCAAAGCATTTATTTTTCCAATTTTGGGGGGAGGGGAAGGGGAAGAACCTTTATTATTATTCTTTGTGGATCTTTATAAACATGGACTTTGATGAATATAAATGTCATCTTCCATAATTCTTCACTTTGCTAGGATTTGTATAGATAAGATTGCAGGATGGATAAAAAAGTTTGATCAGCTCCATATCAGTAATTGGGGTGATAAGCTCTCTAAAGGCGATAATCTCAACAAGATACGACCATCTGATTGTTTTCTTTTATTGGAGTGTCAAACTTTCTTTTCAGTTCTGGTTTTTTCAGCAGGAATGTTTGAAAGTCCTCCACCTCATTGAATGACCATATTTTCCCCTGGAATACGATGCTCAATTTTGCGAGGTAGGTGATTCTTGGTTTTAATCCAAGCTCCCT
>CM053580.1:380818810-380886781 GCA_028627135.1 Pseudochirops cupreus | reverse complement strand
TCTGTTTCTATATTTTATCTATTTCTTTATCTATTCTCTATCTCTATATCTCTAACTAAATCTCTAGCTATCTCCGTATTCATATTTTTATCTGTCTTCTCTCTTTTTCTGTATCTATTTATCTCTAGCAAGGACTTCAAAGGTCATCTAGTCCAAATCACCTATTTTACAGATGAGGTCACTAAGGCCAGGGATGTTAAAGGGCTTGCCTAAGGTCACAAAGGTACTAAGTGTCAGAGATAGGATATGAACCTGGGTCCTTTGATCATTCAATATGCTTTTCATTCCACCTCACTGACAACAAAAGCATTTTGTAAGTCTTAAAATGGTGTATGAATACTAGTTATTGTCATTAGTAAGATGTTTTTCCCCACTGCATCATACTGCCTTCAAAAGACAATTGTATACAGGGATATTTAAAGTGAGCAGAGGGAATGTGATTGTTTAAGGAAGGAAGAAATAGTAGAGAGAAGAGAGGAAGACTAATGGTGCAGAATGCCCACAATGAGAGGCTTGGACAAGGAAGAAGAGCCAATAATGATGAGAGAGTAATCTGAGACACTTTAAAAAAGGGTACCAGGACAGTGCAGTGACCCAGCAACCAAGGGAAGAAAGAATTCCAAGAGGGAGGGGATAGACAACAGTCCCAAATGCTGCAAAAAAGTCAGGGATAAAGGTGACTGAGAAAAAGTCAATGGGGAACATAAAAAGAGCAGTTTTAGCAGAGTGGTGAAATCTAGATTACAATGAGTTAAGAAGGAAGTCTTAGACAACTGCTTCTGGGCACTGAGACTAAAAATTGAAAAGCTGGTACATGTCTGCTTTGGTAGAGTGAATTTCCTTACTGGGTAGGTCCTCATACCAGTGAAATTACAGGTCTGGTTCCCAGATCTCCAACCCTCCAAAGGGTATGTGGGTGGTGATAAAAGGGAGGCAATGAGTGTGGGCTATTCTTTCAACAAATCTGAAAATGAAGGAAAAGAGAGTCAAGGGAATTTAAGCACAGGGTAAATGAAAGGGCTGTTTGGTTTTTGTTACTGATGTTTTCTTGGATGAGGAGACCAGAATATTTTTGTAATCAGAGGTGAATGAAGAAAGGAATTAAAGATGCAAGAGAGAGGAAAATTGATAGCAAGAGGTAGGAGAAGATGGGATCAAAAGCATAGGATTTGTCTGGGAAAAGAGAGGTTTTTTTCTCAGGGATCTGGGAGGAGGAAGGTAGGAAGCATGGATACATCTTGAGGTAGAGACAAATGAGGATATACTACAGGTTTTATCTTCTGAATAAAGTAAGAAGATTGGGTATGTGTATGTGCATGGTGTGCGTGTGTGTGTGCATGTGTGTGTATATGTATGTAAACTTGAGGATTGGGGATGCATCAAATTAAACACAATTTTATAATAAGAAAGCACATCTTTGTTATAAATGCAATTAACACTACATACAGCAATGCTATTTCTGTTTAGTAGATCACCAAGTAGATATTGTGGGCAATTTTTCTGTCTCTGTTAACTGGCAAACGGAGGCTTTCACAGAGAACTATGACCATCTATGGTCTCTATTTACACTTTTTGGTCACTCACTGATATCATCCTACTTCTGCAATCCAGCATGTTTTTTTAAAGAGTCATTTATATTGAAAGCATGCTATGGACCAAATTAGTAACAGAGACTGACATTCTATGTGGGGGGAAAAACATTCTTGGGTAGAAACTATTTCTAAATAGTTTAATCAGCAAAGTGAAAGAGTAAATGCATAGTCGTCAAAAATCCTCTCCTAATATTTTTCACACATCTCAGAGTCAAAGCAACACATGCAGAACTAAAGTTATGTCTATATCATGCAGTTCTCTATGTTTTCTCTTTTGAAAACATGTGTCTGAACAGAGAAAGTGTAAGCAAGCTACCTCCCAAACTGTTCAGAGTTCAGAGGGTGTAGTACATGTTGGCAGAAAAAATGGGAGTGTCCAGTCCTAAGCAGATCCAGGTGGGGTTTGCTCAGGGGGTTGCTGGTAAATGTTTAACAATGGACCTTCAGAGATGGGAGGGTACAAATAAGCAGGGCACATTTTAAAGTTTAATTGTTATTAATATTTCCTAATATTTTCTCCATCACTTTCTTAAGTCTGGATAAGCAATGAAATAATGAATCAAGCCCTGATTTTGTAGCACTGGCTGAGAAATTTGGACCAGTTCAAGCAAGTTCTAGCCCCCTCATGGTGCTTATTCCTTTCTGCCCCCCACACAAATATAGAGCCTTAAATCCAACTGGTCTAAAGAGCTTTAACTTGAGTGTTTTTGAATGGGGAGTTCTACAGCCATTAATCTATGCTAAGCAAATATTACAAATCAACACTGACATAATAGTAGTTTGAAATCCACTTGAATTATTGTTACCTGAAGGATGTTATCCATATTCTCTCCAAAACAAATGAAAAAAAAAAGAGTACATATGGCTTTGGGTCCCCATGAAAGTGTTGCATATCCACGAGAGATCTGCTAGTGCTGGATTTAGAAGTCTGAGTGAGCTGAAATATGTGCAAAATCACACATACCTATTAAATATGCTTCAGATGTTGCTTGCATATGTTAGTTATTTTGCTAACTTCATGGATTCAATTGCTCTCTGGAGGTGGGCCCTACAGAAATGCTAGATAGAGAATCAGAAGCTTATTGATTCTTCATCTCTGCATTGATTTGACGTGACTCGAAACAAATGGACCAATGTGTTCTAAAAATGGGGCTATCCTTTTGATTGAGAAATGGAGGAACTGTTGTAAGATAATAATAATGTGAAATGCTAGAGTAGAATATAAATCCCCAGTCTCATAAAATGACTAGAGACAGATGAATTTGTTGGGCTAACTCCATATGCTTGAGGTCAAACACAAGTATAAATAAATTAATTCTTTCCATGTCTCTATTCCAATGGTCTATTCACACTTTGTCCCCATTACCATTTAACCCAGTAAGTTTTTATTACCCTGGGACTATAGTAATTTAGTGAAGTAATCATTTGGCCGGAAGGTTACTCTTAACCCCTGAAATTGCCTCTCATTCCCCATTTTGTTGCCATATATATATATACAACAGGAGTAGAAATCAAAATCGAGTGCTTAATACTTTAATTCTCATCTTTGGCTGGCTAGTAGTAAGGGTTTGGTTTTTTTCTTTTCATGATAAAATTAACTTTCTGCTTCTGTAATGAACAACTGCTCTAAAACTACGGCCAATTCAGGATTCATATTCCCTAGCTGACAGTCACCATTACAGTAATGCCTAAATTTCATTTCTCATTAATAGTTTGTTTGAAAAGTATTCCATAACTGGAACTATGGGTTTTAATCTTTAAGCCAAGAATAATTTTGAGTGCATGTCTGTACAGATTATTTTCTATCTGCTATGTAGTTTTAGGTAATTTTTAAAAAATTAACTGAGATAATTTAGTAGTTCTCTAAAAAAAAACCCAAAGAAACCAAAACTAGCACCCCTTCAAATTTGAGAAGTTCATAATTTATTGAATTTGGTTCATTTTTTTGTGCTTTTTTTAAAAAAAATCTATCAAGGTAGATTTGCCACTATTTCAAATCTATATGGAAGGAAATCATCCATGCTGTTTAACTCATTTCTAAGTAGGATTAAATCTTTGGTAACTATAATGTAGAATTGCTCAAAGACATATCATATGAAAGGTCTATGTCAGACTAGTAAGTTTCAGCAAAAATATAAAAGGAATGAAATTTAAAAGATTGCATGCTTTTTAGTCAACAGGTGAAAATGCGGAAACATTCAACACAACAGATGGCAAAGTTGTGTCACCTTCTTAAACTGAGTTATTTTAGTCTCTTTTCTAAGAAAAAAGATGATAACACTTAAATTTTTTGACCCAAATTCATCTATCTGATTAGAGGGAAATGAGTTTATTATTTAGTTATTAAATTATTTTAACACAACATTAATGAATCAGAATGTTCCAGGTATTCTAGTTAAACTTTCTGGCTAACAATTAACCTTGTAAACACCATGGTCTTTTTATTAAAATGCTGCTGAAAAGACTGATGCTTTGGTAAGTCTAGATTTATAGTTATAATTTAATATTTCATTTATGATAGAAAAAAATCTTATGAAGTCTTAGGACTATAATTCTCAGCTAGATGTTGATGTAAATCTAAGTAAGGAATGTAGATGATTACACTATATTTGTACTAATTATATCACATGGAATGAGAAAGCAGCTGGGTGGCAGAATAGATTGAGTAATGGACCTCCAGTCAAGAAGACCTGAGTTCAAATTGTGTTTTGGAAACTCACCAATTATGTGAATCGGGCAAAGTAACTTAATCTAACTCAGCTTTAATTTCCTCATCTACAAAATGAATATAATAATACCTACCTTACAGTGCTGAAGTTAGGATCAACTGAGATAATATATATGAAGTGCTTGTTTATTGGTTATTCCTTCTTAAGAAGAACAAACTTTTAAAAAATTTGGATTAATAGTTCTGTTTCAGATTATCATTGTTATCACCCCCCTCTGGAGTTCTACATAATCTACTGATTGTGGCATGGAGGTGACCCTGAGCTATTGAAGGTTATGTTATGTTGGTAAAGTACAAGTTCTGACAGCTGAAAAAAGCTGAAAAGAACTCCAATAAGGGGAGGGCTATAACTAAGAATTCTGGCACTAAGGACAAATATTCAACATTGTTTGGAGTAAGAGGCTATGAGTCAAATTCTAGATTTGCCACTAACTACCGGTATGGGAAACTGGGTGGCACAGTGGATAGAGCGCCGGGCCTGGAACCAGGAAGACTCATCTTTCTGAGTTCAAATCTAGCCTTAGACACTTACTAGCTGTGTGATCCTGGGCAAGTCACTTAAGCCTGTTTGCCTCAGTTTCCTCATCTGTGAAATAAGTATCTTTGTCAACATGAAATGGAGTCACAAAGAATTGGATGCAACTGAAAACTACCTGGGTGTGATCATAACAAGTCAGTTACAAACTCTCTATGCATGAGTATACTTATCAGTAAAATGAAGGAGTTAACCTAGGTCACCTCTGAGGTCTCTTCCAAATCTAAGCCTTCAATTTATGCTTGATCTTATAATTCTATCCTTGTACTTAACCTATAAAGAGATGAATATGATACTCTTCAATATAAGGAACTTTAAGAGCACAAAATTTGTAATCTCAATGATGCCAACATCTGGTTTGACTGAAGGCTAGAATGAATAGAAGAAAGGTGCAGGGATATAAGAATAATACATTTGTAGTTAGCATACACAGGTCCAATTTAATCTTTGCCACTTACTAGTCAAGTCCTTTCCCTCCCCTCCAGATTCTTTCCTCATTTGTAAAGTGAGAATGTTGAATGATTCCATTTCCATTTTCTCCAAATCAATGAAATAATAAACTATTTCACATTATACAGACATAAGTGGAATCAATTGTACTTATCTCACTCCCCACAGAAGAGATTACAATTTTTTCTCTTCCCTCCTCATCCCTCCCATACCTCTCCCCTACTCAAGTAAGGATCTTAGCTCCCTTACTTTGCTGAGAAAATTGAAGTCATTTTATGTAAGTTTCCTCTTTTCCCATTCACTTTATCTTTACCTCCCTTTGACATTATTCCTCACTCTTGGCTCTTTTTTCTCAGTCTTTGACAATGAGGTAGCATTTCTTTCCAAAGTCATTCACTTTGCTTGTAGATTTCATTCCACTCTATCTTGCTTTCTTTAGTAGAAGGTCACATCCATCATCCTCACACCCCATTGAATCTCCAACCTTTCCTTCCTTCTGGATCCTTACATTTTGTCTTTAAAAATCCCACGTTTCCTTTATTCTTAAAAAAAACCTTTTTACTAGGCTTTCCAGCTATCGTCTTTTATTTTTCTTCTCTGCTTCAGCCAAATTTCTAGAAAATCCTGTCATCCTGCCATAATTTCTTCTCCTCTCATTCATTCCTTAGTTCTTTATAATCTGTATTCCAACCTCATGACTCAACTGAAACTATGCTCTCTACAGTTACCAATGATAACTCAATTGCCAAATTGGATAGTCTTTTCTCATCTTTCTTTGTTCTGTGCTGCATTTGATACCCACACCTTTTGGATAGTCTTTATGTCTTGGTTTTTTGTGGCCTTGTTCTCTCTTGAGGCAAGCTAGGTGGCATGGAGGATAAGAACAATGGCTCTGGGGTCAGGAAAATGAGTTCAAATTTGTCCTCAGGCACTTACTAGCTGTCTGACCCTAGAAAGGCACCATAAGTTAACCTCTGTTTGCTTCAATTTCTTCAACTATAAAATAAGCTTTTAGAGACCTTAGAGGTGACCTAGGTTATTAACTCCTTCATTTTACTGATGAGTACACTCGTGCATAGAGAGTTTGTAACTGACTTGTTATGATCACACCCAGGTAGTTTTCAGTCACATAATAATAGCCCCTACCTCTCAGGGTTGTTGTGAGGATCAAATAAGATGACACTTTTAAAGCACTTCGCATGATATCTGGTATGTAGTAGGAGCTTAATAAAAACTCATTTCCTTCCTTCTTAGTTCTCCTCATACATGTTTGACTGATTGTTCTTTGTCTCCTTTGCTGGCTTTCTTTCCATATCGTGCCCAGGTTCTATCTGAGGCCCTCTTTTCTTCTCTTTCCCTTTTAACTCATCAACTTTATGAAAATAACTCACCAATTGCCTCCTGGACATTTTAAACTAAATGTCCCAGAGACATCTCAACTGTTACATGTCCAAAACTGACCTCATGCTGTTTCCTCCTACGTCATTCCTTCTTCCAAGATTCCCTATTTCTTTCAAAGACACCACTATTGTTCAGTCTCCCAGGTTTGTAAAGTTGGAAATATCTTCGGTTCTCAAAATCCCTCGTACCACATGACCAATCAATTATTCTATTCAATCAACAAGCATTTTAAAATGTATACTGTATCTCAGGCACTGAACTATACAGGAATCCAAATAGAAAAAAAAAGAAAAACAATTCCCATCATTAATTTTAGCTGAATTAATCAACTGTGATTTGTCTATAAGGAGCTTCAAGTAGAAAAGACAAGGAATTGTCAGATTGAGCAGTGTGGGTGAATTATTTTTAACCAAAGTCAAGGTTAGTGGTATTCTTCTTGTGAGCATCTTGTTGTGCTATGCTGATTGATCTTTGCTATAAATGATTTCATCAGAATGGGAATGAAGTGATGTGAGCACTTCATTTGCCTAGATAGTATTTATCAAGTTAGCTTAACAAATCCCCTGTTTACTTTTCATTACCTGTGAAGAGGAAATACCTTCTTATTCATTCAGTTATTCAATAAATAATTATCGAGCACTCTATGATATACTCTACTGAGGGCTGTAGGAGAAAGATGAATGAGATACAGTCCTTGCCCTCAAACAGCTTATTATCAAGTAAGAACTTAAGAAATTATAATATAAGACTTAAACATAATGAGTGCCATAAGAAAGTTAAAGACACAGTGGAATTTTGGAAATCTAAGCAAAGAACACTATAACACCTGGAGGGAATTCCAGGGAAGTCCTGATGAAGGAGGTGGACTTTGAGCTAAGCCTTGAAAGATTAAGATTTCTGATGTAGAAAAGGAAGGTTATTTCTTTTTTTTTTTCTCCATTGACTTGTTTATTTACTTTTAGTTTACAAGGTTCAGTTCCACAATCCCTTGAGTTTCAGATTTTCTCCCTACCCTTCCCCCCTCCCAACCATGGTGGCGTGCAATCATGTATAGAATCTGTAAATACTTTCACATTGTACAATAGTCTGGTTGTTTAGAAGGGTTGTAACCAATGAGTGATCACTGGGAAAAAAAGAAACAAAACCAAACATGAAAAAGAGCGATAGCATGTAGGTTGCTTCAGTCTCCATTTAAACTCTAGTCTTTCTAGATCTTTCTCTGAATGTGGATATCTCAAGAAGGTTATTTCTGCAAAAGAAAGGATCTAAACTAGAGGTGTGGATTCAATGGATATATTTGGTGAATGCAAACCATTCAAGGGCAGGCAGGTGGCTCAGTAGATAGAGTGTGGGGCCTGAAGTCAGGAGAACTCATCTTCCTGAGTTCAAATCGGGCCTGGGACACTTATTAGCTGTGTGACTCTGAGTAAGTCATGTAAACATGTTGGCCTCAGTCCTTTATCTATAAAAATGAGCTAGAGAAGGAAATGGTAAACATCTTCAATATCTTTGTCAAGAAATTCCCAAATAGGGTCACAAAGAGTTGGACAAGACTGAAACAACTTAACAACAAGAAGTCATTCAATTTGGCTACAGCACAAGGTATGTCTTGGAGGGAAGAGTGGGAAATGACATTGGAAAGTTAGATTGGGAACAGAACATGGAGGATCTGGAATGGCATGTTAAAGACAATCAGTCTATCGGATTGTTGAACAAACAATTATCATATGCCTACTCTATTCTGGGTACTCTGTGCACAAAGACAAAAGTGAAGATATCTCTGTCCCCATGTCCACAAAGAAGAGGAATGAAAGCACATTTATTAGGGACAGTCTTGGGAACCTGGGGGACTGGAGAGATGGTGGTATCCCCAACAAAAACAAAGAAGTTAGGAAAAGGGGTGGGTCTGGGAGAAACAAAAATGAGTTCTGTTTTGAATCTATGAATTGAGATACTTATAGAGCCCACCAGCTAGATTTCTTTTGGCAGGAAGTCTTTAAATGGACACTGACAGTCTTTGAGCAGGGAAGTAACATGATCTGATGGATTTTAGAATGATGATTCTGGTAGTCAATATATAAGGAGTACATGGAGGGATTTCAGAATAGAAAAGTTCAGTTAGGAGACAGTCTAGGTAAGAGGTTGGGGCATTGGGAATGGAAAACATGTTATTGTCAATTGATTAGATATCTGAGATAGAGGAAAAAGTAAAAAATGGTGGTAAAATTTCAAGCTCAGGTGGTGGGGAGAATGGCAGAGTGGTTAGCAGAAATAGTGAAGTCAAGCAGAAGACAATAATGGGAAGAAAAATGACGGGAGGGAAGGACGGGGGTTCAGTTCTGAACATGCTGAATTTGACTGACATATCAGCGGAATATTCAGGCAATAATATGAAGCCAAGAGGTGGAAATGTGGGATTAGAGTTCAGGAAAAATAGTTTTTATTAATTTGTCCCATTTATTAGGCTGTTTCTGATGTTTCTCCAGGATTCTACACTACATTTCTAGATTTCTATTTCTTGTAGAATCATGACCTAAAAGAATCATTATCACCACCAAGTCTAAAATGTCACAGGCTTTAATCTTTGGGTTGTAAAGTTTTGTGGGCTTTTTTATTCATAGAAATTATACGGCTTTATCTAAAGGTACTACTCCCATCACTGCCATCATCATTTACACAGTGTTCCATTAAGCAATTTATAGGGTTTTAAATTTTTGTTGTTTTTGCTTGTTGATCATTCAATTTTGGTTTTCTTCACAAAATTTTTTTGATCAAATATTTTGATATTGGAATAAGTAAAGTAAGAGTTTGGGTTCATAATAATGGTAGTGACCACGAAACTGAATAGACATATTATTTATTGTATCTACTTCCTTCTGGGAGGCTGCACCTTACTTTTAATTCTTTCACTTTAACTCATAAAAGATTACCTTTCATATATGAACAACAGAATTCTGGACTCAGAAGTAGGAGCTCTAAGTCACTATTGAAAGAATTAATATGTGAAGAAAGCAATACCTGGGTTGGGGAGTGACTCTGTGACCCAAACGAGTGTGTCTGAGCCATGCATTCTAAGTGCGTGTCAGCTGTGGGTGCAATAACCCATCGTACTGTGAAATTTATCTAACAAAAATTACCCCAAACTCAGTAGTATGTTCTCTGTTTCTTTTTGACCTTCTGTTGTTGCTTATTTGAAGATCCTGGCAACTGTCAGTGATGGAATATTCATGAGGCAGCAGTCATTCCAAGACTTTAAAATGTTAGATTCTGCCACTTTTTCATAGATGGCTATAGAAGTGGGATTTTATTTAAATAGATGTCATTTAAAAAAAACACATCTTGTGTCTGTGAGTCTGTAACAATTGTGCTTGTACTGTGAATACGATTTCTCATGACTGTTGAAACAATTTGCTCTGTTACACTAGATATTCCCTACAAAGAACTATTCTTCTTGCCTCCTTCTTGAACCCCCTCATACCCTGCACTGCACATACACACATATATGAACAAATAGCTAGGAAGTTTGTTAATGTAGTTAGCTTTTGATCCTAGAAAGTAGAAGATATATTCTTTCATCAAAGATGATTGATTGAAAAAAAAACAAACCCAAAACATTTTGCCTGAGCTTAATACAGCTCTATAAAGATAGCAGAAGGACTTAATGAGTGGGTCTTAAATGAGAATGCCTAGGAATAAAGGAGTCAAAACATGCTAATATTTCTTGGACTATCCTTTGGCACTAAGAAAAGCTTTCAAACAGAAAGAACATGGTAAATACACACCACCTGTATCTTCTAATTCTATACAGTTTATGAGATTTAAGCAAATATCAGCAAGAGTTTTAATTTGTGTCTCCCAATAGCTACACGGGATTATTATGAGTGTAATAGTTTTATGTTCAAGTGGGATTCTGCTGAATTAAATTCATTGTTAAACACATCATTCAAGCTCTCTCTGGAATTTCAATTTGCACCTTTATAAAAGATTAGCAGTGTTTCACTGTTTTAAGGTTTGGTTATTAATATACACCTTTAAAGAGGATGGATCTCACCTCTGAGTGGTTGTTTTCTTTTATCTTTACTTAGGCAGAATGACTATACGTTTTAGTCCCAATAGGTTATAATTAACTCCAGTAATGTTACTGCTAATGCATTCAAGTTCAAAGCAAAAATGTTGTACAGAAATTCTCTGTTCCCTGGAAAGCAAATTGAAGCTGTCTCTGATGATGAGGCATTTATGACCAGTGCCAAGGCACCTGGCCAAAAAAACACATGAGGGGATGATAGTTTTGGAGCAAGAAAAAAAGGATCATACACTCAGAACTTGAAAGAACGTTAGAGGTCATCTTGTCTAACCCCCTCATTTTGCAGATGAAGGGACTGAGGCACTGAGAGGTTAAGTGTCTTGTCCACAGTCTTAAATGATTTCATTTACTGTATTCATATTCCTAGCACCCAGCACAGTACTTGGCACACTGTAGGTGCTTAACAAATGCTGGCTCATGATTGTCTGATAGTAAGCAGTCAAATCAGGATTTGAACCCATGTCCTGTGACTCCATGTATTGCTTTCATTCTACCACACAATGCTCTAGAAGAATTGACTTTGAGACAAGTGAGATACAAGTTTTGACTCAAAAATGATGGTGACAGTGATCAATTGTAGTTTAAAATTAGGTAGACACAGCATTTCCTGTATCTGCTTCCTTTTAGGGGGTGGCACCTTAGTTTCAATTCTTTCACTTTATACTTCCTTTACTTCCTACCAATCAATTTGAAGTGTTGAAGCTACTTCTGTACTTGGAAGAACAAAACCTTGCTGAGGCTCACACTTCAGGGAAGAGAGTACGAAGTGAAATGGCAGTATGTCCTCAGTTGTCAATGGTGGGCTAGAATTTCAGCTTTGGAACCAGGGTTGTCAAGTGGCAGAAATCCTGTCTCTTTTAGCTATGGGTTTGGGAAGTGCCTTAGGTAAGACCATAGCAGTCTGTACCTTAGACACACCATAGGTTATGTTTCTCAATTTGTCCACCCTGAAAAAATTACAACATGTGAGTAAAATATATTGGGACTGGACAGAAAGTATAAAAGTGTTGCAGATTAAATGTGTAGAAGTGTTACTAGAGAGCCAAAGCAGAGCTATCTAGCAGATCAAGCTATCCAACAGATCAAATCAAGCCTGTTATTTGGATAATTCGGGCAAGAAATAAATGGCTATTCATGGAAAAAAGAGATAGAGATTTGACCTGAAGGCTCAAGAGCTGCCTGCCTCTACATTGATCCAATTCAATAGATAATTGTTCATGTATTTATTTATTTGCTTATAAAGAAAGATAAAGACGGAGACAATTATTCCAAGAAACTCTTGTAAATCTATTCCCAGGACTATCTATATGGGTAATAATTTTATATGAAATGCTTTGCCTTTAAGTACAAGTGATCAGGAACACCCCTCTCATTTTACTTTCCCCCTCACTGGCTAACTTGCCCTTGTCTTGCCTTGAACTGAATAGTTATTTATGGACAAAGAAGTCTCCACTGCTCACCTAATGAAATGGGTATTGGGCCATCAGACCTACTCATCCAATAGCAGATTATATTATCATAAAAATGAATCGTGTACCAAGCGACTAGAAGCAATCTCTTAGGCAAAATAGCTATTAAAATATAATCCCTGTCATTTAAATGGTACAATTACTATTGACACCTGAGAGTATGAATGCTTAAAACTGTATATCCCACAAAGTATAATAAATATTGTACATGTGAGATTGTAGAAATCTACCCATTTGACAATACAGGAGAGTAAGCTAATTATATTTCCTCTGAAGGGAAGAAGACATGAAACAAGCTAATATCAAGAGCAAAACCAAGCATATGAATTTCCCTTTTAATAGTTTTTTTGCTTGAGGCATTTTTTTCACTGGGCTTTCTTAAATTATTTTTTGTTTACTGTTTCTGTCTACCTAAGCAGTAGATTTGATTTACTTTAAATTGCAAAAATGTTCATAAAATGTAACAATTTCAAATATGTACATTTAGCAGCAGCTGACACCATCTATTCATGTCATCTGAATGTAGTTCTTAGGGCAAAGAAACCTGCAAGTCAATAATATATAGACCATAATTTAACAGCTTCAGCTAAAGGAAAGTCTAGAGATGACAGTGAAATGTACATATTTCCTCAATTTGGTTATAAGCCGACATTGAAGATGTTTACAGAGAGAGACAGAGAGAGAAAGAGAGAGAGAGAGAGAGAGAGGGAGAGGGAGAATGCACAATTGCTAGAGACATGTATTGCGAATCTACAGTCAATGAAACTAATTTTTCCATGGAATTAGTACAAGGAGAGAAAAAACTTATTTTTTGCTTGCTTTCCAATGACAACAGAATGTTCCTATTTTTCACATGTTTAGGAGGAATACGCTATTTTATCCTTAAACTTTTAGGCCCAGAGTCTGAGTTTCATCCCTATCTAATGCCATTCTTAATTAGAAACCAGTAATGGCACAGCTTATCGAATATTTTATTTCTTCCTTCA
Organism: Pseudochirops cupreus; assembly: GCA_028627135.1. Lineage (NCBI taxonomy): Eukaryota > Metazoa > Chordata > Mammalia > Diprotodontia > Pseudocheiridae > Pseudochirops > Pseudochirops cupreus. The sequence continues at coordinate 380,873,536 of CM053580.1, read as the reverse complement.
AAAATCCACATAGGATTGTTTGGTAACTTTACTTTGAAGAAAATGGCTTTTATTACTTATTTTAGTACAACACATTAAAATCAAATATCTCCTGTAGCAAAACGATTCAAGTCCCTGGAACTCAAATAATTTTCTAATAAAAAATGCATGAGACAAATAAATGCACTTTATGTTCCACAAGAAAAGGCAGTTTCAACAGGCTAATGCTCAGAGAAAATTCATTTTATCAACCAGCCATTTCATTCTTTGGTGCTGTTACAAGCGCCTTCCAGTTGCTAGGCAACCATAATTCATAGTACCTTTTAATGGATACTCTGCTACTGCTGAGAACATTAAGGTGAAGAGAATAAATGCCTTGGGTGAATCTTGAAATCTTTCATTATGCATGTCATTCTATTTCTGTAATGCTATAATGCTGAAATGTTTCTGTGGCAGGAAACTGAGTTGGGGTAATTGCATATTCCACTCATATATGTTTTGTAAGCAGAGCAGCACGTACTTGTCTAAAATGAGTTATTTCAAACATGATTGAAATTGGACTTTTCTACTTCTAAAGGTAGTAAATAAATCTAAAGGCAAGAAAGAATAGGTTTAGAGTAAAATGTCTTGAAATTTCTAGTAAGAATGACAAAATTCTACAGCATAAGTCAAAAGTAATCAAGCAGTTTTCAGCGTGATTAGAAGGGTATATATCAATATGTAGTATATGCAATTTAAAATGTAAAAATACAACAAAGGCTTCAGTCCAATAGCTATAAAGAAAATCTCTTAAAACAACCCAAAGAGCTTTGTGGACTAGTCTATGGATGCTAGAAATACTTATGTGGACCATTCAAATGTATCCAAGTTTTTTATTGAATCTGAATGATTGGTCTGTCTGTGGTATATTTTCACTTCAATATGAATTGGAAAATGTAAGGTATACTAGCTTACTGTTCTGATTATTTGCATTGCAAAGATACTTACTTGTGACTAAGGAATATTTTCAAAGAAATAAGGAGGAAGTATATTAATTATAATCCTTTAAGAAAACTACTTGGCCTTTACCTCAGTATCATTACCTTTAAAATTTCTTTTTTCTGCTTTACAGGGTATGTGGTTTCTGCAAATGATAAAGGAGAGACCATCTACTGACAATACATTTAAATTGCCTCTGATAGCTTTTACTTGCTGGGTGACACCAAGTTCAGGATTGAAGCAAGATTTATGGTTCTAGCAATATGACATGGAAATGTAAAGACAGAGAGTGAAAAAATGCAATACTCTGTCCAAATGACGGCATAAAACCCACCAAATCTGGATGTTGCCAAATATGAGGATATTCAGTTAATATTTGGAAAAGTAAGCATTGCCTGAATTTGTGATTTCTCATGGTGTTTTGGAGTTGTGAATATTCAACCTATCTATTCTGGGAGAAATTGGTTGAGAAGAAAACACTAATGTATCATCAGAACTGTAATATTACTTTTTATTATTTGTTGGGGACTTGGACTATAAAATATACTTATTTTGAAATAACAGGGTGAATTATTGCCCATATCTCCGTATGAAAAGTGATACTTTGCTTTCTGGCCACCCTGTGTTTTTGTTGTTTTGCAATACTTAACCTGATTGTTTAGAAATCCTGTCTTATCACAAACATCTATGAATTCTGTATCAGCTGCCTTAGAATGAGTGTTAGAATCCAGTGTTCTATCATCCTTGTTATTACAAAGCATTTGAATGATTTTGTATCTCCCTGTGCTATCATAGCTAACTGGCTGGGTGAATGCTCACAGTGAGGCAAAAACATGGAGCATGAGAAAGATGATAACCAGTTTAGAAAATATCGCTGGTGGAAAGTCTTGAAATCTACTATTGAACGAAGCTTTAAGTTTATCAAAGACCTCACCTTACCAGATGAGACAGATTATTGAAAGCAAAAAATTAAGAAAAGGTAGAGCTGAATCATAGTGAAATTAGGGACTTTAAGGAATGTGTTCAATTCTGAAGAATTGGCTTTGTTGAAATCCAGTACTAAACAAATGTCCCAGCGTGATTGTTAAGGGAATTTATAAATTCCATTACAAATGGGTATTGGACTCCATTGTTTTAGATTGGATGTTAAATTGAGGGTCCTGATCATATGCCATCATTAAAGGCCCCTTGGTAAATGTCCTTTTTTGCAAGAAGAGACATGTTAGTCTAAGGGTCTTGGCCTAATTCCAACTGTGTAATTGCATTCTATCTAAATTCTCCATGCGGTTTCAACTAGGGAAGTGATCTTTTATTTTTTTAACTTTTAGTACAAAATTCAGATTCGCTATACTGTTACACTGTTCAACAACTGATATCTTCTACCTCACTCTATTCTGATTTAAATATAAAGGCAAACTTTCTATCACCCCCCCAGCAGTACTTGTGTTATTTTTCAAAGTTTAATAACGTATCATTGCTCATCATTTTCTAATGCTTGTCAATATTTATAGCCCTAAGCAATCTTTTTTATATTGTATCTGTGAGGTGGAATATAAAATAATTAGAGGATTATTGAATATTAAGGCTGGAAAGAACCTTAGAGACATCTAGTCCATAGGTCCTTAACTTTGTGTGTGTGTGTCATAGACCTACCTTCCACTTTGAAAACCTGGTAAAGCTTTGGACCCTTTCTCAGAATAATGTTTCTAAATAAGTAAGGAAAATGCTAAATTTCAACTAGAAATAAGTGAAAATAAAGATGTGATGGTTTTCCCATTCAAGTTTATAGAACCTATTAGAGGCTTGCCTGACTCGGGTTGGCATCCTGTTCAAGATCAAAGTTAGTACAAAGTCAGGCATTCATGGGGTCACTGGACAGTTAACAACAACAACAACCAGAAAAAGTTTACTTAGATTTAAAATAGAGACTATTTAACAATGATACAATACTTAGCTTCCCTCATATGGAAAAGCATTTGGTCAACAGGTGTGGTGATCTGATTGGACCTCTGCCAAATCTAAAGTGCCCTAATCTCATGTGGGTGGGTCTTTTTATGCCCTTAGGTAACCAGGAAGTTAAATCAACATGGTCATATACTACCAGGAGGCTGCATCAAGGAAGGTTCTTGTTCTACCTCTAGGCCAATCAACTACCATCTTTGCTATCTTTTAGGGAAAAACTAGCTTATTTCATGTTGCAGGTGGTAGAGGAGAAACCCTAGTGGATACTGGCCCTCCCACAGACTCCCTGAAAATTGTCCATCAGTGGACACTGGCTCTACCACAAACTCCCTGAAAATTGTCCATCAGTGGACTCTGGCCCTAACCACAGACTCACTGAAAATTGTCCATCAGTGGATACTAGTGCTACCACAGACTCCCTGAAATCTATAGACACCTTCTCCCCTCTATAGACACCTTCTCCCCATCAATAACCTGTAATCTAGTCTAACCCTTTTAATTTGCAAAGAAGATATTGAGTATTGGGATAAGAGAAATAGCTAGAATAAAAAAAAACAATACCAAATAAACCTAAGCATTCAGTCAAAAGACCTGACTCTCCAGTCTACTAGCTGTATAATCCTAGGAAAGCTACTCAAATCCTTTGGGACTCTGGGTCCTCGTCTAAAAAAACAGGGACAATAATATATGCTTTGTATATCTCAAAGGTTGGCTGTAAGAATCATATACCAATTGTAATCCACCTACTCTTCTATTCAGTTCAGAGTTCAATTCATTGTCTATCATCCCTGTCCAAGATACATTTACCAATGAACTAACTCAATGACCTGCAGAGGTAATATGTTGTAATTTGACCATAAATAGTTTTAACTGACTTACTGACCAGTATGTGCTTTTTAAGTTACATTCTTTTTTCCATGGTCACTGCTTACTAAGTCACTTCTTTTCAAATGACTGAGTTTTACTGGGAGCCTTTGTACTGTTTCAGAGTTTAATTAAATTAATGCAACAACAATGTACAGGATAAAATGCAAACTTCTCAACCTGGTATTTTAAAGTCCTCCACGACCTAATTCCAACCTGCTTTTCCAGTTGAATTTTGCATTATTTCCTTTCAAACACTATTACCTTCTAGCCAAGGTGACCCATCAACTGTTGCCTGAGTTTGACATGTTATCTGCTGCCTCCATGGTCAGGTATGTCAGCTGCCATAGGAGCATTCCTTCATGTCTGGAATCCACTTCTTCCTGGCCTCTCCCTTGGAGTCCTTAGTTTTCTTCAAGGACCAGCTTAGGTGATATCAACTCAACAAAGCTTTCCCAGATCCCCACAGTTGTCAGTATTCTCTCTCCTCAAATTATTTTGCATTTACTTATCTGCATACATGGTATATCCCCCAGTAGAATCTAGGCTCCTTGAGGGCAGGGACTTTGTTTTTATTTCCCTCCAAAACCACATATCTTATCTTAAGATGCCCATCACATAGTAGGAAACTAAAAGATATTTGTGAACTGAATTGAATCACATGAGCCAATGACATGGATACATGAAGGCGGTTTCTAAGACGTGAAGTGCTATGCAAATATAACGTCAGAAATATCCCAAGGTTAATCGTTGGTAGTTCAGTGGTAGAATTTCAATGAAAACCCTGGTCTCCTGAGTTTTGTCCTTGCCTCATATTATCTCTCCTAGGTATGATTCTGACATCCTGTGTAATGCAAAAGAACTGGGAGGGGATGCAAACAATCTCTAAACATGATTTCATTGAATATATATCTCTTGGTTCAGGAAACAGATGATTCATGAAAAGATATAGAAAGTATTTTATATTATATTTTGTCTTGCAAAATTAGTAACTTGTCTTAATGGATAAAGAAAAAAAATGAAATGCAGCAAACTGAGTACTGTTGCTGAGGGAGAGTTCTGGACTAGGGTGGGTTAATTATCATACTATAGGGGTGGGGAACATGTGGCCTTGAGGTCCCCAAGTGTGGTCCTTTGACTGAAGCTAGAGGGCCACATGTGATTTTGAGACTGCAAGTTCCCCACCCCTGAGTCCTAGACCAACTATATCCCCTGAGACCTGAAGTTCCATTATGCATTCCACCAGTAGTTCAGCACAGACGAGCAACTTGGGTTGCCTTTCCAGTTACCATCTTGCATCATATCTTACTGAGAACCAGGATCTTCCTACAAAAGAGCCCTTAAGCTTGAGCTATGTTTTAAATATATATATATATATATATATATATATATATATATATATATATATATATATATTTATATATTTATATATTTATATATTTATATATAAAATCAATCAGCTAAGTAAGCTAAGATGACAAATTTCTTTAGGGCTAAGTTTTGCATAATGAATTTACCTATAGAGACATACCCAACTTCAAAGGTCTAGTTAAGAGAGAACTAATTTATCCACTTTATAAATTATGCCAAGATCAATTTCTGCCTAGTGAATTTATAATGAGGGACACCTATAGCTAAAACTATACTACTGTCCCTTTTCTTTAAAAAAAAAGATATGAAATATAACGGGAAGCAGCACTGTATAAAGAGTACTTGTTTGAGAAATTAGGAGTTCTAGTCCTTGCTTTGCCACCGAATAGTTGTGTGATTGTGGGAAACTCCTTACAATCTCTGTGAGTCACTTTCACAAATTGTAAAAGAAGAGTATTAGACTGATAATCTCTAAGGTCTCTTCTAATTCTAAAGTACTGTGGAGAACTTTGGTATTAACTGTGTAACATGGAAGACACTGACACAGACCTGCTCAGTATGGTGTGCTCAATCAGAGAAGATGTTGTGCTCTATGAGCAAAGCAGAATTGAAGCAGCTCAAAGGAAATACAGGATGCATAAATTCAGAGAATCCACCCCAAATGTTCATGTGGACTATTTGTGCCTGTTCTGCAGTAGAGCATTCTGAGCTCATATTGGTCTGATCAGCCACAGTTAACACACTGAAATTTGACTTCAGCGTAGTAATGTCATTTTGGTGCTCTTTGAGAATGGTGGTCAACAACCAACCATTACCATTACTTTGGAGAAAGATAGATTCGAAGTTTCCTATTTTTTTTTCTGTTCCTTTTAGATATAATAATGAACGTTACCATTTTCCCACAATTATACTACTTTTGGACTTCTCTGGACAGCATACCTTCTTCCCCCAGGAAACTCATCATTGGGAAATCTCATTATACTGCAAAATAGAATCTGCGTGGTAGGCACATCTAATCAGGACCTTGATGCCCTGATTGGACCCTCTGGCTAGTGGGCAAGGCCAGGAATCCTAAGGCCTCTTTTTCAGAAAGGGTTTCAGCACAGTTTCCCCATTCCCCACTATCTACGCTGCTTTTGGACTTACTTGAACTGACTTTATGTCCCTGTACCAGGTACCTCCACCCTCTTCCTTTCTTTCCCCCCCCCCCCCCCATGGCTTTCCAGTTTCCTTTCTGTGTTGTCTTCTTCCATTAGACTGTAAGCTCCTTGAGAGCAGACAGCTTTAAAAAAAACAACTTGCGTTTGTATTCCCAGTGATCAGCATAGAGCCCAGCACCTAGTAGGTGCTTAATAATGGACTGACAGTGAAACGAGTAGGCAGAAGGATAAAAAAGAAAAATATTTTCATTGTACGTTCAACAAACATTTTAAAATTATCTACTATGTAGTATGCATTTAAGATAAAAAGACTTAAGCTGAGATGGTCATAGACTTATAGATTTTTGAAAAGAAAGAAATCCCTGAGATCATCTACTCTTACCCCTTCATTTTAATCCTTCTCTTCAAGAAACTTACATCCTACTACTTAAAAAGGATAATTAAGACTGAAGAATTTGGAACTATTTTCATTTTTTGAATACAAAAAGCCTTTTCAGTGGCAAATATGCTTTAAAAGAATACTCCTACACTCTTCTAAATATGCTTCAAAGCCTTCACCTAGTTTTACTCAGACAGGAAAGGTTTCTCCTTTCCCTACATGTCTTGTTTCCGTTCCTTTGGAAAACACTTGAAATGAAATTTGTTATATTAGTTTTGCATTGTTCCAGAAATGGAAAGCATTTCCTATATTCCTTTTTTCAGAGGGTAACCTCCTATCATCTGAAAATTTATTTAAATTTTTTTCATCAGGAGTAGCAAAGAGATATTGATGTGGACCTTGCTGAGCTTTCCTCTCTTACTTTTTGAGTTAATCCAAGCACTCTTCATGCTTAACTTCCCTGAATGGAACAGCTCCAAAGTACAAACTGATGGTATTTGGGCAAAGGCTTACATTATTTCTTCCTACAACTAAAAGTGCAGAGTCATATTTGGATTCCATTATCTATTATCTTCAATTACTCAATCAAATCTATTCAGATCCTTCAGCAGCATTTCCTGATATTTCTGAATATTCATTAGGAGGAGCGAACTATCCTACAAGAGACCACCATGATCATTCAGAAGGCTATGGACAAAAGCAATATGCAGCTTGTCAATTAAGTCTCATCAATATTTAAAATAATTTTCCTTTTTATTACTTTCAACTTCAATACCACCCATGCCTTATGATTATGGGCAAGTAACTTACCCTCTCTAGATGTCAGTTTCAAAATCTGAGGGGTAAAATGAGAGGTTAGATTCTGGATGATCTCTGAGGCCACTGCCAGCTCTAAAGCTATGATCACATAGAAATATACCCTCTTTCTATTGTTTGCTTAGAGATGCATTTTTTCACCTCTAGGGAATATAAGACATGAAGAGAGAATTAAACCTTGCTAAACTTCTCATCCATTTTTCCTGAAAGAAATTTAGCTATAGTTGATTATGGATTTAATGTTTATGGCAATTAAAGGAATATAGTAAAATGGAAAGTTTATTAGATTTTATGTCAGAGAATCTTGGCTCAAATTTTGGCTATGTCTGTCATTTGTTACTTATATGACCTCGCATAATAATAGCTACCATTTATAATGTGCTAGCCACTGGGCTAAACCCTTTTCAATCATTATCTCATTTGATACTTGCAATAAGCCTGGGAGATAGGTCCTATTACTATCCGCAGTTTACAAATGAAGAAATTGAGGCCAACAGAGGCTAAGTGACTTGCCCAGGGTCACACAGTTAGTATGCGTCAGAGGTCAAATTTGAACTCAGGTCTTCCTGATTCCACCATGCCTGTTGCTCCATCCACTGAGTCATCCAGCCATCTAGTAACTTTCCTTGCTTGTGCCTTATCTGTAAAATGAAGCTCTTGGACTAGATGACCTCTAAGATCCTTTCCATCTCTAAACCTCTGATCCTATGCCCATAAAATAAGAATAGAAAATGAATTGTCAGTCATTTGGACCCAGTTCCTTCTATTTTAAAACTTCTGTTGGTCCAGTACCTCATAGCCTAAGGGTCATCATAATTCCATAAGAACACGCAAAACTATTACCTAACACTGCATGAGGAGGCAAAGAAAGTGGATGTTCACTATCATTTATGAAACTAGGAAGAAAACAGCAGCAGAGACCCAAGCAAGAGAAGGTCACAGCCAATAACATGTCTGCAAATAGAAACGGGCTGGAGGCATCAGATGTAAATTACTGTTTGCTGAAGAATTTTAATGGAGTTCTACGTCACATTATAAAATGTTTAATTGTAACCCCATTTTAATAACACCATCTGATTAAATGAAAAGACGCCTTGCTGATCGCAATTACAATCTGTCAAACTGCATATTTATTTACAGTTCGGTTTCCTAAAACCATAAGATAAAAAAAGGAAACTCTATTCAGCTTGTCAGCAAACTATAATTATTGTGTATCCTTCTGTCAGTTTCTGCATAAAACTTTTGGTCCTAAAATGGATCTAATTATATCTACATCAACATTTTTATAAATACTCGATTTTTTTTTCTCCATCTCAGTGAAATCTTTGTAGTTAACTAGGAAAAACATTCTCTCTCTCTCTCTATTTTTTATAAAGGCATTAGCTGGGTTAGTTTGCTTTTTTCCCTTCAAGATGTTATAAAATAAAACACTCTTTTCAAAATATAAAAATATTTGCTTATGTCCTTCTCTTTCTTGGCACGCAATTGAATAAAACCAACAAATTTGGCTGCTGTTGTCACTTTACTTCTAATTGTCTTGGATACCATGATATCCTTTTGGTACGCAGAGATGAAATTTAGTCCTGTCTCTGTCTATGTAATTATATTTGGACCTGCTAAGTTCTACTCTCTTCTGCCAACGAAAGTGGAGAAAAGTTGTTGGACTCCAACAATGTCTGACAATGAAGTTTTCTCAGGCAAAGCTACATCCTCTTTTGGGCTCCGTGTTCCCTCAAGAACCAAGGGCCCTCACGATAGTAAGGATGAGGTTTCACCTGGTTGTTAGAGCTAAGGGAAGATACTCTTGCACAGGGAACTATTGTTATCCCCCTCTTCAGGCAGGGGGTTTGTTATCCACCACTTGACCCAAAGGACCTCTCTGGTCAGGTTAAATGCAAATATCTGGGATAACAAATTTTCAAACCCACTTGATATATATAGTAATGAGCTAAATGGAGGCCAGAATCTATGTGATGTGAGGTGATGTATGTCAAAATATCAATCCTTAGCCAAAGTCCCCACCACACTTTCCTCCCACCCTATCCTCTCTGCAGATTTCTCCAACAAGCAAGATATGTCCTTTGAACACTTCTCTGTCTACTTCTCTATCTATTGATATTCCATTTCCTTAGAACCTTGATAGGCAAGTGACCAGCTGATTAAATAAACTGAATTGTACTAAGGTGTCAATGGTTGATAATGGCTTACTTTGCTACCCTGCCTTCAAAACATATTTACATTTTAAATAGAACTTTCTAGAAATGCTCCAAGGTAAATGGCTAGACTGCTAGACCCAGAGAGTTGTCATTAAAGGCTTTATATCAACTTAGGATGTCTCTAAGAAAAGGACTCTGTGTTCTATGTTTGACCCTGTGCTAAAACAGTTTAGATCATTCCAAATTGACATTCAAAATATTTATTAAGCACCTAATATGTGCAAGACTTCACAGCATGGTTGAAAGAAAGCTAGTCTTAACATCAGGAGGCATAGGATTAATGGTCCATCTCCGACATGTTGCTTCCCAGCCCTCATCAAATCAGTTGAACTCTTCAGAGCCTCAGGCAACTTGCTAATACTATAAATTATACAACAGTTGCTGATCTTCATTGGTTAGGAGAATTTCTTCACATGAGAACTACAAACAGCAATGTAATCAGAGGTTCACCCTTTCTTGCAGTCCTGTCACCTACCCCTTACACTACCCTCCCCATCCCAACTCTGCAACATACAGAGCTAGAAGCTAGAGATATAAAGAAAAGTCTCTGCCCTCAAGGAACATACATTCTACTTGATAAAAGTATTTGTACATTACTCAAAGCCAGAAGGGTTAGATAACACATTGGATAACAAAATCTATATCTGGAAACATCTTGACAGGCTAGAACATTGAGCCAAATCTAGTAAGATCAAGTTTAATAGGATTAAAATGTTATACTTGGGTTCCAAAAACCAACTTCATAAATATAACAGGAAAAGTATGACTAGATAGCAATTTGTTTAAATTTATATTGGGGTCTTGGTGGAATGTAAGCTCAGGATGAGTCAATAGTGTGATAAAAACTAAAAAACTAATCGAATATTAGAATACATTAAAAAAGGAACTATGTCTAGAACTAGTGAATTGACAGTTCTATAATATTTTGATCCTGTTCAGACTACCTCTGGAGAACTCCATTCAATTCTGGACACCATATTTTAGAACAGGCATTGATAAGCTGAAGAAGACCCAGAGGAGACCATGAGGTCCTTGAGAACATGTCATATTAGGACTGGCTGGAGGATCTGGGTGTATTTAGCATAGAGAAGAGAAGACTTAATGGGAACATGACAAGAGGAGAAGACAAAAGAAGAGGAGAGAAAAGAGGAAGAGGAGAGATGAATGGAGAGGAGTGGAGGGGAGGGAAGGGGAAGGGAAAGAAGGGAAGAAAGGGAAGAGACAGGAAGTGGAAGGAGAGGAGGGAAGGCAGGGAAAAATAAAAGAGAAGAGTTGATTTAATAGGGATATCAATTATTTTCTGAGATGTTTTCTGGATGAGGAAATACACTTGTTTGCAGACATGCCTGAGAAACAAAACTAATTGCCACAAAAGGGGGAGAAAAGACCTTCAGAATAATCTGAACTACCAAAAAGTAGAATGGACTGCCTTGGAAGGTTCCTCCTTGCTGAGTGTCTTTAAGCAAAGTTGGATGAACATTTGTTCAGGAGATTTTTATTTCAAGACAGGTTGTTCTTTGAGGTTATTTCTAACTTGGGTATTCTTATTCTGTGTTTGAATTTAATGCTGTTTTCATATATAACAAGTGGCTAGGTGAACATTTTGAGCACACAGAAGACATCGTGAGCTATCTCACATCAAAATGCATGGATTATTTGCCACCTCTGAATGAGGCTGGTCCTGTATATCAAATAAGTTTGGGCACCCACCAGTTGAGATGGATTACAGAATGAAAGAATCTCAGAGTTGGGAAGGATCTTAATGACTCTTTAGTCCAACATATACCAGAACAACACGTCTCCTCTTCGGTACTCTCAATGATTGACCACCTAGCCTTTACTGGAAGACCTTTAACAAGATCTAACAGAAGCCAATATGTCTTTTTGTTTTTTTTAAAGAACTTGGTCTTCCTTATCTTGCTCAGGCAGGGAAGCTTTGACCTGTTCCATTTTGTCCTTAGGCAACCTTGTAGCCCCCAGTTCCTAGGGGTTCACCATAATGATGTCATATTTAATTGTCTTGGTCCACTGCAGCTGAGAGCTCCCAAGCTCAAAAGATCCATGAGTCCTAGCCTTCCTGGTAGCAGGGATTACAGGTATGTGCCTTCACTCTTGGCGGAAGTCACTAAATTTCTTATAGCTCAAATTGTTAGGAAGTTTCTCCTTACACAGAGTCTAAATTTGTCCCCTTTGTAACTTCCAAATACTGCTCCTAGTTCTGCTTTCTGGTGCCAAAAAGAGAGAGTCAAATCTCTTTCCATTTGATAGTCCTTTAATCTTTTGGAGACATAAATCATCACATGTGCCTGACCAAAAGAAGAATTCTTATGAACTAGGTAACAAGGCTCAGGATGCAAAAGGTGATTCCTATGTTTTTTCTTGAGAAACAGTATAGTGCAAGAGGGAGGGCTCTTGGGTTTGGAAAGAGAAGACTTGGTTTCAAGATCCTGCTCTTCCCCTTGCTAGCTGTGTGACCCTGGGCAAGTCACTTCATGTCTCTGTGCCTCAATTTCTTTCTCTACAAACTTATATTAATACTAAGGATTACTTAGTAATACTTACACATCCATCTCACAAAACTGCTGTGAGAATTAAATGAGATAATCAACATGAGTTATTTGTAATTGTAATCATGTGTCCTAGTTGAGTGACATAAGGGATTATTCAGTTCAATTCTCACTTTACAGAAGAAACTGAGGCCCAGGGCTTCTACTAGCTCAAGGTTACAGAGGTTTGTAAATGACAGAAAAGTGTGCTATTATGAAATGTTAAAACTAGGTGAAAATGACATCACTTGATGTACATACACCTTGTCTCATTTCTTTTGGGCCCAAAATAAGAATTTGCTATAACAGTTGATATTATACAGGTTGTCACAAAAGTCTTTGTGCAGTTTTAAGCTTTAATAACTGAAAATTGTCTTAAGACTTTTGGGACACCCGCATAGCACTTTAAGATTTGCAAAAACACTTTACAAATATTATCTTTTTATTCTCACAATAACCCTACGAAGCAAGTGCTATTATTATTCCCACTTTTTAGATGGATATAGCAGATGAGATTCTCCAAGGAGTATAGTGGTGATCAACAGATAGATAAATGAAGCATTTATTAAGTGCTTACTATATGCCAGGCACCGGGTCATTGCTTTATCTCTCTGAGTTTCCTCATTTATCAAATGGGCATAATAATAGTATATCACCCATGCTAAAGGGTTATTGTAAGGAAAAGTCACTGTGAACCTTAAAATACTGTAGAAATGTGAGCTATTCTATATGAATGATGTCACAGAAATAATGTCAAATACTTTATGCACCCCGAGGGCAGGAATTATGCTTATTTATGCTTATTTCTTCCCAGGGGCATAGAGACTTAATAAGTAGGAGCTGAATGAATGAATCAATGACTCAATTTGAACAGTAAGTACAATAGGTATTCAAGAGAAGGAAAGATTCAATCATGGTCCAATCAGATTGGCTTACTTGCTGTTTTCATAAATTGGCATTCCATTTCCAACCTGCATACTTCTGCAAAGATTATTTCCCATTCCTGGAAACATATCCCAACCTCAGAGGCTCAACTTACATGCTACCTCCTATAAAAGTGTTTCTTGATACCTTTAGTTTTTAGTGCTTCCTCCCTCAATCAAATGATCAATTATGTATTTAAATGCTTATATATCAGAATTCTTGTCACCCCCAGGAGAATGTAAGATCTTTGAGGAGGCAAAACCAATTGTGTTTTTTTGTCTCTAAATCTCTAGCACTGAGCAAAATATCTTGCACATAGTAGGTGCTGAATAATTGTGTTTTGTATCGTATTATATTGAACTGTACTGTTATTGTATTGCATTGCATTGGCCATGCTTGCCACAACCACAGCTGTCCTTGTTGGGAGTGTTAAGGAGCAATGGAATGTGTTAGGCATGTTGGCGCACTCCACCACACACCTACAATCCCTATTAATAGGGAGGCCAAGGTTGGTGGATCACTTGAGCTTAAGGGTTCCAAGCTGAGAGTAGTGCTAATACTAATCAGGTATCCATACTAACCATAGCACCATTATGGTAACCTTCAGGGAACAGAAGGTTGCCCAGAGTCAAATTGACCCAGGTCAGAAATAAAGTATGTCAAAATTTTTGTGCCAGTCAAAGTGGTGAGTGGCCACTGCAGCTTGAAGCTGAATGACAAAGGGATACTTGGTCTCTAATTTTGACTACTACCATCCTGATCCTGGGATCTTTAGGATTTGTCCTACAAATAACTTTCCTCCCAGTTGTTAAAAAAAAAAAAACCAAACATTTTTGCATCATTCTCTTTTTGTCCCATTTTTTGTCTCCCTCTTCTCTACCCATCAATGAAACATTATTTTTGAGGATTTAAGAAAGAATCTAGCCTATTGAGATTTTGTTTAGATGTCAAAGACCTTGTGAATATATAAATGAGCACAGGTGGGCCTATGATCCATGGATGGAATTGCTGACTTACAAATCTTCAAAGCAAAATTCCTACTTAAAGTGAGAAGTACTCAAATTCTAATCCTATCTCCCAGTCAGTGTAGGCTCACCATAAAAGCATCCATGAAAGATCACCATCCATATCCTTCTTGAATACTGCCAGTGACTAATTACCTAATGAAGTGGATCAGGCCGTGATTATTTATATGTCAATTAGACAGCTTATATAAATGGAATAATATAGAGCATATAATAATAGTTTCTTTTCAAAGTTTTATTGAAAAAGTTCCAATATTCAAGAATAAAAATGGTGATATTCAATAGGAAACTGCATGTGGTTGTTGGAAGTTTCTTTTTCACATGAAAATGAAGAGTGTCTCAATTTCTTCATCCTGATTTTATCTCTTGGAACAGCAACTGAACTTTCCTCTTTAAGGAGAAGTCTAGTTCTACATGATAACCCTTTAAATATGTGAATACAGTTTAGGGATAGGGCATTGTATAAGGATCTTCCTGTGTATCTGCTCTCTGAATTTCCTTGATCTCTGATGGGCTATGAATATCTGTGATATCCACCAAATATCAAGTAATATTTGCTATATACCATATGGAAGTAGAGAGCCATGGGTGTCTATGGAATGGAGAGCTAGCATAAATGTGTCTCATTCTATGACAAACTGGAGGAGTATGACAGTAAGTGAGGCAAGTTCTTGCTAGTATGGATTGAGTTGCATTCCATAGGCATCATGCTACATGCATTTATTAGAATGCAAGGCTGGTCAATCTGTAGAGCACTTGTAAAACTGGGGAACACAACCACCACCTGTCATGAGATGAGGTTTATGGATAATTGAAAGTTCCATTCTCTTATACAGTGGACATTCACTTAGTTATTAAACAGCTATGATGCATTACTATGTTCGGGGACTGGTCCTAGGCACTGAATGTCTTACAGATGTTTAATAGTAGATAAGACTTTTCATGATAGACATGTTGACAGTAAGCAATAATTTTTTTTCCCTTGGAAGCTTAATTTTCATTCTTGGGAAGGAAATCTCATAAGTTATATCATAAGTAAATTGGCAAGTATGATTTAATTTACAGAAATGTGTTTTACAAACATGTTTCAAAGACATAACTTTTATTAAGCATTATACTTATACATTTTCTTTGTCCTTATCTTGACTATCAAAAGGAAAGGTTTATAAAGTGCTTTGCAACTAAAAATCCCTATTGAAAATGTGAATTGTTCATATGACAAAGCCTTATAGATTTTCTATTCTAGCTTATATTCTACCCATAAAGTTCCTTTTCTTATAGTTTTATAATTCAGACACTTAGCTTCTAAACAGGTTAAGATTTTCACCCCCAATATTAATTTTTCAAATTTCAAAGCACATTTATGGAGGTGGAAGTGGGGTGGAGTAGATATCATAGTCCTTTGGAATTTAATGTTTGGAGTTGACCTGAACCCATTCTTTTTTTAAATTTATTTTTGTTTATTTACTTTTAGTTTACAAGATTCAGTTCCACAATCCCTTGAGTTTCAAATTTTCTCCCCTCCCTCTCCCACATCCACCCCCCATGCTGGCATGCAATCAAGTATAGGAGTATAGGATCTGCATGAACCCACTCTTAAAGAATATTTGTTCCAATTCTTAGGTTTGTTTTCTTCTCTAAAGTGCTCAATGAATTGTCCTCTAGTTTTTCACAATTTTTTTTGCCAAAGAAATATAATTCCCTATAATTTATTTTAAGTTCTTTGTCCTTTTCACATTCAAATCATCTTAGCTCTTGGATTTTCTCCAAATTCCCTTGGGGGGTTATTTCATGGTTTAACATAGGATGACCCCTTTTAAATAGTTCCCTATTAAAAGTATGAAATGGAGACCTGTTTTAAATGGGTCACAGTCAGGATCAGGAGAAAGGTGGAGCAACTGAGTTGAATCCTTTGGCCATATAGCTGGAGAGGTGACAGAAGACATTGTCTAAGCATTTCCATGACAATGCATGAGAGAGTGAGTGGGGGGGGGGGGAGGGGAAAATCTATGCAGAATTAGAAATATTCAGTCCCAGCTCTAGCTACTTGCTATCTATCACTGGCTGAACATATTTTCTGATAGACTAAATTTTCCTTGTTCAATTTCATCTCACTACTTCTACTTATTCTACAGCTTGGTTAGTTTACCCATGTATATGCTCAACCTCAATGTCCAAGGAATGTATGATTACAAATAATGAAAAGGTTGAATTCAGAAGCATGCACAATTTCATGAAATAATATGGTACAGCTGAGCCTTCATTGAAAGTTATGTTTTCCTCAACACTGATTATGTTCTGATATGATTGAACTGAAGTTGATCACTTTTGAGCTTCTATTTGAGCTTCTGCAAGCACAAGCAATCCAAATATATAATATTCAGTTTCCATGATTTCTCAATTTAACTCCCCCTACTGACACTCTAGCTAAAGCAATAGACATGAGCTCAATTGAAACAGGTCTGATGGTCTTCCATGAAAGTTTTTTGAGATAGATTTCATATTTGCAATTGTATTTGTCTGGAGAGAAGAGTTGTTGCTTTCCAATGGGTAATTCCAGGTTATCAACTATCAACCAGCAGACCACTATTTCAAAACCTATCAAAGAGTACTTGGGCACAGGTTCACCTTCAATTCTTTTATATCTTTCAATGAAAACCAAGAAGAGTATTGCTCAAATCCCACCCCTGATACTTAAGGTGTATATGATCCTTGGTAAATCCCTTCAACCCTTTGAGCTTCAGTTTCCTCATCTATATGGATGGTGCTAGTAGATAGGTAGCCTCTAAGGTCCATTCTAGATGGAAATCTATTATCCTATGAATTAAACTGTCAAACAATCTCATCCTCTCCTAAGCAAAAAAGATTAGACTGTGCTGGGAAAATGGAAAGAAAGTTGGTGACATTTACTTTATAAGCTGTAGACCTCCTGAGAAAGTTAGTTTATATCTGTATTGATCAAGGTTTCACCCTTTGCAGTATATACCTTCTAAGTAATAGCTATTCTCATTCTAAGATGATACAAATATTGAAATCCCCCCTCCTTTTTTTTTGAAAATCCTTAAACCCATGGTTAGTCAATTTCCCTACATTTCCATTGTGATATCTAACGAGAAAAGTCATAACTTATTTAGTTCAAATAAAAATAACTGTAGCAGCAGTTTGGGATGGGTGAAAGAGCTGGCTACATATGCTGAGGTCTCACCAATCAGGAAAGTCTGGCTCTAGGGCATAGTCCCTGCAAGTCTGATGGGAGGGCACCACTATAGCACCAGCAAGAGATTAGAAAAGGTCAGGGCGAAAGAGCATGATTGAGTCTGTGACTTTTGGTGGATATCCAGTCTGCATAAGAATTGATTAATTAATCAACATTTATTAACAGTACTGTTCTAAACCCTGGGGATATAAAGACAAAACGAGTCTGAGACATTCTACATTTCAAGACCATTCTTTTAAGGTATCAATTGATATATGGTTGAATTATATTTCAGAGAAACCGAAACAGTTAACCAAGAATCACATAATTGACTTTATGGATAAGGAAACAGAGCCAGAAAAGTTAAGCAATTTCCTCAAGATCAAGCAACTAATTAGTGCCAAAATTAAATCCACAGCTCAGGTCTCCTAACTTCTAATCCAGTGCCCAACCCACTAAAACATGGAAAAATTTTTCTTGCACAGTTTCTGGGAATAAGAAACTAAGAAAGAAAAAAAAAACCCAATCCCAACGCCTCTAGTTTCCTTGTTATATTTTCAGCATTCATTGTGTTTTTGTAAACACATATTTACAGGTGTTATGTCTAGTTTATTTGTAATAATAGAGTGAGAAACTCTTCACATTTCCTTGGAAGACAATTTGTCAGCCTCCTACAGTTTATTGTTAGCCAATTTAGTTACTTCAAATTGTATAACTTCATTTCAAATTCTGCTTCCTAAATGCACCTTTTTAATCATCTTTAAATCTCAGGTTTTAGTTATTACTTCCTTTCAGTTACTGCGTAGTTGAGAGTTAAATTTTTTTTTATTGTTCTTCTGTCTGGATCTGTGATTTTATCAGTGTATCGAATGAATTCTTTGTGAGGAAAACTCCTTTCAATGATTTAAATCCACTTGTCTTCCACTTATAATTTTAGAAAGCTACTGGACACACTGAGAGGGATTAAGTGACTAGTCTAAAGACACAGAACCTATATTTTTGGGCAAGGTGGAGCAGGAGATAGAATACTGGTCTTGGAGTTGGGAAGACAAGTTAAAATTCAGCTTCAGTTGCTTACTATGTGTGTGATCCTGGGTAAGTCACTTAACCTTGGTTGGCCTGTTTCACCATCTGTTAACCTTCCAGACGGATTGGGAGGATCAAATGAGATAATATTTATAAAGTGCTTGGCACAGTTCCTGGCACATAGTCAGGGTTATATAAATAATAGCTATTATATCAGATTTGAGACTTGAACCCAGGTATATCTGTCTCTTTTCTATCTACTACATACTCCATCTCTATTAAAATTATATTAATTTCTATTCTTACCAAATGCGTTAGGCTCACCTATAGCAGTACCCTGTGTAATGAGATGCGATGTTCAAAAACACAGGCTTTACCAAATTGAAGAATTTGGTCTTAACATCAAGAAGAAGGTAGCATGGGATTTTTTGGGGGGGAGAGGGGGTTGGTTCCATTCAATAAACTCCTTTGGCTCTTATCACCTTCAAGATCAAATATAAAATCCTCTGTCTAGCTGTTAAATCCTTTCATAAGCTGGCTCCTTATTTTCATACCTAATTTCCCTCCAAGCACTCTGTGATGCAGTAACACTGGCCTCCTGGCTGTTACTCACATAAGACATTTCATCTTCCAGTTCCAGGTATTTTCACAGCTTGTCTTCCCCATGCCTAGAATTCTCTCCCTTTTGGCTTCTCTGACTTCTTCCAGATTCCAGCTACAATCCCACCTTCTGTAAGAAGTCTCTTCTTAATGTTAATGCCTCTCTTCCATTGTTTAACTCCAATTTATCCTGTCTATAACTCATTTGGACCTAGTTGCTTGTTGACTTAATCTTGCCCAGGTTCTTGTTTTCTCCTTCTTTGACTTATTTTATAGCATGTCAGGCTACTCTCCTCTAGGGCACTTTTTAACCACTAATAAAAGTTGTTCTGTATTCTGAGATGCATCAGAACGAAGGAGCCAAATAAATATGAATTAGCATTAAAAGAAGTAATAATGCTGCATAGATCAACAAGGAATATTTTACCATTTTTGTAGGTCTTCTATCCAGTTTTATCATACTGAGGTACCCAGAATTGAGGGTGACCTATCTTTTGCCCTCAACTGATGCTTCCAGGTCATTCTAGTACCACCACTTAATGATTCCACCTCTCTGAATTCCATAATATCGCATTATTCCTTTCTGCACTCATCCTTCTTGTAGTTCTCCTTTCCAAGGATTGTGTCCCACTTCACTATACTTCTCCATGTAACTTATATACCATGCAAACTTGTAATTCCCCTAAAATGTCCCTTGTGTGCTTGCCTTATCTCTCCTACTTGGCTTTAAAATCACTGATCATGAGGACAATTGCTTTGAAAACTCTCTCAGATACGTTAAAACAAAAGTTGAATTCAATATTCAAGTTAACACACTACTAACCTAATACCAGGTTTATTCTGTGTTCATATATTTGGTTGGCCACATTCACTTTCCCCCTGCCCGATACATTTTATGCTCAAACTGAATTCCTTCCACCCCGAAGGGTGGGGTGGGGGTGGTCAATTGGATTCACTGTTAGTACTTATCCAGTAAGCTGGTAATATAATTTTATGCACCATAAAGTTGTCATCTCTTTGCCTTAGGAAAACTTTTCATAAGTCATGGTCCATGGTGAGTTTATTTGTCTCACAAGAGATATTTGATATTTCCTTATTCATAATACATGTTTCCACATGTTTTTCTAGATTGCTTAAGAAAGTGTAATTCCTAACTTCTCCTGTAGGCGTGATTTGTTTTAGATATTTTTTCTTTTCTCTGTACTTTCTTCTCAAATTTTCCATTTCTTATTACTGTCAAATGATCACAGAGGATTTATGTCAAACAATAATCAAAACTGTGGTATTGTAGAGGAAGCACTGGAGGTGGAACAGGAACATCTGGGTTCTAGGCAAATCTCTGCATATCACTTCATCTCTCTCAGTTTTAATTATTTTTATCCTAAAATGAATATTCTTATTAAATAATCTTTAACTTTGCTTTCAGTTTAGATTAATTTCGGTTTTCAATTGTTACTAAACTGTTCCACTAGCTAACTGGGAAGGGAAGCAAGTGGTTAGTTGCTGTCTCTCAAGACAACTTCTGCATCCCCTCCAAAATCACACACAGACGCTAGTGATGATATTACTAGGCTATCATAAGCTCTCCTGACCTTTATTCAATGGTTTCAGAATACCTTTTGAATGATCTGTATTTGGCCACAGGATACTTTATAAGTCTTCAGTTAATTTCAATTATCATTTCTTTCATTTGGTGAGAATGTTAGCATGAGAAAAATTCTATTAATTGACTGTATGCTTGTATAATTCAAAGACATGGATATGTCTTTGTTATAGATATGTTTCAAAGGTATACTTGACAAATACATGTAAATATAAATATAAAACATATAAACATAAGCTGCATTAAAAGATATAGTTTTCCGAACAGTGGAGATAGTAATACTGCCCTGTGTTGTCCAAAGCACAAATGGTGTCTTGTATTAAACTTGAGGGGTGTGTTTTGAAAGGGGCATTGACAAACTTGAGTACCTGAAGAGAAGGGCAACTATAATGATAAAGGAACTTAAAATAAGGTTATGAAGAATGGTTAAAGAAAAGAGGGGCCTGCTACTGGTCTTCAAAGATCTGAAGGACTGTCAAGTGAAAGACAGACAGAGCAGTTAGGTGGTGCAGGAGATAGAGTGCCAAGCCTGGAGTCAGGAAGACTCATTTTCCTGAGTGCATTTCCAGAGAACCACTCTGGCCTGAGACACTTAGTCGCTGGGCAAGCTATTTAACAATGTTTGCCTCAGTTTTCTCATTTGTAAAATGATCTAGAGAAGGAAATGGCAAACCATTCCAGTGTCTTTGCCAAGAAAACCTCAAATGGGATCATGAAGAGTTGGACATGACTGAAACAACTGAACAAGAAGTAAAAGAAGGATTGGATTTATTCTGTATGAATACCAAGGGCATAACTAGAACAATGGATATAAGTTATAAAGGAGACAAACTTCATTTCACTATAAGAACTTTATAGTAACAAATGTATTGGAGTAGTTTCTTAAATACTGATCTGGTAATTAGTAAAAGTGTTTCACAGAAGATGAATGACTATTTAATGATATCCTAGTCAACCAATGGATCATCAACAAACATTTATCAAACCCCTACTCTGTGCCAGACACTATGCAAGGTACTATGGATACAAAGACAAGAGTGAAACAGCTCTTGCCCTCAAGAAGCTTACAGTCTTACAATGGGAAACAACATGTATATATACACCTACATTCAAAATATCTATAAAATGATACAAGATAATCTGAGGGGGAAATCAACATGGCCTTGGGGAGAGTGTCAAGAATATGGAAGGCTGGGGTGGCTGGGTGGTGCAGTGAATAGAGCATCAGTCCTAGAGTCAGGAGGACCTGAGTTCAAATCCAGCCTCAGACACTTAACACAAAACTAGCTGTTTGACCTCAGGCAAGTCGCTTAACTCCAATTGCCCTACCTGGCCGTCTCCAAAATGCAAAAAAAAAAAAAAAAAGAAAGAAATAAAGAAAGAAAGGAAGGAAGGAAGGAAGGAAGAAAGAAAAAAGAATGTGGAAGGCCATGACCTTAAAGCTTAAGCTTAGCCTCATAGGATGGTAAGATTCTAAGAGTATTCCAGGTATAGGGGATGGCAAACATAAATGAACAGAGATGAGAATTAAAATGTATGTTGAATAATAAGAAGGTAAATTTATCTCAGTTTAAGTCAAAATTGAAAGGGAATAAATGAATGTAAAGGCTGGAAAGCCAGGATGAGTCAAGATTGTGAAGGACTTTAAATGCCAGGAGTTGACATTTATCCTACAAGTAACAGGTAATTAGCTGAGGGTGTACTAGATGACCAACCACTAAAGTCTTTTTCAACTTTAAGTTTTTACTTAACTGAAACTGCTCCCTCTAAAGTAACTAAATGGTTTCTTTCTTTTTTTTTGCTTTTTGGAGGGCAATTGGGGTTAAGTGACTTGCCCAAAGTCACACGGCTAGTAATTGTGTCAAGTGTCTTAGGCCGTATTTGAACTCAGGCCCTCCTAACTCCAGGGCTGGTGTCTACTCACTGTGCTACCTAGATGCCCCATATATAGTTTCTTAATTGCAAAATCTAATGCCCTTTTTTCAGTCCTCAACCACTTTGACTTTGCTGCATGTTTTGATAGCATATATCACTTCTTGACACTCTTTCTCGAGGTTTTCATGATGTTTCTCTCTATGTTCTTCCTCCTACCCATCTGTTCCTTTTCAATCTACTTTGTTGGATCTTCATCCAAGTCTTAACAGATAACCATGAATGTTGTCCATGAATGTCCCTATACCTCTGTACTTCTTTTCTTCTCCTTCTATACTACTTGTTTTTCTTGGTGAGTTCATCAGTTTCCTTGAGCTCAACTAGCATGTCTATGCAGTTGATCCTCAGATCAACACGTCCAGACTTCTTTCCTGACATGTAGTCTCACATCTAGAACTGCTTATTGAACAGCTCAAACGGGACATCTGAAACTCAAACAAGGAATCTTTATGGTTTCCTCCAAGCCCTCCTCTCTTCCTAAATTCCCTGTTACTGTTGAGGGTACAACCATCCTCCCAGTCACCTAGATCCACAACCTGTCATCCTTGATTCCTTACTCTGTCACCCCCATATCCAATCTGTTACCTAGTTCTGTCAATGATACCTTTGCAAAATCTTTTGTATATACCTCCTCTCCCTTGACACTGCTATTACTCTGGTAAATTTCAAAATTTCATGCCTGAGCTATTGCAAAAACCCACTAGTTGGTCTTCTTGCCTCAAGTATCTCTGCACTATAGTCTGTCTTCCACTCAAATTGTTGTTTCCTAAAGTGCAGGTGACCATGTCACCTCCTTAGTCAATAAACTCCAATGGCTTCCTATATCCTCTTCCAGGATAAAATATAAAATTCTCTGTTTGGCTTTTAAATCCCTTCCTAACCTGGCCCTTCCTGACTTCTTATAACCTTATTCCTGAACACATGTTCTGTGATAATGTGACACTGGCCTCCTTGCTATTTCTCCCAGAAGAAACTTTATCTCCTGATTCTAAACATTTTTATTAGCTGTACCCCATTCCTGGAACATTTTCACTCCTCCCTCATATCTGGTTCCAGGCTCCCCTGCCTTCCTTTCAAGTCTTGGCTAAAGGTTTATCTTCTGCAAGAATCTATTCCTAGTCTTTCTTAATCTTAGTGCCTTCCCTCTAAGAATATAGACAGTTCTTGCTTTATGTAAATTTGCAGTATACAAATTTGACTTTAGGTAAAGAATTCTGAAAGAAATCTACATTCCAAAAGAACCACCTATGTTAACTTTACACTTCAATCCTGTGTTCTCTCTCTGCTCCTGCCCCCTGGCTTGGTACTCCACAGCCTTTCTGCCCTTCCCCCGAACAAAAAACCTAAAAACAAAAAACAAAAAACATCCAAAAATCCTCCAAGTGAAAGCAGAAGAATGATTGCACATAGATTGCCACTTCCACTAAACACCCCTGCCCCAGTCCCAGATTAGGGGCTTGGCTTGAAGACCTCCACAAAGGGAGGAGACCTTTTCCCTGCTCTGCCCACATAACTCCATCTCCCTCCCCATGTGCCTCTCTTCTCTCAATTTATATTTGGGTACCATGTGTCTGTCCCCAGGTCCCACATGTTGCCCATCTTTTCTTATTTGTGTCTGTGTATGGCCTCCACATGTCTTCCCTGCCTCTTCTAGCTTCTAGCCAGGCCCCTAGGTGGCTGGTCCAGAACTGTTCCTCCGCCTGCTCTCTCTTTTCTGTCCTGGGCCCTTGTACATGTCCTTGAACTGGGTGCTGGCCCCTTCCCTTCATAGATATGCAGCCTTTGTCCTCCCTCCCTTCCCTACATCCACTGGCAAATTTGCATTATGTAAAAATCTCTTTAAGTAGAGGTCTTCTGCAAAATGGTCCACTATGTAAAGCAAGAACTGTCTATATCTCCAATTAATCCTGAATATATCTTGTTTGTAGATTGTTTGCACGTTGTCTTCCCTGTTAGACTGTGAGCACTCTGAGAATAGAGACTGTTTTCCACTTTGTGATCGCTAGTGCTTAGGACAGTGCCTGGCACTAATAGGTGATTAATAAATGCTTGTTGATTTGACTTGAGTACTTTAGGGGAGAGGGAAAGAAATGAAAGGATGACAAGAGGTTACCCAAGCTGTTCTGTAGAGTGGCAAGATGAGTGAAAGAAACACTCTAAGGAATAATTGCTGGTAGCATACGACAACAACTGACTATGTACTGTCTTCTATCTGTCATGTCCATCTTTTCATGACCACACTTGGAATTTTCTTGACAAAGATACTGGAGTGGTTTGCCATTTCCTTCTCCAGCTCATTTTACAGATGAAGAACTGAGGCAAACAGGATTAAGTGACTTGCCCAGGGTCACTAAGCAAGTATCTGAGGCTGGATTTGAACTCAGGAACATGAGTCTTCCTGACTCCAGGCCCAGCACTTTATCCACTGTGCCACCTAGTCTTCCTTATGTACTATCTTACCTATTCTAATTACATATTCTAATTGTTGTAGGCACCTACATGTTAAATGAGATTGTAAGATTCTGGAGACCTTGGAACTAAGCTTATCTTTTTGTCCACCATGTTGGCTAGGCACCAATCTGGCATTTCCTAACAACAAATATTTTTGAATTGAACTACAGGCTATATCAAATTACAATTCTAAAAGATATTCTGGATCTTTTAGTTGCTGGCAGGCCAGTCTAACATACGAAGTCTATTGAAAACACAGCTTCACTCTTCAAGGGAAAACAGACTCACAAACAGCATTAGGCTCCGTAAGTGTTCACCATCCACAAACCACAGGACCTACTTCATGAGTATGTAGTATGCTTCCTACCCTTTTCAACAACTCCTGAATATGTACTTGGTGGTCATGGCTAGTAGCTGTACCCTGAAACACAGTAAGTTGTATATCTTCCTGGCACATGCAGATAAGTTTAACATATATATATATTTATATATATGTACATAGGAGAGATATCATAGTATGAAGGATAGAAGGCCAGACTTGGAATCAAGGAGACCTAAGCTCCAATCCTGCTTCTACCACATATATGTGAACATGAGCAAATTACTTAGTTTCTAAGTGCCCCAAATAACTCTCTAAGACTGTAAATTTCAGATGAGGTGCTGCTTTGCATCAGTGAAGGACATTTCCTCACTAAGAGTCCCCTACACTGACAAAATCAGAGGTCTAGAGCAAAATTAAAAAAAAATTGGACACATGTCTCTTGATGAATATTTTCATTTACATATAAAATAGAAGAAATCTCTTCACTGTAAGGGGGCAACTGTTTGTATCCTTTGTGAATGTGGAGAGAATCCCTTATTTATTAATACTGATTTTTGGGGTGTGTGTGTGTGTGTTAGAGAGAGAGAGAGAAAGAGAGAGAGAGAGAACATGTCTATATTCTCACATTACTAATTAACTTTTCCTATAATTATTCCTAAATAATTTCTACTTTAAGACCTTTCCACACCATTAGAGAAAGAACCGGTCAAGAGAAGCTGTCCATAATGTTAAGAAGGCAGAATTTCTCATTCTGAACATTTTTTGCCCTTCCCTCCCCCCTTGCCATCCTTTATTGTTTGACACTTTCAGCGAGGACACTTATGGATCTACTATTCAGATAATTGAATAGAGAGTCTTTTACTATCCCCGCCATTATTTCCAAGTGTCATAATGGATGAAGTATGGCCCTATCTGAATTTAGCGCCCAATCATTTACACCTGCTAGTCAGTACAGACCATGATAAAAATACATATTTGAAAAAATGAGATATTTTAACAAATGTTTTCCGTTTTTGTGAGTTGAATCATTTTTTCTTAAGTCCATTGAAAATTCAGGTAAAAAAACCCTCTTAAATTTTAAGTGAAAAAAGAGAAAGACAAATAAATTTGTAGGAAAATGCTGTTACTGGTAGAAGGAACACTTACCCCCATAATAAGATGGAACTTAATTTAGTTGCTATTTTTTCTCCCTGGGGAATTTATACAGTACAATAACTTCAGAGATCAAACTACCAAATTTGGAGAATGAAACTTATTGAAATCTAACAAGTGTCATAAACAAAAAAATCTGCTTCTGGGATAATAATGCTATTTAATAATGTTTTAAATAATTTTAAGTATTGATAAAACTTATTATTTTCTAACAAAAATAACACATAGGCAAAAACCGTATTTTAAATGCTTATCTCCCTATTGTCCCCACCCCCCAAACAGTGTTTCTCTGAAAAGCAGCTAATTATCATAAACACAGAAAACCTCAGAATTTCTAATCAAAAGAAACTTAAGTAGGAGAGTGTCCTTAAAAAGTGTCATAATGGCCTGGATTGGGAGAACTTGTTAAATAATTAAAAAGGCAGTGTCTTGAAAAGATATTCTTTCACTCCTCACCTATAAAGCATTTTTGAACTAATGTTCTGTAACTCTGTGGCTAAGTGGATTTATAATGCAGCATGATGACCCTGATTCTGTCTTAGACAAAACAATCAAAGAAGTCAGCAATCCTGGTTATGTCATTTATTACTTTTATGGTCTTTGGCAATTTACCTAACCTCTCTAGGCCTCAGTTTCCTCATGAACAAAATGTGGGGAATGAATTAGGTAACCTCTGAGGTACCTTACTGATAACTGATACTTTATCAATAGCATACTCTAGCTAAAAAAGAAAAAGAAAAAGAAAAAAAAACTTCCAGCAATAGTAATATAATTGACTAATCCACTATATCATTACCCACGTGGTCTGTTATTAAGGGATAAGCATTAGTCCCTAAGGCAGCCTAGGAACATTTCATCAGGAAGAGAAAAGTCCTTCTTCTGATGGATCAGAATTTAAGTGAAAACTTTTTCACCATCACAAATATCTCAGATATGCAAATTTGCAAACAAATCAAGTTAACACTTGATTACATATAGTTAACAACTACCCATTATAATGTATTTTAAAGTGTACCACTAGACTACCATTATGGATTCCTGTTAAGATGAGATGTTAGGGCTTGCATTTCTTTCAACAGTAAATAAATTACAGTGGGTGCCACCTACAGTAACCTTTAACTCAATCCCATATTACATTCTAATATAAAAATCTAGGGAAATGCAACATTAGAGTCCCTCTTTGAGGAGGTCGTACTATTGGCAAGGTTACCCGCAAAGCAGTAATCAGTGCAATGGTGATATGGGTTAAGGTGGACATAACAAATGGAGTCCCCTTGGACTTCATCCTGAGGCTAAGATTAATAATGTGTCAATGGGTTGTGCATGAGGGGGAAAAAATCAAGTTGTTTTAAACCAATGAAACTGATTTGGTTTTGCAAGACATTCAGATGGTTTGTACAGTTAAAAGTGAGGAAGTTTCATGCAAAGAAGATGCAGAAACCAGCTCTAATCTAATTAATATCTGCATTAGCTACTGGGAGAAGTCATCCTGGTGGCTCATAATTTCAACTGATGTTTATATGCTATATTCAGAATTATCATATCTTTCTACTTGCTTCTCAAAACAACCCTATGATGTTTGTACTGAATATTATCACCATTTTAAAGATGAGGAGATTAAGGCTGGGGGAGGTTAAATGATTTCACCCTAGTCCCATAATTAGTAGGTGCCAGAGGCAGGATTAGAACCCATGCCTCTTCTTATCTCAAATCCTGTTCTCCTTCCATCACACAAATATGCCCTTCCTTTCAATTGTATAGGTGCTGATCAAAAGAAGGGGAAAGATGAGAAAGTAGAAAAGAGAAATGCAAGGGATAGGTAAGAAAGCAAAAGAAACCGTTTGAGGGGAATGAAAATATAAATAGAGAGAGGGATAAAGTGACTACTGGGGATGCCGAGGAAAAGATCATCACCATGAAATCTGGGCATATGAATTACCCTATATCCTCATTTTGTTCCAGGTTTAATTTTTCTATTAAACAAGATTGTTTTCCTATTTACTTCTTGATCTTTCTTCTTAGCCTCTACAATAATTCTCCATAAGCTTCCCTCCTCCCCCCAGAAGAAAATGAACTACTCATTAACCACTTTGGAAAAGATTCTTTAAAAAAAAAAAAACAACAACAATCTCAGACATTATCATGACTAAAAGCTCATGGCTCAGAGAATCCTTGATTTTCTACTTACTGGGAACTCAAGTTACGCATCACAAAGACAACTTGCACCTCTGTATTTTTCTTCTTTATCTGCTTTTTCTATGGATTATTTATATAACACGCATACATTTGTGTATGTATGTATCTAGCAAAAGATGTCTTAAAAGACCAATACTATCATAGACTTCCCATGTGTTTTCCATTATGGCTAGAAATGACATACCTAGAGGCAAGATGGTGAATAACTGGCTAGAGACAATCATCAAGGGAAATAAGACCTAGGAGTCATAATAGTTTATAAATTTAATATACATCAACAATTCAATAATTATATTTTCAAAAAAAAATTAGCCAGAGTATCACTTGCAGAGGTCAAGAGTTAATCCTTTTCTCAAAGTCAGTCTCTTCTAGGTCCTCATTAAATTATTGTGCCCAGTACTAATCTACATAGCTTAATAAAGACTGAGTTAAAAGAGGAGCTAATATGATTAAGAGGTTGAAAAGTTAGACCTTTGAGAAAAAGTTAAAGGAGTTGGGGTTATTTGGTTGAGGGAAAAGATAACTGCAGAATGACTTAATATATGTCAAGTGCATGAAATCCACTGTTATTCCAGTATTTGGAGTAAAGATATAGACAGAGTGGGTTAAAATTATAGTGAGAGGTTAAGGCTTTACATTAAGTAGGAAATTACTAAATGGAACCCTAATCTTCGATGGCAATTTTACTATTTCTGCAATATTACTTATCATTGCAATTTAATTGAATTAAACACAAACAACCTACCAAGGGGATTGTAGAACCTATATTTCTTGACAAAAACCATCTACTTGTCTTACGGTTTCTAATGGTTTCAGGATAGCACAACTTAGAGATGGAAGGGTTGACTCAGTAACTTTTCAAAAATTGTGGAGTCTATGAAGAGTGGATTGGATTTGGAAATTGAGAGGTTAGGTTCAAATACTTGCTTTGTCATTACTTTCTGTGTGACTTTGGAAAAGCCGATTAACCTCTTTGAGTCTCAGTTTCCTCACTCATAAAATGACAGGTCTAGACTTAGATCAATTCTAAGGTCTTTTCTAGCTCTAAATCTATAAAATATATCTTATGATCATTTTCTCTTTCACAGTGCAGTGATGAGAGTGTGTTCTGATTTTCATAGGAAATAAAAAACTTAATAATGAAACAAAGTATTATATGCTCTGATTTTAAATTTCATTGGTTCAATAAAAGAAAGTCTCCTGTTTGGCCTGGTGATTTTACTGAAAGTTTTTCAAGAATGCTTCCATTGAATTATTTTGCTCCAATACTAAAAGGCACCTCCCAAATCAGCAACTCAGTGGAACCCTAGGATAAATCCTAATTACTGAATTTAGAGTTAGCTTTTCAGAAAGAGAATCCTTAGGGTAGCCTGTTGTTTTGCCCTTATTTTTGCCCAATTTTATAATAAACAGAAAGTTGTATTTTCAACAGCCTACGAAATAAAAATGAAAAGACATCCTATTTCTTCACTCTATTAAGGTGGTTTAATACATTGTTCTCATGTGCTGCAAAATTCAAAAAAGGATAATTTGTGAAAAAAAAGATTGTAATTGCTAAGCACTTGATGAACTGTGTCATAATGCTAAATAATTATTCGCTGCCTTTATTCTTCTGTCAAAGTGGGCAAAATCATTTCTTTTTATTGCTTTTTTTAAAATAAGGAAACAAGCCACTGTGACATCCATTTCATTTTAAACTAATGCTTCTATTATTCCATATCTAAATGGAGCTGACATCATCTGCTCTTTAGTGTCCTAAAAGATCTTTAGCTCTCGTCCACTGTTACATGTTTTATGCATTACATGAAATAAAATACCTCAAGATTTTGAAAATATTTATTTTAAAAACAGCAATCAAATTGTCTGTAATCACATTTTCTGCTCTGCTTTGAAAGCTGCATTATTCAATATGCCAGTGGTCTTTTCCATAATGGCGACATATTAGAAATTCATGCTGCTCTAATACAGCTGAATTCACTGATGTACTGCACTCCCTATAGACCTAAAGAAACACTCATGCTTCAGTTTCATGTGTCCCGCACAGCACCTACTGATGTGATGGTTGTCAAAACAGTTGTACAGTGGCCTTTGAATTCAGAGTGTGCCACGACTGTATGCTAAGAAGTGACAATAAATCCAAGCATATACATTATGCTTTGCTTTTGTTCCCAGAGCATTTGGGAAATAAATCCCTCAATTTTATTGCTTTTTAACATCTTTTCCATTTTTAAACTTCAAAACTGGACATTGAAGCATTCAGAGAAATTGCAATCTCCTTTGTTGCTCTTTCTTTGTAAATTTTCTATAATATGTCATTAGGAACCATACTCCACAAAAAAACCTCGTTTCTAAATGAAGCCTTTCAATGATTATCTTCTCAAATTTTGCAAGGTTTTCCTTTGTCTGAGCAAGGGGTTGTGGCTTGCATAAATAGCAAGCAATCACTCCATGTAGGCCAAGCAGCAAGACTGGGATGACTTTGTACAAGTCTGCATTTCCCTGTGGACCAAACCTAGTTAAACCAAACAGTCAATGTGTGTCTGTGTGTGGGGTAAGGCAAATAAATGCCTAAAAACAAATACACAAACTGAAGAATTCAATTTTAGGTTCAAGAGTCAAAGATTTTTCACATAAGCCATGAATAATTAATGGAGATCTTTTTTTTATTCACCTTTCTACAAACTAGCCCAAAGACTTGGAACAAGCCCTTAATTTTTTTCTGTCCTGTCACATATGGGGAAAGCAAAAAAAAAAAAAAAAAAAAAAAGAAAAAAAAAGAAAAAGGCAAACTCTTAATACAAAGCAATAAGAAGCCAGGTCAGTCCCAACTGTGGAATAACAACTATTCCTTCATGAAACGATCCTTTAAGGACTTTCAGATATCTCATTAGCCTATAAAGCATTTCTGAAAGGCAAAGAATTACAAAGAAATTGAGGAAAGGCAAGTATAGTAGAGTGAAGTTAAGTCACTAGGTGACAAACGGTTCAGTCAGTGGGGAAGCCAGGATCAAAGCTTTTGACTTCACTAACCAATGATGTCATTTCCATGGATTCTCTGCACAGGAAATTTATCAGTGAATCATTATGCCGTTTAACAACCAATGCCAATAACTAAAAAAATTAAGAGAACTTTAAAATATTAAAAATGATCTTCCTCTCCTCATCTCCCCACCCCTAAACATCTTTTTTGAAAGGGTGTTTGGTTTTGACCTGGAGAACTAGAACTAATACACATTTACTGTGCTCTAAATAACCCTAGACGTTCTAGGTTGTTTGATAGTCCATCCTCTGATAAGAGGTAGGGAATGGAATGTCTTTCCAATTTTGCATCTATCCACCATGTGAAAAACTCAGTCTCTTGAATCCCTTAAAGAGGAAGCAGAGATCTTCAATGATTATGTAACATATGTGGTAGGACAAGCCAGGAGAGAAAGATTTGGGACAATGCTAAAAAAGAGTCTGGGAAATGGGGGCAAGAGGGAGGGAAAGCATTGAGAAAGTGTGGAAGGAAGGGGAATTATAAGAATGTAGAAACTTCATAGAAGCCCATTCACTAAAGCATGTAAATGTAAGAAGACCTTCTATGTGAAATTCAGGGAACAGGGAGGAGCAAAGGAAACAGCATTGTAGAGAAGAAAAAACACTGGATTTCAAGTCAGAAGTCCCAAGTTTAAATCCCAGTTCTCCTATATATAATCTGTGTGACTTTGGGCTTTCAATTAACCTGTCTCATTCTCTCCCCTCAATAATTAGGAGGTTAAATTCAATGAAGTCCCTTCTAGCGCTAATTCCACAATGTTATAAAGTGGTTGCATTTGTTGGTAACAGAACACGGAAGGAAGGAGTATGTGAAATCAGCTTAAAAAGAAAGATTGGAGCCGCACTATAAAGGACTTTAAATGCTGGCCTGAAGAATCTGAATTTCATCCTAGAAGGAGTCAGTCAGACAAGAGATTTAGGAATGCTAATTTGTCAGTTGTGGGGAGGATGGATAAGGAAGGAATTAATTAGACTGAAGGTGGGAAAGTGGCTGTTGAAATGGAGCAGGTGAGGGATGCCAAGAGTCTGAACTGGGGCAGTGGCTCTATAAGTGCTGAGAAGGGAAAGGATAGAAGAGATGTTTGGGAAGTGGAATTGACAAGAACTGGTAACTGGTTATGGCAGGGTCAGAGACTATGAAGGGTAAAGATGACCCTCAAGGCAGTGGGCTGGGGTGACTGAAAAGTTTGTGGTGCTCTCAACAGAAATGGAGAACTCAGTCTTAGAGCATTAAAGAAATGTGAGTCAATATTATTTGCAGCCACCTTGAACTACGTAATGTTCCAATTACTGCTCAGCCTGGATGGGATAAAGGACAAGTATTAGTTGAGGATGAACGAGAGAAGTGTTATGTAAGGATTTATGAAAATTATAGAGTCTGTGAATGATTCTATACAACATGAAATATTGGACTGCCCCTATTCTTCATTTTCTTAATCTGTCTACTTAGCATTGTTTAGGAAAAGCCCATGGTACTGAATCTGTGGCATTTATGTGTTTTTGTGAATGATGAGGGGCAGTTCCTTTTCTAAAACAAAACCATTTTCTAAGGCAAATCTCAGGAAAAATATACGCATTTGAATTAGGCTAAAAATAGTTAATTATGCTGCATTGATTAAAAACCTAACTGAGAAGATATAAATGTAACGCTGCCAAAATCTAGGGGGACCTCTTTACTAACAGTGGTGATGCTGCTCTTTAATCCAATTAAAGTTATTTGCCCTTATACACAAATCCATGTAGGCTATATTCTATATTCAACTAGCCATTTACAGTCAGAGCTTAGGGAAAGGACATTATTTCATGCTCTGCATGGTGGCTTTGAGGAGTTTTTGCTCATATTGTATGTGAGCTTTTGAGAGGAGATTTGAAAGGGAAATACCAGGTTTCTTTCAGGCCCTTTTCACTGTTTAATTTCATCAGCTTTTCGTTCAGTGTTTGCATAAGCAGTTTGGTCAGAAATTGTGGGCTATTCACCAGAGTGGCTCAGTTATTGGCAGGAAAGTCACTGTAGTTCAATAGCTAAATTTTTTGGATCACGTCAGTCACAAGTACCAGTAAAAGATTCAAAGACTTAGAATTAATTTGAGTAAATTCTCCTTAAGAAGAGTGGCTTGAAAATGCTTTCAAAAAATTCTTATTTCCAAAGTACTTTTCACAGCGAATAATCCCTTAAAGACATAAACTTTCAAGGTATGAAAATGGAGGGTCATCTACCTTGACATTCGTGTTCTTCTGGGGACTTGTGAAAATAGGTTAGTAACATTATCGTCTGCCTCCTTTTCTGATGTCATCAAATCTAGTCTAGGCTTCCAAAGCCTCTTAAAAACCTTCAAGAAGCATTTCTATACCATTGATAAAAAGAAAATTCTCATATACACCAAAATATTTAAAAGACCATCTTTTGTGATAGCAAAGAATTGAAAACAAAGTAGACGTCAACTGGGGAATGGATAAAGAGATTGTGTTACATGAATGCAATGGAATATTATTGGGCTGTAGGAAACAAAGAATATGATGAATACAGAGAAACATGGAAGTATTTACATGAATTGATATAGAGTGAAGTAAGCAGGGCCAAGAAAACAAAAATACACAATGACTACAACAACATAGATGGAAAGAACAACCACCAAACAACCGAAAATCAATGTTGTGAATTACAAAGGACAAATTACAAAGGAAAAACATGACTCCAAAGAAGAGATATAAGAAGACACGCCCCCCCCCCCACCCCTTTGAAGAGGTAGGAGATCCACAGGTATGACACACTGCACACACATTCAAACTGTTTTAATATTTTGATCAGTTTTACTGATTTTTTTCCTCATCTTCTT
This sequence comes from Pseudochirops cupreus, assembly GCA_028627135.1. NCBI lineage: Eukaryota > Metazoa > Chordata > Mammalia > Diprotodontia > Pseudocheiridae > Pseudochirops > Pseudochirops cupreus. The sequence continues at coordinate 380,838,962 of CM053580.1, read as the reverse complement.
TTTTCTTTAAAAATATTTATTATATGTATTGACTTTCTGGGAGGGAGAAGAATACTGGAGAAAATCTGATGATGTAGAAGCAAGTTCAATAAAAAGTCTTTTTTTTTTTTAAAGAAGCTTTCCTTCCTCCTGACTGTTTCCTTCTCTGAATTCTTAGCATATTTGTGTTCTTGGTAGCTAATAAAATGATGTCTTTCATTTCTAGTTGATTCTTGCATTATTTTTGCCTATTTAACAAGATTATAAACTTTTTGAGGCAGGGCCTATGTCTTACTAATAGTTAATAATAACAGCAAACATTTATATAGCCTTTACTATGTGTCAGGTACTCTGCTAAGCACTTTACAATTGTTTTCCTTTGATCTTTACAACAATCCTAGGAGGTAGGTGCTATTATTATCCTAATTTGACAGATGAAGAAATTGAGGCCAAAAGAAGTAAAGTGACTTGCCCAGAGTCACACAGTTAGTAAGTTTCTGAGGCTGGATTTGAACTCAGGTCTTGAACTGACTCGGGGCCTGGCACGCTATCCACTGAGCCATGTAGCTGTCTCCAAATAGCTATTAGCATTTCTTCAATAGTTTTTTTTTTTTACCACCTGAAGACCAAAGTAGACTTTCAGTAATTGATGAGTTTGTATCATATTTATACTTGGATTAAGGACAAGACATGAAGAAGAATCCTCTAAAAGGAATGTTGGTAGATAGAAGAGAATTTCTTATTCATTAACTTTCTTTGTTAGATTCCTATTGAACTTTAACAGCGCATTTTGCTGCATGTAATTAGCAAAAAGCTTGTACTTCAGCCTTAGCAAAGATCTAAATGTAATATAGGCTTTTTCATCCTTGTATCATAAGCTAAAGTGATTTTGGAATTTCACTAAAAGCCCAAGTCTATCGATACCAGACCACACTGTCATAGATCAGAAAAAATGAATTCAATGTAGAGAGTTGAATATGTGCCATCAACTAGAACACTCCAAGACATAGGCAAATAGAATTATCTGGCAGAGAAGGCCTCTTGGTATCATTCCGTAGGAAGTTCTTTTGTTAGGCAGAGTAGCTGTCCACCTATGTGTTAGAAGTTCAGGTATACTAGCCAGGACATTTTGTTTCCCAGAATATTATTTTTACCCATAATCCTGATATTGAAAATTCTATAATTCTACTGCTTACAGCGTGATTAAAGAATTTTTAACCTGAACCATTTGGACAAGGGGTATCAAACTCAAATAGAAACAGTTCCCTGCTGGCTGCATATTGACTTAGAAATTCACAAATTTAACATTATTTATTTTATATTATATTTTTTATCTATTTTGTTAAACACTTCCCAATTACATTTTAATCTGATCCAGAAAGTGAGTTTGACACAGAATGCCTTGATTTGATGCCAGATCCTATCCCTTATCACTTACGTGACTTTAAAAGAGTCATTTACATGCTCTTGTGGCTCAATGTTCTTATATAAGATGATGATGCTAGTAACACCAACATCACTTATGCTCCAAGGATGTTAGAAGGGATTAGTGAGAAAATATTGAAAAAGTAGTGACTCTAGGGTAAGGGGAATCTTGGTTTGAATCCCAGCCCTGTCACTGTCTGTGTGACCTTTGACAAGTTGTTTTATGTTTCCAATCCTTAGTTTCCTCATGTATAGAGTGAAGAGGATGGCCTACACGGCCTCTCAGGGCCCGTTCTAGTTCTAGATACATGACTTTATGGATGATGTAACTAAAAATAATAGTAAAGGTCACCAGAATTTAGATTAAATGCTATTCCAGACTTAGTTTCAGAGAATTGTTTGAGAAATACACTTTTCTTCTCTTGGTAGAGAAGTGGTAAACTATAGTTACTGAATGCTGAATATGCTGTCAGTCATAGTCATGGTGTTGGTTGGTTTTGTTTTTTTAAAAATTGTTTTACTTTTACTTCTTTTAAGGCTTTTAGGGAAATTATAGAAAATAACTGTAGTAATAAAAAAATCAAACATTTTTTTTAAAAATGAGAACATAAAATATAGCTAAAGTGATTTGTAAACTATAAAACATATAAATGTCACTAAATTCTAGAAAATTTTAGGAGAATACCAAGAAATCAAATTAATGTAAATGAGAAGAAAAAAATAATTTTGTGACTTAGAAATAAATGACTCAGTTTCCCTTAGGTCATGTGATAGAAAGAAAAGTGAGCATTTCCAGAAAAAAAAAAGATTTTATATACTATCCCTTTATCTCACTCACATGGTTATAAAGTAGCCTATTTTCTTTGATGGTTTATAAACTCTTCCTGAAGGTAATCCCCTCACCCCCAAAAGAATTCCACACATGTTTAGAAAATGACAGTATCAAAGGAATAATTAAATTATCTTCAAAATATTTAAGTTCTAGTTTGTTTTAAAATTATTATTACTTACTATTCATTCTCCTAGGCAGGGTCTCCTGAGCTGAAATAATCTGGAGAAGTGTGCACTGATACTGAAATTCTTTAGAGGCAATGCCATACAACCCCCTCCCATATCAGTTTGGAGAAAATAAAAATTGCATATGATTCCATGCCCAACCATGGAGAAAAGCTACAGTCTATGTTCAGTCACTCAGTAAATATTTATTAAGCAACAACTATGTGCCAGACAGTATACTGAAGCACAAAGGATACAAAAAAATCTATTGTCTAAAAGACTTAATTTTAGTTTCAAACAGAAACCCATTGAAACATCTTTTCATACCCACATTAGAACAATCTGATTGAAAACTCTATATATTTAGTTAAGACTATATAACCAAGTAATCACCTATCTGACAGTCAAAATGCATTAATGATTCTGGTAATTAAAATGTTGCCTAGAAGAGTTATTATATTTAAAATGAACAAGTTAATCAATCAGATCATCCTGACCATAATAGCACAGTTAGATAGATTCATAGATAATTGCATAAATAATTAAAAAAAGAATTGTTGTCACGAAAGAGAAAGGTATCTAGAGGCAAGTTCCAGATATCTGTGGCCCTTCACTCTGACCTACTGTATTACTCAAACTAAGACAAAAGGGAAGCATTCTTATCAAATCAGTGGATAACACAAAGCTTGTAGACATAGGTCATACATGGATAACAGAATAAAGATATAAAATTACCTCAACAGACCAGAATGAAGCACCAAAGTTTAAAAAGATGAATTCTAATAAAGGCAACTTTAAAACTCTCCATTTAAGTTAAAAAAAAATCAATTAAATGAGTACAAGGTAGGAGAGACCTGGCTTAATATGTGAAAAAGGGGGTCTGTGTGAAAATAAACTTATCTATATGAGATAACATTGCTTTCAAAAAAATTATGCAATCTTGGGTTGCATAGGAAAAACAAACAAAAAACCATTGTATCTAGATCAAGGAAGATATAATTAATTGTGCTACCATACTTGGTGCTGGTCAGATTTAGTCAAACTAGTGTTATTTGGAACCTCTGGAATATTACATTCAGAATGATATGATATATTTTAGGCATGACTCATAACACATGGCAAACTGGACTGTATCCAATAGAGGTGACCAGCATGATAAGAGACTTGGAAACCATGTTCTAAGGAACAGCTAAAGGATCTAGTGATATTTGGGGTATGGCAACTTTCTTCAAATATCTGAAGGACTATCATGTGGAAATGAGATTAGAATCACTCTTTAAAACTCTTGGCTTCAGAGGGCAGAACTAGGACCAATGAACAAATTACAGAGACATTTTTTGGCTTAATATGAGAAAGTTCTAACATCTATAGTTGTCCAATGGCAGAATGGACTGTGTTCAAAGGTAGTGACATTTCCTGTCAAAGGACATATTCAAATGATGAGTGAATGACCATTTGTCAGAGTTGTTATTGCAAGGATTAATTATACTGCTAATTAGGACATTAGACTAGAGGATACTAAATTCTTTCTATGTCAAGGATTAAAAGATTCTATGATAATAGATTCGTTCCTACATTTAGGATTTCTGATACTTCTATGAACATTTGAAATAAATAAGTGATGGTTTCACTTAGACTTTTAATATAGACAGAAAATCACTTTAGCATTTTACATAATATAGTACAGAAATGCAGGTCATGTGATGAACATTTTAAGTGGTTGTCAGTACTTCTGGTCTCATAATACAGTTTTATGATCATTTTAAAAGTCTCGCTTATTAATCCAGCTCACCACCACCTCCCTCCGTATCCCCCAAATGGGTAAAGGTTCTTACCACAGAAATGGAGTTTGAAAGCAGTGTTCCATCTTGGCCCAGCATGTTGGATACAGTAATTTCAGGTAGGTTCATATTTTGTGGATGGAATGGAAGCAACCCATTATGGTTCATTGGGTGACAAAGAGGGTGGTAACCAGACTCTACCTCATTCAGGTGTACCAGCGAGTGGTCAGGTAGTGAAGGGGGTGTAATTGGAGGAATGTTAAAGTCTTCACTTTCAAGACTTGGGCCAGGATAAGACTGTGAAATGAAAATAAGAATATTGTTGAAAATCATCACACACACGCATAAGCATGCCTTCATATAACCTGCTTATATGGTACTTCAGGCAGTAGCATCAATTTAGTAAATGGAACATATCAAACAGTCATAGATTCTTCTGTTGCAGTTTGGCTATTATGCATGGAGAGAAAGTACCTCAGAGGCATAAGCCTGTCTGGTATGCACATAGCCTCCATTAGGCAGGACTTTTTTTTCCTTCCAAAAAAGCTGAAATCAAACAGATTTCAAGGGTCCCATTAAAATTTTCCAGAGTCTTAATCTAGCTGAATACCTTTTTCATGGGAACTGTGGGGAAGGAAGGCAATATATAAAATTAATGTTTGATTAAATGTGCTTCATAGGGCTCCCTACAGCTCAGATCATGGGCTGTAATAAAATGAATTCCAGAAACTTTTAGGTTTTATAAAAAACTCATATACTCACCTTTCTGTTGGAAAAAAAAATCATAATAACAATAGAGAAGCTACTCATGCATATTATGGTATAGCTTCATTGAAAGCATGATATACAAAACTGAAAATAAACAAAAGAGAAATAGTGTCACAATTGAAATGAAGATAAACTTAGGCACAGGCTCCAAGCACAATCAATTTATTGGCAAGGCACAAATTTGCCAATATATAGAGTCTCAGTGTCCTCAGCAAACTAAGAATCCAAAGGAGTTAATGGATCATTTTTACAGACAAAAGGAGCATCCAAAAAAAAAAATAGAAGGCAACACTATAGATGGGGAAGGCAAGATGATTGATTACAAAGTTAGATGTAGCATAGACATGGGGAAGAATACAACTGACTGGAAATTAGGAATTCAGGGACAGCCACAACCTCTCTTTTCATCTTGCTAGGAAATTCTAATGGATCAGTCCCTCTACAAGAATGACTAATGGTACACATAGAGATAACAGATTTTCTTTAATTGTACAAAGACAACTAGTGGTATAGAGATAACAGGTTTCTTTTAAATAAAGCGATTTATAGGAAAACTGAACTTTTAAACTTAAAGGGGAAGAAACTGAACTTCTGAACCCATGACCTTTTAGACTTAATTCAAAGACAAAAAAAATATGACTTCAGCAGTTATACAAAATCGTGGCAGAGATATAGAATTGACTTCATTACCAAAAGGAATCAATTTTTATTTTCTCAACAGGAAGGCCTATTTTTAGCTACAAATTCAACAGCTGATACTTTTCTTGGTTTGAGACTATTAACATTCATTTCTATGAGTTATTTTCCTTGGGAATCAAGTCAAAACTAAATACTGCCATTATTTAAACTAATTTTATCGACTTTGTAAAATAGTAATAATGCAAATTAAGGAGTAGGAATCAGTGAGATAACAACTACTAATATTTATGTTTTTCCCTGGAAGGTGTCATCAGAGAAAACTACAGGAATGGGAGGGCATTTGGGAGATTCTAGCTCAAAAGGGCAAATGACAATATTCAAAGAGAATTAAGAAAAAATGATATAATGAGAAGAGCACATGAAACAATACTGATGATCGTATCTGTGGACAAACAAGTTTCCTCGGAGCAGGTGGTATTATGAGAGATAATCTCAGTCCCAATATTTTCATGCATCCTATTATTTGACTTGAGAGAAGCTTTGCAGTCTTCAGGATCATCAGGAACAAGGTTTACCTTGTATAATGTAACATAACACTGCATGCTGAGATAGGCAAGATTTCCAGTGGTCATATAGGAGGGCAGCCAGAATGTGAAAGCCAAAGACAGTAGTTAGAAGGTAGTCATTGGGAGCTCTGCCATTAAGCTTTCATGCAATTGCATCCAAGAGCCTGGGGTTATTTTCTCCAGATGGTGTCTATTTGTCTAACAGAAAGAAAATCTTTGAATTGCACTTGCTAAATGTTTTACAAGTTCTGATATATTTATTTAGGTGCTGCTAGAAGACATGATTAAAAGAAGAGCTACTAGTAACATCTGGAACTGAGGCAGGTCCTGAAGAGCAGGAAGACAGACAGGGAGAGAAAGGGGAGAGGGAGAGAGAGAGGGAGAGAGAGAGAGAGAGAGAGAGAGAGAGAGAGAGAGAGAGAGAGAGAGAGAGAGAGAGAGAGTGTAATGGGAGACTGGAGAGAGTTTGGAGGAGGGAATGAAGGAGAAACTTAATTCAGCCTTGCAGATAGAATCTTAAAATGTAAAAAATGAGGATATGACCAGATGTAATGTTTTCACTACTTCTTAGTTATTTTGAAAGCGTAGAGTGCATGTCATTAATTTGAGGAAATACACTGTTAGTGATATGTATAATTTTAAATTTAATTCTTACTTGTCATCAGCTAGATACCTTCAGGCTGTGCGTTTCTGAGCTTGTACTAATTTTCAAGGTTGCTTTGGGCTTTGGTGTGGTTTTAACATGAGCAGTTGCATGAAGGGTGGTCTAATAGAGGGGAAGTAGATGTTCTCTTTTTGCAAAGGGGGAATTTTACATTGAACATGTAATTGCTGTATACTGCAGGAGTATCTGAGCCTTCTCCCAGCACTACCCTCTCCCTCAATCTTATATTTATGTGGAAGAGCTATGTTAATATTTGGGCTTCTTATCTTTGAATCATAGATTTTTAAAGTTGAAATGGATGACCTCAGAGGTCATCTAGTCCTACTTGAAGCATGAATCCTCTTATATCAAAGTGGCAAGTTTTGGATTTCATGATGTTTATCTTTAAGTAGCTATGGGGAAAATAGGGATTGCTGTTTGATCCTTCACTGAATGAGGCAGAAACACTATAATAACAAGGGGGAAATAAAGTTCTGTTTTTAACAAGAGATACTTAAACCTATGAAAATATTCAATGATACTCTCTCTAGTGTATGGTGTCTTTCTGTAATAGAATTTCCCTGGTAGTTAGGTTTTAATTTGTGGTGTTTCAAAGGGAGGTTTAATTGGTATCACTTTACATTCAGTGATAACAATTGTACTGCAATTTAACTCAGCTACATGGTTATTTTCATGTAATTACACATTAACTTCATTTAACCCATGTAATTACATACCAGAACCGCAGATTCCACAACTTAACCAGAAATGGGTAGTTAGACAGATCATTAAATATAACTGTACAAGGTTACTAAGAAGCTTCTATTTGTGACAAAGAAAATTTTTTTGAAAATCATGATAGAGGCATTTGGTACAAGCCTGTTATGGTGTAATTGGAGCCATGTAATTATATAGTGGCATTTATATCTAGATGTACCAATACTGATAAAGAACTAAATATGATGTCAGATTAACTTTACTAGAAATCTTTATATGTGTGTGGAGATGAATTGGGAAATCTATAAAAAATGTCATTGTAAGACATCTGTCCTATGATAAAGATTTTATGAAAATAACAGTGCTAAGTTCCATGTTTATCATATTTTACTGCTTTTTTTTAGGGAACACAGATCAGAGATTTAGAGTTAAAAAAGATGTTAAAGACAATCTAGTCTGATTCTTTATATTACTGATGAGGACACTGAGGTCATACTCAAGGTCACACAAATAAATAGATAAGCAAGGATTCAAACAAATTCTCAGGCTCCAAATAGAATATTCTTTCCACTAGACCAAATTTCTTCTATATATCTTAAAGTCATAATGATGATGATAATACTTGGAGGATTAAAAGGATGATTAAAGCGGTTTACAAATTCCCATTTTACATAAGATTGACTAAGTGTCTTCTATTCCCAGAACATTTGAATTTGCCACTTGACACCAAAGTGCTATTCATTGATGTTCAAAGGTACAGGCACCAACCAAATGCATCAAGCAAGAGATGATTAGTCTGTAGGAAGTATTAAGAACCAGAGGGTTTTTGACATCTGAAACTTCACTTTGGTACCCCACTACTGGCCTCCAGTACAATGTGCAGCTATGTTCCATGACTCTGGGAGAAGGATATTCCCATTAGAACCGTAGTGAAATCACAGAAAAAGTTCTCTTTTGTCTTTCATTTCCTTTTTTCATGATTGCTATTGGAGAATGGCAACAAAAACAACAACAATAACAAGAGATATCTCACATTTGTATGGCATTCATGGCTTTTCATTCACTTTCTTCACAACAACCTTGTGAGGTAAGAAGAGTAAGAATGATGATCCTCATTTTGCGAAAAGATTGAAAGACTTGCCCAGCTAGAAATTTCAGAACTAGAACTTGAATCAAAGTATTTTGAGAAGGTCTGCAGTTTATAACTTCTGGATTTTTCTCTGCAGCTACAACTCTTGAATATGGTGTTTGAGAAAGCTTTGGAGGGAGGGAGTGAAGGGAGGAGAGTGTTTATGATGATATCCTACTGACTAGGGTTGCTAACATTCAAGGAAGCCAACTTTGGGCGGATAATAGCAATTTAAAAAACACTTATTAAGTGCCTACACTGTGCTAAGTGTGGGAATACAAAGGCAAAGGAAAGTTCCTGCCCTCAAGAAGCTTACGATCTAATAGGCAAGGCCATATGGGTAGAGTCTTTAGGGCTGAAGTCAGCTCGCAGGAGCAAGCAAAAACCAGAGGGAAGACCTCAAATGAGCAACTAGCATACAAGGGCAGGAGAACTGGCAATTGAGACTAAGTTTAGAGAAACCTCAAGCAGAGAACAGAACTGTGGCCAGCTCAATGGGAGTGATAGTCTTTCTGATTCGAGGTTTTTATCTTTTCATCTGAAGTTACAAGGAGTTTGAAGGACCATTACCATGTTAGTACAAGTTTTGTATATTGTTGGGACAAGGGGGTCATCATACCTGGATTCTTACGTATCTGAGGCATAGAGAAAAATATGCAAAATCTTTTCCATTTTATGTAAAATAAAAAAATCATCTTTTTATCTCTAGCAATCACCTTTATCTCTTACTTAGTTCAGATTCTGCTCTTAGACATAGTTATGTAAAATATCTACCTTTTACAAATTTGTCGAGGGGAAAATATTCCTTAACCATATTATTCTGTAATTTTTTTGGTAACTCCTTTAATATTTAGTTTTCATATCCATTTTGAGCTGATTGTGGTATATGGAGTAAGATAGGGGTCTGAACCTAATTTCTGCTAATCAACATTCTAGATTTCCAATCAATTAATGGCAAATTGGGAATATGTCACCAAGTACAGCAGAATTTGAGGTCTAGAAGAGCTATTTTCCTTTCTTTCCTACTTTTCTCCATTTCTACCCTTCACATTGTAAATCTTTTGTTGCTTCCAAATGAACTTAGTCATTATATTATCTAAGTTTTTGAATTAACCTTTTGATAGTTTAATTGGTATCAAACTAAATATTTAATTTAGGTAGTATCATCATTTTCATTGAATTGGCTCTATCTAGTCATAAGCAATGAATATCTCTCCAATTCTTTAAACTGTTCATTATTTTTTTTTTTTGAGGAACATTTTGTAATTGTATTAAAACAAGTCTTCCATATACCTTGGTAGAATGATAGTTAGATATTTGAAGCAATTTGTAGTTACTTTGTAGGGAACTTCCATTTTCATTATTTTCTCATGGATGTAGTTTCTATTTCCCCTGACCTCCCCCTCACCCCCCCCAAAAAAGGGGAATACAAAGAAGTCTTCAAACAACAGATGGGGAAGCTATTTGCTAATTGCTGGAAAAATTCTATAGCTTATTATCAAAGGAATGGTTTGTAAATACTTAGAAAGGGAAAAGGGATCATTATAAACTATGATAGATTCATGAAGAATGTGTTACATTAGATCAGTTCATTTCACTTTGCAAAAGGGTCACCAGAATGGTATATTGTGAAAGTTCCACATGCATAATATACCTGTATAATCTGTCCTTGTGGGCAAGATGAGAGTATATAGGCTGAATGAAAGTAGAATTGTGAATTTGGAACATGATGAACAATCAGACACAAAGAGTAGTGGCATGTCCCCTTGTCCTCGACCCTGTACTGTCCTATATTTGTCAATGATTTGGCCAAAGGCAAAGATGGCATTTGTTTCACATTTCTGGATGAGAGGAAATCACTACTCTCCCTACTACTACCAAGAACAAGTACTACATACTGTTTCTCTATGTATTAAACTCTGCATTTGAAAATTTACACCATTACTGAGTTTTGTAAACAAGCGTGTTTTTTCTTTAGCTGGATGTATGTTGTCTCTTTGTCGATTTGCTGAGCTTTATAAAGCAAGTTTGCATTTTAGGGCTATAATGGGCAACGTTAACTTTATGAATTTATCAAAATATGAGTAATGATGGAAGATGCTGGCTTTATGGAAGGCAAGGTTAATACAAGGTCGAGAGACCCAAAGTTGGAAAGATTGTTAGCCCTCCAAGAAACTGGAATGTAGGCTAATGACAATTTAAATACAACTTATAAAATATATCCTCCAAATTGTCACATAATTAATGAGTATTGGAGGAGGGATTTGAGTCCAGGTCTTCCTTTCTCCAAGTCTATTACATTAATTTACTAGGAAATAAATTTAATATCAGAATGTAGATATAAAAGATTTTAGAAGGCTAAAAAATTACTGAATCTAAAGAAATGAAGTTTAATAGAATAAAATGCAAAAATTATCTTTGGGTCAAAAAAATCAAATGCACAAATATAGAATGAGAAAAATGTGGCAAGACAAGAATTCATGTGGAAAAGATCTGAGGACATTAGTGATCCATATTCTAGCTAATTATAACTCAAGAATGTGACATGGCAGCCTCCAAACTATGAGACTTTAGGCTACATTAGAAGCATTGAGTCCAGAATGTGGGAAATTAGAGGCCTGCTATACTAAAGGCCACCCTGGCTAGATCACATCTATATTACAGTGTTTAGTTCTAGGTTTCACATTTTAGGATTGCTCCTGATGCATTTGAACAAGTCCAGAAAACCAAATACATTCATGAAATAATTTGAATTTTAGGAATCTCTTGTCAAAGTCTCTCTCATGTTCTCACTATTAGGACAGTAGAAAGATCTGAGTTGTCACAGAATAATGATAAGGATGCAGATTTGTAGTCATGAATGAATCAGGATAAATTTTAACATGAAAGGAGGTTTCTGGTGAGTTGTACCAGGGATCTGTGTTTGGTCTTGTATTACTTAATATTCTCTCTGAAAAAGGTATATACATTCACATATGTATGTATGCAGGTACATATGTACCAATACAACATTGTGAAATTTGCAGATGACACAAAGTTGGAAGAAATAGTACAGCTAACATATTGTGCAGTCAGGATGTGACAAGTTAAGAGTACTGAGCAGAATCTAATAAAATGGCATTCAATAAAGATAAATGCAAAATTTTGATTATGTGCACTGTCATTTTGAACAAGTTCAAAAATTTCACAAGTACCACAGAGTAGGGCATACATAGTTAGATAGCAGTTTTAGAGAGACAAAATTTTGGAGATTTGAGTGGACTGCAAACTCTATGTAAATCCTATATGAGGATGTAGGATGTGGGGATGTAAGGGGATGTGAACTGAAGAAAGCCATTCTTAAGTATTTGAAGGGCTATAATGTGAAAGAGAGACTAGACTTGTGTAACTTGATCCTGGAATGCAGAACCATGACACTAGAGATGGGTGGGTGTTTTATAAAGCAGATTTTTGTTGGATATATGGAAAGAATCTACCACTCAGAGCTGTTTAAAAATAGAATGGGCTGCCCTGTCAAGGGATATATTCTCTTACTGGGTGCTTTCATGCAGTGGTCATTTATTAGAGACGTTTTTAGCAAAATTCTAGCATATACTAGATGATCTTTAGGGTCTCTTCCCCACTCCTGGATCCTATGGGCTACTCCCCTTCTCTGCTGTCACACTTTTAGTGGAATGAGATCAAATTCTGTAAATTAACAATAAAAACAGATTAGAAAGTTTTATATACAAGGAATAGTGATAGGGCTCTATATCAAGTGTTGATAAATACAGGAGCTAGTTTGGATTTCTCTGTGTTGTGTCTTCTCCTGCATGTGTTCAATTCCCTGTGTTGGCTTGCATAACTCAGTGGTGAATTCAATCATGAGTGATCCTTTCCTGGTAGCTTGGTGCAAACAAGAATAGCAATTTATTAATTTGCAATAAAAACTATACTTAAGGGGGTGTGTTTTGTGGTGGATAGAAGGTTAGGATTAGAATTAGGAGAACCCATGTTTGACTCCTACCCAGAAAATTATTAGCTGTTCAACACTGGGCAAGTCATTAAACTTTTCTGGGCCTCAGTTTTCTCATCTGTAAAATTGGGGGATGGGGGAGCTGATTTTGCTGAGTTTTAAGACCTCTTCTAGCTATTATCTATGGTCCATGGTCTTCTTGGTGCCCTAGGGAACTTGCTAAGATTAAAAAGTACAGAGAATTTACTATGTATCATGCCCAAAGGGAATATATATATATATATATATATATATATGTATATATATATATGTATACACACACATATATATACACACATATATATGTTAAAAAAACAAAGTCAAATCAAATTATCAATTTGATTATATAACAAATTATATAACAAACCTTCCTGTTCCCTGACAAGACCTCCTTTCCTTCAGAAGACCGTGATGAAGAAGCCCTATTAATGATCTAGTCTTTCTGGTGAGAATGGAATTCAGAGACCATGGGGTTAGTGATCTTTTATTTTGAGTTAGATTAGTTCATGATTGATCACCTTGCCCCAGTCTAGGGCAGGATATCTGTCTTGAAAACCATACTTGTGTAAACTACACATTCTCCTTGAGATGATATCTACTGACTATCAATACATTACCTATGTCCTTGTTACGAGATTCCAATTTCACATACAAACCATCTAATTTTCATCACTTCATCTCATTTACTGAAGATCTCATTTCTGCTATCATTTCACTTCCACATTCTCAACCATGTTCAAAGTCAATATTTTACATATCTCATCCCTGGGTTTGGGGTTTCTTTTATTTCTCCGGACCATTCACATTCTCTTTTGCTGTAGGTATGCTGATACATGTGTAAGTGGAATGCTAATTTATGCAGACTTTCCTCTTGACTACAGATACTTCTCATTTTCACATGTGTCAAGGAGAGAGTACTAATTTATGCTGACTAGAATCAAAGAAGAGAAAATTCTTCTTAACCTTTCCTTTCTTCTTTTTCTACATGATTGTTTGCATCTGTAAGCCTCTGTCCACCCAGAACAATCAGCATACAGAATATTATCTTTGATGACAGAAAGCCTTATTATCAAAAAGTCAGACTTCACAAAATGTTAGAGCTGAAAGGCGCCTTAATCTAGTCCACTCTCTCATTTATTGATATCAATGTATGGAGGGCTTGAGAAGTTAAGCTTCTAGGTCAAGGTCACAGAGGTAGTAATAAGTAGAACCAAGATTCAATTCCAAGACCTCTTATTCCTAATCCAACACTATTTCTATGATATCACATGGCTTTTTATAGGATAAATTTACTTCTGTGAGAGTGCACATAATCATGATTTAACTTACTATAATTTAACTTTAAATTTAAATAAGTTTAAATTTAACTTACTATAGATTTAGCTGTCATTTAAAAACGTTTTTCATTTTGAAAGGAAAAATGCATTACTGGTAAACATGTATAGGATGAATTTTTAATCTCTAACATATATCCTTAATACCAAGAGTAAGTGTCATTTAAAAATATTTCATCATCTTTTTACATGCTCTTTTTCCACAGTTCAAATAATTAATTGAAAATAAAAGTGAAGGAAAGAGGTCATTAGAATATAAAAATAAATAGACTATGTATACATTCTGAAATTACAGTAATATAGGAAAGTATCCTTCCTCCCATATTCTCCCAAGAATTTGAAAAAGATAAGCATTATCTCTCATTTTTTTTCCCCAGAGGTGGAGGGGGACCTTCAGAAGTAAGTATTTTTCAGCTTCTTTTGTCTCTGCATGAACCAAGTTTGATAGCTTGAGACTATAATGTATTACTGTGGCAACCTTCGCTTTGTTACATAAATCATCTGAACATTCAGCAAGAACTGTCCAAAAGTGCCATTCATATACTCAAGCCAATGATCCTGCAAACAATTTTTTTGTCTTTCTTCACATGTTAGACAATGGCTATAAATCACATTCATTTATAAAAACACACAATGTACTAATTTATCAAGCAACAGTTATCAAAAAATATGATTGTAGAAGGTACAACTTTTGTTTCGTTGTGTTCATCAATTTTTCTTTCTCAGGTTAGGCAAAGGGCAATGCCTCAAGAAACCATTAATTTTCTGACATGACATTCATTCACTCAATAGATATTTACCCAGGGCCTACTGTGTGCATGATCATGTGTGGAAAAAGTTAAGTTGCTTTTACAATTTTCTGGATATTCTAGAAACAAAATTCAGATGACAGCAGGATGAGGTGGGTAAAGGTTATCTGGAGGCTAGAGATCAGGCAGACCTGTAATGAGATGAGGCAAACAACTGGAGAATGTCCAAGGGGAAATTTTAGCTTGTACTTAAAATTACATTTTAATGACTCCAAAGCACAAAAAGAGATTTTCTTCATAGTTTTGTTTACTAGGGACAAAGCTTCCGTATGAAACCTATTCAAAAATTTATTTAAAATGTCCTCTTGTCTACAATGGTCAAGTTCAGGATTTCCAGCAGTGCTTTCTCTCCTTATTTCTATATACTGTCTTCCTCAGCTTCCTTCTAAATGTATCTCAAATTCTACCTTCTTCAAGGACCTTCCTAGTGACTTCACTATTACCAGTGTCTTTTCCCTGAAATTGCCTCCCATTTACATGCATATATCTTGTCTATACATGGCTGCCTGCAGGTTGATTTACCCACTAAAATGTGAGCTTCTCAAGTCAGGGACCAAGTTTTTTTTTCCCCCCTTTCTCTTTATTCCCTCTGCTTAGCATAGCACCTGGCACATCGTAAGCAGATAATGAATTCTTGGGGACTGACCGAATTGATCTGGCATAGATTCTTGTTATATCTTAAGCTCAGTGCAATAGACATCAATCATAACCCCAGACTAATGACTTAGAGCCTTCCTGCCCCATTAGTGAGTATACTACTAGGGTTAATTACTCAGAGTCCTATGCTCAAGCTTCTTTTCCAGAGATGTTTCCTTATCCTCTGTGAATCTGGTATCACTTACTAGGGTTGGGGTGGGAGGCATCTTAGTATCAGCCTTGTCATATGGACAAAGTTCAGGTATTGTGACAAGTTTATTCACAGTGAGTGATGAGCTGTCTGCAGCAAGGGCTTTGGCCATGGCCATGACTGATGTCAGGGGCAAAACCCTCATCATGGGAATTCATTGTTTTGTCATAGAAAGTGATCAATTTCAGGGGTTCTGGAATAGTATATATGGATAGATAGGGATTTTCAAGCAATCAGAGATTTTAGAGCTAGAAGACTTCTTAGAGATTAACTAGTCTGACACCTTCATTTTATAGAAAAGGAAACTGAAGCTCACAGATATTAGGCAACTTGCTCCGCCCCACTGATGTCATTCCTCCCTCACCTCCGTTAGAATGAGTTTCTTAAGTTCAGGGACTATTTCATTTTTTTTGTCTTTGTATCCATACCACCTGACATGATGTCTTCTTTATAGTGGGTGCTAAATCAATGGATTGAAACTAAAGTAAAAAAACTGGTAAAAGGCATACCTGAGAATCCAACTCAGGTATTTGGATTCCCAATCCCATGTTTTCCCACAACATACAGTGCTACTGTTCAGGGATCTGGAGTTACCATGTACTCAAAACAATTGGAGACTATTCCTGGTTAGGACTCTGACTCCTTGATCTTGTTGATGTGAATATTCTGTACACCATTATAGATTCCAACATATCCATGTCTTCTCATCTTGGGCAGTATTTGTCCATGTCTCCTTCTGTAAACCCTACACAAATATTCTACCCAACACAATCGAAACCTTCTTCTGACTTTTATTATTCTTTAATAGCATGTAAATACTACTGCTGCACTTGGGCCATCCAAATGTTAAACCCTTCCTCTTACGTCTATTGTGTTGTAGCACATAACCTATAAATAGTGTTTTGACCCAAGTCAGATTAGTAGAATACAGGAGGATCTGGTTTCTGCTTCCTATAAGTAGACAAAATTGTCTGCTTAGGTAATGTGGATAGAATGAATGACATATCTTACTTATTTCTAATGATTAGTGGGTCTAGGCAGTGGTTGTTTGTCTTTTTGTTCAGAGTTTAAGATATTTTAAGGATCAAGATGCTGTCAAAACCAAGGGTTGCTTAATAAGTAGAGAGGTGAATCAGACCAGAGATGATAAGGGGCCAGAGATAAGAAAGACTTTGAAGAATGGGAAAGGTCACTGAAGGAGATACAAACAGCAAGCAAGAGGGAAAAATCCAGGTGAGTCAAGGAGGTTCCAGAAAATCACAACAGGCAGAGATCATGGCAGGTAAGTGAGACACTGTTTCTGTAGGATTCAGCTGTGGTCTATCTATCTATCTATCTATCCATCCATTTATTCTGTATCTCTCTCTCTCTGCCCCTATCTACCTGTAACTAGGTAACTATTGAGATCTATTCCAACTCTCAAGTTCTATGATTTAGATTCCATTATACTATACTCCATTACATAACATTGTACTTACTTACTATCTCTATAACTTTTGCTGACTTGTTTAACTTAACTGGACCTTCTCTTCCATGCATGTATACATAGATACACATGCACTCAACTAAAATTAACCTGTGATCTCATTACTGGAGATGTGCAGATTCTAGCTATATATGTATACACATACATATATACATACACACATATAATAAGCTTTTGTATACATACATAGATACCTATGCATGTGTGTGTGTACACACAAACACACACACACATATATATATACACATAGATTTATGTGTATATCTATCTATCTATCTATCTATCTGTCTGTCTGTCTGTCTGTCTATCTATCCATCTATCTATCTATGTTAAAAGAACTCAAGATTTGAGGGAGTAAGTACCCCAGTTTGTGGGGTACATCCATTGCAATGAACTAGAGGACATAGATAAGAATATAAAATGGACAAGCATAGGTTACAATCTGCAAATCTTCATTAATAAGATCACAGATTCATTTGAGATGAACGTGTGTTTGTCTGGGTGTGGCTGTATGGTTGTGTGCATGTAGGAGGAGGTCCAGATGAGTTAAACAACTCAGCAAAGGTTATATAGGTAGTAAGTAGGTACAATGTTACACAACAGAATTGGAAACACAGAATTTGAGAGTTGGAACAGACCTCAGAGCTATCTAGTTCAATCCATGTATGAAAGGAATCCTTACTATATCATACCTGACCGGTATAATATATGTATAATATATGTTTGTATATATTATACATATAATATATGCTCTCTCTATATATAAATTATACAACATAGTAGAAAATTAATACTGAGCAAAGGAGGTAATTTCACAGAGTTAAAGGCACATTCTTCTGTTTGGGTTTTCTTCTCACCCTGATTCAAAGAATTAGAATGAAAGAAAATTCTCCACTCTGACAAGTAATTTTTATTCTCTGACTAGGGAGCACCTAAAATGAACTTAGAGGTGGAAGAGAATTCTGCATTATTAAGGATATTGACTCTAGAGTAAAGAAGAGGTTCAGAGAAGAGACCAGATGTAGAAGCAGATTCAGGAAAAGAGATGATTTTTCTAGTCTAAAGAAGAGAGGCAGGATAGAAGGAGGATTAGCCTTGAAATCAGAGAGACCTGTGTTAAAGTCCAACTCATGCTGGGTGACCATGGACAAGTAAATCAATTTGTCAGCACCTTAGGGAACTATTTAAGACTATGCATTATAGACAAGTTGCTAATTTAGATGATTGGAAGAAGTTCCTCCCACCAATGATGTCCCAAGCCTGGGCCAAAAAAAAAAAATAAAAAAGAGTAACTATGGGAGGTCTCAATAAATATTCAGCAACTTTATGTCTTGGAATATGATCTAGGATCAGTCAGGGAGAAGGTCATGCTTGGAGAGTATATACATCATGTGATCCTAGAGATTGTTAGAATCTTTTATGAGGGGATGAAGGGAGAGAAGGAAGTAAATAGGAAAGAAGTAAGGCAAACAAGGCTAAGATTAGAATGAACAGAATCATAGACACAACTAAGAAAAGGAAGAGAAAATTATAGGAAAGGAATGAGTAGCAGAGGAGGTGGTAGATGAAAAAGGAAGGGCCAATGAGCCACAGAGAAGGGAAGCCTTAGAAGTTAGTGGGACAAAAAAAAAATAACATCCTTTTGCATTTTCATAAAATTTTTATTGTTTTCAAAGTACTTCCCCCTCCTCACTAGATTATCACAGAAACACCATGAGCGAAGTCAAAAGAAGAGAGAATAAAGTAAACAATGTGTGTGTGTGTGTGTGTGTGTGCGTGTGTAGTAAATATTTTCAAATTTAGCCCACAATTTTGCTTGTTGAAAAACTGGATGGGGACCATAAGATAGCCTAACTTGTTATGACAGTAAGTTCTAGAAGAAAAGGTAAAAGAGTAGTCCATTAGCCTTCTGACCACATATTTCTAATATAAAATCAAGCCAGGGCCAAACAGTCTGGCTGTATTTAATTGTATCTACAGTGGCATACAGTGAGAAGAAACTTACAGAAAAGGGATCTGAATGTGCTGTTTAAATATATTTACTATCAAAACTTATGCTTTTTTACTGATTGCATGAAATACCATATGTAAAACACTTTGTAAACCTTATAAAGTCCTAGATAAATGCTAGCTATGCTAATAATCAGTATTGCCATCACCATTACCATCATCATTATTGTTGTTTACTTTCAATTGAGTCCATGTCAGCCTAACAATTCATTCCTGGGCAGACCTCCAGAAATCACCCTTTTGGATTTGTTACATAGAGAGTTGATTGCCACTATTTATAAACAAATATGACAATTCACTCACATTAAAGCAATTTGTCTAACACCACTTCAAAACAAATTCTCCCAAGAAATCACTTTTTAAAGTCACTATGAATTCCTTGGGTTTTATAAGACTACATCCAAGCTATTAATCTCCTATTTGTGTGACCTTAAACCTTAGTCACAACCTCCAAGGGCCTCAGTTTCTTAATCTATAAAATGAGAAGATGACCTCTGCTGCATCTTCAAGCTTGGAATTCTACCATTTTATTATATTAAAAATAATATTTCCATTATTCTAGCATATCTTAAAAATACTTATCTGATTTCAAGGACAAACGAGTGAAGCTCCTGTACAAAGAAAAGAATGAAATCATCACAAGTATCTTCTTTGGGGAAGAAGGAAGATAGTCTCAGGGCAGAGAAAAAGATGGAAGGTGACAGTTACCTTAAGAAGACCCTTTAGGAGCCCCAGTTTTCACATAATTAAAAAGGGAGAAACAATTCATCCCAGCACACCAAGAAGGGGTACTGATGACACATTATTTCTTAATATCTTTCAACTCTTTGGAAATGGGGACTGTTTAGAGACATAGAATCATCCATCATCCAATTATTTTGGATTTCCTAAACTGTTTCAGTTCCCTGTTGTTATTTCTTGTTAGATATGTTCCACGGAAGACCAGAAAGATGAAGTTGAAAAATGTGAGATGGTGAAATTAAGGAGTAAGATTAATTTTTAATCTCTTCATCTGTTCATTTATTAAAT
>CM053580.1:380798810-380816310 GCA_028627135.1 Pseudochirops cupreus | reverse complement strand
CTGACACATTTTAGCCATGTGACCCTCTGCAAGCCACTTAATTTCTCAGTGTTCCAAGCAACTCTCTAAGAGTCTAGATTGGAAAAAAAAGGTGGTAACCCGCAATGGTAGAAGTTCCTTACTGGGAGCTCACTATGTTGAAGAAATTACAGGCATAGTCAAATAATAATGCCCATGTCTTATATTTTAGATTTTAGATAGTTATAAATTCACAAAACCAAAATAATTTTAAGCTATCATGTTTAGCTGAAGAACTTCTCTAATTAAATAAAAATGTTTTTAACCACCTTATTTACTATAGAAGGGCAACTAGGTGGCACAAAAGGATGCTAAAGTCAGGAAGACTCAACTTCCCAAGTTCAAATCTGACTTCAGACATTTGTAGCTGGGTGACCCTGGGTAAGTCATTAACCATGTTTGCCTCAGTTTCCTCATCTGTAAAATGATACAGAGAAGGAAATGGTTAACTACTCCAGAATCTTTACCAAGAAAACTTCAATGGGGTCATAGAGTTGTAAATGACTGACATGACTAAACAACAAAAAATTTATTATGCAATGATATTAAGTTTGGGGAAAACACTCCTTAAACAATTAACTTTTAAAAAATCTAATTCTGGGCCAGGATTCAATGATTTTCCCTTAAAATTTTTTGCTTTCTCTAACACACTAGCCTCACATAAGATAAATATAATTTTTGGAGTCACTGAAGTTAGCATCAGAGCTAGCTCTAAGCTATATGCACCAACTGCTCTGCTAGAATCTTTCATATTTCTTGTCCAAGAGCTCAGTCAGATACTTACATTCAAAATTCAGAGACCCAAATTATACATATATGTGTGTGTGTGTGTGTGTGTGTGTGTGTGTGTGTGTATAAGCTTTACTCAAATGAATGCAGAATGTAGTTTTAGGAAGGATAGACAAGGAACTAAATCTGCTCAATTTCTTCTGGTCAGATTATGTGAATTCTCCAGTTTATCTGACAGTAAGGTATAAGGGATTCTCTTCATCCACTTTAATGAAAGAAAATTTTGGGTTTTGTCATCACTATTGTTGCTGTTATTATTTTTAGACTAAAGAATCGTGCTTCCTAAGCTTTTTCATGCAGCGAAAATGAGATATGGTTCTACCATTTCAGAAGGCCCAACTAGACAAAGCAAGGTCCCAATGTCTGTGGGATTGATCAATTAATAGTCCATAACTGGCTCATGTGGAGGCCTATTTTGTAGGAGAAACACAAACCAATGGAAGAGTACCATTTGCTTTCTCCAAGCACTGATGTGTCCTGACATATAGGTTAGGAAAGAGTGCCCTAGACAACTAGGACAGAAACTAACATCAGTGAAGTGATAAAGGGTATATAACATGAGAGGTGACCTCTGTCTATTGGACTTGGGAGTCAAAAGGTCTGGGTTTGAGTCTTGGTTATAATCATACACAGACATTGTGAAAAGACTTCACCCTCCTAGACCTCAGTTTTTTCATCTCTAAAATGAAAGATTCAGACTAGGTGATTTCAGCAGACTATTCCCACTCTAAGAGTCTGTGATATTGACTTTCTCAGAAGGTTGATCAACCCACTAACATTTTTCAATTCACTCTATTGAGTGAATCATTTAGAAAGGAAAAACACATTTCGTACCAAGCTGCATGCATTTCTTAAATAACACGAAATCTCTTCCATTCATATAATTCAAACTCAATCCTCTGAAAGAATAAGTTAAATTGGTTATAACTGAAACACTAAGAGGTCACCACAATTAGAAGTATTATAAGGCAATGTGGTAAATGTTCTAAGAATGAAATCCAGAGAGCAGGAGAAATGTCATGTGTTTTTATTACATAGTTGGCAGGCATATCATGGGTGGTGTAATTAATTTAAAAGCTGCCTACCAACTACAGAATTAGATCCAAAAAAGGCTTGTGTACACTAGCATAAGAGGTATAGAATGCATGCAGTGGAGAGTAGTGCCAAACAGCCCTTTGGGACTGTCTAAAAGAATATCATTAATTTTTACAGTATACTTACACTTCTGGCTCAGTTCCAGCAATGGCTTTCTATAAAAATCATTTCAAGTATAGAATTATGCTGTTTGCTTGCAGCAACATCACAGGAGCAGTAGTGCGCCATATGTTGCTACTTAGCAACTTAGTCTATAAGTCCCAGAGCATGTACGGATTTGAAAATTGAACAGAAATTATAATTGTTGAGTGATGCTGTGAGGCAAGTTGTCTAAGATTACCAAACTATGCAGATGTTTGATGTTATGTAGGAAAAAGAACAAAACTATTTTTTTTTAGCTGCACAATGACTGAAGTCTTATTTATGTTAGCCTAAAGGGGATAAATTGATTAAAATTCCTGAAAATAATACCACCTAATGGTTTTGTGAAAATACCACATTACAGTTGGAAAAAAGGCAAAGGGGGGGGGAAGGGAGAACTCAAGTGTAAATTCTGCTAAGATTATTCAATGACTTTAATTTGTAAACTTAATTTCTCCCAGTGTATGAACTATCTTACACTAACTGAATTCTTAGCAAAGCTCAATTTTTAAAAACATACTTTCAGAAAAAGATTAAATTATTAAAAGAAAATGAATCTGTTTCTGATTCAGAAATCTACCATCGTTTTCAAAAATACAAAAAGAATCATTTGGGATTGTTTTTACCTCCGTAAATGAGATCGCTGATATTTAAAATGTACTTGGTGAATACATGGCATAAAATTTTTAAACTAAAAATATTGTTTGATTTTTAGACTGATGCTTAAATTATCCATAGTACTTGCATTAAAAATCTAGGGGGTTGTGCTAAGGGAAGCAAAAAAGCATATATCAATTACAAATTTACAATGCTTTCTTCAAAACTCCTCAAGACCGATCTCATGATTCTCTGAAAGGTAGCAGCTGCTTTATAACAGTAATCATTCACTGAGTTTGTGTTTCTACTGTTTCAAACAAATTCAATTAGCCCCTGCACTTCAAAACCCTAAAGGCACAAATGAGATGACACGAGGTTGCTGTAATCTAATAGTAATACTAAACTTGTCAGTACAGTTTGGGGATTGATGGTTAGAAAAAAAAATTAATAATAACATTTTTCATTTTTTAATCAAACAATTCCATTCACAACCACCTATGGATCTGAAGAGCATTTTTAGCTGATGAATTCAGTCACATAAGAATGCTAAATGCAAAATGAAGGCTTCCAAAGGCATTCTCATAGTCATTACTGCAACAGACCAAAAAGAAAATGGAGTCTAGAGATATGGAAACCCAAAATACCATTTTTAGTTGAATCCTAAGTGTTTCCTTTAAAAACACTATTGATCAAGGAACGGAAGTTTCAAAACAACTATTGTAAAACATTTTTACAGCCTATCTCTGGTCAATTATTAAAGATAAAATAGGACTACAAGATCATAGATTTAGAGTTGGAAACTACCTTATTCAGATAAAGAAGTATTCAAAATCACTGTAAATGAATTCATACTCCCACTCTTCTGACTTATCAGACTTAAAACTGAAACGATTTTACTACCACTATAAAGTACAAGAAAGAAAAGGTCCACATGATGACCATACCCAATTCTTGCTCCGTTTTTCTTCCCTCTTTGCCCGTATTACTGTTATTTTGCATGGTATATACATTCTGGGACAGTTGCAATCAGTACACTTTGCTTCTAAATTTCCTCTCTTAACCAAAGACCTAAGTTTAAGTATCTGACAAATAAACATTTCTTTTAAAAGTATAAACGTCCCTTTTGTTTCCATTGTACTTCTGTCATCCTTGTGTCTCCTGACTAAATGCTTTGCCAACTCTTTCCAGCAAAATGGATTCAACTATGCCCTTGAAGGGCCTCATCATATTATATATTTTGGCCTAGAAGCGAAAACCTCACAGTAGATTTTGAGAGAATCATTATAGTACTGCTGATGGTTTCACTCTTGGCAAACCTTCTCCAGCCATATGATTTCTGCTCTAAATGCAGCACTTGGTCTAAAACTGGCCTAACAGCAGATAATTAAAGCTATTTGTGACATGTGCAACTTATAATGATTAACTTGTCTGCAGTCAGGAGCACAAATAACCCGCACCTGTAAAGACTTTATTTCCTAAAGGTAAAACAACTGTTTAGGAAAGATCATGCTGGCAAAACAGCTGCTTGCATTCTGGAGAGGAAACAAGGTAGCATCTTTCAACAAACGCCAACTCCGGTGTTTTATCAGCTCTATCTCATTAACTGGAAACAAGGCTTAAATGCTTTGTTTATAAATTATGATTATTCCTGATTGCAGCAGTTACTGATAGTGCCACTCATTTGCAATGCAACTCTTTGAATTTGTTTAATTACAATTTGAAACAAGGCAGAGAAGAGTAATTAACCCACCTGGCTTGCTGGCACATAGTCCTGGCTCGGCTCTGTCATACTCATATACATGTTCTCACCGTCAAACTGCGAATGAAATAATAGTAAACATTCAGCAATCTTGAATGTTTTTCTACATCGACTGGAAAACAGTAACCATAAAAATATACTGCAGCCTGGAATATGGGAAACCTGTCATTCTCTGAGCCCATCTTGCCTTTGATGTTCCTGTTGTCATCCTCATTGACCCTGGATGTCAGTGATTGGGAGTAATTAGTGGTCTAGTAATTACAGCAAGTAAGCACGAAATGAATGGTTTCCTTTCATCTGCAATCTGTTTTAAAACAAAATGGCTCATTTTGTTCACCCTGTCTACATATTGCTGTTTGGTCGTAATGAAGGATTAAATGAATGGCAAACTTTCTGACAAGAGGAGATGAAAATGGAAAATGTACTGAGGTACAGCTCAATGGATTCTAACTTTAGATCTGAGAAATGAACAAGTGCCAAGTTTTCAAAACAAATTAAAACTGGTCTCAGCAGAAGACTCAAGTGAGATTTAGATGGAAAAGATATTTTGTTTTATACATACATACATGTATGCATATGCATGTATGTATGTATATGTGTGTATAATTATGTATATGTGGATACACATATATATTTGGACAGAGTAAGTGGTAAATAATTGTGCGGAAGAAGTACAACTGGTTAATATATAAAATTTAGAATATGCCACCTTAATTGTTAAATCTAGCCATCAAAAATTATCCAGCTGTAATCTGGGTAAAGAGGTTCTGTTTACCAAAATCTAGAAAACAAAACGTGCCCAATGATTAGGGAATGACTGACCAAATTAGAATGTTACTAACCAAATGGCATGTAAATTGCCTGCAAAGAAGAACTAAGATGAAAAACTTTACAGAAAAATGCTGACTTGTATGAAGTGGTGTAACATTGAAAAGCAACACAGTTCTGGCCAGTTACAATGGTCTGTATTATATACCACACTATCAAAGTTAAATATAAGCTCCTTGAGGGTTTCAATTGTTTCACTTATTACTTTGTATCCCTAGTACCAAGCAGAGTTTCTGACACATAGTTAAGTCCTTAACAAAGGCTTGTGGGCTGATTAAAGGACATTCCCTTTCTTTCTGTTAATAATTGATAAATTTCCAGTTTTCAGACAATGTATTTTGTAAGCGGGCAGTTGTGTGGATGGGTTTTTTTGAGGGAGGTATCTATCTTATATAGATCAACAAATATAAAAATATATCTAAATAATTCATGTAGGGCACCACAAATGTCTCATGTTGTCTCTGTAAGCTGGCTTGACTGAATGATTTGGAGGGAAGATACTGATAAGTGAGTCCAATTCAAGATATATCAAATGAAAGAGAATTTCAAATTGTTCATGAAGCGGCAGCATCAATAGTAGGAAATGGAGGAGGTGCTAACATTCTTTTTAGCTTTTAGGTGGGCTGCTTATACTTAATCCTCAAGCAGGCTGCATGCAATCCCTCTACCATTGTTCTATTATCCAGTCTCAGCTTCATTGACTTGCACATACATGTATTTAAAAATGAAGTATGCATTAAGTGCAAATATGAAAGTACACAATTATTTTTGCTGTTACCAACAGTGATGCAAAGAAAAGCTACCTTATTAAATTTATATGTTACAGATGCATAAACACACAAACACCATTCTGATAGAAAGAATGCTTTAGAGTCATAGTATTTCATACTTTGTTCCTAAGTGACTGGGTACTCTTCTAATATACAAAGCTCAAGGTGTCCATGACATTCTTAACATTATTTTATCTCATTCTGTGAAAAAAAATTTATAATTTGTGGGTCATATATGACCCTAAACAGAAATGCAAATAATTATGAAAGAAATGATTGGTAGAACCATTTACAAATAGCACCTTTATAAAGGTTCAACAAATATTCATTTAGACAGATCACTCCATTGATGTATGTTAACTAAGGCCAAAGTGTTAAATACACCACTAGAATGCAGCCCACAACACTCATGGGTGTGTCCTGCACCAAATTAAAATATAATTGGGAAATATTTGAGAAAATTAAAAAACACTGAAATATACATAGTTAATATGTGGTTTTCTAAGCCATATGTAGCCTTCAGAGATCCTTATGTATGGTTTAGTGGCCCCCATTTTAATTTGAATTTAACACAACTGGTCTAAGGTACCAAAAATCAAAGGACATACCTAATATTGTATTGCAAGATAGGTGAAAAGAGAGTGTGATATTCTTTTTATTTTATTTTTGGAGGGGGAGAATGCAGGGCAACTGGGGTTAAGTGACTTGCCCAAGGTCACATGGCTAGTAAGTATTAACTATCTGCGGCCAGACTTGAACTCAGGTCCTCCTGACTCCAGGGCTGGTGCTCTATTCACTGTGCCACATAGCCACCCCAATAGCGTGATATTGTAATTTACCCCAATTGAAATATCTTGGTTCAACACAATGGATGGCTGACCTCCACACCCCGCCCAAATCCTGACTAGCTAGTATATTTTGTAGATCATACAGGGATTGCAAAGATTTACTTAATATTTTTGGTATCTTCTATTCACTGTTTGACTACTATGATTGCAAATGTTCTTAATGTGTAGACCCAAAAGAAATATTTTAAATGTTGACAGTTCTTGTGATTGTAACAGATAAAACTGAAGAGAAGTAGTTCAGTGAATTTCTTTTGATCATATGCACACTGTGGATCTCCATTTCTAAACTCTCATGCCACCGAGAAAATCTTCAAATTATGTAACAATTCAATGTTCATGTTAATACATGATTTTAATGTTAATTAATGTCCTTGATACAATCACTTTTATTATAAAGTGTTATTACCTAAGCAAAACCAAACTGAGAAATGATGCTATAATATGAAAAGATATGTGGCTGCAAAGAATTATTTCATGCTGTGATATACATTTTGGAGCATGATGAGTTAGCTAGTTATTCAATTTTGGAGAAAAAAAGCAGAAACAAGTATACAACCTTTGGGGCATAATTTCAGAACTCATTTTGAAGTTTCAAAATAAGTCAATGAAGCAATAGGACTGACTAGATATAATTGCATGTAGTAGGTGATTAATAAATAGCCAATGAATTAAACTGAATTTATATTTAAACAACTAAAAATTGAGAGGTAGATTCTATTATTTACTCAAGGAAATTGCAACTCCCCTGAAATGCTCTTTCTTAAAGACTATGAAGCTATAATAAGATTATGGATTTAGTGCTAGAGAAGACCTGAGAGGTAGTCGAATTCAACCTTCCCATTTTTAAAATGGAAAAGTAAGGCTTAGAAGGGTTAGTCTCTTGCCCAGGGTGACAAATATGGCAGAAGTAGATTTTAAGCCTATGTTCTATGTGTCTCCCAACTCAGTAGGACTCTAGAAGGTTCATATAGTTATTACTCTTTAAAATATGATTAAATTGGGTAAAATTTTAACATAAAGCAGAAAACTGGGGACCTCAAAATATTAGGATTAAAAAAAACAGACTATGGTTATATATATATAGCCCACCTACTTTGCTTTGATGATTGGGCAGAAAATAGAGAAGTCTTTAGCAGGTATTTTCCTTGCCAGGATGACTATGAAATTAAGAATTTATTTTTCTAACAGTTTCTTGAGTGAATCAAAGTGACTTTGATTTTTAGTCCTACTAAAAGAATTAATTTTCTTTTGGGGATATATTTCCCATGACTTTTATTTTTCTCTCTTTAATGATTAAAAAATAATTAATAGCAAATGAATGACTACTTACGAAGTGTATTTATAATGACTGGATTTGGCCAAGTACCATAGTTTGTAAGTTGGAAGCAATGTTTGCTTTCATAACACTCTATGCTTTTAATGTACTTATATTCTAATCTGTATTAAAATTATGTGCATGTCTTCTTTCTTCCAAATCAATCCTAAATTCCTTACTGTCAGGGATCATGTTTTCCTTATCTTGATATTTTTCACAGTGCCTTTCTAACAGTGAAAAATACATATCAGGCATTTAATACATATTGGCTGAATGAATGAAATGAGAAGGGTTTTTTTTTGTTGATATTGGGGACAGTTTCTGGAATGTGGCAAAGATCATATCTCTTCAAGGTTTATGAAGCACTTGACCTACATTATCTCATTTAGTCCTCAAAACATCCATGTGAAGTAGGTGCTATTATTATCCCCATTTTGCAGATAAGGAAACTGAGTCAAAGAGCGTTTCCATTGCTTGCTCAGGATCACTCATCTATTTAGTATCCTAGGACAAAACTGGAACTCTGATCTTCTTGAATTTTAAGAGGTTTGGCACAAAACCATCTAGAATCCCATTCCATTTAGGAAATCACTTCTTAAGCACTGGCTCTGTGAAAGGCACTATGTTAGAAAAAGAAATGCACCCTGTCCCTAACAAGCTCACATTCTATTGAGGGTCATACAGCACAAGCACTGATTGTTAGATTGTGAGTGTCTTTTTTTTTTTTGAGGGAGGGAGCAGGGCAATTGGGGTTAAGTGACTTGCCCAAGGTTACACAGCTAGTAAGTGTTAAGTGTCTGAGGCAGGATTTGAACTCAGGTCTTCCTGACTCCAGGGCCAGTGCTCTATTCACTGCACCATCTAGCCACCCCTGATTGTGAGTATCTTGAAGGTTTTTGCCTTACTTTGTACCACCAGTGTTTAGCTCTGTGCCTGGCAGTAGTAGATGCTTAATAAAAGTGTGCTGGCTCGTTTATTTGATGAATTCATAGATGATTGATACAGACCTAGCTGCTAGGAAAGCCAAAGGACTTATAAGAAAACAATACATGCAAATTGCTGGATATTCAAAGTTTGGCTCTAGACTTTCCTAGAGATAATAACCATGCTGTTACTTATTATGAAGCACACTAATTGCCTGGATAGAAATTAGAGTCTGTGCTCTATGAATAAAACTAATAATCAATCCCATTGCCATATAAATTATGTTTATTACAAAGGTGCTTATGGTCACTTAAAAATACGTAGGAACAAACAAGGTTCTCTTCTCTGCCCACAGAAAGCAGAGGGTTATATGATTGTCTAGGTGTAAGTACAGAGGGGAAAGTGGCAAAATATTGCTAGCTCCTGGCCTCAAAGAGCTCCTGAAAGCAGAGCTCCTGAAAGTTCTTGCTTCCATGAAGATAATGGCAGCCAAACACACTCAGTTTGGAATCTGTGCACTGGAAGCTTTGGCAGGTAACATGCTCTCTGAATGCCTTGGCATCACGTAATTTTAGCCGGTTGTCAGCAGAGACAAAAATTCTAAAATTCTGGAGCTAGAAGAGACCTTACAGATTTACGTAGTTCAAACTAATCATTTTATTTATTACTATTATAGAGGAGGAAATGAACCTAGTGAGAGATGGGTTCATCAGCTTTGGGCTTGCCTGAGGTACCATGATTAGTTATGGCAGAGAATCCAGGTTTTCTGATTCTAATTCAGTGCCCTTTTCCTCAGTCCACTCTAACCTACACACTCTTATCTGGAAAAGGAAGGAAGAAAGGAAGGAAACAAACATTTATGAAATACCTACTATGTAACAGATATTGTGCTAAGTGTTTTACAAATATTATCTTTTTTTGATCCTTACAGGACCCTGAAAGATAGATGCAATTATCATTCTTATTTTACAGTTGAGGAAATTGGGGTAGACAAGTTAAGTAGTCCCAGGTCACAATAATTAGTAAGTATCTAAGGCTGGATTTGAAATCAGGTCTTCCTGATCCAGGTCCAATACTTTATCCACTGTACCACCTAGCTGATTACCCTAGGACATGGCATTCAAATTCTAAACAGAGTTTTCAGTAATAGTAGTAGTAGTAGTAGTAGTAGTAGTAGTAGTAGTAGTTATAAACCACATTATAGCTCACAAGACACTTTTCAAATATCTTGCTTTACCCTCACATCAACCCTGGGGAATAGGTGTAATACCACTGTGTGCATCTTTCTAACAGCATCAAGGTTTTCAAAGAAATATGTCTTACTAAAAACTAGTGATAGCAAAAGTCACATGTTATCAGAGCACATAAATATCCTGTATGTATATACATATAAAAAGAATCAGATAATATATTACTAAACTACCATCACAGCTTGCTTTGCAGCTCTATTATATCAAATAGGGGGTGGGAAGTGATGGGGTATCAGTGAGAGGATGTATGTTTATTTAGCTTCCAGCTTTAAGGATGTATGTATTGATGCCAGATAGAGCCTTGAATCTGTTAGCTTCCATGCCGTGCACCAGTTGAATGAAATGGTAATACTGAGCACAGCAGGTCATTAAAAGCAGCTCTGACTGAGGGAAGAGAGAACAGACATAGAAGAGTGTATCAATGTCCAAATAGAAGAACGTGGGAGTACCACACTGGCTCTTTGTGTGACTGTGTGTTAGAATCAGTGAGCCTATGTAGCTGAACTAGAAAATAGTGACCCTCTCAGTTGGTCTTCTGTTCATTTAAAATTGAGGACCAAATACTATTCTACTATTTTGAGCTGCATGAAGAAGTATGAGCTGAACATAAACCTGTTTCTTAAGCTTGACCATTCCAGAGGGGAAAAGATGTTGCTCAAAGGCCACTCTACAAAATCTAGACCTAATATTGGCCCTAACTCTAAACTTTCCCATATGAGAATGGTGACTAATTTTCATTCTCTGAGGATGGATTTGATCTTTGCAAAAAGCCAAGAATCATTTCAAACTGCATCTGGAGAATCAGGTAAATGTTTAAAATAGGTAACTGCAATTGGGGGCCCAGAAACAAGATATGACTATAACATAATGTGAATGTTGTTCTTGTGCTGCCCGTAAAAGATCTTTGAAAACAATGCCAAAAAAGGATTTGTAAGAACGTTTTGAGCACTGGTGTCATTACTGAAATAAATGCTTCACCTCCCATGGGAACTATTTTGAAGGGCAATGTTCTGATATGATCCGTAAAGCAGTCTCATTATTTCATAGCTAAACCATGTATTTCTTTTATCTTTATTGTTCTGTCCTAAAGTGTGATTTATCCTATTTTAAATGATTCAGATGTGTAAAGAAGAAGAGAAAAATTTCATCACAAGTAAGCAGAAGACATAAAGGGCAGTAACTGCATGTGATAAAAAGTTAGTTCTAATGAAACAGAAGCTGGAAATTCTGACAAATGTAACTTTGCTTGGTTTTATATTAAGGACTAGTCCTCACCATGTATCATTCAAAGAATGATGCTTCTGAACTTCTCCAATTTTCTTGAGGGCACCACCAGTCTTCCAGGTTATCCAGCTTCACAACTTTGGCATTACCCATGACTCTTCACTCTCCCTTGTCCTTTCTCTCACATCTGTCCCTTTCTATTTATAGGGATAGAATAAGCATTCAGACCCCAAGCCTCTTTCTCCTACATGACTACAGAAGTCTCATAATTGGTTTCTTTATTTCAAACCTCTCCCTCTCTAATGTATAACCTACATATGGTTGCCAATGTGATTCTCCTAAAGTGAAGATTCAACTATATAATTCCCCTATGCAGTAAACTAAGTAAACTTATTGCCAGTGGGATCAAATATAAGCTTCTCTGTTTAACTCTGAAAGTTCTTCACAACCTGGTCTCAACCTACATAGTTAGGCATTGCCACCTTTCTCTCACTCTATAATCTAGACAAATTTCATTATTTTTTGCTCTGCCCTGCAAATTACCTTTTTTTCCTTATTTCCATGCTTTTGTATTGTCTGTCCTTCCCGCCCCCCCACATAATCTCCTGCCTTTTTCTCATTTTCTTCAAAACTCAGCTCAACTACCACCTTATAAATGAAGTCTTTCCTGATCCCCCAATTGCAAGTGCCCTCCACCCAAATTTAGCTTGGTTTTTTATTGAATACATTTGAATATACTTGTTTATATACATAGTGTATTCCCATATAGAATGTAAGCTCCTTGAAGGCAGAGACTGTATTATCATCATTATCATCTTTTAAGAGGAAGCTGGAGGGGCAGTGAGGTGGTACAGTAAACAGAGCACCAACCCTGGAATCAGGAGATCCTGAGTTCAAATCCAGCCTCAGACACTTGACACACTTATTAGCTATGTGACCTTGGGCAAGTCATTTAACCCCTATTGCCTTGCCTTCTCCCCTCCAAAAATAAAAAAAGGAAAAAGAGGAAGCTGGTGATAAAGTGGTTAGAGCGCTGGACCTGTAGTTAAGAAGAGCTGGGTTAAAATTTGGACTCAGACACTTAGCTGTGTGACCCTGGGCATGTCACTTCATCTCTATCTGCCTCAGTTTCTCCAACATTAAAATGATAGTAGTAAGAACACCTACCTGACAGGGTTGGTGAAAGCATGAAATGAGCTAATATTAGTAAAGCACTTGGCTCGGTATCTGGCCCACAGTAATGGTGTATAAATGTTAGCTATTATCATTGTCAATATTATAGCAAGCATTTAACGTTTGAATTCTTTACAAGTAATAGCTCATCTGATCCTCGTGACAACCCTGGGGAGTAGCTGCCTCATCTGGGAGATGGGGAAATGGAGGAGGCTAAATGACTTGCATGGAATCATGTACTAATAAGCATCCCAAACTATCGCAACTCCAGGTCCAACATTCTTTTGACTACACCACCTACCTATTTCATTTCTGTCTTTATATCACCAATGCTTAGCGTGAAGCTCGATATATAATAAGTGTTTAGTAAATGCTTCTCGATTCATGAGAAGAAACCTTAGACACAATTACAAACGTATTCTTGTGTATAATAATGGAAATGATTGAAATTCAATCAAAACCTCCATTACAAAATTCTGTTGACTGACTAAACTACCAAAAGACAGCAAGGGGAAAGTTTCTATTAGATAAAACTAGGTAATGATCTATTATTTCACATGGGATTCCATATTTAGAAAATTCTACATATGTAATATATTTGTCACTTCTAGTTTCCAACTACCTCTAAGGAATATAGTTTTTAGTTGAAACTTAGGAGGGAGCAACAGAAGAAAGAGGGTAAGTTGAGTGTCTGACTTCACTTTGTCATATTTCAGTCAAATGTTTCTGAATCTATATTTTAAAAGAACAATTTGTGAAATATACTCATATTTTCTGACACTCCTAACCCATGTTCAGTAATTTCCACACCTTATCAGCTTTCACCTCATTTACCACAGTTCCTAAATCTTATACAGATGGGGCATGAAACATCTGAGACTAATTACTTGGGTGTTGATTCTTTCATTGCTAGTACAATTCCTTGGCACCCTGAGAACTTTTCATCATCTGTCATATAGGCGGAAAATGCAAGAGTCCCTTTCTGCAAAAATTTGGGTAGACAATTTAGAACAATATATTCAGTTCTGAGAATGGCAAAACCATAAAGATAATAGATTAAAGAAAAGATGTACAGAGAAGTAAAATTGAAAAATCAGGACACTGAAGAGGCTCAAGTAAGAAAAATCTAAAAAAGAACATACTTGTAAGTTGTGTAAGTGAATTTGGATAAAATGGGATATAATCTCTCAAAGTCAAAAAATAACTGGTAAACAGTGCAAAAACATACTGCTTAACTTTAAGATTTAAAAGGAATAATTTTAAAATTTGAAATTAAGGTAAAGAGTAATTACCATGGAAAATTTAATTTATTACTGCTCAGCTCAATATAGTTCTAACTAGTCATAATAGGATAGACCACTCTGGGTCAATTATATTGTCATTAAATTATCTTGGTTATAAAGACCTTTGATACGACATTTAAAGTTAATAGAAGCAGTAGTATTTTGGTGAATTTTCAAAAACCTAGATCAGTTAAAAATACTACTTTATAATGTGTACCATTCTGGCATGCACTATTTTCCTTTTGATATATTTGCTATTTTATCTTTCTGATTGGATTAAGTATTTACAGCTTTTAAAAGTAAAGGCCTAGTAAAATTTTAACTAACTGACTGAATACCAGAAAAATGCCTAGCAATCAGTCACTCCAACTAGAGATTTATCTACCAGCTTGGTTTGTACCCTTTATTTCAGCCAACACACATGTCTTGTAAGAAATATCAAAGGTCATTCAATCCATTTTTTAATAATACAGATGTATAGTTTTCAAAAATCTTCTAACATTCTAATTGCAGATTTTTTTTTGCCTAGCTTCCAATATCTGAGCCTATAATCTCCTATGCTTTCTCTGCTACCTCATTTACATCTTTCTAACAATTATAACAATTTCTCTAATCTTAATTTATATAATTCTGACTAATTGTCCTTTTCCTCCAAGTTACAGTAATTCCACAAAGCTATAGAGTTTTGTTCCTTGTTTCTCTTTTGGCAATTTTAATATTTATAGTGGTTCTAGCCATTTC
The DNA here is from genome assembly GCA_028627135.1 of Pseudochirops cupreus. NCBI lineage: Eukaryota > Metazoa > Chordata > Mammalia > Diprotodontia > Pseudocheiridae > Pseudochirops > Pseudochirops cupreus. The sequence continues at coordinate 380,801,555 of CM053580.1, read as the reverse complement.
CCTTCGGTCATTTGACCAAACATTTCATCCCTTTTTGTCATTTGCCAGCTCCTTTCCCATTTGTCAATGTCCTTTTCATAGCATGGTGCATTACCTCAGATGGAATGCAGTATTCTATCCATAGCCTTACTTATGTAGCCTGGAGAGAGATGATTGGTTTTCTTTGTTTTACACCCCACGAATATGCCCTGGCATGGAATTATGTTGTTCTTTTGCATAAAACTGTAGGCAGAAACTATCATGGCAAGGTTCCAGAGGGCTTTGACTACCTACTATGGTCCTATTGCTATATTAAAATTAATCTGTAATAGTTTCCCATAGTCATAGCATGAATGAATGCCTAAATATATTCTTCATTGGTAGAGAAAGACCAAAGAGAATGTGCCTCCAAACTTCCATCTGCTTTCAAAAGAAAAAATATATTGGCCAACATGCATGTCTTAGGCATCTCAAGTTGAATAGAGAACACATATGCCTGGATACTCTACATTAGCTTTGAATTAATTGTTTTTCTGAACACACAGAAAAAAATAATATGAGTTTCTCCCTATAACAGCATGGTACAGGCTTCTCAGCCCCTATCAAGTCTAGAACATTCATCTGCAATATGTTTGCCTAACATAGTTTAGGTCAGACTTCCAGCTAAACTGAGAGGCCAGGGTAGCATTGTACATAGAGCTTGGGACCTGGAGTAAGAAAGAAGGACTTGTTTGTCAAATCCCACCTCAAACTCTCGCTATCTGGGTGTCTGTGCAGGCAAGGCATGTAACTTTTGCCAGCTCAGTTTCCTCATCTGTAAAATGGAGAAAATAATACATGCATAGTATTTCTCTCACCAAATTTTTCTAAGGATCAAATTTAAAGAGTGCTTGTAAAGCACTTTGTAAATCGTAAGGTGCTGTATAAATGCTAGGTATTATTAGAATTAATAGTTAGCATTTATACAATGCTTCAGGTTTACAAAATACTTTAAAAATATCTCAGATGATCTTCACAACCTGGAAAGAAGTTGTTATATTATCTTCACTTTATAGATGAAGAACCCAAGGCAGACAGAGGTTAGTAAGTTTCATAGGCTGTTTATTTTCCCCCTCAGGTCTTCCTGACTCCAGGTTCAGAGCTCTATCCACTGAACCACCTATATATTATAAATTAGTGTGGGTGAGTGAGCCTAGAGTCAGGTCTCTTACCTTACAATTTTATGCAGTACTGTAAGAGTTAATAATATTATCAAGGAAAGATTTCTGAACTTTAAGTCAGAAGACCTGGGTTTGCCACTTACTATCTTTGTAACCACCTCTCTGGGCCTAAGATTTCTCATTTGCAAAGGACGGATATTTCTCCTACTACCTATCTCAGAGGGCTGTCATGAAGATGGAATGAAATTATGTTTCTGAAATTGCTTTACAAACTACTGCATTCTGCATAAATGTAAGCCATTAAAACACACATACATATAACTCAGTTCCATCATCACTTGAGAGATCAAGTGTATCTCACATATGTAGAACTAGAAGAAATGTTAGAGGTATCTAGTCTAACCCTCTCATTTTATAGATGGGGAAAACTGAGACCCAGGAAGGTTATATAATATATTATGAATTGCTTTGGTGTGCTTTAAAAAAAATTATAGTTGTTTCCTCAAGTGTTTCAATCTTGAGGTTTCTTTTTCTCCAGGACAGAGGAACCCTTAGGCAACTGTTTCTTTTAATGTACCTCTGCACAGTCACTAGAGCATAACATTGTATCCTGAACCACTTGCAAATCAATCCATAGTGTTTTAGAGACTGAGTCTGGAATGGGTATCTAGTACCGTTTAATCCAGCCTCCTCATATTCCAGTTGAGAAAACTGAGACCCATGGACATTAAATGACTTGTTGAAGATCACTTAAGCAGCAGGACCTAAAAATCTCTGACTTCTGAGTCACAGTTCTTTCCATGGTTCTATGCTCCCCACCCTTACCCCCACTTCATGAACATATGAAACAGCTAGAGAATTCTCCCTGTTAATGGCAAAATCCACAAGTCAACAAATATTTATTAAGCACCTACTATGTGCTTAATATAGCTGCTACAGGCAGCTAAGTGGTGCAGTGGATAGTATGCTGGACCTGGAGTCAGGAAGATGTGAGTTCAAATCTGAATGAGTTCAAATCACCAACTGGGTGATCCTGGGCAAATCACTCAATCCTGTTGGCCTCAGTTTCCTCATCTGTAAAATGAGTTAGAGAAGGAAATTGCAAATCACTCCAGTATCTTTGCCAAGAAAACCTGAAACTGGTTCACAAAGAGTCAGGCACGGGGCGGAGCCAAGATGGCAGCGTAGCAGCAGCAACATATGGCAGCTCTCACATAGCCACCCCAAAATACCCATAAAATAAGACTCTAAACCAATCCTGGAACTCCAAAACGCACACAAAGATACTTCCCACTAAAGTCAGCTCAGCTACAAGGAACCATATCAGCACTGTGAACAGAAACCAGCCTGGCCTGAAGCCACGGCTGTGCCCTGGGGGCGACTGGACAGGAGGAGCTGAGGAGCCTCTCAGGTGACCGGATTAGCAGCAGTTGCAAGTGGGAATTGTGAAAGGGGGAGATAAGCAGTCCGGCCAAAAGGCCTCCAGAGCGGGAAAAGCAAAAAGGCAGAGGTTTTGCACCCGCCTCTGCTTTGTAGCTTCCCGCCCATGGCCTGCAGGCAGCAGGGGGACTGAGCGATTGTTCTCAGGCCAGGGCTCTCGTGTTGA
>CM053580.1:380782540-380798310 GCA_028627135.1 Pseudochirops cupreus | reverse complement strand
TGACTACATCTGGGGTTTTCCTGGCAAAGACACTGGAGTGGTTTGCCATTTCCCTCTCCAGTTCATTTTATGGATGAGGAACTGAGGCAAACAGTGACTTACTCAGGGTCGCACAGCTAGTAAGTATCTGAGACCAGACTTGAACTCAGTAAAATGAGTTGTCCTGACTTCAGTCCCGGTACTCTATCCACTGGGCCCACTCCAAACACCCTTTGGCTAAGGCCACCTCTGTCTTGCCTCTAAAAGCCAAATATTCTCTCACTTATACTGGGAACAACATATGGCATGAATCCCTGTCTTTAACCTTCCCTCTCTATTTCCATCATTTCAATTTCAAGCCCTACATGCCTAATAGTTCAGCCTAATTCAAAGTTCAGACAGTTTAAAACAGCTTTAAATAGTTCAAGGTGTGAAAAAGCACAGCAGCCAGAAGCTAGAGTTATTAGAACATGGTTTTCTCTGAACAGCACATCACGACGGAGGCTTCCTCCCCTTCTTCCCCACCCTACCCCCACACACAAAGAGCCACTTGAATTATAGACCTGATTTCATTTCTTACTGTTAAACACAGCACGTTGGAAATGTACATCTCGGGCCTTGGAGGAATACAAAGTAAGAGCAATGCCGTCATGTATTATGCCAGAGCAGGTAATTCAGTGTCTTAGACAGGATTAGCCAACAGATTTATCAAGCAGCCTCCAAGGAAAGCAGAGTTCAAGTCTGGGCTCATCAATAATACATAAATAAACTGAACAATTAGGGACAAAGTGGCTATCTTGTCAGACAACTTATTAACCGATAAATGATACACTCTGGGCCTGGAGCAGAGAAAAGAAAGATGTGTTAAGATAGAGAAAGGGGAATTAAAAAAAGGAGCAAGGAAGCCCTAACACTTCCTTATGTCTCTGTGGTCCTTGATATTCATCCCTAACATTCCTGCTGGGTAAAGGCCTAAGAACTGTTGCTTAACATGCATATTACATGGGATGCAATTTCTAGGCACAATGGGGGTGAATGAAGAATAAACTGAAAGTCTTTCATATGAATCTCCTTTTTGTTAAGTTAAATCCGCAGGTGATGCTATATATTTACTGAAGTCTGGAAAGAAGTGATGGGAAAAGGACTAAACTGGTGGATATCCTAAAGGCAGCATTACATAAACCGTTACAAAGTTTTTATGAAGCACTTTTACAAAAACTACTACAAGCTAGGCAGCAACTGCTGGCAGGATGGAAACTGCTCATCTTAATTATTAACAGAATCATAGACTTCTGGGTCTGGAAGGGAAATTCAGAGATCATCTCAGGGATAGTTTACTCATCAGTGACAAAATTCAGAGGATCATTTAACTTGGAGCTGGAAGGGACCTTAAAGTATAATGCCCACATTTTACCAAGGAGAAAATGAATCCTCCAGAGTTTAAGTGACTCACCTCAGGCAATCAAGTAATCAATCAATTAAAATTTATTAAGTACCTACTATGTTCCAAGTACTGAATGAAGAACTGAGAATGCAAAGAAAAAAGCCACAATAATCTCTGCCCAGAAAGAGGGAAACAGAGACAGAGAAAGAGGAAAGAGGTATATATTTGCTTTCAGTCATTTTCAGATATGTTCAACTCATCATGACTCCATTTGGGGTTTTCTTGGCAGAGATAAAGGAGTGATTTGCCATTGCCTTCTTCAGCTCATGTTACAAGTGAGGAAACTGAGGCAAACAGGGTTAAGTGACTTGCCCAGGGTCACACGGTGCCTGGCATAGCACTTAATCAATGTTTGCTGACCTACTGTGCCACCCTGCCTGTTCAGTGGTATTTCTTCAGCATAATAGAAATATTAGAAATAATAGAAATGTGGAGACAGGAATTCATCTGTCTCCTTGTCAAATTCTTTTTCCCCTAAAAAAGGAAATTTCTGTTGTTCCCCATTTCCTTAAGAATAAAATACAAACATCTTTGTATGGCATTTAAAGTCCTCTATAAGATGACTCTAACCTATTTTTCCAGAGAAATTACGGTCTATCTATTCACCATACATGAAATTCCTTCTCCCATCCCTATGCCCTTGCACACATTGTCCCTCAGGCATGAAACTCTTTTCCTCTTTACCTTCTCACTTGTCCTACAGGTAGGTGAAGCACTGGGCCTGGAGTCAGGGGAAACGAAATTCAAACCCAGCATCAGACACTTAATATCTGTGTGACTCTGAGTATGTCATTTAACCTCTGCTTGCCTCACTTTCCTAATCTGTAAAATGGTGCCTACCTATCCTACTCTGCCATACCAGACCTTCCTATTATTTGCCCACGTTCAATTTGCTGAAGAACTACCACCAAAGAAGCAGGATGACATAGTCAGTAGGCAGCTGGCCTCAAATATGTGTTCAAATCCCCACCTCCCATTCACTTACCCTCTCACTACTCTAAGTAACTCTCTAAGACGGAAATTCTTAATTTAATATAATTGGTTTCCTTTATAATCCTATGCATTTTTATTTTGTGTATTTATAAACAGGTCACATAGGGATTAAGCAGAAGAGCCAAGTCTTCCAACTTTGAAGTAAAAAATCTTTCCACCGTGATTCCAAATTCAGCACTCTATCTACTAGGCCAAGTAAGGATAGGATGGTTTGAATTTTAAAAGGTAAGCTAACAGTCAACCTCAGCATAGCAAAAGGAACACAACTCTGGGAAACTCAATAGAATAATCTAATTTGCCGTGGAGTCAGATGTTATTCAAGAAATACGGCTGCTATTGTGTAGTAGAATGATTTTGGACTTCAAAGTTGGAAGACTTGGTTCTACTGCTCAATCCCTATGTGAACTTGGGTGACTCTCTGGGCCTCAGTTTCCTAAATCTCTTCATTATCTCTTCTAAAGTTGACTTGCATTTGTTGAACTAGAAACTCTAGTGCCTTCACTGCTTTTATCTACTTCAAGTCACAGGAATATGTTCACTGGACACCTTCCTACTCAAACTAAGGTAACTGGCATCTGGGGGTATGTACTCTTGAGTGCTCTGTTCAATAATTATGATGAATTTTGGCTCATGGTATCATCTTTCTTTTGTTCATTTTTCTCTTTAATTTTCCATGGAACTCTACCACTTTTAAAAAAATGCTCCACAAGCTTACTATTTATTAGTTAAATACTCACTGTCTACACTGTCATCCACAACCCTAGGTATAATAGCTATCATGCCAAATGTCGAGATGGGCATCTTGTGCCCAGACTGCTTTTATTCCTTTGTTTTTCTTCAGTTGTTAGTTACCACTAAATATAGATTACAGCCTTGGGGCAGTGAAGAGTTACCTGTCTCTTTTAGAAAGCTTGGCAGTGTTCTAATTAGAGGTAACTGGTATAATGGGGAGGATACTAGATTGGAATCAGTGGACATGGGCTTAAATTTCAGCTGGAATGCTTATTTTACATGTTCCTTAGGACAAGTCACATGTTCTCTGGGCCTCTGGCCTGGCCTCTAGGGTTCCTTCTGGCTCCCCTTCCAGTCCAGCTTTAAAGCTTTAAACTTCTTATTACCCTAAATGAAGTAATTAGTGAATTGAGAGGCTATGGATCATTAATCAACAATCAATCCATATGCATTTTATTAAGGGCTCTGCTAATGCTAAGGACATAAAGCAAGTCAAAAACATCATTAAGTAAAATGGGGTAAAGTTCAGTAGATAAATGAAAAAAAGAATGAACAATAACACAATGGACCAAGTACTATAAGTCTCACAGAAGATAAAGAGATTTCTGTCTTAAGGATTTAATCCTAAATGCAGAAGAATTATCTGCTTCCATTATCAGCCCAGGTCACTCGCATCACCATGACTTAAAGAAGAACAGAATGAAGGAGAAAAGTCCTGGGACCTGAAAGAAATCACTTCATTCTTTTTTGTTCAGTCTGCTTCTTCATATGAAAAGTCGAGATAATCATATTGATCTACCACTTAGGGGAGTGGGGTCAATGAATTAATAAAAAAAGCATTTAGGAAATATAAACTGCTACATGCAGACTAAGTATATGCATATATACATTGTAAATGCCAGTCTCACATTAAGGCAAACCAGCCTCTGGCCAAGGGGATTTAGGCACAATTCTCTTTTTCTTTGAGTAGGACTCGGGTAAGGGTTACAATGACTCATTCAACACTTGCTATGGTTTACTTAGTCAAAAGCTTCAGTTTTAGGGCCTTTGTTTCCAAATTCTAAGATGTACCAGTTAAATATCTAATTTAATAATTGTTTCTCCTTTTTTCCTAACAGAGAAGCATACAGTACTTCCCCAATTCTCAGCAGGTTATTCAAATTTTAATAATTCATTAAATTTTATATTTCTAAAGAAATGAGCCATTTCCCCTATTAATTGTGTTTAAGCATGTGTTAGCCTTTACTGTAAAAGTATGTTTTAAATAATACAGAATTTGTCTACTCTTATTTAATTCAATAGTCTGTAAAGCACAATGTTTTTTGAGGAGAAAGAAGAGAAACCATGACTTCCTCTTTCATCAAATTCTCTTCTTGAACCAAGTTACCAGAGGCTGATCCCATACCTGTTTGCCTATGTTTTCTAAAGCATTATGGGATAGTTGCCATATGGGACACATGGTAAGTTGCAGATCCATTTCTTGGATTACTTGTCGGTAGGTCCTATGATGAAGCATTGTTGCACTAATAATTTCTCCATTTTGTGTAAATCCCCCAAACACTGTCAGTTCCTCTCTCTGCTCCTCCTTATTTCATTTTTAGATTACCAATAGGCAAATCAGGCATGTCCAATGGCCCCCAGAGTTAGCATGTGCCAATGGGCCAACAAGATTAACTAAAGCATACAGTTCATTACCAAGTTGGCTTCTGCATATGGAAGCATGATAGAGGTTTCACCTCATTTGTTTACATGTTGGCCCAGCTCCCAACTACCATTCTTCTATAGCAGCTTTGGACCCTTGCTCCTAGACAAAGGACACTCCTGGTAGTCAGGGCACTTGGTCACAGCCTCCATTTTTTCCCTCATATATGTCATAAGCTTAGGACTCAACACTATTCATTGGATAACTCTTCTTGGTCTGTCTACCTTATCCAGTAAATTTTTGGTGGGATAGCCAAGGTTGTTACAATTTTCATATGAAATTATCCTGCATTATTGTTTAAATGCATTATTATGGAGATATTATATTTTGTTTAACAATTGTCAACTTAAAAAAAATTACTTTGTCTTTGTGCCTTTCTAGTTTCATTTATAACATCTTGATTTTTTGAGTAGTTTCTTAAAAATTTTGTGTTAGAAATTATGACAAGCCACTTAGTGTTTTATTTTTGTATTTCAGTCTTAAAATATAAATTAAAGTTTAAAACATCTTGTAAAGAAAAGCAGAACAATAATATTGTTTTCCATTAAAAAGGTGTTATAGTAGTACAATAAAACTTTTTCCTAATATGCTAACAATAAATATTTTGTTCACTTGTTCAATAAAATAAACAAGGAAATTATCCCAAAGTTTTGGTGTCTAGGGCATCAGTAAACCTTTCTTTATTACTGTCAATTTCATAGAAGAGGTGTTTTACACATATTGCTTAATAAATGCCTTTTTCATTCATTCATTCAAATCAGATTAAATGTCAGATTTTCCCTAAATATTTTAGGTGCAATTAAATGCCTGATTTTTTCGGCTTTTGCAAGTCATGGACAATGATCTTTATGCCATGTTTTTGTTGCCATATATAATGTGCAACAAGGACAACATGGTGCAGTGGCCTGTGAGCCTGCTTTGGGAGTCAGAAAGACCTGCTTTCAGGGTAACACATATGGCAGTGTGACCATAAACAAATGACTTAACCCTTTAATGTCCCAAACAACTCCATAAGATTCTCAGTCACAGATGAGTTGAACCTATGACCAGTGGAGGAAGTTTCCCCAATAGGGATTCCCTATAAAGCATTAAGTTGTCCCCTTCCCACAAAACCTATGTATGTATGTATATATAAGCACCTATATGTGCATATATATATATATACACACATATATATATATACAGATACATATATATAAATACTTACATATATATAACTAGGTGATTATACTTTCTTCGTTAAAGGTCAAATGCTACTAACAGTCATATGGTCATGCATCTTATGTATCACATTTTATAGGCATACATGAAAACTATCAAATAAGTATAATCAAAGAATATCATCTATTTTTGAGCATTATCACTATTTAATATTCATTTATTTGTATATCATGGGTAGCTAGGTCATGCAGAGATTAGAGTGTTGAACTGAATTCCCTTACCCTCCCTGGGTCTCAGTTTCATCATGTTAAATGTGGATAATAATAGTGCCCACCTCAGAGAGTTGTTGTGGGGATCAAATGAGATAACATATGTAGAATACTTTGTAAATCTTAAAAGCACTCTATAAATGACGGCAGTTACTATTAACTTGATAATATAAATATTGGTGGTACTAACACATGGTTTAAAATTATGAAACCCAGACTCTTGTACTCATTGAATCTAAAGCGAATTGTTCACTGAGAATGCACTATAAATGACATTAAACATTGGCTCTGAAACCAGAAACTACTAAATCACATTTCTTAAAGCATTATGAAGTCCCATTCTTCAGAATAAAGTCACAGTGCTGTTTGAGAAAACACAGATGTATGTGTGTATAAACAAAGAAATAAATAAGAGAATTAGAAGAATGGAGAATCAAAACAAGACCAAGGGAGGCGAAATGTGGCCAAGTTACAATAAACCCAATCATTTAGATTTCAGAATTTGCATGTGACTTTGAATGTTTTGGTTACCTGAAAAAACAATGTGTTTCCAAGCAATTAATAGCCTCATGAGAAAAAAAAATAAGAATATGTTCCTTTAAAAACTGTCTTAAGGAAATATATGACCAAATCAGTATAGATTTTGGAAACAGCTCATGAATTTCTTTCTCTTTTTGGAAAGCATTTATCTATAACAAGGAATTAATCTTTGAAAAGCTTTCCTGAACAGCTTTACATTACATACCACTTGTGGGAAAAGAGTATCTTAAAGCCTTAAGGAGGGTTAATGCACTTTCAGACTGTAATCAATGAAAACAGCATGATTTACAGAATCTCCGCTTTTTGTCAAATACAACCAGTGTATCGTCAGCTAAGATCTCTAGGTTGGCAGGAGCTTACTGCATGATGGAGATGCTGGAGTCCTGGTTACACTAGTTGCACCTGGCAGGCCTTGCTGTGTGTGTGCAATGATAAAATGAAAAGTCTCAGGACAACCTCAGGCTATCTGTCTGCTGCACAAGCTACTGGCTGTGACTTTGTAGCTTATGTAAAAATAGTTGTTTTCTGAAATGAAATGAAAGCGAGATGAAGTGTGACAGGCATATACTGAAGCCCTAAAAGAGGTTAGAACATTAAGGAAGATTTGCAAGACTGCAAGGATCTGATCGATGAGTTGTTGAATAGTTAAAAGACAGCCAAGGCAAGAACCATATCTTCTCCACTTAGTCTTGATGATATGTTGGAAAAAAAACAAAAACAAAAACACAACCAACCAATGCTTTTTTAATGTAAATGCAACTTAAACTCAAAATGTCCAAAGCAAAACTATCTTTCCCACCAAATCATCCCAGCTTCCCAAATTCCCTATTACTGTTAAGGGCATACCACCTTACCTGTTACTAGGCCTGTATAATCTTAGCATTGCTTGTAACTCTCCACTAATACTTAATCAATCTATAAACATTTAATAAGTACCCTACTATGTGTCAGGTACTATGCTAAGTGCCAGGGATACAAAAGGAGGCAAAAGACAGTCCCTGCCCTCCATGAGTTTATAATCTAATGGAGAAGCTCACCTCACATATCCAATCCATTGCCAAATCTTGCCATTTCTACCTCGCTCATTTACATCCCCTTCTTTCATATAGCTGCAATCTTAGTTTAGGTTCTCATAGCTTCTCGCCTGGACTATTGAAATAGCCTTCTAATTGGTTTTCCTTCCTCATCTCTTCTTATTCCAAGATATCCTCTGCACAGAAGCCAATATAACTTTTCTAAAGTACAAGTCTAACCAAATCTCTGTGCCTCCATCTCCTCCCAGCTCCAGGAGTTCTACACTACCTCTAGGATCAAGTATAAAGTTCTTGAGGCAGCTAGGTGGCACAGTGAGTAGAACATGGGCCCTGGAGTCAGGAGGACCTGAGTTCAAATCTGGTCTCAGACGCTTGACACTTAATTAGCTCTGTAATCTTGGACAATTCAGTAAACCCCAATCACCTCACCTTCCCTCCCCACCAAAAAAAGTATGAAGTTCTCTGTTTGGCGTTTAAAGCTCTTTATAATCTGGCCCTTTTTACCTTTGCAGTTTTCTTACATTTTACTATCCTCCGCACAATCTACAATCTAGTTACACTGGTCTGCCTGCCATTCCTCAAATTGGACACCCCATATCCCATCTCTGTGCCTTGTGGGACTAGCTGTCCCTCATGCCAAAAATGTCCTGGCCTCTCATCAATCTCTCTTAGTTTTCTGAGCTTCCTACAAGACTTAGCTCAAATTTTATCTTTTGGAGGAGCTCTTTCTTCCCTGCCCCCATCACCTGTGACTTCTCCTTCCAAACTACTCTCGACTAGTCTGTATATATCTTGTATATATTTAGGTATTTAGATGGTGTCTACCTCATTAGAATGTGTACATCTTGAGGACAGGAACTGTAAGGACCTCCCCCCTCCCCTTTCCATAATCATATAAAGCACTTTGAAAATGTTATAGCACTATTGTGTTGATTATATTTTTAAAATCAGAACTTAGTGGTAAAATGATCTTTTAGAACTAAGAAAATTATTTAAATTTTAACTAGAATTTTAGATACTTTTTTGTGTTTACAAATACCATTTTCCCCCAAACCCTCATTTCTCTAATTCTTCTTCTATTCCTAAAAATACAATGACTTGAAGAAAATGTGAGAAAGATACATTCCTCTTTCTTTGAGGGACTGTAAAATATGAATCCAGAAATCACAGTAACAGCTCTTGGCTGTTCTCATGCATCATCACCACCACTACCATCCATATTTACTGAGTATCTGACAAATTATATTTATGAAGTGTTATCAGAGGTACGGCTTCTCAAAAGACTGCATTTACATCTTCAGCCAATACAAGATTTTCTTCTGTCAATTGGCCAAATGCTACTAAAGTATTTCCTTCAGTCAACAGTCAACATTTATTAATGACTTAGTATATGCCAGCCACTATAATAGGATACAAAGGCAAAATAAAACAGCCTGCCTGCCCTCAAGGAGCTTGCTAGAGGGGAAAAAAAAATTTATATTCTAGAGAGGACATAATATGTAATCATATCAGGAAATGTAGAATGTATATAAAGTAAAAATAAAGTGTATTTGGAAAGGGCGTGGGATTTGCTTATTTTACAAGGATAAGTAGACCTTTCCGATAAAAGTGCCTGAAGGCCTCTCATTTTTTTTACCTACAACAATGCTAAAGAAATCTAAAAGCATAGGCCTGTAAACCATGCTACCAGGTGAGGCTAAGCTGGTGAGTCACTTTGGTTAAGAGGTTCTGAGCTATAGTAGACCTAAAGCAAGCTAGGAATATATACTGTCTCGTACAAACATGGCAAATTTTCCAGAGCCTAAGGAGAGACAAGGAGGCCTAGGCCAGAAAAATGGAAAACGTAAAGTTTCCTTGTTAATCACTATTAGGCAGAATTGGTATCTGCCAGGCGCCAGCCCTGGTGATACAGGGAGACCCAGTTTCAAGAACAGACACCACCACCACCACCACAGACAGACAGACAGTCAGACAGACAAGGAACCTGAAGGTTGAACAGCCAATGGAAGCAAGTACTCAAAGTGGCAAAATGAGTACCTGTCAGATATCCTTCATGCTATCAAACTTCCCTAGTTAAAAAGAGTATGGCTCATTATTTATGCCAAATAATGGTTTTAAATAAATTATATGCATGCTGTTTTCTTAATCTCCCAACTTCTGGTATATTTCCATCTGGGAGACCACAACTCAGACAATAAAGCTTGGCAGCCATTGATACAACAGTGACCACGGTTGAACCCCACTCAGAAAAATAAATGGGATTCTTTTATGTGAAAAAAAATGACACCTGAAAGGCATCAGATATATCTTCTCATGTGCTGGTCATCTTTTCTATCATGAAAAATACACTTTAGCATGCTGGAGCTCAGTGACTGATGTACCTGCCTGAATGAATCCTCACCAACAGGTAAAATATCATTTCTATTACTGAGTGCCATTTCCAAACTGAGGTGACTCACTCCATAATGAGATAGAGTAAGAAGCAGTTGTTTTTAGTGGGGTTTTTCCTGGGGCTGAGAGTCATTTTAATTTACTTGTCCCAGATGTCACATTTCATCTAGTTGGTATTCCTCCATTACTGGTCCTGTTCTTCCCTTTCTCAATAAATATGGAAATCTATTCCTAGTCTGGTTTGAACATTGTAATTTCTATAGCAGTTTTACTCTTTTTTTGACAAGACTACTTTAACCTCTTCCTTTTAGTTTCTGTAAAATATGAAGAAATGCACTTTTACATTAGTAGTGGATATTTTAGTTTTCAAATTGTCTATATGCCTTAATTAGTCTTTTCAAATTCCTTCAAATCAGACAAGGCAAAATAGAGATCAAGGGACTTGATCAAAGCTCTAGAGAATCCCTGCCTAAATGGGATTCTAACTGAGATTTCAAATCAGGCATCTCTCTCAGGGTCCCATTTCAGTCCATTAAAGGTCTAAACTCAAGAACTTCCAATCCTGAGCCGAGATTATCCACAACTATTTCCCTCCTTCTAAACCTTCATATCATTTTAATAGAAAGGGTCTGCATTAGCATTCTACTTCATTGCGCTGACACTTTTCACAATGAATTATATGTGTCCAGCTTTAAGAAAACCTGACATAAAGAAAATATGAATTTATAAAAACCCTATTATAGACCAATTCTTTGCTTTAACCAAAAATATCTCTATTTTTTTCTAAAAATAAAATAACATTTCAGTATTTTTAAATGGCCAAGGAATGGGGTATGCTGGAAAATGGGGTTATCTGAGAGGTAATTCAATTATGTGTTGTGAGTTTCCCAGGGGGAGGACAATGTAAAGACACCAATAGTTCATTCTATCATGGATGATTCCATCTCTCTACTGGTGAATATCTCATCTACAGATTTTTATAAAAACAATATGCTTGCCAAGCAGAGGTATTCAATGTAAGAATCAGAAATAGAGAGGCTTGACTGCAGTATCAATACCCTTTGGAAGAGACGTTATTAAAAATACTCAGTTGAGGTAGTCTTTAATGACCTTAGCTTGGCAAATCATATCCAGAGGGGAAAAAATAATCTTTTCCTCAAATGTCCACAGGTATAAAATGGAATATTTCAGGAGTAGATGAAACAAATATTTTAAACATAGAGTTTGGTAAATATAAGATATCAAGGAATTGTTTTGGAAAAAACATTGCAGCATAGGACAGTTCAACTCTTAATGAGACTGATGATCAACAAAAACATCTCATACTCCCTCTGGTTCTCCTCACTTACAGAATAAACCTTGACTGAATCTAACCTTGAAGAGGAAAGTGGGATATGACAAATAAATGGGTTAAGAATACATGTCTTTGATGGCACATGTATAACCTATATCGGATTACTTAGCATCTTGGGAAGGGGGGAGTGGAAGGAGAAAAATTTGGAACTCAAAACCATATTAAAAAAAGAATACTGAAAATTATCTTTCATGTAATTGGAAAAAATAAAATACTATTAAAAATACACATCTTGAATTATTGACCTCCACACATTTATGTATATGTGTTAAGCAACAATCTCCAAAAATCATAAAAGACTACTTTCTAGTGTTGTCAGAACATACAGTCTACATTCCAGATCACCCTACTTTATGACTTATGATAAGAAATTATTTTAAAATGATATCTGGACTCTTTTCTTTTCGTCTCATATTCTGGCACCAAAATCTTACAATAAATCGTTTTTGCCCTGATTCTCCTTTCTTCTAGCTTTGAATTTCAACTTCCAAAGTTCAACTCCTTCAAATTCTACTTAAAGAGAAACTCTAATAAGTCCCTCTATTATATTTATATACTTGTTTCCAGATCACCAACTACTTGGAGGGAAGACAGAGAAAATAAAACTTAAAAAATTAAATGAAGGCCAAGAATCACTAACATTCCAGTGCTTGGTGATAGAGAAAACAAGTTTAATTTATAAAATCTGTTTGCGTAAGATTGCAGGAAAGTATTAACCGAAAAAAAATCCCTCATATTTTTTATATTTTAAAAATATCTCAGTAATTAACACAGAGGACACACCTTTATGGATGTGTAATTTTTGTCATCTTGCACAAAAACAGCTCAATCAAACAAATAAACAAACACAAAAGTAAAGCTTCATCATATTTTGGAGAAAATATAAGAAAGACTATAATTCTCCATAGCAAATATTGTGATACCCTCCTCTAGAGGATGCTAAAGAATGTACATGTTTAAGGAAAACTTGTTAAGCTTTTTGTTGAATCATTGGTGAAGATGACAAAGTTTAGACTTTTTTTTAAAGATGGAAGTGGAAAATTAAATTTTGTAAAAAAAAACAAAAACAAAAAACTCTTAAATTTTGCTTGAGGTAGCCATATTTTTTAAACAGCACACACACACACACACACACACACACACACACACACACACAATGGGAAAAATACAAAATGGAATGTTGAATGCAATATGTCTAGCTCTGTGAAATTTACTGAAGAGAGTGACATGTGGTAAGTAGTGGGCTTTGTACCTTAAGCATGGTAAAATAATGTTTTTCTTTTAAGTGACTTAGAGCTATTACCTGGTTCCCTAAGTCATTTTAGCCATGTCATTTAACCTTTGTAGTCCCCAGTTTTCTCATCTGTAAAATTAATGGATTAGACTGGATGATCTCCAAGGTCCTTCCCAGCTTTAAAATTCTATGATTCAAGAACTTTATTTCCTAAAATTCCCTATTGAAATTAATTTAAGTTCAGTTAGTTTCTAATTGCTTAAGTGAGTTTTTATTTTTTTAAGAAGCTTAACCTTTTTCTCAGTGATATTTAAATTTATTGCCTTTGGCATTGCATATGCCATTAAACCCATAGATTCTATTCAGGAAAATATTTTGGTTTTGGAAATTTCTAATTTGGAAGGCATTATTTTTATGTAAATACTAGGCTACAAAAAGATCTGATATTTTCTAAATAGGCAAACATATCAAATATAACTATGTTTTATATAGCTACATTGTTAATTTTTGTTACAAATGGCAGGGAAAATTTCATAGTAACTACAACACAGTTCAATTCATCAAGAAATGATTGATTTCCTAGGCACCATACTAGATGACAGGGATACAGAAATGAAAAAGAGTAGGATATTTGCCCTCAAAGTATTTACTTGTTGATGGGTAATGAAACATATATACAACTAGCTACGATACAATAATATTAACAACTCGCATTCATATGCGTATTAAAGTTTGTAAAAAAACATCATATATCATTTCATTTGATCCACACAGGTACTAATATTGTCCTGACTGTCTTGTTGTTGTCGTTCAGTTTGTTTCAGTTGAGTCTGACTCTTCATGACCCCATTTGCGGTTTTCTTGGCAAAGATACTGGAGTGGTTTGCCATTTCCTTTTCCAGCTCATTTTACAGATGAGGAGACTGAGGCAAACCAGGTTAAAGGACTTGCCCAGAGTCACACAGCTAGTAAGTATCTGAGGCCAGATTTGAACTCAGGAAGAAGAGTCTTCCTAACTCTAGGCTCAGCACTCTAATCCACTACCCATTCTGACTTTACAGATGAGGAGATTGAGAGACACTGTTAAGTCACTTGTACAGAGTCTTATACATGACAGAATATAGTAAGTGTAAAGTCAAGATAAAGTCAAGATGGAGAAGATACTTGCAAAAGGTGTGAAAAGGGAAATGTCCATAGAGGAGATGGTATCTGAATTGATCCGTGAAGGATTAAGAGACTTCAGCAAGCATAGATGCAAAGAGGGAGTGAGGGGGAGGTTGGCAGTCTACACTTAATAAGCAAAGAAAGCAAAAGCCTGAATATAGGAGACCAGAGGTCAAGAATGAGTGCAGAGAAAGGGTACAGTTTGACTCTAACAAAGAGGCATCCACTGGAGTTTGTGTGAGATGAGGATGAAAATTGATGGAAGGCAGATGATAGTTGAATGCCAGTATAAAGAGTTATTTGGTCGGTAGTCACTATAGACTTTTGACTAGAAGACAGTGACCAGAGTTAATACTAGGAAAGTAACTTAGACAGAAATGTGAATGAAGGATGAACTCAATTCAACAACAAACATTGAGAAGAGGGGTACCCCAAGGCAAAACACTAATTAAGAAAGGATCATAATAGTCAAAGTGAAAGGGGAGAAGGGACTAGGAACATTATACTAGAATGGAAAGGAGGAGACAGATTCTGACAACAAAACTGACAGAACTCATCAATGGGCTGTATTTGTGAGATAAAGGATAAAGGAAAGAAAAAGTAAAGACACTCTGAGATTTCAAACCCTAGTGACTGAGAGGATGGCAGTGCCATAAACATAAATAGAGAGACTACACCAGTGGTTCTCAACCTGTGGGTCATGACCCCTTTGGGGGTCACATGACCCTTTCACAGAGGCCACAGGGGTCACCTAAGACCATCAGAAAACACATATTTACAATGGTCTTAGGAACCGAGACACCACTCCTCCATCCATCTCCAGGCAGGTCTGCCCACATGCAGATATGCCCACATACAAGTATTAGGAAGTATTAGGCATTAGGAAGGTTCAGAACCACTGGACAAGAAGGATTATATAAACAATATATATGCATACACATTGATATATATATATATATATATGTATATATAAATATATATATGTATATATCTACCCACCTACCTATCTTTCTGAAATTGAATTTGGGTCATCTTGAGTTTAAAGAGCTGGTTATCTAGCAGGTATGTGAAAGTTATGGGCCTGAAGCTCTGGTTAACTGATGAGTCTAGATAGCCAAACCAGATTGATCTCTATTTCAATTCAAGTCAATTCAAAAAAATTTTCTTTTTATGTGAAAGATACAGAGTCAGGCACAGTGACCCCAGGATATAAGGACATAAGGATGAGAGATATGACACACACACTGCTCTCAAGGAACTTACAATCCAATGAAAAGAAAAGATTTGTACTCAAACAACCACGATATGAAAGAGTAAAAAAGTGCAAACAAGTAGCACAAAATTTTTTTATGAGAAATGTGAAAAGAGGGGGAATCACCTGGACTTCAAGGTCTATTCTAGACATGGAAGATATGTAAGCAAACACATTGAGCAGCAAAAAATGAGCATGGAGAGATGCAAGAGTGATCTAGTTTGGCTAGATGAAGAATATATGAAGGGTAGTAATATGAGTTAATTCTGGAAAGATTGGTCAGGTGTTTATGCATTGTTTGGTCAGCAGTGGGAAGCTCTTGAAGACTTTCTAGAATAGCAGTGATGTCATTAAAATGCTATGACAGGGATACTTCCCACTAAAGTCAGCTCGGCTACGAGGAACCATATCAGCACTGCCAACCGGAACCAGCCTGGCCTGAAGCCATGGCTGTGCCCCGGGGGCGGCTGGACGGGAAGAGCTGAGAAGCTTCAGGTGAGCGGATTAGCGGCAGCTGTGAA
>CM053580.1:380759689-380782040 GCA_028627135.1 Pseudochirops cupreus | reverse complement strand
AACAAGGAGAATTGGGGGTATAAACATATAGTATGAAAATAAACTGAAGGGAAATATTTTTAAAATATAAATCAAAGAACAATTCAGAGATTTGGTGAATGTTATTATTTAATTATATAAGGAATTGTCTTTATTATTGCTATTTAACTCTTGTTTAATTCAATGTGTTACCTCCTGTACATACAACACATGGAACTGCAAATTGTCCAACTCATCTAATATCTTTACAGTCATTCAATCCTCAATTTAGCAAAGATTTATCTGGGATCAACTGAAAAGTTACAAAATTTTGCAACTCAGGCTGCATAATTTCAGACTAAGGATTAACTCCATTACCATTATCTATAATGAATTTTAATCAACCCTGTAGTGTTGTCACTTAGCAAAGTATTTGCTAAGTGGTTATATAGAGACAGGATGTGAAGACACTTTTGTTAATATCATGGCATATTTATTAAACTTACTAATGAAAGTAAGACTTCAGGTTCTTTTAAGACTATTGAGGAAACCTAAAGGATACCTTTCCACCAGGGACAATTATTCCTTCAATCTAATCCCCTCCAGTATTTGGTATGAGAAGAAAAATATTGACATGAGAGAAGGATATGAATTCAAAAGTGGTGAGACAATTCAGAAAGGGAAGATAAAGTTTCTGAGCAAAGTAAGATAGGGAATGAATTAAGGAGGGTAAAAAAATTGCCTTGTTTATAACATACCCAGTCAGTACTATTATGTGATTTCTTCCAGCTCTATCATGAGCCCATGAGGAAACACAGATGAGACAGATGGTGGATTCAATCCAGGGTAGATGTCTGGCAAGAGATGAATAAGACAAGGGGGCTAGAGATTCAAGAGCAGAAGACAGAGTACAGGTGAAATGGCTAACTACAGGGTTGAGAATAGAAAGAAAGAAAAATGAAGTTTGAATAGGACTAAGATCTAAGAAAATACTAAAAAATGGAAAAATCAGAAGTCTTGATGAGGAAGAGGTCTAAAAGGGTATGGCATAAGAAGAGGTGGAATGAAAAGTGGCTATTTTCTCATTTAAAAGTTAGTGAGATCTAGTGTGTGGTTGAAATGGAGTAAAAGAGTAGGCCATTGGACCCAAGGAACATGAGGAATTGAGAGGTTACCAAGTTTGAAGGAACATCAATGAAAATGTCAAAGTTCTTTAGTGTAAGGGCAAAAGTTAGGAATGAAAGGAATACCAACCAGTGTATGTTGAGCTCCTGAAGAAAGAAATGCCCTGTGGGCCATTATACAACAGCCATCATAATGTGAATCGGATAGGAAATTTTTTTCATTGTTTGTTTGGGTGCCAAAGAAAGAGAAATTATTGAGTGATGGTGGTAAAGAGAAGTCTAGAAGGGAGAGTGGGGACCGAAGAATATCATGATTCCCACTTCAGTACCACTGTGTCACTCCAAGAGCACAGAGTGTGAGAGGAGTTACAGCCAGGGCCTCAGAGAATGACCAGGGGGAACCAGACCTCAACGAATGCTAGTAGATGGAGGGAATGTGAAAAAGAGAGGTCCAGAATGAAATGAAATTTGTCCACTAAGCAACAATAGGGCATGGAATTTGCTAAAATATGGCAGGTTGAAGACCCAAATTACTGTCTCCTAATGAGATGACCACTGTAGTAGATAAACTTCACTGGATTCCCTTTTTAGGCTTTGGAAAATGTGTTAAAAGAGAGACAATGTGAATCTTTCAGTAGCTGATTTGCATATGAAAAAGTCAAGAAAACAGCTGGGAAAATCAATATACCCCTAGCATCAGTCTACCTCTGGTACCTTGCTTCTAAGCTCTTCATTTGCATAAAACTAACAGGAAAAACTTGAGCTAAAAAAAACAACAACTGGGAAACCCTAAACTCCAGAGATGTTTAGTGATTACTGGACAAACAGCCATAGCCTATAGAGACGAAGATGTGGAAAATGTCCTGGAGGATAACTAGATGTTAAAAATAAGTTCTCTCATTGAGGACTGGTCCTGAACCAGGGAGAGTTGTTATACACTGCCAACTGCTGCGTGAGAGGTGGAAAAACGTCAGAGCCCAGCCAAGAGAGTCAAATGGAGAGGCTTTGGCCAACCCTAGAGTAATCCTAGAATAAAGAGTGTCTGCCCTTTCTTAAAGAGCACAACACTACTCGAGCTAAGAGCTTCAACTGAAACTGAACTGGGAAATGGTAAGAGACTACAGCTGTCATCGAGTAATCTCAGAAGAGCATTAGAGCAGCCCCATTGAGAAAGTCTAGTGGCTCAATCCATAAGCAGAGATGAAATGCTTGGTGAGGATCAAGCCGACTCTAGCAGTGGGACAGGCTGGCCTAGAAGTAAAATCACCACAGAAGAAAACTTCACAAGGACAGTTACAGAGAGAGAAAGGACATTGAGGCCTTTAAGTTCCAGTTGTGAATTGCCTTGGCCACAAATGTATGTGACTCACTACTCACTACTATTAGATTTTTAAGTTTTTTGCTTACTCTTCTGATGGGTACTGTGTGTGTTAACTGGAGACTGAGCCCCAAGTTTTGGGGAACGATATTTTCAAACTCTTCTTCTTCTTTTTTTTTTTTGATAAGGTAATTGGGGTTAAGTGACTTGCCCAGGGTCACATAGCTAGAAAGTGTCAAGAGTCTGTCTGAGGCCAGATTTGAACTGAGGTCCTCCTGACTCCAAGGCTGGTATTCTATCCACTGATCCATCTGGCTGCTCCTTAACTATTATTCTTGCTAGTTGAGAGAATTACATTGTTAAGAATAAACTGAGTCCACTGACTGATTGTTAATGGTGTAGTTTAGGAACTACAATGTTAGTGTAGATAATCACAAAATGTTAGAAACGTTATGGCAGTAGTTCTCCTTCCTCAAGAGAACCAACCTGTGAATGCAAGTGTGAATTGGAGGAGTGAGTTCAGAATGGGTACGTACACTTAAAAAAAAAAAAAAAGGATTATGGTGGGGTAGAAACCATGTTCCTAAGCTAATCTTCATTGTATGGGCCCTGTGGAACAGAGTAAGGAAGGAGTATGGCTAACATAAGAGAGTGATCCAGATAAAGAGGTTGCTCATAAGGTTACAACTTTCTCTTTTTCTCCCTGATTTTATTCTAGTTTTCCTAGATTTAGATCATAGCAACATGGGCTTAGGGCTGAAAGAGAACATGGAGGTCCGCTATCCCAAGGTCTTCATTCTAGGTGAGGAAACTGAGGTCCACAAGGGTTGGGACTAAGCCAAGGCCACACAGAAAAAGAAAGTAGCAGAACTAGTACTCTGACTCCAAATCCAAGATTCTTTTTGCTTGCACTTCAAATTCTATTTCTGCCTCCACCTTCTCTCATTGCCTTGGGGATTCCCAATGACCTGTGGTTTGACCTGGTATAGGTCTGATTTCTTATCTCTGAGAGAGGCTTTCTTCTTTCTCACCAGGAAGACTCTTCCTTTAAAGAATGGAGTAACTACCCTTATTCACGATTAACTTAACTACTGATTTCCCCATAAGGGGGCGATGATTCACTACCCATGCTACCATTTCCCTCCATTAATTCCTTTTCAAAATGATTCCCTGATATCTCCTAGATGTGGCCACAAGATCAACCTCACAGCTTCAATTTCTTTCCACATGCTAGCTATCATGATGACACTTATAGAGCAATGAAGCAACAGGAGCCCACGCCATAACTGTCACTGCCCTTGTCCACCAGAATACTAATAATGTTGTTGGCTTCCATGGTGCAAGGCAGTTCTAATCCAATTTCTCCCAACCATCTACCTCTTACCTCCACCCTAGAAAATTACACTCATCACCAAGTAGACCTCCAGGATCAGGAGGGGAAAAAAGTGACACCTGGTAACTCACTGTAATCACATCATTAGTTTTGATGAGACTTAAAATGACAGCACTGAAAATGAGAGGGTCAATACACTGAGGCATAATGTCTAAGTGAGAAGTACCCTCATATTGGCTTTTATATAGTTTTTTTGGTATTTAGAGAAACATTTTCTTCTAGGTTTTCCGATTTCAATAATAGATGTGATTGACGTTGCAGGCAAAATATAATGTGGTATACTCTATCTGACATGCTTGCCTTACCCACTAGCCCAGAATACAAGCAGCATTATTAGGCCTGCAGGCATACCAGCAAGCTGTGATCGCAGACTTCATAGAAAAGAACATTTCGTTTTAAAAAAATACTGATTCTATGTGTAACTTTGGGATACTTTCAAGAAGATGCCTATCCATATAAGATACTTTAAGTACTTCACTTTGCAAATCTTAAAGCACTATCTAAATGTCAACTATTACTGTTATTATTTCTTTAAATTCCTATTTTGTATTCAAGCACTAAGAAAACTTCAAAGGCAGTCAGATGACAAATAATGGAAAATACTTTGCTAAGTGCACACACAAGTAATCAAAGGAGCCCAGGAAAAATAAGGGATGAGGCCCTTAATAGAGTTTACAACAGTAGTAACATGTTTTGTGAATAAAACAGTATGGTGAATTTTATTTTATCAATGAAAACTCAGTAAATACTCAACGTTTTCCTATTGTCAAATAGACTTCCTTATGGGCTTGTGAAAAGTCTCCTCAAAGAAGTACATTCACATAACGCTATGTAAACTTCTGCTCTTACACTCGTCCAGAATCTCCTCTAGAAAGTTAATATTTATATGACATCATTGTGATTCAAGAGTTCTGTTAAGTTCCTTTTTTGTTTTGTAAACAGAAAAGGCACTTAAAAAACTTGTCAATCCAATGAATAATGGTGAAACAGCCTTTTATCTTGGTTACTAATAACAACTTGGTCATTAAAGCTAAACAGTTTAAGAATGGAATTTACTTTGGTCCATTTAAGTGGTTTCTTCTGTAATCCATACAGCACTCTCCCAAAGGAAATAGACTCCTTTTCACTAAGAGGTTTTCTTGGGAGTTCACCATGCACACCAATGGTTTAAGGACAGTTTTAGTGATGGTAGGGAATCACTAGGAACCTAAAACTAGTATTTCCATGAGAGGAAAATTGTACTTGTTTTGGTGAATAGAAGAAATTATGGTCTAAGGATTAGATTAGGAGAAAGAAGAAGTTCCCGGGTCTAATACAGACAAAGTATTGGTTCTGGTCCACTGGTGCCTTTTTTTGTTTTGTTTTGCTGATGTTGGCCCACTGATGAAAAAAGACTCAAGTTCACCCTAAATACAGTATTTGTCAATTCATAGATTGAAGAATGGTGCCATAATTCTCATATAATTATTCACATATTAAAGTGTGTGGTCTTGTGCCCAGCTCTTTATTTTTAATGATCAGATCTAATAATGTTATTCTTGCTGTAGTTTTGTTTCCCTGAAGAACAAATGATTTTGCTTCATTTTTGACCAATTAAAAGAATTCCTAAGGCATTAAAAATATTGCATATTCATATTTATTTTCTCATAAGAAAATAATTGCACTATTTACACTATTGGGCAACAAAGTAATGATTCTATTGATTCAAAGCTTAGTGTTTTCCAATAACAACAATTTATATTTGTTAGACTATCACATGCTCCCTTTTCTATTTAAGCAGACTTCTAAATTTTATTCACAGTCC
Organism: Pseudochirops cupreus; assembly: GCA_028627135.1. NCBI lineage: Eukaryota > Metazoa > Chordata > Mammalia > Diprotodontia > Pseudocheiridae > Pseudochirops > Pseudochirops cupreus. The sequence goes on along the minus strand of CM053580.1, from coordinate 380,776,443 downwards.
CATTTTCTTTTTTCCCCTTGTGAAAAGTCACATGGCCTTGAAGGATACCTGCTTTGTAAGTGAGAGGGCCTTTTACATTTTCTATTTATACTTGGCCTATACTCAAAGGCCTTTTAACAATAGGAATTTCATGAGTAGGACTTAAGGAAGGAAGAGCATACCTGTGAGTTAATATTTTTAAGTTCAGAATTTGCAGTTATTATGGAAAAATAATACATAACTTTTCTACATTAAAAGGGATAGAAAAGAGGAAAAAAGAATAAAGGAAATGTTCCGGTTTTCAGATGTTAAATGATTGAAACATTTTCTATTTAAATGCAAATTTGACTAAAAAAAAAAAGCGCTAGATTACCATTAACTTGCACCCTAAATACCAAAATGAAAATCAATTTAAAATATGGGAAGAATCTAGTATACATGGATTTTCTTGAATTTTTAAAAAAACTTTCATGTGTTTTCTTTTGCTTGACTTTGGACAGATGCATCTGAGACTCAAAGTAAACATTTCTAAAACTGGTTAAGGACAGGGAAGGGAGGAGTATGAGTTTATCTGTAACTGCTTATGCTTATTAAAACTCAGATACTACAAAATAATTATCAGCAGTTTTATTCACATAAAATAAGACTAAAAGTAAGAGCTCAAGTGCAGCATTATGACGACCAGTATTCACTATATTCACTCTTTTTTAAGAAATGGAAATCACTACATTCTATTGATTCAAGAACAGAATCTTCAGACATAAGTCAGCAGTGCTGACACTTTCAAATACATAAAACGTGACATCTGCTCTTACAAACGCACTATACAGCCTGTAAATCATCAAAGAGAAAAACAGTTCAATGTCATTTCAGCCACTGTAAGCTATGGTTTACAACTGAGAGATAAAAATAGTCATACTGTCTCTATGACATCTAAACCACTTTTCTATTGCAGTATTCTATGTTCTAATTTATCTTTGTGGTTGAACAACACACAATCAATTGTAAGCAATGAGTGTAGTTTGATTCAGTCAACAGCAATTTTCTGTAGCTTTATCTTTTCTCCTCCTACTGAGCCGGCTTTTGGTACTAATCCAAACATACCTTCAACTTTATTTGTTAATAAAGAATTTCAAGGTTTTGATCCATCATTTTTAGGATTTGTTCACAGAAGTTTTAGATGTAATGAATTAAGAATATTTCATGAGTCATATTTTACAAAAGGGACCAATTTATAATGTTATCATAAATATGGTATTTATTAGGCTCATAAAAATAATTTCATTCTGGGTAGCTATGTATTATTATAAGAACCCACTTTCCATGACCATGGCAAATAATAGTGTATGTGCTATGAAATTCCACTTTTGAAAGAAATGCTAAATAGTCATCTACATGTAGAACAGTTTGTCATTATAATTAGCATTCATAGCCATATTCAATTTGCATAAAGTACTAATTTTTAAAATTCTCCAGTGATTTATATCATATAACCTGAAAGTGAGAATATCAGCATTATAAGTGCAATGTTTGGTTATTATTAGAATCAAAGGTATCAGAGCAAGCATAACAACTTCAATGTCGTGATTTCATGTAAAGAATGAAATGAGATACTTAGTTCTAGGTAATTTAGGTAAAGATTACTAAAGAATGAAATCCTTCACACATATGTATGCCAGGTTATTAGAATTGCTATGTTATTACTGTCACCATTAAATAAAAAAGTAATATGAAGACATTTGGGAAAATATCCAAGTACACAAATATTGAAAAAATGGGATGACTTTTCCTATTAATTAGATTTTGCTGAATGGACAGGTGTTGATCGCTAAACCTTAAACATGTGACTTTTAAAACAGAAGATCTAGCATTCAGGAAAGGCCTGTTAGGTTTTAGGACAAACACAACTCTATTCTTTGACAATCTTCTTGGATTTTAAACATTGTAGTTTTTCTTTTTCTTCAACCTGCAGCAAATGAATCTTAAAGTACCTACTGATACCCCCCAACCACTTGGCCAAGATGACAAGGGAACTGCTATCATTGGTGAATGGCGAACCATTGTTGCTATGTTCCTCCTCCCTCCCCAAATTGTTTAATTAGTAAAACTGCACATTCCAGGATCTATACTTGTAAAACTATTATAGGCACAGCCTCTGACTGGTCTTCCAAGTTCTATGTGCCAAATGTGCATAAAGAGAGACTCTACAGCATTCTTCATTTCGTGGTGTTGATTACTGGAGAATTTTATATGGATTTCATAGTTTCTAATGTTTCAGAAATGAAAGTGATGGCAATTTTTCATCTTCACTCCCTGGCAAAATCTCTCAACATTAGTATTATAGTTGGCATTACATCTGTGTCTTTTACATGGTAAATAAGGACTTCTTGTGATTTCCTACAACTCTATTCTATGCATCCATTGAGAAAGGAATATATTTTGGTCCCACAGAAAAAGTCCAAAGGGACATTTTCAGGCATTGTCTTTTGCTAGATTGCTGTTTCATTAATACATTGTTTTCTACCACTAATGGTTTAGGTAATTGTGAGTTCTTATGAACTAATTGAGTAATTTGTCTTTAGTGGGAAAGTAAGTTATTACTTTACAGAAAGTCCTAAACATATGATTTGATAAAATTTCTAAAAGTCTGTTTGTGAATTAGTTTTCCAGAAGCTAGAACACACTTTCCCATTAATAATAAACCAGTGCCCTACACACATAGACCTCCAGAATTCATACCCCAAGGCCATGGGGAAGTTGGTCTACTCAGCTTTTGAACTTCTGCCCTGGGACTGAGCAGACTTCACTAGCTCACTGTATCAAGTTGATCTCAGACAAAACCAGAATATGCTTCATAGACCACCCAGTTATGCTCCCAGACTCCCATCCACACTCCCCCTGGGTGCCTATTCCCTAAATCTGGATCTCTACCTCTTGTCCTGAATATAGTAATCAATCGATAATACTGCTGCATCTGAAAAGAACATATCAAGAGACAGCTGGATGGATCAATTCACTACCCCTTTGATTCTTCAATATCAAAACTCCCTTCCCTGGCCACTGCTACTGCTCTCCATATATGTTGCATCTTTCATTGAAATGTAACTGCTCTGGGGCAGGGGTTGTTGTACTTTTATGTTTGTATCTCCAATGCTTAGGTAAAGGATCTGGCATATAGTGTTTAATATTCTTATTTATTTGTTCAGTCAGTCAGTCTATAAAAACCTATTTATTCCATAATATGACTGAATATTACTTAAATGTCAATAATGATATAGACCCTAACCATGATAGGTTCACTTTATGTAAAGTCTTAACAAGGGTAAGGTGCCTAGGTTTTTGTCATAGAACACATCTTCACTTTTTTCTCTATGCACATCAGATGAATTCATCCCTGCTGGGTGGCCGTGAAAACCTAGGGTCCCTTCTCCCCCTGGTGGGCACATCTTGGTCTCCTCACCACATAGCAGCAGTCAGTGCTTCAGCAACATACACACCTTCAGATGTTTCAGGAAGAAGCTGCTCCTCCAGGAGGTAATCTTCTCTCCTTACCTCAGCACAAAAAATCCTAGTTGCAGTTCTACATTTATATAACCTTTAAAGATTAAAGGGAATTTTCCTCACAAGAACCTGATGAGGCCAAAAAAATATACGTGTTATCACTCCAACTTTATGGATGAGCAAACTGAGATTCAGAAGTATTAAATTACTTATCAGTTGAATTATCCAGATCCTAATGGTGTGTTAAAGCCCAATGGAAATCTCACCTCTCTCAGGAAGTTTTCCTTGATTTCTCCAATGGCCACGGATTTCTTCTATCTCTAAACTCTTATTGTATTCAGAGACAAAAAAAATCCAAAATACCAGCTTATCATTTAGTTGCCCAATAGTTGTTTCATGTACAATGACAGCAGATATTTACATAATGCTTTAAGGTTTGTGGAGGGCTTTCTAGTGCACTTTTCATTTACTGCATAAAGTGCAGTATTTCATTTGAGCCTCAAAAGAACTCCAAAGTCAGACAGGTACTATAATTTCCATTTTACATATGAGGAAACTAAGATTGAATGAACACATGGTTTTTTTGGGGGGGAGAGTTAGCTCATTTAATTGCTCGTGTTCATTAATTGAGATTGAATGTTCATGGTTCAACAGATAGTAGAAGTTATAGATGGCCTTTCCACCCAGGTCTTTTTAAATCTAACCAGGACTCTATCCAGTAGGGCATGATACTCAAAATTGGTTTGTTTGTTTTTAATTATAGTCATTTTGTGAATTTCTAGAAAGACTACAAAGAAATGGTGTTATAAACAAAAAAACAGTGATTAAGGTTACAAATTTAAACACGGAGATAGGTTAGTGGACAGCAAAAGGCATAAGAGTTTGGGATTTTGAAATGAAAACAGTCCTTGAATGTTAGGAACCATGAATTAAGAGATATAAAATAGAGAAAGAAGAGAAAGAATACAATTGACAATAAGTGATGAGTTAATAATTTTGGGAAAAAGTAACAAAGGAAATTTAAACAATGAAAACTAATGAATGCACCTGAGGAATTAACACTATGCCAAAGATACTTGATAGGTGGGAGATTTAGAAAAGTGGGTCTGAGATTGGCAGTTAGATGCTTGAATATGCATTTAACATGTGCATTATTTATTAAATCAAGGTGCCAAGTCAACAGGTATTTATGAAGTCTGTACTGGGTACCCAGCACTCTGTTAGGCATTCTGAGGAACACTGAAGTACTGAAAACAGCTCCTACTTATGGGAAATTTAGACAAGTCATGACTTCAAAAAACAATAAAAGAAATAATTAGGAAGATGAAGAAAGAGCAAAATATACACAACTGAGTTGAACAAAAGAAAAAAGGATGAACTGTCTGTATACAGACTGAAAATACTTTAAAATGATAGCAGTATGCTTAAGAAGATACAATTTGACTTTCAGTATGGGCAGAGTCTCAAGTTTATGAATGAGTTGTGCTCCAAAAGTTCATTTATAAGTTCAACGGTTTGGAACTCAGAATTCATTTTCCCATGGAAACAATGATAATAAATGGTGGACAGGTTCCCAAGCCAGTGAACAAAAAGCCTATTTAACCCACTGATGTACCTGAAATTTAGTACTGATAGTACAAGTTCAACTCCATAGCCAACAACTGTTAGAATATCATTCCTTAAAGGGGTAAATGAACTCTAAGTTCCAACTAGGGACTCTGGATAATACACCTCCCTGGCTAAGTGGCTAGTGGAAAAGAAATGGATTGTAGATAGATACTTCTGGTGGACCAACAATTCATTAATTCTCTACATTTGCAATAAAATAAAGCCCTTCTCTGTATCTTCATACAAGAATAACAGAAGACATATATTTATGCATTTTTGTGCCTTAGAGAAGAACCCAAAATGCTCCTAATTGCTCTGAGTTGGGGGTGGATGGAAGAGTGCTTAGTTGTCTCTATGAATGGACAGGAGTAGAAAGCAGAAATCTGAAAATCTGGACCAGGGCTCCTGACAGTCCATTCACATTAAATGTATTTACTTAAATCTTATTATGGGAAACACTACAATGGAAAGCAACCAATAAAGATGGGACAGAATACAATATGGCATAAGAATACATAATTTCCAGCAAAGAGTGGAAATTTTTAAAGAAACAGTAGAAGGTTTTTCAAGTAAAAGTGTAGCATAAACAATTGTTTTCAAAAATATGCCCCCTAGAAACTTTTAGATCAGTCTTTTGTCAGTACAGAAGATGGTTTTAGAAACTTCATAAATGTAGGGAATATATTGGCCTCTAATTTCTGGATCTTCTTAATTATTAATAGGATTATGTGAATAGACAATAAAACTTAAGAAAAGCAAGGTTGAAAATGTATTTTTATTACCATGATATGTTATAGTATATTCATATACCCTATAGGAGGTTAAAACTCAGTCCATGAAAATGGTCAATAAGAGGACCACAAAGTTTTGTTTTGTTTTAAAGGAGGATCAGCTCAGGAATAAAGAAACTTTGACTCTAGTATTCACATCACTGGCTCATTCACTTGTTGTTGGAACAGCTGACTGTACCTTGGCATACTCCATAAACATAAATTCTCACTGCCCATGAACACATACCAAAATGGCTCTAAGTCTTCCAAAGGTAATAAACAGCTTCACAGTCATGAAAATTCTCTTGCCACATGTCAATATGTAGACATTTACTTTTTTGAGAAACAACTTTTGGAAATCAAGTGGAACTCCTTACTATTAGTGATGTTACTAATTCTAAAGCAACATAATTAGGAATAGAACACTTTTTCCCCTTAAGGAGGTCTTTCACTAGTTATAAATTTAGCTAAACAGTCATTTTTCCATGCATTAAAACCCTTCAGTGTTCTGCTCATTTTGCATTTAATTCTGAATATGTGGTTATCTTGAGATGCAAATGAAAGAAAATATAACATGTATGTGTGCACATATTTTCTTTTCTAGGTTGAAAATATTTGCATTGCTCTCCCCACCCCTTTTGATTAGTCAAATGGAAATAGATGTATTTAGTGTAATTTTCATTTTCTCCCCTCAGGTCAACAGAAAAAGACTCATCATGCTTTAAGCAATCTTAGTTGACCAAGAAGAGTATTTGAGGATAGCAGATGTCTATATGCAATAAAAATTTTTATGATATCTTCAATTATCTGAATTTTTAGTTCAATTTCAGATAATGATAAAACATACAAAGACATTGTACAGGCCAAAATTGGTGATAAGGACAAAATGACAAAACATGACATGACAAAACTTTTTTTGGTTGTCTGAACATTTGAAGTCATATATCATTTGCACACGCAGAGAGAGAGAGAGAGAGAGAGAGAGAGAGAGAGAGAGAGAGAGAGAAAGAAGTCCAGTTATCAATGCAGATATGCAATTTATAGTTTTAGAGGATTTCTGGGGGCCACTGGAGAGTGAATAAGAGATGTCTCCAGGATCCCACAGCCAGTATGTGGCACAAGTACAATGTGAACGCAAGTCTTCTTGATCCCAAGACCAATTCTCTTAACAATGCTGCCTCTTCTGAGTCAAGTAATAGCCCAAGAAGGAGCTTCTCAGAATAACAATGGTTGTTCCACACATGGCACATGCCTACCTTCCCATAGACAAAAATAATACACACAACGAAACTTGTCTTCTGAGTGACTGCTTAAAAAGTTTCTCTGTTTTTCTTTGCCAAAGTTATACTATGATAGGGGTTTATTTATGGCATAAGATTTGTCAGGTTCTATTTACCACTTTGAAGATTGAGTCTTCTCTAGGAAAAGACCATTATTTATTTTGTTTTCAGAAGGGGATTGGTCAGGAGATCAGAAGAGATAATGTATGTAAAGTACACAATTCAATTCACTCAACCAACATTTATTAAAGGCCTACCATATGAAAGACACTGGGCCAGGTGGTAAGGAGACAAAGACAAGCAAAACAGTCTCTGCCTTCAAGGAGCTTACATTCTGCTGGGATTTACAATGTGTGTGTGTGTGTGTATGTGTATGTGTGTGTGTGTGTGTGTGTGTATGTATATATATATATATATACACATACATATATATACAGAAATACATACATATATGCATATACATGCACATATAAAACTATGTGCACATATATACACACAAATAGACATACATATATATGTGTGCACATATATATGCATAACTAGATAAATATCATATACACACACAAAACAAATACAGAGCAAATTCAGAGGTGGTTGGATGGGAAAGGATTATCAACTGAGAAGATCAAGAAAGGCCTCTTATGGGAAGGAATATCTGAATTGATCTGGATTGAAGTTAGGGCAATCAAATAAACAGGGATGAGGAAAAAAATATATTCCATACATAGGGTATCAGATTTGCAGAGGCATGAAGGTAGATGATGAAATATCTTGTATGGGGAATAGCTAGCAGATCAATTTGACCAAAACTGAAAATCTATGAAAAGGAGTAATATGAAATAACCTGAAAAATGAAGCAGGAGTCAGAGGGTAGAGGGCATTAAATGTCAAGCTGAGGATTTTATATATTATCTTAGGGTGAACAGGGAACTACTGAAGATTTTAAAATAATGGGGTATCATGGTTTGATCTGTGTTGGATTTGACTGATCTGTTGGTTTGTTTTGTAGAACTGCTTTCCCCCCTCCCCCTTTTGTTTTTAGTTTTTATTCTCTATTATAAGGGGTGGCTCTCTGGATGAGAGAAAGGGAGCATCTATTAGTAAATGAAATGATATAAAATAAAATATACCAATAATGTAAAAAGGGGAAAATGAAAAAGCTTTAGGTAGGTTCATTACTAGCCTGGGATCTGACACAGAGACAGAACAAAGACCCCATTAAAGAGGTCGGAGATCTAGATCTGGATGGAATTTAACACTAGAAAGACCAGACAATTTGCATTGTCCTTGGTAGTATCCTACAATTCTGGTCTTTTTTAAAAGAAGCTATCGAGATCTAACCTCATCTTAGAGAAGAGGAAACTGAGGGTCAGAAAGGTTAAGTGATTTGCCAAGGGTCATAAAACTAGTAAGTGTCTGGGGGGTAGGATTTGAACTCTAGGTCTTTCTAACACTAAACTCAACCTCCATTCAGGTGAAAGTGATTATGCCCAACATGAAACAGCTCCAGGAAGAGGAATCTTGTAAGAAGTGAAAAATAAAAAAATTACAACTGTATCACAAAAAGCAAATTTAGTTCTAAGATATAATGATGGGTGGAAAAGCAAAGCAGGTTACAGAGGTACAGATAGTAGGAGACTCCAGCATGCTTGTTTAAAATGTGTATCAATATTACTTAATGCATATAATTGGAAATGGTAGTGATCCTAATAGAATTTGTAGTCATAATACAGGTTAGAAAATTACCTCAGAAGCATACATTTTCTACAGACCACCCTGAAGGAAACTGGAAAGAGGGAAAAAGAAGTAAAATGTTATAGCCAGGAGTCCCCAAAAACCTGGATTATCCATCTTCCATGTAATCTTCCAAAATCCGGAGGCTACCCAAATTCCATTCGGTTGATAAGAGCTGAAATGCACCTTATGCCCTGAAAAACGCAACTCCTTTTATTTTCTAGACAACTTCATTTTCTTTTACTCTTTCTTATTACACTGAAAGAATACATCAATGTTTCTGCAGCAAACATACTTTCAGTTCTCCCAAAACATTAGTTCTTTATAAAATAAATAAAAACAATAGAGGCAGTTTATGGTCTGTTTCCAATACATATGTTGTTTCTGTAAGGACCAGTCTAATTTCTTTTGGCCCTTGAGCACTTGGGACAAAACCTATTTTCATAGCTGAATTAAGAAGATAACAGTCAGGGTATGATGGAAAGTTACATTTCATAGATACTTTCAGAAATGCAATGAGGCATGAGACTTAACTATGAGATGAGAGATTTCAGCTAGTTTAAATATAGATCTCTTTCTCTGGGTGATGGGAGATGACAAGGTGCTTAAAAATATTAAGAAGGACCTGGGTGTAACCTATCACTCTAATTTCAGTTAATCTGCATTAAATTTTGCATTTATATTTGTGACTTCAACCCTTCAGCCGACTCAAGAACAGCCTCTGCCTATCATTTGTCAAAAAGATATAAGAAATTAGGGTTTGGTAGACAGTTGTGTCTAAGCCAAGGCATCAGTGAGAGATGTCTGACTGGGTTCCCAATACCATTTTAATCAATCACAAACTTCAATGGGAAAAATAACCTAACTATCTCCTAGTATACATCATAAGCAAGAGGACTAATTTGTCAAAAGGAGGCTTCAATCCTTAGGAGATGATCTTTGCCCTCCCACACACATCCCTTTCTGTGGCAGTACTATCCCTAATTATCACTGGAAAGCATGTGTACAACAGATCTGAGGTCACAGACTGTTTTTGATTTCAGGGGTAACATAGCTCTGCCAAGGGGAAAGGTGGTCACATTTCTTGACAAGAAGCAGAATCTGGTTTTCTGGACCTAGTTTATCTTTCAAAGTTTCTCTTGTGCCCTCTCTTTCCTCTCCTCTCCACAAGGGACTTCATAGAAATGCTCTTTCTAAACCAGGCAAACTAACAATCTCTTTTTGGACTCAATGGAACTATATCTGCCCAGAGATTCACTGCTAATAATGTAAGCATAAAACCATGGAGGGAAATTCATTAGTGAAGATCAATTTGAAACCCTGACAACCAGCCATACTGGCCTACACTTGCCTTTCTTTACACGTGGTCCTTTATATGCATAGGCTGTTCCTTATGTCTAGAATGCTCTCCCTTCCAACCTCTGCCTCTGATAGTCCTTGGCTTCCTTCAGGACTCAACTAAGTTACTACCTTCTTCAGGAGCCCTTTCTAAGTCTTCTCATAGATTCTTTCTTATCCAAGGCTTCTTATCTCATGTCTGTTTTGCTTGTATGTGTCTTATTAATACCTATAGATATATACATACTGTCTCTCCCCTAAGAACTTAAGTTCCTTGAGGGCAGGGACTGTTTTTGCTTTTTTTAAAAAAAATTCCTCTGCACTTAATACAGTGCTTGACACATAGTAGGTGCTAATAAATGCTTGTTGATTAGTCAATGACCTCAAACTGGGACATGCACTGTGAATACCAAAGGTCCTATAAGGACATATAGGGCAAAGAAGTGTGTGAAAATTTTCAGAGACAACAGTTAATATATGAACGTTAGGTGGCAAGACATTGGACTGTTAATACACATCAGCTCACTATAAACTTGGATCCTGAGTGATTAAGATGAAACATACAAAAATGTGAGGGGAGAATCAGGGAAATAATAAGCAATGGTATGATGGGGTTTTCAATCCTCACTGGGCAGGTCTGGGGTGATAGGACAACTGGTGTTGCTGCTTGAGGAAGAAAGGGAAGACAGAAGTACCTAAGACCATTTGGGAAAAATGGGATGTTAAAAACTATCTTTGCTTTACTTTTTTATTTTGTCTAAGTATGGTTCAACTATAAAAACTCAACTATATAACTTTCATTGAAATATTTTTCTTGCTAAGATAAATGAATAATATAAATATTCTGCTAACCACAAGAAAAAAAGAAAGGAAGTCTTTTGGGCAAAATAAAAGACAATTACCATAAAATATTGATGAAATTAATTATTCCATAGCTCACTGATGCTAATTGCACCACTTATTTAAAAAAAAGAAATGTTCTGAAGTACATTTTCAAAAAGTACCTATTTTCCATTTGATTTTGTAAATCATAGAACCTCTGAGACAGAAGGAACTTTAGGGATAATATCACTCCTTAATTTCTGCAGTGGAGAGAGCTGAGGACAAGAGAGATGAAGATGATGAATGGTAATAACAAAAATGATAACAACAAAAATAACTACTTAAAGTTTGTAAAGTGCTTCATATGTGTGCGTGTGCGTGTGCATACGTATGTATGATCTCCTTTAACCCTTATGATAGTCTCATGAGTGAGGTAGGTGTTCTTATTACAAATGAGGAAACCAAAGCCCAAACATATTAAATAATCTGCCTGGGGGGGGGGGTCACACAATTATTGTGTATAAGGTAGGATCTGAATTCCAGTTTTTCTTACTCTAAAGTCCAACACCCAGCAAATGCAAAAAATCCACTTGTAAGAACTTGGACTAAAGACCAGGTCTTAAAAATCTGAGTCCTGTACTTCTTCATTACACCATGCTGTTCAATTGTTGAGTACAGGATTAAGATAATAGTTAGAGCCATGCTAGGCATGCTAGGCAAGTTTTATTCCTCTGGGAACCTGTGGTCTATATTTACTAGTTCATTACTCCTTTTCATCACATTTGATGCAGTGATACTGTCTTAATTCCAGGCTTTCCTCTAAGCCACAGGATGCTGCTCAATGTTGCCACAGGAATTCATTCTATTCCCAGAAGTATTCTGACTCTTCACTTAAAGCTCCCAGGTTTTTGCCCTACTCCTTACCCCCTTTCTTCCATCTAGAGTAGACTTTTACAGTAGCTAATAGAACCATTCTGCGATATCATATTTTGCCAGTAGGCACCACTATCTAATCCATGAGATACCCCAGCCTCAAAGTCATTTGAGTCTTTGAGTTACATTAAAGAATATGCCAATTCTCTTGTATTTTTTGGGGGGGGGGGGCGCAGTGAGGAGGGACAGGGAAAAGGAAAGGGAGAATGGAGAAATTTACTTAGTGTGAGGGATACTTGCTAACGTGTATGTCCTATTCATTGTTTTCATGACATCTGAACCTAATTGTGGAATGAAACTTTTTTTTAATTTAATTCAATTTATTTAAGTAGACTGAGCAAAAAAAAAAAAGGCATCTTGTTTCCTTCTGTTTGTTTTATTTAGGGAATTAAGAAAGGGGTACATAAAATAATGAAGTCTCTCTTTTGTAAGATTGAGGAATATTACCAAATCTTGCATGCATCTTTTACATTCTGAAATCTCTTTTTTGTGTATACTGAAAAATGCTTTTGACTTCCTTTGTGGGATTTTTTGGAAGGAAAGGAAAGGGCAGTGTTGTAAAAGCAAAGTAAGAGAAAAACAAATGTTAGGCATTTATTGCTTAGTTAGGAAATGTTATTTATTAAGGGGCAGAAGAATACTATTTACCATTCAACAAGCATTTTAAAATTTAAACATTACTATGTTCCAGGCTCAATGATTAGGAATACCCAGGGACCCACCACTCCTAAAAAAAACTATCTCTGCTAGACACCTCTTCTGTAGAGTTGTGAAATTTTGCTTGATTTTCAAGGATGTACATAGATAGATAGATAGATAGATAGATAGATAGATAGATAGATATAGATATAGATATAGATATAGATATAGATATAGATATAGATAGATATATAAAACCATGACTGACCACATGGAAAGTCATAAATGAAATCATTGTTAAAGGAGTGACTACAAACTGTTTCCCCCAAAAGCTCCTCAAAGATCTGAATACTATCAAAAGACAGCAGCCAAATATTCCAATGTAATATCATCAATTTCACTTCCTTTCACTAATTATCTTCCTGTAATTCCCTGCAAGGTCCTGGGAGCTTTGCTAGATTATTTGGATTTCCCCTTAGAAGTTTGAGAAATCAAAGTGTGTCTTGATATAGATAGGAAAACAATCCCTAAAACCAGAACAAAGCAATCCAAACCATAAGCTTTTGAGATTCCATCAAAATCACTTTGGTTAGGCAAAAACCTGTAAAGAATCAATAGGAAAATAGACTGAGGAAAATTCTGATGACCTGCCCATAGCTTAAATATCACTGCCGCAAGAGCAACAATGAATAGAAGTCAGTTAAGAGTAGTCTGGAGTTCCAAAATTTCATTCCACTATGGCATTCATTTTTAGCATTTATTATTATTCATTGAGTACACCTAGAAAAAAAGGTAGTGTGAATTATGCATAACTGAATGGAATAGTGGATCATTGCTGTACTACTGATAATTCTAAATTTACTAACATGAGAGAAATTACTGATACTAAAGTTATCAAAGGAAACAGACCTAATTAAAGAAATAACTACTACAAAACCATATGCAGCTCAAAACAGAAAAAGACAATTCAAATCTAATGAATGCTCTTAATATTAATTACAGAATTCTTAACAATACATTGGGACAGCTCTCTTGGAGAATTCAGCTTACTGTTTAACAGTTTCTGACTAATTTTATTAACCTGTACATCTGAGAGGATCAACCCCCTCTGGGTTTAATTAGAAGAAAATTCAATTTGAATCTAAATGTCAACAGTGGTTACTAATTATGGCAGGGCCCTGGACGAGACATCCAGTCTGTAATCAGGCAGCTCCCTGGTAACAATTAACAGTTTCTTTCTGAGTTATGAGTACATTAGGATTTTTTAAAATAAATGTGATTCAGCATGGGACATTGCTAATATTATGAGCACCTACTGCTAGGTGCAGACATGCAGAAGAGGATGCCAAATTAAATTACAGAGATTTCTCAAACATATAGCTGAATAATAAGCAGCTACAAAACTAGGTCAGGGTCGAAAGCAAGAGACCACCACCCCTCCCCCAACATGCAAAATAAATATACCCACTATCTCTGAATAGAAATCATTCTTTTGTTATGCCTTTTGTCAAGAATACATTATTGCAAAATGATATTTATTTCCACAATCTTCACAGCTGTGAGCACGCCTGGATTAATCTTTCTAGAACTGATTTCATTTGCAATATCATGATTAAGATTATAAAATGTAAATTTATTACTTAAAAAAAAAGAAATGGTTATGAAAGGAAGGGAGGAAAGACAGTTCTTTACCTATTGGTTTGCTTTGCTCTGTGCTAATGAAATAAATAGCTGACTAACCCTGAAATAAAAACAAACACTATAAAAATGATTGCAAAAATGAGAAATGAAAGCTAGAAAGACAATGAAAAATCAACTCTTTGAATATACTGTGGTTGGTGATTATGGGACTTAGAGCAGCAGAATTACCAGGATGTGCAAATATTGTTATGGGTAGGCTAAGTCTGAGTGGTCTAGTCATTTGAGCCTTTCAATGGCTGCCCCACTGCCAGAGCTAACACTTGCAGGCAAAACCGGGCTCATATTTTATTCCAGCCTTCAGTGGGAGAATTTTTAAAGATCATCTTCAGCCCCCTAAACCCTCCATTTTACCCTATTGAATATTGACGATCAACACAACAAAGAGTTAAAAATCCATATTTATAAGACACTAATGATTTCTGGGTGGAAATCATTCACAAAACTAGTTATTCATTTTTTGCAGCTTTATTCCCTCACTGGGAAGTCACTAGAATTTACTGAATGCGAGACCTGTGCAGGATATCCTGTATGGGAATGTGGACCTCATACAGTAGCTCAGCTATTCTGGATGAAGAAAAGGTGTTTTGGAAGAGTTTTGTTTTGATAAAGAGCAGCTCACTCTTTTCCTAATATATATTTTGTCTTTTCCCCCAGGAGTTTCATTAATTTGTTCTTAAAAACTATAATTTCAATAAAGTAGTTTTCCTCTGTATTCTCATGTATTATATTTTATGCACTTAAAACATTCTGCAGAGGGGCTCACAGACCTCAACTTATTGCCAAAGAACTCCATGGTACAAAGTTAAAAACTGCTTTATTTGATCTTTAACCAACAAGCTGGTCTGACATGTCAATATGATAAAGCATCTAATTCTTAAACCTTCTTCACTCCTTAAAAGCCGGGTTTGTGAAATGCAAAGGAATAGGAACTCGTGTAAAGCATAGCACTGGATATTTGTTTTGTATTTTCATGTAATAAGATCTACAGTCATATAAAAAAAGTTCTTCAAATAATAAATCTGGCCCATCAAGAAATGATAACATTTGTGTTCAGAGCAAAGTCTTTGTATAGTTAGTAGCAATTAACTGCAATAGTACTTCTAAGGAAAGACTACTGTGTAAAGACTTACGACATAAAGCAGTTACAGTGATCTCAAGTCAATTAATACTCTATTTGTGTTTAGCTGTTTTAACTAATTGATGTTTTTTCCTCCCAACACTTGTTCAAAAATCCCAAAAGAAGAAGAGTTAATGCAGTCAATGACACCAACAAATGTTTCAGACTGGCACTGTGAATAGAGCAAGGGCAAGGAGTGAGGAAGACCTGAATTCAAATCTGGATTCAGTCTCTTCCTAGCTGACCCTGGGCAAGTTACTTAACCTTTATTTGCCTCAGTTTCCTCATCTATAAAATGAAGATCATAGGGGCAGCTAGGTGGAGCAGTGAATAGAACACTGACCCTGGAGTCAGGAGGACCTGAGTTCAAATCCAGCCCCAGACACCTAACACTTACTAGTTGTATGACCTTGAGCAAGTCACTTAATTGCAATTGCCATGCCTTCCCCCCTCAAAAAAGACCAAAAAAAAGTGAGGATAATAGCACCCAAGGTTCTTGTGAGGATCAAATGAGAAAATAATTGTAACACACTTAGTACAGTGCCTAGCATATAAGAAGTACTATGTAAATGTTAGCAATTATTACTACAAGGCAAGTTAGCTAACAACATAATAAAAACAAATTGTGTTTATTTAAAAGTTAAAAAATTTTGGAAGTAAATCAAATTATATTCCTCCTGTCAAGTTCATTTAAAATTTTTTTAAAAAAAATCTAAAAACCACAGGAATGACAAGGGTTATAAGATGAATATGAAAATAATTGAGGGTGTGTCAATGTTATTAAACATACAATTGGAGTGTCAATTAAAATATAATGGTGCTGCCTACTTCACACTCAGTCATTACAAGTTCATAAACGACTGAAAAGTATTTAAAACTACTGATGTGCTGATGAATAAGCGTGTGAAGAGGGGTAGAGCCAAGGTGACGGTGTAGGAGCAGCAACATATTGTAGCTCTCATGTAGCCACCCCAAAATACCCATAAAACATGACTCTAAACAAATTCTAGAACTCCAAAACGCACACAAATATACTTTCCACTAAAGTCAGCTCGGCTACAAGGAACCATCTCAGCCCTGTGAGCCGAAAACTAGCCTAGCCTGAAACCGCAGCTCTGCCTGGAGGTGGTTGGACCAGAGGAGCCAAGCCCCGACTGGAGCTTTGGGAGAGCAGATCTGCGGGAGCTGTGGCAGTATTGTAATAGTAATTAGTTTATCAGGATACTTAGCACTTAGTAGTGCTAAGTGCTAAGTGTGGAAGGTGCAAACTCTGTCCCAGTGTTGAGAAGGCATGAACTCCCCTGTTGATGTGGAAGAAGGGGATTGGCTGAG
>CM053580.1:380729032-380759189 GCA_028627135.1 Pseudochirops cupreus | reverse complement strand
ATATTATAATGTTTTGAATGTTTGTCTTGATTTGTAATGGAATAAACAGAGTGTTCACTCTATTTTGTAATCTGAACTCTAAAAGCTGTTCACAGTAGCATTCCTTTGGGAATCTGCTGGTGCATGGCATTACAGCATATACCTCTTTTGATATGAATTTTTATTTTTCATGAAGAGTCAAGGAAGAATAAACTATATGACTTTTAACAATATGTCAGAAAAGTAACATTATAACCTAGGTTGGGATTATAGCCTTTTTGCTCTTTCAAAAAAAAAAAAAGGGTGCATAGAAACTGACCAAAATGGCAAGGTCGTTCACTCATCCAATATTTATTAAGAGACCTATGAATCCATAATCTATATATTCTGCTCCAGCCAGTCTAGCTTCTTCATTTCCCTCCCTATGCAGCATGTTAATTTCCACCTCTACTTTATCCACTGTCTAGAAGACCTTCTTTTACTATCCATATAGATATCTTCTTTCAAGGCCCCACTTCAATCTTACATATCCCATGAAGTTTCCCTTAACTATTCGATTCTCTTATTCTCCTTCTTTCTATCCCTCCAATAATCAGTCTTTAAATTCCTACTGAGTTTAAAATGGGTACCATACTCTGTGCATTAAATTATATGTAATTTTGTGCTCTCTTGAATTTATTCAGAGGTGTTAGTCTTACCTTTCCATAGTTCCTCATAATAGAGTAAGACCACATACAAGTCCAGCTCTATACTTTGGGAATATGATTTGTATATAAATAAACTCTGCTCCCATAAAACTGTAGTTAAACTGGGAAAATTATATAAACAAATGACTACAATGCATTTTTATTAGCAAACTCATCAAATATTGATATCTGCCATTAGTTGAATATTTTCCAAACCTGAGACTAAAAATATAGTATGGCTCAACAAGTGAGGACTCTTATCATCCTTCTCTTGACCTGGTTACAAAATAGCTTTCTACCCTATGACTAATTCCTTATAAATAGGTACAAACTAGCAGTCAGATAAATTCAATGATGTTACCATAGGTTATAAATTGTGTGTCTGAAGCACAAGTCAATTTTCTTTATACACTGTATTTTAGAGCTGAAGAGTTAAAACAGTAACAAGATTTTTCTCATCTTTTTTTTTTTTTGGCTCTTAAGGTGATTTAAAATAAATTGTTTAAACTCTTCTATTAATTTTTTTTCTTAACAATTGTCATTTTTTAAAACAAACAAAAAAAATCCCTAAGCAATAAAAATTAAAAGTATCTTAGGAATTTAATTATGGTAGGCATTATAAGATGGAAAATAAAACTATAACATTCATGGTATTACTGTTAATTTTATTAGATGACTTCACAGAGATTCCTAGACTAGATTCCTAGACAACCACATTAGATAGAAGTTATTGGTAAGCCAGACTCAACTATGGTTAACTAATATTGGGAAGCTAATTAAGCATAAAATATTTTTTAAATCTGGATGATCATAATAATTTTTTTTAATTGCTTTGATTTGGCTGTCCACATTTCTGGAATAACTGTTCTTTCTAATATTACTGTGAAAATTCTCCAAGGTCTTTGGTCATTCCAATAAATGGAATTTTGTCAAATAATCTGTGTTTAGATATGAAATCTTAAAGGATGTTGAATCCAGGTATAGAAGTACTATCACGTCAGCTCTAGAAATATCTGACATGGGCAGCTGACCCTTTGAAAAATGTGATTTAGCATCCCTTGTCATAAGTGTATGATTTAGTTACGTACCATAGACTAAAGCAAACGTGTTCCATTGTTTGCACAATTCTTTATTTTCCTCTCCAAATGAGTGAAGGTTCAGACCTTTAGGTTCAAAGCCACCTCATTTAAGTGACAGCACTTGGGGGCAGTACTGGCTTCCCCAGGAAAGGCTCCCTTTTCCAAGTACTCATATGCAAAGGATTTTAAGGCAGTTTGTGTACTCTGGTGCAGCTATAAACCTAATACTAGCGGCATTTTCTCCTTTTTTCTGATCTTGGTCCTCTTGTTCCTCTTCTCCTCCCCTTCCTCATCAAATTGTACTTTGATTAACCACTAGCAATAGCAGCATCCAACGGAAAGTTTTGCATTTCAAAGCCCCCAGGACATTCTGATTATACTGCAGTGGCCATTAGGAGATTGCTGTTTCACTGGCAGATTAGTAAATCTGCAGATGAATTACACCAATGTAGAAATGTCATAAAACCACTTTTCCATCAAATATTTTCATTTTACAGATGATTAACCACAGGCACATGAAGGTAAAATCCAGAGTCCTACAATGATACCTCAATCACAATCAAGTCCAGAACCCAAGATTTTATATGGTTTAAATCCCCTTATAGAAAATACCATTACAATGAACCTTTGAGTAACTAAAAAAGGATTTATAAATATTGACAGGGTAACAATTTTACATAATATTCAATAACAATTCCACTATAACTGAAGAACTTCTATAGTTCTTTGTAGTGTGTTGTAATTGGATCTTACTTCGCTCTTTTTCTTTTCTATTGTCAAATTTTTGAAAAGAGAGTTTATAGGTTTTAATAGATTCTCAGACCTACTTGTACAGGTCCAACCTCTCTTTTGTAAATCTCCAGGCTCAACATCTCCAACTACCTATTGTCCATCTCCCATAGATATCTCAACATCTCCAAAACAGAGCTCACAATCTTTTTTTGTAAACTCTTCTGTCTTCCAAAGTTTCCTCTTTTAGTGGAGAATGCCATCCTCTTCCCTGATGTCCAGGCTCACACCCTAGGGATTGCCTTTGACTTCTCACTCTCCCCACATAGCCATTCACTTGTCAATTCCCACTGTTTCTGCCTTTGGAATATCTCTCCAACATGTTCCCTCTTCCCCCACATACTATCCAGATAGTCAGTGCCCTGGTCTGGGACCTTCTCACTACCTACCTAGACTATGTGAATAGCAGGTCAGTTGATTTCCTTCTTTCATGTCACTTCTCATACCTGTTCATCCTTTACTCAGATGCCAAAGTTATCTTCTTAAAGTGTAGGTCTGATCATGTCACCTCCCCAGTTAACAAGCTCTAGTGGTTCCCTATGACTCCCAGGATCAAACATAAAATCTTCTCTTTGGGCTTTGAAAGGCCTTCACATTCTGTGTCCTATCTACTGTTCCAATCTTCTTACACTTTACTTCCCTCCTGGTAGTACTTTATGATCTAGAATATAACCAGTGTAGGATGTGGTGTTGTTGTTCAGTTGTGTCCAACACTTCATGACCCCATTTGGGGTTTTCTTGGAGAAGAAAATGGAGTGGTATGCCATTTCCTTCTCCAGCTCATTTTATAGATAAGGAAACTGAGGCAACCAAGGATAAATGACTTGCTCAGGGTCACACAACTAGTAAGTGCCTAAGGCCATATGGAGTCTTGGAGTCAGTCCAAATAAATCACTGGTAATCTGACCTTTACTTTAGGATTCAAGACATTGAACATAGAAGTTCATAGAAGATGCTTTGATTCGAAAGTACTTCGCTCCCCTGAACACTGGATCTAGAGCAAAAGGAACTGAGTTTGAATTCTAGTTCTGCCAATTACTAGCTGGGAAACCTTCTAAGCAAACCCCTTAACATCTCTGGGCTTTTGTTCTTTCATCTGTGAAATGAGGGAGCTAGAAATTTAAGTTCTCTTTCAGCCCTATTTTTCTATGCCTATGATCCTAAGAACTGGGATCAGGGTTTCTTCACCTTCCATTAGGAAGGTCTAACTTTGCCCTTTTCTTGTCAATTCTGAAGATTTCCTTTGATAATTCTCTTTATCTCAATAACTTCCTAGTTTCCAATGGCCTTCTTCTGCCTATTGTTATATCTTCCCAGATTTCCTCTAGCAGCAGGATTATCTTTACATGGATCTTACTCATTCTGTTGCCACTCAAAAGGCATAAAGAGCCCCTGTGAAACTGGTCTTATACTCTTTAATTGCACACTGAGTCTAAAAGTCACTCATCCACAAGAGTTTCATATTTGTCTTAGCAAGTGGAAAACTATTTACAAGCTAAGTTGTGAATTTATGGTTAGTAGTCATTTTTAATCGATATTTGTTAGCATTGTCACTGCATCAAGTATCAATCATTCAATAAGTATTTTTTTAGAACTTTCTGTGGGCCAAGTACCAAACAGATGGATATTAACCTTGCATATAAAAGATTTACAATCTGAATATACCTTCTTAAAATAATATATCCTATTTTATTTTGTCATTAAAAAAATTACATCTTTGATGTAATAGGTAGCAGAGAGGAAGTCCATAGATTATTAAACAAAGTTATAGAAAATTTGGCATCCTGACTGGTGCAAATTAATAAAGAAGGCTTTCTTGGTTAACCCATTGAAGACTATCTCAGTTTAAAGTAGTTTATTCTAAAGATATCCCTCTGAAGGATTATTTTTCTGTGTAATGATTTGATCATGCAGTACCTAACATCTATGGAGATAGATTAGTTCACTAAACCCTATCTTATGATTAGTATAACCCATTTTCAATATTTTATTATTCCTTTACGAGATTTTGTTGTTGTTGTCCCAGACCAATAAGATTTTTACTGGTGTAGGTTACTCTTGGAGAAGGAAGATTATATACTAATTAGACTTAGGAATAATTCTGTATCTTTCAGTATTAGAGTCTCCTAGGAGCACTGAGAAGTCAATGATTTCTCCAGGGCCACATAACCAGTTGGTTTCTGAGGCAAGACTTGAACCCAGGTTCTCAGATCCCAAGGCCAGTTCTTTATTCAGTATTCCATAATGCCTCCCAGTTTCATGAATAATTTTAATTAACTGACTCTTTATATAAGTCAGAAATCTAAGTACTCTACAATTATGAGAATACAAGTTGATGTGTTATTAAAGTGTCTTATGATATCCTCCAAGTTTGTCTACACTACTAATTAGATTAACTGTAGTTAGAATTCTGGAAAAGCAATCTGCTCTTTGATTCCATAGTTCTAAGAATTCAGAACTTGGAAGCAGGAAGATCTGAATTTAAATCTTGCCTCACCTATTTACTAGCTGCATGATCCTGGAAAAGTCACTTCACCTCCCTCAGTTTTCTCATCTGCAGAATGAAGATGATAATAATAGCACCTACTTCACAGGGCTGTTGTGAGAATCAAATGAGGAAATATGTAATGGGCTTTGACAAGCATAAAGCACTATTTAACTACTATTATTACTGTAATTGTTAATAATAAATGCAAGTGGGGCAGTTATGTGGCACAGTGAATATAGCACCGGCCCTGGAGTAAGGAGGACCTGAGTTCAAATGCGGCCTCAGACACTTAACACTTACTAGCCAGGTGACCTTGGGCAAGTCACTTAACTCCAAATGCCCTGCCCAATCCCCCTCCAAAGACCAAAATAATAATAATAATAATAAATGCAAACAAACTTTTCACAAAGCCAGAGGAATGATACAGTTCTTACTTTTCTAGCAAAAACATCAGTTGTTACCTATCCCCAAGAGTCCCAACATTTTTTCAGTTAAGAAATTGCTTTTAATTTCTCCCATCTTATTCCTAACCAGGATGATGGGAGAAGATATTTAAAGCAGAGGCTGAAGACAGGATATCTGTCAGCCAGACTCTTAACTAGCTCAAAATTCTTGTAAACTGCTGGGAACAATGGATACCACAAATGCCTTGATATTAGATCAGACAGGGTTTCCCAATTACTAATTTGTTGTTGTTTGTCTTTCGTTCTTGAAGAGGACCATGACATCAGGAAGGTGATACTGTGACTTGCAAACAAACTGGATTTAAGTTAGGTAGAGCTGTGCAAAGTCACCAGTCTCACTGTTTCCTCTGAAGCCATCTAGGTCCAGTGGCAAGATACAGATCAGGATGACTAGAGATGCCCCCAGATGCAGTGGGAGCCGTTGGCCTTTTTAAGTGAAAGTCTTTCCCAGGACTCAGTTTAACTGAAGTAATGCCCATTCAGTGATTAAAGTCAGGTAAGACACGAAGCAAAGAATGGCTTCTTTTATGTAGTTAAAAAAAAATCAATCTGGGAGGAGAAGACCCCCAAGGTTTCTGGTCAAAACAGAAACACTTATTTACACTAAGTACTCATCTAGATACTCACTAACACTCACTAACTGCCATGGTTCAACTCAATGTTGAAAAGATGGCAACGGTTTTCTTAGAAATTGTATATATGTCAATAACTTGGCATATTTTATCCAAGGAATTTCCTCAAAGTAGTCATTCAGGTATATATTATCTAAGGTAAAAAAACAACTGCTGTTGTCTTTGTTGTGATTGAAATTAAGGTAAATTGAGTCACAAAATTCCAAGCACAATCAATTTATTAGCAAAGTGTGAATTTGCCAATAGTGTCTCAGGCTCCTCAGTTAGCTAAAACCCTGAATGATGGCTGACAGATCATTTTTAAGGACAAAAGGAGGGGCATCCAAAAACTATGAGACAGCATTATAGATAGAGAAACAATACAACTGGTTACAAAGTCAGAAGCATCACAGATGTGGAGCACAATATGACTGGCTGAAAATGTAGAATTCAGGACTCATTGGTGGTATCCAGCTGCATGGCCAGTCAGTGTCACTGTGCTAAAAGACGAAACTTTCTTCAAGAACAGCCTTCCTTCAAGGACAGCCACTTTTCAGAGATAACAGACCAGACTCCCTGACATCCAGCTGCATCCTTCAGGGATAACAGATTTTCTTGACACAAGAACAGAACAATGATGAGGAGGAAAACTGAACTTCTAAACTTAACTCACAGACAATGAGTGATTTACAGGAAAGCTCAGCTTCTGAAGCGGTGTTGAATGGCCTTTGTAATATTTTTGGGGGTGATTTTTATAATTTTGAAACATTGTTGTAATTTCAATCTTGTGTTAAGTTGTAAAAGCCACATTTCTTCTCCCCCAGCTGTAAAGCATTAACTCTGTCTCTTCCCTGCCCCCAGCCCAGAGGTATTTCCTCTGAAACCATTAACTCTATAGCTATGATAACAAGAATCTTTTCAAGGCACTATCTCCTTTTGTTCTAGTAAACAAGACTCATCCATTTGCAGACTGGATGGGTACATCTCATTTAAATTTGACCTCAAATCTGACCGCTGGTTGACTTTATGACGTTTCAAGGTAAAAACTACACCTCCACCTCAAAGCACCCTGCTGTTTCTCCCAGTGAATTATGGGCAAAACACATGCGCAGTTGATGTGAAGGGTGCATGTTCTTTTAAGTATTAGTCACTCCCTGGCTCCTCCCTAACTCCACCTTTGTACACCTCATTAGCCTAATGAATATATGACTGACAGCCTTGCATCTTTAAATTCTGTATCTCTATCTCCTGCTCTTTGCAGGATTTTTCTTAACTCTCTCCTGCCCGCTGATAAGCATAATAAACTTTTATAAAACTGCCAAGATTGCTTAAGCCTGGTAATTCATTTCGGACTCTGAACCTAGAAAGGATTTCAATAGGAATCCCCCAAACTTATCCCTCTTCACTTCCAAACTTAACACAGAGACAAATGAAATGTAAGACTTAGTTATACAAAATGTCAGTAGTGACAGAAAATGAAATCAATTACAAAATAGAATCAATTTGATTTTCTCAGTTTTCATCTGCATTGAAAAATCTAGATGAAAACTTAAGTGAAGTGTATAAATACCTTACCCATAGCCAGGTGTAACTTGTAAAAGATAACTAAGTCTAAAATGGCAATTATGGCAGAAGGAGATAGTCTGCTAATTGAAAAGCTGCTAATCTCAGTGTAGTAACACATTGTATAAAACTCCCAGCTCTTCCCCATCCACCTCATCTCCTTTACTGTCAGATTTACAGGATGAAAGCAAAACCAGGAGTATCAAGCAATCTGCATACTCCCAATTGAACTCTAAAGAATGTTGGATTTAGAGTCAAATGACATGGGTTCAAATTCTTCCTCAGTAGAGGAGTGAGGTGGTACGGTTGAATAGAGCTCTGGGACTGGAGTTAGGAAAGACTTGAATTCAAATCCAGCCTCAGACACTTACCAGCTGTGTGACGCTGGACAAATCACTTAACAGAGCTCAACCTCAGTTTTCTCAGCTATAAAATGGGAATAACAATTGTTAGGGTCAAACAAGATATTTATAGAGTACTTAGAACAAGTCTTTGTTGGTTCTTTCCTTTCTGTTTACTACTTATATGACCTTAGGCATTATCACTTTACCTTTCTAAATTCAGTTTCTTCATCTGTAAAAGGAATGATTTGGACCAGATAACCTATAAGTTTCTTTTCAGCTTTAAATTTAACTATGATTCTTTGATTTTATGAGGTCTAATTTTAAAAGCAAGCTAAGAACTGTAGTTTTGACACTATAGAGAGGGATAACATTCACTCCTGAAGGACTATGTAACCAAGAATGCCCCGAATGATAAAATATATACACATATACTGCTCCACTCAGCAGAAACATCCATCTAAGAGATGTTAAGAGAACTACAAACCATGAAATAATCTTGCAATTCCACCTCTGATCAGGATTTAGACTTTGAAACCCATACATTTTTCTGGCCAAAAAAGTTTCTCTATTTGTCTCAAGGCTGTTAAAATCTTGTTTAACACACCCATACAGACAAAAAAGTTTGTTCCCTTTTTAAATCCTTTTAATAGTTGTTCACAATTTAAATGTTTTCTTTGTAAAACTTGTCTTTATATGTAGTGATGCCAAATGGTTCGCGTCTAAGTACCTTTCTGAAATATCTTTGATTTGCTACACAGATTTATATCTTTTCATGTTCTCTCTCATCATTAAGCCAATTATAGAGGAATTATTACCTTTGCTCAATCTGATTTTTTTATGGACTTCATTGAAATAGTCTCATCATTCATAATACACTCAGGAGATTGGTCCATTGCCCAGAAGCGCACAAAGGACGTTTCTGGTGAATTCCCATTAGGATCATTGGGAGGTACCAACATACATATGCTTCTCATCAAGGGGTGGATAAAGAACCTTATATTTTCAAAATGGTAACATATCCCCATTCAATGTAAATGTGACTAATTGTGCTTTTCATGTGGTTGTTACTTACACTAAAGAATATTTCAGATTATACTGTTATCTCTTTTAGATCATTCGGTCTAAACTCTCTGAAATCCATCCTTACAAGTTTGTATTCAACACAAAAATATCTCTTAAATCTTCAGAAACATAGCTTCATTAACGGATTACACATTAGAATAAGTTATAAGTATTTGCATTTATTCCCAATAATGCATTCAACATATCAATAGACTCTCTTTAGGAAGCCATACATTTTGATATTACTACTAAAAGACTTAATTTTGTTAATAGGACAACTGGCAATGTATTTGACTCTATATCTAGAAATCATTCTTCATTATTTCAAAAGTTCATTTTTTTAAAAGACAGAATGCTTTTAACTTAATTTAAATCTGAATTCATAGAACTTGACTATGGAAATGGAGCTTTTTGTTAAATGCCATAATTCAAAAAGAAAGATTAATTTATAAAAAACTGGTAGATTATCTCCCCACTTTTTTTAGTTCCTTCTTAAATGGTTTTCCTAGGAAATGGATTGTTTGCAAACCTAATGACGTATGCCTCTGGCTATTTCAACAAATAGGCAGTAGTGGGAACATCTTGTTTACATATCACCTATGAGCAGCTTCGTATATATCCCTAAAGATAAATTTTTTAAAAAATTATTAATGTAAATTCCCATCATATTCTGTCTTATTGTGACAGCATCTAGAACAAAATAGATCTCATAAAAATAAACAAACTTTGGTAGATCCTTCCAAGTTATATCAAGAATAGTTCGTTCCTTCCTACCTTCCCTCCCCAAACCTCAACTGAATTTTAGAAACATTATTTTAACAACATAGCATAAAGAGATTTCTCAGTAATCACTGGCTTGATTAGCAAATAATATCTTAGCAAACCTTGAACTTCAGAGAGATGCAAAATTTTGAATTAAAGCTTTGGAAATTTTTTTCTTATCACCATACAAATAGATAATAGCTTGTTTCTGGCAGGGATGCTTTATAACTAAAGTACTTTCCCCCTCAGGGAATCATACTGTCATTTGTTTTTATTTTCAAAATGAAAACAAATGGAACTGTAATTCCTTAGGGCAAAAACGACTCCAGTCTATTTTTTCCCCCTCTACACTCTCATGTATTCATTTTTAGTTCGATGGAATATAGATATAGTTTTCCCCCTTTGGCTTCTATTGCCACAAAATGTATTCACTAGCTGTACAGTAATTAACAGCTCTTGACTGGAAAACTGCCAGCATGTACAACGTGACACTCTTCCTTTGAACACTAACAAAGTGCATAAGTAATTTATGTTGGATTAAATATCCCTAACAGGGACCCTTAAGTAACCCAATCACTTTAAACAGGCTCCACATGTATGCTCCTGAGCAGTGAAAATGTCAGACAGTGATAACCCACTAATAGCACAATTCTAACTATATTCCAGCCATTAGCATTTTATGACATCAATCCTCATTAAACCTGGCAAGGAAAAAGATACTAATGTTTCCCAATTTTACAGCCAAGGTGGAAGAGAAATGGAGAAAATGTAGACAGGTGCTGTCTCCCAAAAAGGATTAACATTTTTAAAAAAGTGGTAGCAATTTTCTGTTGGTACCTTTGTTTGCATTGAAAGAGAGACAACAAAGAGGTAAGGGCTACAAGGACCTCAATGGAATCCAGCCAAGAGGGAAAGAAAAGGCTGGTATTTCAGCCATTGTACACCCTGCGAAAGTACTGTGCCAACTCATCTTCCAACCCATTATATGAAATTTAATTTAACCTGCTATGCAATTAATTCAGATGTTCAGCCTATTTTTCTCATGGCAGAATCCCTCACACAATGCCTTATTTAAATATTAATCAGTCCTCTTTCAATTAGGACTAATTTGCTTCACAGGGTTTCTCTCATCTTCTGATTGCAGGAAAATGGAGGTAACTTGCAACGTTTGAGGATAATTAACATGGTATTTTTATAATACTGATACATCAAATGGGACCTTAATGAACCCCGCTGATTCCATTTAGTAAAGCATGCCTCAAAGTTATAATCAAGAGAAGAAGCCATTGCCATCTGTTTAAAATACTAAGGAGTACAATTTAAACATACAACAGTTATTTCTCGAAACTGTCTATTGTCAAGGTCTGCAAAAGTCATTTTTCTATGCAAACTAATTGTGCAGTATTTTAATTTGAACCTTTTATTAAACAGATACAAACCAGTGACATCTTACGATGTAAGGGCCCCATTTAATTAAATGTCGACAGCCACAGAAATAAGTAATGTTTGGGCACGTTACTTTCTCTAAGCTTGCTGTGCCGAGGCTGCACCCAGAGCTGAGGCAAAGTGTGACTACAGTTCTAATGAACGTCATATTTCACAGCCTTTTGTTTAATAGCTGAAGAACTTTTCTGAACCAAAGGCGTGTCAAACCACCCAGGAAACAGAGAAATGTAAGCATATGCTGCTGTTCATTTTCTATTTCCTAGTAACAAAAGTAAACAGGTTAACGTTTATTCATGGCTAGTTCACAGACTGATACATCTGGTGCAAAGCAGGTGGAAGTTCATCTTTTCAAGGTTTGGGGATGTTCTTACGTTCCTAGGTAACCTCACGTGAGGAGGGAGGGAGGGAGAAAGTAGGTTATCTGATCCGCAAGGTCTTTATCAAAGGCTATCACAACAGTAATAAAACATGATGGAGTGGGTGCTGCTGATCACCAATGTGTTTCATTGTTACCGTTGTTTTTGTTTTTACAATGATAACGTTTCCTTCTCTTAGCTTCCAAAAGAGGGATTTAACCAAGTGGTGCTTCACTATGAAGAAGTCAGTATTTCACTGTTTTCTATTGAAAACCTTCCCACCCAGGATCATTCCTAAAAAGCAAATAAGGATGATTGCAAGATGGTCCAAACTGGCCCACAGAAATAAAAATCAAAGACATCAGGTTCAGAAGATGTGTCTGTCAGTTACCAAGTGTTGATTGGCAGAGAATGTAAGAATAAAGAATACTGGACTTGTGAATGAGGGGATGAATCCTGCCAGAGATTCTAATTAAAAGGCAATAATAATGCCAAGTTATGACCCTCTCAGAACCCGTTTTCTCAGTTTCCTTATCTGTAAAATGTAGATAATAAGACTTGAGGTATTTGTGAGGAAGGCTCCTTGCCAGCCTTAAAGAGGAATACCAATATGCATTATTGTACGTGTCTAGCACAGTTCTAAGGATCGTGAGGTCAGTAGGTAAACCCTATTTAGGAACATTTGAGCCACACGCTGACAGGAAAGGGAGGCAGTCCTCATGAGGTACAAATAGTAAAAGTCTGGTGTCCTATCTTCTGTGTGTGTGTATACATTAATGTATAGCTGTACAGGGGTAGGGAGGGGGGAAGATTCTCAGCCAAAGTATAACCGTCTTCTTGCAAGTCACAGGTGTCCTGCTATGCTATTTGAGAGGTAAGATGAAGTATTTTTGGCATCCTGAGTTGAAACTCAAAATGCATCTTTCCTTAGAAACTATGTCATTGCTACTACTATCAAAAACAGTGTTGTGTTGTGAACTAAAAGTAAATAAATAAATTTAATGTGAAAAAAAAAACAGTGTTGTAAAATAAAAAGAGTACTGAATTTAATGTCAGAAAATCTGTGGTCCAATCCTGGTTTTACTGCTTAAGGAAATAAACATTTGTATGTGTCAGGCACTTAACAAATACTCTTATTGGATCCTCATAACAATCTTGTGAGGTAGATGGTATTATCATCCCCATTTCACAGTTAAGAAAAACTGAGGCAGACTTTGGTAATTTGTCTGGTCATACATAGCCACTAAGTACCAGAGACCAGATTGAATGCAAGTCTTCTTGGCTCCAAGCTCAGCATTTTATCTACTTCCTTGCCTCTCATATAATGATATGACCCCTTACTAACCACATAACTTCTTTGGGTCTTGTTTTCCCAATTTATTAAATGATGAAGTAGAGTATCTGATCTCTAAGGCCCTTATATTTTGAGATGCTATTAGTGCTTTATGGGTTAAAGAGACTTCTGTGGACTGGTCTAGGAACCCAACAACCCAACAATCATTTATAACTTTGTATATAGTAATGATGATAACAAAAATAATAACTGACATTTATACAGTATTTTAAGGTTCATAAAGAACTTTACACGGATCGTGTCATTTGATCCTCAGAACAACCTTATGAGGGAGGTGCACTATTACCTCCATCTTGCAGATGAGGAAATTATTTGTCCAGAGCACCAGAACAACTGGGGCAAAGGTGCAGAGATGGGAGATGGAGTATACTGTGTGAGGATTTTGCTGGTTTGGTTAGACTATAAGTGTGAGAAAGAGAGCAATGTCTAATATTGGAAAGGCAGAGTGAAGCCAGGCTGTAAAGAGCTTTAAAAAGGGAAACAGAGGAACTCATACTTAATCCTGGAGGAAGCAGATTTAAGAATTTGAACCCATATATCTCCCAGTTACTATTCCAGCTAGGAGATGAGGCACTGAACACTCAACAATTGTTTTCTAAACTATCATGTGGATCAAATCACACATATGTTAGTGACAGCTTTAATAAGATCCCGTCTCTGCTCAAAAGACACTGATTCCATTTGGGAAACATTTAGAAACCAAGATGGTGAATTATGTACTATTGACAATAAATCCTTGTAAGAGTTATAAAACGCAAAGCTCAGTGGCGGCCAAAGTATTAAGGTAAAACTTCATGGAGAATGTAGGCTATAAAGGATGGACAGAATCCAAAAGAAGACAGGGTGGAGAAAGTAGAACATTTGCATGAAATGGGACAGTTACAGTGGGGGGGACAGTAAGGAGCTGAAACAATAATAAAAGTTGGAATGGCAGGGTGAGGCCTTTGCCACTGCATCACACATTGTGTAAGATAAAGTTTGAATTCTTTTTATTTAAAAGTCCTAATTTTATGATTAGGTCAGTCAATACTGCTAAATTCAAATGAAACAAGATAATGTTTTGTCATATGAACTGGATGACCACATACAAGAGATTCATTCCTCAGAAAGGGGATCTGGCCAAACGTCTAAGATTCCCTATGACTTTATGATACTGAAAATGTTTTCTGAATGATTAAAAGAACCCTTTTGGACATAGTATTGAACTGTTTGTCCTCAGTCATTCTTCATTTGCTCTGAACTCACTTTTTCTATGAAAGTAGGGATCTAATCTTGCCTGAAGAATCAGTTGAAATTCATGTCAGGCATGAATATAACTGTCTGCTCTGTTGTTACTTTTAATCAAGCCTGCAGAGAAATGAACTAAAAAGGGGAGTTTATCAGTGAAGAAAGTTGTCTTACAGAATTTGGGACAAGTTATGACTTCAGATATTCAATATTTGTACAATGCAACAGTAAGAGAATGATTATAAGACAGTCACTGCAATCCATGTGACTAAATACATCCCCTCAAAAAGATTATCTACAAAGCTTATTATCTAGCTCCTCAATTCATCTAGCTGTGGAAAGTAATTTCTAATAACCAGGATAGTGCACAAAAGAAGTTTGAGACTGCCTCAGTACAGCTATCTAAAGTGATTTGTTTAGTTATTACTGCCTGTTCGGGCTGGAAAGACCTATTGAACTCTTGAGAGAAACACACTAGCAGGAAATTTTACCAGGTTGGATTTTGCAAGTAGCTGGCATTTTGATTTCCATATCTAATTTAAAAGCCTGGAGCTGAAACTCTGTTAGAGCTCCGGTTTGGTCTTGGATGACTCTGGTTGAGCCCCTAAAAACATGTATACCACCAAGAAGTCC
This sequence comes from Pseudochirops cupreus, assembly GCA_028627135.1. Classification (NCBI taxonomy): domain Eukaryota; kingdom Metazoa; phylum Chordata; class Mammalia; order Diprotodontia; family Pseudocheiridae; genus Pseudochirops; species Pseudochirops cupreus. The sequence continues at coordinate 380,744,346 of CM053580.1, read as the reverse complement.
TTATTCTTCTCCCCTGCAATTACTTATCCCTCTCCATTTGAGAGATTCTATCTGTCACAGTTTAAAGAAAGAATGCCTGCCAACCATCCCAAACGGTCATTAATAAGTTAACTCTTACTCGATAAGATCGAAATCTATGCCATTCCTATTTTCAAGTAATCTCTACTATGATTACTAGATGAACTCCTGCCAAGACACAAGCTCTTAGTGAGTAGTGAAGTGAGGCTATCGGTTCACTGAAAGCTCAACTTGATATCTGCCTCTATAACCTTACCCTGGTACCATCTCCCCAACTCCCTCTCCTGCCTGAAAGAAACTGAACATGGAATATTTAGGGAAAAAAAGGTAACAAGGAAACCCTCTCCCTAAATAGCATCAAATCCTTCATTTATGCCTTATTTATTTATTCATCTTTATTCATCTATATATTTATTTATACCTAGGGTATGAGATTGGGAAAGAAGGGAACTCATGAGTTTCTTTATTTTTTCAAACCCAAACCCTAAGAATACGTTTTCACTCTTCTGAAGAAAGTGTCTTTCTGGTCCCATTTGCCATGAAAGATTTTTGGGTGTAGAGGGAAAAGAGGAAGTTTCACGAAAGGGAAGGGGAGATGAGAAGAACAAGAAAAAGCAAGTATACAAAGATGAGGAAAAGAGAATAGGGGAAACAAAGAGGAGCCTCAAATGGCAGGGGAAAAGGGAGCAGAACACTAGGGCCCAGTCTTCATAAATTAAATTAATGAAACTACCAAGAGGGCAACCTAAAATTCACTGCTGTTGATGAGAATTCTTAAAATTCATTAAAAAAAGAGAAGTCTCTCTTTCAACAAGAAAGAAAAAGAGTATTTTCATTAATATCCAAAAGAAAGCTATGCTATTATGTATGATCAGGGATGCGGAACCTGTGGTCTTGAGATCAAGTGTGGTCCTCTAGGTCCTTGGGTGCAACCTTTCAATTGAGTCCAAGTTTTATATAACAAATCCTTTTATTAAGGGGATTTGTTTTCTGAAGTTTGGATTCAGTCAAAGGGCTGCACTCAAGAACCACATGTGGCCTCAGTTTCCCCACCCCTGAATGTTATGCCATTATGTAAATCAGGAGAAAATCCTAAAATATTAAAGTAATAATGGTAAGTTATTTTTCTTGGTCATTAAAAATAAGACAAGACTTCTAGGTCACAGTTTATATTTAGCCTTTGGCTGAAATTGTGGTTCTACAGGAGCAGACTAAATTTGTAACTGGGGAATCTGGATTCTAATCTTTACTATTCTACTTACATACTGTGTGACTTCACACAAGTCACTTTGTCTCTCCAGACCTCAGTTTTCTCTCCTGAAAAATGAAAGAGTTGGAGAAGATATTTTCCTAAGGTCCCTTCCAGATCCATTTCCTAAGATTTTGCTTGAAGAGTGCAATTTCTTTGTTTCTGTCTGAAAAATAAGTTTCTTTTGATTATACTACCAGTCACCTACGCTCTAAATCAGGAACCTGTTTTGAACTCTTCCTTCTCATTCATACCATCACATTCAATGAACTCTCAATTCCCAATAGATTCTACATCCACAATTGGTTCTCAAATCTTTCTTCTCATTTCTACTGCCACTTCTTAACTCAGGCTCTTATTATCTCTTTCCAGAAATATTGCAGTAGCTTCCTGATAAGATCTCTCTCCCTCTGGTCTCTCCCTTCCCCAAATAATTCTACACACAGCTGCCAAAGTCATCTTCCAAATATATGACTGACCACTGGGGGATATCCTAACGGGGAATCATTCATCAGGCAGGAAGTTTGGCCACATGACTTCTAAATTAGATTATATAAAATTGTGACCATATATTCCTCTGTTCAAAAAAACTTCAATGGCTTCTCATTTCTTTTGAAAAGTCTTTAAACAGGGCTGCCAGGTGGCACAGTGAATAAAGCACTGGCCCTGGAGTCATGAGGACCTGAGTTCAAATCCAGCCTCAGGCACTTTAACACTTACTAGCCCCGTGACCTTGGGCAATTCACTTAACCCCAATTGCCCTGCCTTCCCCCTCCAAAAAGTGAAAAAAAAAGTCTTTAAGCTAATAATCAAGATTAGACATTCTTTAATGCTATTTATATTATTAATCTTGCCAATGAAATGGTCTTCTTTAGTGGGACTATAGCATCCTGAAACACTGACTCATCAGATATTAAGGAAAATGTTTTGTAAACTCCAAATCTGCCCTATAAATGACTTGCCCTTATTGCCACAAACCATAATGATAATAATAAAAAACTGGTTCTTCTAATTAATATTTATGCTCGATTCATCAAATATTTAGTAATAAGCTATTATATGTTGTCTCATAATTTAAAAAGACTCGACCCCTGCCCTCATTCATGGAATTTACAACTCATTTTACAGATGAGGAAACTGTAAGATGAGATGAGATGAGATGAGATATTAATGGAAAGAACACTGGAGTTGTAGTCAGAGGAGACCTCGGATTCGACCATTTCTCAGACATAAGTCTTGTGAAAACTAGGGACCAGCCCTGTAACGGCTCCAGCCTTGTTTCCTCATGAGCAAAATGACTTCCATGCTCTTTCTGGAGACACCTTGTGGAGCTGTCATGAAGATCAAACGATAGACTGACTAGTGGTAAAGCGCTTGTAATTCTCAAAGTTCTATCTAAATGTTAACCACTTATACTACTATTAATTATCAATATTACTGATGATGATGGTGATACTGGCATTTATAGTTATGTAAAGCTTGCAAAGTACTTTACATATGTTATCTGATGTTTCCCAACAGTCTCAAGAGGTACGCACTATAATTATGTCCAGTTGCAGAAGAGAAAAGTGAGAATGAGAGAAAATAAATGACTTATGCAGGGTTACACAGCTGATAGGTATCTGACAAAGAAGTCAAAACTCAGGTTTTCCTGCTGTCTGTGTTCTGTGCCACCTCACTGCTATGGAGGCTGAGACTCTTCCTAACATCAGGTACGTCAAGTACAACCAAAGGGAACTGAATGTTCCCACTGTAAACAATAAATGAATAGTTCCTGTCTTTAAGCAGCTTTGATCCCCAAGGAATTCCTCTCCTTCTCTCCACAGATAACAGGTTAATAGCCAGAGAATTTGCCCTTGCTATTCTCTTTCTAAAGTCCATTAAATTCTTTAGATGTTACTATTCCACTGAGCCTGCTTAAGTATAGTATTTTTAAAGCACATATGCACACATAGCACCCATGCCATCCATAATAAAAAAAAAAAGCTGCGAGATTTTTCAAATCTTAGCAAATATCATGGGAGGGGCTGTCCTTTTTTTTTTTTTTAACTCTCAGAAGTAAAAAAAATGATTCCTTATATGGAACTCATTAAAAAAAAAAGGTGGATTATAGCCACCGACACTGTGTGAAACATTACAGTTCTGCCAAAACTGTGGATAATTAACAGATTTGAAAATATATGTAGCTTAAGCCAATCACACATTTGGTAGAGGTGAGGGTTGACTTGCTAAGTTGCTACTATAAGTGTACTCTCCTTGAAAAATATGATTTCCCACCTGTCCCATGTTGGCACCAGAAAGTTGATACTGGATCTATGTTTCCATACAGAAGTAAGGTGATCTTAAAACATCAGAGAAGGCAATAGAATATACATAGTCTATCATATTCAGGTGCTGCTGGGTTTTTCCCTAGGCATTATTTTTTTTAAAACATATACATACACATAAAGTTATCACTTTATAAAAACAGATCATGAATTTTTCTTTATTCTCTATAGATATTTGCAATCCTAAATGTCTCTTTCATATACTGCGCTTACCAGTTTTATAGATGGAAGCTTTCAAAACTCAGCTTTTGCTTTTTTTTCTTTTGTACATTATATATTTGCAGAGTGTTTAAGATTTGGTCTATTCTATTCCATTATACAGAGAAGGAAAAGGCAAACCACTCTAGTGTCTTTGCAAAGAAAATCCAAAGAGGAATCACAAAGAGTTGAATGTGACCTAAAAATGACTCAACAACAGCATGTCATTATAAGTAGCACTGACTTAAGAAACTTCATCTGAAGAAAACATGATATAAAGAATCCCAAACAAACATCAGAAGGCTTCTCCACAGATAAGCATGATTTTCATAACTCACTCAATAATTATATACAGGCATATTATTATTAAAAATCATTTGAAATCTAGATTTTAATTATGGAATGTTTAAAGATGAAGGTGAAAGAAATTTAGGTCAGTTAAACCAATATTTCTCAAGTTTATCTGTGGCAAATTTTTACTGACCCAGAAATCTTTTATTATCAAAGATACTTAATTCTTAAAAATCAATAAACTTAAAAAAAAATTCTGGCTGGACAGTTTGAGTCAAATAGACAATCATTCATTAAGTGCCATTTTTGTTTAAGGTATTTAATTAGGTGCTGGAAATGCAACAATATTAACACTACAAAAGTCCTGTCCTTAAGGAATTTTTATTCTATCACACTGAAAATCACACTGAAACCCCAGTTCATCAATATGAACATAATCTAACTCTCAATTAATTTCTGGAATTCAGAGAAACCACACACTTGTATGTGAAGTGTTACTTGTTGCATCTATGCCCACCTCATAGCCTTTCAGTCTATCTACAATTAGTGACCTATGAGTAGGCAGTGAGAGGTGTTCATTTTTAGAGGCGTTAATAAGTCATTTTAATTAACATAGTTCTATGTTTAAAGGTTTATTCATTATATTCTTTTAATCAAATAATGAAATGTATGGGTAATTTTTAAATGAGTGGAAAAAATACAAGGGACAATGCTTAGATTTGCTGGCAAAAATAAGTGAATCAAATACTTCAGATTTGCTTAGGCCTGATAATAAAAATGAAGTAGGACTTGATTGTCCACCTGAAAAGAAGAAAAGATTAGGTTTTAAATTGGTTTTATTGTTTGGCCTGGATCAGAGGAGAGTTAATCAAGTCTGCAGTGCGTCATTTGTGTAGATGTTTTGTAAGGAAAGCATGAAGCTAGCAAAGCTTTCCCAACATCTGAAGACAAAGCATTCAGAATTAGAAAATAAACCCATCAGTTTTTCAAATGAAAAACCTCTTGAAATTAAATGCAAAGGAGTTCTTTTTAAAAAATGTTTTTAGCTGAAAAATCACTTGTAGAGGGGCTATATTTAATTGTTACCCAAACAGCTCTCAGCAGAAAATCATTTTGACAAAACAAAATCAAGGTGATAAAATTGATTGGTTTCTGACCCTCCATCACATATTACATTCATAATTTGAAATCAAACTACAAAAATAATGACAGAATCACAGAATTTGAGAACTAGAAGGGACATCTCTGGTCATCTAGTCCAAGCTACACCAAAAAAAATTCCATATACTAACGGATAAGAAAGGATCACAATTACATTATCAACAATCCTCTCCCCTTTTTTTTAAAAAACTATTGTTACATATATTTCTATAGCACATACATTTACCTTTAACTTTTTTCTTTTTCTTTTTTTTTTGGAGACGGGAGAGGTAGGGCAATTGGGGTTGAGTGACTTTCCCAAGGTCACCCGGCTAGTAAGTGTTAAGTGTCTGAGGCCACATTTGAACTCAGGTTCACTGACTCCACTGAGCCACATAACTGCCCCTACCTTTGACTTTTTAATCTAAGATTCTAATTTATTAATTGTATAGCCAAACCTTTATCTCAAACACTGATTGCCTGTTTCCCATCTTCTAGTGGTGATTCAGGAAAGGTTATCCCTCCAGTGATGGGTAACTCACTACTTCTGGAGATACCCCATTTCATTTTCATATTACTCTATTAAGTTCTTGCTAATATTGAGCAGAACTATGTTTTCCTGTACCTTTTCCTCACTGGCTAGAATGTGGTAGTGCGATACTAAAAAAAAAAAAAAAAACAAACAAAAAAACAGTGAGCTGGGTTTGAATCCCAGCTCTGCCATTTACTAGCCACATAGTCTTGATCAAATTTCTGACCCTCAGTTTTCTCATCTGTCAAATGGGAACAATAATAGTTGCTCTATACTATCTACTCACATAGATTTTAAAGATCTATACTTAACTATTGGTCCAAGTTAGTTTCTCAAAGTCAAACATAAAAAAACCATCTTTCTGCCACAAATGTTTGATGTAGGTATCATGGCTCCTACTCAACAGTATTTTTTTCTCTAGGTCAATCTAAGCCTTTTATGACATAATTTCAACTCCCTTCACCAGCCTGTTTGCCCTTCTCTGGGTTTGCCTGGGTTTGTCACTATTCCTCATGGTATGAGATAACAAGTGAACATTACTCCAAATGTGGTCTGACCAGTGCAGAACACAGGAGGATTATGTATAGCCTTAATGATGTGCCATCTCCCTTCCCTTTTCCCTATGTTGAGTATCATTTTCCCCTTCATGTAATTTCATTACATTACCACTGTTTAAATCTCTTATATTACACAAAATAATTCCTCAACCTCTTTCATTTTTACTCTCTTCACATACCTGCAAACACATCATATCTCTTAGTTATCATTTAAACAAGCTATATTTAGAAGTGAATACTGTGCTTCATTTGAAATATGAAGGAGAGTTTCACCTCTGATAGGATACATCTGTTCTTTCCTGTGTTTATATGAGGGGAGCAATAAAAAGATTCTTCAAAAATGCCTCAGAGCTGGAGATTCTGTTTTTTAAATAATTCATAGGCAGGGCTTGTAACCACTGCAAAAATAATTCTGCTACAAGGATGCAAAGGAATCATGTTTGATTTTTAATAGCCAGGATTTCATTTCATATTTGTGGCTGCATCTGAATAAAGGCAAGGTCGAGAATGTATAGAGTAAGTAGACTGCAGAACCCAGCAAGGTCACAGTAAATTATAAAAAGCTTTTTGGTACCTGGGACAGTCATTCACATTGGGATGAGTTTGCCTTAGCATTTCTACACAAGAGAAAGTGCAAAGGCTGTTAAGAAGATTGGCAAATCAGATAAGAAACATTTACTGGCCTTTAGCCATGTTTTATTCCTTCTTTCCTTTGTGAAAATGACTTTCTTCCTCACAGTGATCCCTTTGACCTCAAGAAGGGGGCTTAAGCAGAACTTAAGGGGAAGAAAGGTGATCCTTGGATTTTCCATGATTGTAAGAAAGATTTCTTTGAAAACCTCCAGTGGCTAGGAAGGAAAGGAGAGACAAATATTTGAAGAACCTCCTTTTTTCCTCTATTGTGGCTAGGTTCCCTTCAGTTATGGTAGAGTTGCATCGTAACTATTATTGCCAACACTATAGAGGCATGGCTTGAACAAAGTTGGCACATTTTCTGTTGTAGTGCAAATATCAGTTTAGTAACTGTGCTACAGTAGATCAATTAGAGAAACTTGGAGTCAGAAAGTCTGGGTTCAAATTCTGAGTCTATCACTCATTGTATATGGAACCTTGACTCACTTCAACTCTCTAAGAATCAGTTTCTGTCTCTTTAAAAATAGGAGGCAGTCCGGTGGTATAGTGATGGAGCACTTACCCTGGAATCTGAAGGACCCAAGTTTAAATTTGACCTCAGACGCTTACTAGCTGTGTAACCCTAGGCAAGTAACTTAACCCTGATTGCTTCAAAAAAAAAAATTGGAGGTTGGATTACATGATCAATATGGTCTTTCTATGACCCTATTTTAGGTGACTACAACAATTTGCAGATAGCAGTTCCTTGTGATAGTAAAGACTGATATTCCATTATCTACCAAAATGCACAGCGTTGTCTTGGGTAAGTCATTTAATCTCTCTGGCTTTCTCATTTTTTTACTCTGAAAAATCTAAGAGCTGGACTAGATGAACCTCAAGTCCCTTTTCAGCTCTAATAGTCTTTGATTCTACATTTCAAATCTAAAGTGAAATATTCTAGGACAGAAAAATTAGATTTTAGATTCTCTCTCTCATCTCCAAACAATAACTTTGCAAATGATATGTGTTTTAAAATCCTTATTTCGTGTGGTAGGGCTTTTTGTACATCATCTATATGGGTCACAAGAAACCAAGTCTCCCGATGCTTAAAATGCTTTCAGCCTCTGGGTACTACTTAGTAAGTAACTGCTTCAAGGTACTAAATAAATAGTATCCTGAATGCCTTATAGAGTTAATGAAACTCCAAAATCCCAAATGTGAATAATTTGAAAGTAGTTTAGGAGCTGAAGGAGTGAGCCCATCATTCCTAATGACAAATGCTTACAAGTGAATTGGAAGTCCTCAGGGCAGGTAGAGCAGTAGTCTATATTTTAATCCAATTTAATAAACATTTATTAAGTACCTATTAGGGCAGCTAGGTGGCACAGTGGATAGAACAGCAGTCCTTGGAGTCATGCATCTTTCAGAATTCAAATCTGGCCTCAGACACTTACCAGCTATGTGACCCTGGACAAGTCACTTAACCCTGTTTGCCTCAGTTTCTTCATTTGTAAAATGAGCTAGAAATGGAAATGGCAAACCATTCCAGTATCTTTGCCAATAAAACCCCAAAGGAGTTCATGAAGAGTCACAGCTAAACAACTAAACAAGAGAACAAAATATCTACCACTAGTACTACTAGTGCTACTAGTGCTACATGAGAGAGGCTGGAAGACAAGAAAGTATTAGGACCGTTGAGAGCAGTTCTTGACCTCAAGAAGTTTTTCTTCTACTAAAGAAATATAGTATGCCTACAGATAAGGAAATACATCATAATTTGAAGAGGGAGGGAGAATACCAGCATCTGGTGGGGGTTAGGGTGAAGGTTTAATATGGGAGATTGCAGTTGAGTTGAATTTTAAAAGATAAAGAAAATGATATGCTCACTGGTTCTGGAGTCAGGGGATATGGGTTGAAATTTCATCTCTATTGCTTGTCTCCTTGGGCAACTTATATAACTTTCCTGGCCCTCAGTTTCCTCATCTGAAAACCGAAGGGATTGGACTAAATCAGGGGCTCTTAACTTGGGGTCCAATAATTTTATTTAAATGTTGTGATAATCATATTGATATAAAGTATTTCCTTCTTAATCTAATTCATCCCATTTTATGCATTTAAAACCAATATTCTGAAGAGTGTATAGGCTTCATCAGACTGCCAAAAGGGTTCATGACAGAACAAAAGGTTAGAACCCTTGAACTAGATTGTCTCAAAGGTCTTTTCTAGTTCTAGAGCTTCTGAGGAGCACAGGTGAAGAAATAGTGCTCTCCAGACATGGGTGATGTGGGAATGCACATGAAGAGACAATTGAATGCTGTTTTAGTAGCTGGAATCATAGCATGCACGGAGATAGATTAAAATGAAATTGATTTGTAAAAGCAGATTGGAGACATTGTGGAGGACTTTTAATTCAGGGCTGAAAAGTTCCTATTCTCCTTCCCCACCAATGTCAATAGGGAGCTAATGTATCTTAATAAGACTTTTATTCATATTAAGATTTTTTTTGGTAGCTCTATAGAGGATGAACTGAAGAGGGGACAAACAATGGGAGTTTGGGGTTTGGGGTTTTTTAAACCAGTCAGAATGCAAATACAGAGGAAATAACTGAAAGAATCAGTCCTTCTAAAGCACAGGTCATTAAGCTACTAAGTCATTTTGGCCCAAATGTAAATGACCAATGTAACTAGCAAAACACAGAGCTCATCAAAAGGCCCATGCCTTGGCAGACAAAACTCCACAATTTGCTGAGGCAGTTGTAATTCTCCCATGTGAAATATGTCCACAAGGGGTAAGGTATATATTCTCAGATATAGGTAAATATTTTATAAGATTTACATAGCCAATGGAAGAGCCATTAATCATTCATCACTCTGTTTATCACAGCAAAGACCAGACCAAGGGAAACACTGAGCAGGAGGAAAGAATTCCATTCTCCTATTTCTCAAGAAGTCCTCCACACTAGGACCCACAAACCCAAAGCAGCTCATTGTCTATGAAATCTTTAAACAAGCTCTTTTAAAAAAATCATTTAGTTTAAACTGAATAATTCAGCACTTAAGAAGAAATATAAATATTAAAGATCAAACCATAAAAATAATTAGAAGAGAAGCAGATCCTATACCTTTAACACTTATGGGTAGATGTATTTTCCCAGTTGGTTGCACCCTTTTTGGATTTCTTCATCAAGCCTCCACAAAAGGTACTTCCTCCACTCCCCCTTTCAGGTTCCTTTTGTGTATTTTCTTCTCCCTTTAGACTGTAAGCTCCTTTTAGGGTAGGAACTGTCTTTTGTTTTTCTTGTAATTTGTATCCCCAGTGCTTATCACAATTCTTGGAACATGGTAAGCCCTTAATAAGTGCTTACTGACTTAATTTACCAAAACAATAGCTAAAGGCAATTATAAAGAACAAAAACAGTAATTTTGTTCTCATAAAACCGAAAGCTTCTACATAAACAACATTAATACACCTAGGATAAGAACAGAAGTAGTAAAATGGGGGGACAAAAACAAAAACTTGAAATCCAATTTCTCAGATAAGGATTTGGTATTAACGATACCAAAGACAACTAACATATATAAAGGTTCTCAAAAGTTTCTGCACAGCATTACGGTCTTAAAGTTTTTACAGTTTAATATTGCACAAAGGCTTTTGGAATGCTCTGGAAGACCAGAAGCTTATTCCTCAACAGGAATGTGTTCAAAGGATAAAAGGAAACAATACTCAAAAGAACTAACAATTATTAACAACCATATTAAAGAATATTCCAAATCACTAATAATAAAAGAAATGTAATTTCAGACAAAGTAAAAAGCAAAATATATCAATTAGATTGTTTAAAAAGAAATACTGTCTACCTTGCAAAAGAAACATATCAAGTCAGAAAATTTGAGATAGAAGTTAATTTGGTGATGACTATTTGCTCATTATGTTATAGATTTTAGAACTGAAAAGAATTCTGAAGAGATTATATTTTTGTTCCAGAAGACCATCATTTTATGCAAAAGGAAAATAAGACTTGCAGAAATTAAGTGATTTATTCTATGTCATATTAAGTACAAAGTCAGGATCTGAACCTGTCTCTAAATCTAATATTTTTTCTTTTATATTTCATTTAGTGCAATATCACCTGAAACTTTCATGATTTTTTGAAAAAGAAGTATCAACAAATAAGTATCTCCTCTAAAGGAATTAACAAATCAATAATGATTTATTAAATATCTTTTATGGTTCCAGTCATTGGATCTGGTGTTGGAGATGGATGGGAAGACCAAACACAAGCTATTCGTAACCCTAGGAGGCTTACATTCTATAGGCAGAGATGGCATGTGCATTTACAAATTTATACAAAATAAATAGAAGGTAATGGGGTGAGGGTAACCAGTAGCTAGAGCAATCAAGAAAGATCTCTCATAGAGATGGTATTTCAGCTAAGCTTTAAAAGAAACTAGGGATTATAAGAGGAAGAGGAAGGAGGGAGTGCATTCCAGGTTCATTGGGGGACAGCTTGGGCAAGGGCATGACCATAGTAGATTAAATAAAATTTACCTTAAAACATCATGTTTATGTTCCTTGTGGAAAGTCAGTGACAGTTAAGAAGGAAAATTCCAATTCTACAGACATAAACGAATTGATTTTTCTCAAACCAAGTTGTGATTTCAAGTGGCATTAATGGTACAAGTGAGTTAATTGTCACCTGGGTCAACTGAGATTAACATTATTATGGCTATAATAGGAAATAATTTTAATTAAGTTTCTGTGAAAGAGAAAAGTCATTTCACTAAAAGTAAAAGACCTAAATAATCCAGTTCAATACATCATGAAGAACCAGGAAGAAGCCTTTGGTTACCTCTACACAGATAAAATTCAGGATACTCAGTAGCTTTAATATTAGCCTTAATCCTATGCTAAAATGTTCCCATATTGTCACAAAACAGCAGCAGCCTCCCTGAAATTAGACATATAAAAAATGAAACCAAAGCTATTACTGGACTGATATTTTGACTCAAATAAATAAAGAAGGTCAGTAGTTCTTTGGAGCCTACACATATAGCTCTTTGGGGTAACCAGAGGAGGGAAAAATATCTAGCAGCAAGTCAACATTTCCCTTTGCTATAGGGTAATAGTTGCCAAATGATAATTAGTGGAATCTGATTTTCTTATTTTGGGTATATGAAACTGTGAACTTCGATTGGATACAGTTTTTAAAGTATATATAAATTTTAACATAGTAGTACCAAAAACTGCCCCAATTTTCTTTCCTTTTCTGGACTTGCTTCTAACCTCTTCCTATGACTTTAAATGTTCTTGCTTCTTCTCTTTCTTTTCTTTCTTTCTTTTTTTTTTTTTGCATTGCTACAACTAAAAGTCTTGCTTTGAAATACAGTCACTAGATTTGATTTTCCTATCCTAATGCATGTTCAACATTTATTCTAAAAAAACCTCACTTGTATTTGCAATAAAAAGCCAAAATATTTTTTACAGCAATGATCCATTCAAACTTTATGTAACATAAAAACTGAATTGTTAATTTAGTGCAAGAAGGGATCTAAAACACTATCCAGTCCAACCAACAAATTTTACAGATGCGGGGAAAAAAAGGCCCAGAGAGCATAAGTGACTTGTCTACCATCTCACAGGTAGTAAATAAATTGTACAACCAGGATTTTACCCAAGTCCTTCAGTTCCAAGGTCAGATAACATTTTCACTGTGGCAGGTTTTCTCATGCTCACACAGATTCACAGAAGGTCATATGACAAAGTTTTGATCCACTCTATTTTCTTGCTTCCTAGTATGGCATTTCATTCCCTGACAATATTGGTGAAAATTTTAAGTAAATTACCCTCCAGACTAGAAGGGGATGGCTCTATAGAATTATGAAAAAAACCTGAAAAAAGCAAGCTGATCAAATTTGATAAAGAAAAGAAACATGAAATTTATACTAAAAGTATATAATTGGTCTTTACACCCACAATATCAGCATCAATATTCTGCTTGCTCTCCCAACTTCAGGAATACATTAATGGCTAATCAATCACTCAATGGTTAACCCAGGTTACTCAAGCTTTATTGGGAGATGATGTAGTCACATTAAGAATCAATGGTAATTAAGTAATTGATCAATGAAATCTCCTCTCCAATAGATACAAAGACCACAAAGTTTAAATCTAGAATTCTTCAAAATAAAATGAGAGAAATATTACATTTTTTTTATCAGTGCACTGGATTACAAAGATCTGAAACTTCAATATCTTTTTCTATTTTTTAATATGTAAGAAAAACAAAGATTGCTATCAGATCCACAACACATGAAACTAAGAATTAAGAAACTAGACAATACATGATAGAAATTAAAAAAAATACTTAACTGGAAATGATTAACCAAAGCAGAATTGTATCCAAGCAATTATACAGCTGACTGAAAACAGCAGTTGGGTGAGACTCTACCTAGCTATCCATTTCTGTAATCTAAAAATTATTTTAAATCCCTTGTAAAAATTTCAATAGGATTTCAAACAATGGTACTTCAAACCCCTCAGGGAGGAGAGCATTTCTGTTAGCTACTGATACCTTTATGAACTCCTAAGTTAAATCACTTCTATGGGTCAAAAAGTGCTTTATGGTTTCCAAAGGGAATATGTATCTGTTTGAAATATGAGTATTTCGAAAGCTCACCTCTGTCTTTTTAAAAACGTAGTCAAAGAAGAGAGGAAAGGATTGGTCAAAGAGTTCTATAGTAAGAAGGCTATGAATTTAAAAGCAATAATATGTATTTTGTTGTATTATGTAGTCACACTAAATAAAAGCAATAAAATATCTCCAGGGACTGCTTGACATGAACAATTTCTTAAGCTTTTTATCAATCTCCATTTTCTTTGAAAGTGGACCATTCCTTTGGGCCTTCCCAGACTATTAGGCTATACTAAGTATAGGGTCACTTTGAATTTTATAATTTGGGATCATTTTTTTCTGTACTGTAATATAACTTTTTCTGTATTATAACACATAACACTATTAAACTATAATCTAAAACAGAATCAGTTTAAGTTTAATAATGAAACAGATTTGCATCAACTTAAGTCACATATCTATCTCTAACCTAGAGTAATCCCTTTTCCATAATTCATAAAGAAAACAAATCACACTGTTAAATCCAAATATTTAACATAATTAGGTTATTTCTTGTATTGATGATTTGAAATTCTTAATTTAATGTTCTGTCATTTATAAAGCATTATTTGGGAAGGGGGTGAGGTAGATTAGACCTGTGAGTTCATTGGTATAGGAAACATACAACACAGTAAGGAATTTCCCTTTACCAAATGCAAATGAATAGCTACTGTAAGATTTAACAAAGTCTAAAAGTTGACAGGCAGAATGATATGATAGAGAGTGAGTCTTAGAGTCAGGAAGACCTAATTTAAGTTCCAACACCACCTATATACTAGATGTGGGAACCTGGGCAAATCATTTAACCTTTTCCCCCACTCCAAGGAAATACTATAAAAGAACTCAAATCAAAACTCTTTTGGGGCATAGATGAAGAGTGAACCTGTGATTTCAAAAGGGGAAACTCCAAGTGTAGAAATATCTTCTGCCACAAAGGCAGAGCTGTAATATATAGTGAGAAGTGAGACCTGAACTTAGATCTTCTGCATGGTAGGACCAACACCTCTCTTCATTATACACTTCCTTTTCCAGAAGCATGTATTTCTCTAGTATGAAATCTATCCCTGATAGAATTTTCTGCTAAAATTTTATACCAATGACATTCAAGTGTGGTAGTAACCTTGAATTCTCCAAGTACATAAGCTCTGGCATGTCCTACCAAGTTATAAAGACTCCAGCAAATGATTGTTTGTTTATCTTCTGAGGATCAGTCTAGCTAACTTAGAGAGGCTCATTTCCATATTGGCCACAGAATGATCAAAATTTTGGGCACAAGAAGACTGGAAGACTATCTGCTATGTCAAAGAGGGGTATGATATGCACTGAAGAAAGACATTAGCAAAATCACAAATGCTAAAGTATAAATTGATGAACGAGTTATTCTACTTTTTGTGGTGACCAAGAATTGGAAATTGAAGGTATGCCCATCAATCAGGGAATGGCTGAATAAATTGTGGTATATGATTGTGATGGAATACTACTATAGTATAAGAAATAGTGAACAAGAGGCCTGAAGAAAAACCTGAAAAGACTTGTATGAACTGATGCAAAGTGAATTGAGCAGAACCTAGAGAACACTGTACATAGTAACAGCAATGTTATACAATGATCAGCTGTGAATTACTTAACACAATGATCTAAGACAATTTCAAAAGACTTGTGGTGTAAAATGCTACCCACCTTCAGAGAAAGAATTGACAGAGTCTGAATGCAGGTAGAA
>CM053580.1:380687148-380720815 GCA_028627135.1 Pseudochirops cupreus | reverse complement strand
AATGCCACCTTTTTTAGAATTCTCGGCTTCTGCTAAAGTTCAGTTCAAGTTCCACACTCTTTATTAATCTGTTTCACATGCTAGATTCCTTAAAGACAAGTACTATACTTCATTTTTGGTTTTGTACCCAATGCCCAGTAGAGGGTGTCCTGTATACAGTAAGTACTTAACAAATGCCTGTTGAACTGAATTGAAATGATAGAAAATATATCTTCTAATGTGACTTTCTAGTGTAAGGGCCTGTGGCATGCAAAATTTGAAGAATGTGAAGTTTTTAATCAATTTATACTTCATTTTAAAAAGAGATAACTAGAAAGGTTATTAACATTGTTGTTGTTATATGGAGGAATGGAAGTCCCTGACCTAAAAAACCTAACATTCTGGAGATACAAAAGAGATAAATGGTTCCCCTGGAGGCATCGTGGGGGAGGGACACATATTGAGTGGCAATGCCTTGTGGAACTGTTTCAAAAGCAGTGGGATTACTGTAACCAATAGCAAATAAAAGGGGATCAAGAAAATGAAAGTCTTCCCTTACAAACCTCACTTCCCACCAAAATGTGTTAACAACTGGAGAGGTTATTTTCTCATTTTCATTTTTTACATAACTTAATAGGTTTTGGGATTCTCTCTCCCTACTCTCAACAAACATCTTGGCATCTGGGCTTTGATAGTGAAGAGGCACAACTCTGATACTGTTTTCTTTTTCTCTGATGATTCTAGACAAGTGACATTGGTTCATTTAATATAATCAACTCTTAAATTTTTTTTTAACTTTACACTAGTCCTTCATGGAAATATAAATAGAACCTTATATATCCAGATTACTGAGGAAAGGGCACCATCTGAGTATCAGGTGCCCCCCCCCCCCTTTTCTCTTCTCAACCCCTCTTCAGGAATTCTCACCATCCTTATATCTCTGACTCCCTTTCCTAATGATGCACCTATGCCAAGTGTCCAACCTAGGCACCTACACTGAATAAGAAACTTAAACCCCTCTGCTATGTGTAAGGAACTGTGGTAAGAGCTGATAACTATGTTATAAGCTGGTTACACCCACTTTCCGCCAATATAGGTCCTTGTCCATTTTTTCTAAAATACAGTTCTTGCCTAATCTATCACAGCCTCTTACACATTACCCTCAGCTCATTACTCCTGTTCTGGCCTTACACTCTCTTCAGCCTTCCAAACCTCTAGACGCTTTTGGCCAAGTAGATGGGAGAGAGGTAAATTTGAGAGGTTATGATGTAGTTGGATGTTTGGTATCCTATAGTTTAGGGGTTCTTAACCCCTTTTCTGGTGTCCTAGCTCCCCTTTGACAGAATGGTAAGGCTGCGTTCTAAGAATAATGTTTTTAAATGCATAAAATACCACAGTACAATCCAAAAGGAAACCAAAGGTTAATGAAAATAAAGGGTTTTTTCCCCACCTGAGTTCACAGGCCCCCTGAAATTTATCCCTAAATCCCTGTATTATTAACAGGAGTTTAATTCTAAAGTTAAAACAGTCATTTATAAACTATACTAGGTTGTTGAGCTTCAAAGGTTTTTCCCCCCTTCCATATTTTATGTTAAAGACAAAGCAGGGTGAGAACCTGATTTAGTAATAGTCTATAAAGAGACTTATCTGGAGAACAGCTCCAGAGAAGAAATTTTGTTTCTAAGATGACAAAGATCAGGTGGGTTTTACCACTCAGAAGATGTCCTAGTTTATTCCCTAACAAAACATATACTGGCTCTTGGGCCAGTCCAAGCAAGACTTACTTTTCATTCTGAGTAGTTGATTCACTACCAATTTGAGTCAGTAAAGATTATCAAGAGATCGTGTGATTTTTAAAACATGACATTTTAGATAATTGAAGAGCATACAGTGAATTTTTTTCATCTCTCAACTTTACACATCCATATATATCAATGCACACATACATATACATAAAATATGTATACCTTGAGAGGTAAGCGCTGATTTGATCTCTGTTTTATAGGTGAAGACACTGAAGCAGACAAAACATATCTAGTGAATGTTCAAGGCTGGATTTGAACTCAGGTCTTCCTGACTCCAGACCCTGCATTCTATCCACTGCACCACCTAGCTGATGCAAGGAACATTACATAGAGAGAAGAAGCTCTAGAACAACAATTAGTAATTGTTAAAACAAATGATTTGACACACTGGACCAGTTCACTACATGGGCAGATACTCCATCTAGCTTCACAAAAGAAATAGAAAGAGAAGTTAATAATTATGTAGTATTTACTATTTTTTGGTTTCCCCACCCCAATTTTTCTACCATATTTAGAAAAAAACCTGAAGAGAAAGTATTTTCTGAGCATAAACCTCTGTAGTCATTGTTGTGTTTAGTTGTTTTGATCAGGTCTGACTCTTTGTGGTCCAATTTGGGTAGCCTTCCTTTCCTCAAAACAATAGTTAACATCTGCCAGGAGAAGCCATCTCCAGGCTATCTTTAGGTTTATCAATCAGTTTCATAGATGACAGGAAAATCACTTAGCTAAGAGAACCCGGTTAAAGCCTTTTCCTTTGGCTTTTTCCACTTTCCAGACCTGATTATAAGAAAACAAACTACAAGGCTAATATGAAAATATAATTTACATGATTTCACATGTATAATTGATATCACATGGCTTGCCTTCTCAATGGATGGAAGAGGGGAGGGAAAGATTTCAGAACTCAAAATTAAAAAAAAAAAAGAAAATGAAAACCAACTGGTGTGACATTACTGCTCCCTTTGTTACCATGAAGGCAGGCAGACAAAGGGTTCTCCTCTGAGCTGTGAAACCAACTAAGTAACTCAGAACAAATTACTTAATCCTTCTGTAAAATGAGAGGTTAGACTAGATTATTTCTAAGGTATCTTTAAGTTCTAATATGCTTGCCTCACTTCCAGGTCACTCCCAGGTACTCTCACTTCCATACCAGTTGCCTTGCCCCCTAAAAACGTTTCCACTCTGAGACCTACTGATTGATGCTGAGTCCCTGACTGGAATGGCTATGTTCCGGAGAAGCCCTAGTTAGCCATGCTGCTCAACCCACTGCCAGCTCACTTACTGGTTTCTTCTGGCTCCACACCATCTGCCTTATTTATTTTTCCCCAGGCAACACACTTTCCAACTCCCCTTTATGTATTATCTTCCTGTGTTATAATTAAGTACCTTGAGAGTAGGGACTCCCTTAAACGTTTGGTTTATATGTCCAGTGCTTGGCATAGTACTTGGTACAAAGCAAGTGCTTAAGAAATGCTTTATCCAACTTACTGGATGATGAAATGTATACTGTACTTTATTCCACTAGATAAATAGCCCAAGGAGTTAATATTTATTTGATCACCTTTACTTTGTTTAGAAAGAAAAACAAAATAAATGCACGAACAGGTGCAAATGTTTTATAGCTGTTTCTCAGTAACAGGCTGAAACAAGCTATAAAATACATAAAGCTTAACCTTTGGTCTTCACTAGTCAATACCATCATTTATGTCATGTGGTTTCTTCAACAATTATGAGATCTATCAAAGGTTATTTGCAGCAAATAAGTGATGTAAGAAGTCAGCATGAACAGAAACCAAACTGATTTGGCATTAAACTTGTTAAAAGAAATGTTTATTCTAATTCAATTTTCCTCTAAAAGTATACCCTAATTTCATCAATTCTAGTTTAGTAACATCTTCAACAGGAAGATGAAATCATATGAATCCTGCTTAGTTAAGATATTAGATTCCTAACTCACTTCACACTTTTCACATTGCCTACATTGTCTTTACAAATCATATCTCCGTAAAAATATTTTTATTTATTTATTATTTATCTATGTAAAAGCGTTACAACCAGAAAATGAAACTTGAAATTGCAGAATATTTAAAGAATCAAAGCGACTAGAGAAAATACACATTTCTGAATTGGAATGTTTTTAAAGAACTCATTTTGAAACAAAAGACTAACAAAGAAATTGCAAGTAATGTACAAACTCTGGGTATTATTATCCAACAATTCAATTCAACCTATAATGAATCAGAATTCACTATCTACATGAAACTATGGGAGCCATCCAGGAAGAAGTAAGTATGAATAAGACATATGGCTCTCAAGAAGTTTACAGTCAGCAGCAGGGGGCAGAGTGTTTGTGATGTAGGTAATCCTAATCTTAGCCAGAAAAATCTTATCAAGTAACAAGTGAATATGCCTATTAAATGAAGGTATTACTCATATACTTCAAGTGCTAATAACTGCTAATCTTCTCTGCTCTTAATTTAATAACAGTCCTAAAAATTTGTTTTCTTTTAAAAAGTTAAACATTAGTTACATCATGACTAACTTTAATATTAAACTATGGACCAATATTAACAATGTCCAGAGCTCAGAACCACTGATAGCCAATAACATGTCAACTGTTCTATAAAACATCAAGATGTTAGAAAAGGTCTTTGATTAAATCAACTGGGACTACTGAAGGGGTCTTGCAAGGAAATGTAAGGGCAGAAGAAGGATTAATATTACTGCCTTTTGTAATTACTATGCTCTCCCTGGTCAGAAATGGTGAAAATGAATGTGCCCCTTATCTGACTGAAATACAGACCTCTCTCACTTCAAAACTATTAGTATGTATAATGCATATGTCTGGAAATCATAACTATACTGTGATTATTTGGAGACATAAGACTTTAGGGATCTACATTATTGTATAGTCCTGTATTATGGCAAAAATAGGCATTTGGGTTCCTAGGACATTTTACAATTACTTTGGGGAATCTTACATTAAGTCAGTAATTCAATGTCTTTTGTTATAAATATAAATATTTGGAGACATTTTTACTTTCAGAATATGCCTCATGGCTTTAAAAATTCATATTGCATCATCATATTATATAACTAATGGCCAAATAGCCAGTTTTCAATCACTAGAATTATTTTAATATATCATACTCCAGAATTATTAATATAGTATTTCTAAGAAAAAACCAGACTTTTGAACGTTGTCAAAACATAACAAAACTGCTGATCTGCTTACACCATAAAAGTGAATGTAGAAATTATGAGAAAATGTTAATTTGCACTTTTGAATAAATACATTTGCTCCTATATTTTTTTTTACAATAACAACATTTTATCATATAGCAGTGTGCCTTAACACACTCTGGAAGACAATTTTTTCCAACTTCAGAGCTCCCATAAAAAGTTGAACAAATAAGAAAATTTCCTACTTGCATTCAATTATATTTCAACCCATGTCAATTTGGCACATTAAAAAAATTGTATAAATTCTTTAAAAACATAAATGAAAGATTCTAATGTTAATTCACCTCAACCCTTTCAATATATGATTCTGGGTTTCTAAAAGGGGCCCAACGTGAGGGGGCTTTAAAAAATTAATTGAAAAAAAAAGAACCTAGGGGAGGTTCTAAAACTCCCATTTCATCTACCTACACAAAAAAGGAATTGTTTTGTTTAGGAATAAACTTCCATATGCTCAAGTTCAAATTTAATATGCCAGCATTTTAGTGAGGAAATGAAACAGCAAATAGTGCCCCCTTTCATGCTAGTAAAGTCATAATGTATTTATTTAAAGTGTTTGGAAGAAGTTCTAATTTCAACTAAATTGTATTTACTGAAATAACACTTTCATAATTAAGAAAAAAAATTGCCCTTTTCTTTAAAAGACCTACACCCAACCCCCCAATTATCATAATGACCTGAAATGTTCCTGGATAGAATATAATTGTAAGGATCATTCTAACCATTTCAGATGATAGTGCAGCATAAAAAAATGCTAGATTTTTTAAATTTATGATACCATACCATGCAGTTCTCAAAATATTAGCAAATAATGTTCAGAATCTCCTTTGCTATGAAAAGCCACCCTCTGAATGAGATAGCAAGTTTTTATTCTTGCTGATTCATTCTGGTTAGGAAATGGTTGCCATAAATTCCTGGTTGTTATATATTGTTGTGCTCATAAATTAGCATCAAAGAATTTTAAAGCTGGAAGCAATCTTAGGTATCATTCTAGCTATAGCAATGATATATAGCATATAGAATAGGAAATGAAGGCCTAGAGAACTGAGGTGGCTTGTTCTAAATGTAATTACCTACTTAGTTATAAAGTGAGGATTAGAACTGAGGTCTTCAATTTCCCAATAAAGCATTCTTCTTACTATGCCATACTGATACAAATAAAAAATAACTCAACTTCCAAGGGCAAAAGAAGTAAAATCATCCAAGGGAGAATTAATATTACCCAATAGTGCTAAATGAATCATGCCAGGAACAGTGAGTGGCACAGTTCCTTTCCTTCTTGAGTAACAATAATCTTATTTTTTGTTATCTTCTTTTGTCTTTTTTTTTTCATGAGTTGCCATGAGACAAATACAAAAGGGACTGAAAATGGGAATGGGAAAAAGCAATGAAGGCAAAAAAAAAAAAGTCACCCAATAAACCCCAATGAATCATATTGACAAAAGCAATGAGCATGCACATCATTTCCATAGTTTACCAAGTGACTATTTAAGTGAAGATGAACTTTTCCATGGAAAAGAAACTTATTCTGGAGTATTTCCTAATAAACAAAAGACTGCTAAAAACTGTAAGATAACTTATCAGAATTTGCTAGATGCTCAAATGTGACTATAGTGAGTACACACAGGAAAATGGGGGAACACTTACAATGGGGAGCAGAGGCATACTAAAACCACAGAGGAAAGAGAACGTCACACTTCCTTCTTGGATGTCCCTGAATGCCTGGCATGGGTAAAGTTGAAAGCATCCTGTGATGTGGTCTTTGCCTAATAACAAGTTTTTAGATTTTGGAAGAAAAAATAATGTAGCCAATATTTTTATAGGATACTAGTTAATTCTGTTTTATGAGGAGGATTTAACCACAGCTGGGAAAGGATTTGTACCAAAGTAGTACACAATGGGATTTCCCTTATCATGGCCTTACACATCATTGAAACAATAGGGCAGCTGTGGTTAGTTAAGACTAGATGAAGAATGTATTATGTGTCACTTGAGTACTTAACTAATTGTTCAAAGGCTACAATGAAAATATGGCATCTTGTGAATTTCTGCCATTAATGCAGTATAAATAAATCAAAATGCTAAGAATTCATTGAGGGGACTAATAAATGAGCTTCCACCATGGCATACTAACAATTATGGAATACACATGGAAGTCCCTAAAACAAATTATCAAATTCTCAACAGCTCAATGAAATATAAATCCATGTCTGCTCAAATCTATGCCAATATTTCTTCCAATTTCTTTTGTTTTATTCCTTCCTATTTAGTGATTCCACACTCAAGAACAATCTGGTAGCCTTTCCTCTATGATACTGACTTCAGTCATACTTAGAAAGGCATCTAAGTCAACTCTATATTAGTGTATGAAGGTATTAAATATATTCCCGCATAACCTCTATATATTTTAATTTGCAATATTTTCTTCAGCTAAAAGGCACCTGAATGTTTATGCTATAGGAAGCTCAAGCTCATTATTATTAAAATCAATGCATCAGAAAAATAGTAAATGAAAGTAGTAAATATGTCCAGAACTGCATGGTAATATTACATTACTGATACCCCTTGAGGTGTCCAATAAATTATATTAACATAAAATGGAGAAACTTTCAAAAATGTCTTCCAGCTTAGAAAAATTAACCCAAGGAAAAGCAGGAAATAAACATTGTCATCTGTATAATCCATTTAATAATAGCCCACCATTCTAGTATGTCCTTCCAAGTTGGAAAATTACACTCATTTTTTTTTCAGATTTTCAAGTGCTATGAAATTATATGGATTATAATTTTGATTTTTGAATCTGAGAAGAGAGATATATTAGCTTAGTTATGCTAATAGAAAAATTATTTTAATAAATATTTAGGCTTCATGCCTATTGGATAGGTAGCATGATGTGGGATGAAGAACCTGGTTTCTGAGAAAAATGGGCTATGGAACCTTGGGCAAGTCACTTGAACTCTAGGCTACTCTAATGCTCTAGGCTACTCTCTAGGACTGTACATTTCAGAAAAGATGACAATCTGGAGGGTAAATGTGTGGTGGGTATTATTGTCTACTCAGCAACAGAACCATATGGTATTTTATCATATGATTAGTATTAAAAATGTGTCTCCAAAGACTCCCACATTTTTTCCAGGGAATGACTGAAATATGTCAACACTGACAAGGAAAAATAATGCCAATGCAGAATTATATATGTACACACTGTTAATTGTGACATGTGTATATACATTTATGCATATACATACATGCATGTAAATTGTATACATATATACACTGCACATACAGTTGTATACACATACACATGTGATACAATTAACAGAACATACAAAATATCCTTTTGGAAATGGAAAAAAAAATGCAACCTTCTAGATACATCTATAAAAGAAGTGTTTAGGAACTATCCTCTAATTTTTTTTAATTACAAAAAAATGAATGGTTTGGGTTATTTAATCTGCATAGACATAGCTCTAGGTAGAATCAGATCAGGTTTTAATCATAAGATAAGGAAACTGATTCACCTAGGGCCCACTGAAGTCTTCCTCATGCACTATATAGTTAAATGGGAAAGAGAGGGGAAGAAGAGATAGGGTTGAGCTCTCTACTTTAGGGCCTTTACTAATGGCCAAAACACTGGTTTGCTGGTATCCTGTATCCAAACTGTGATCCAATTGTTTGACCATAGGAAATGAAAACATTCAATACCAAGCACAATTCACTGGATAGAGCTGTCTCCATACTGTGAATTGGGCTATTAGTTCTTCCCCCTTAGATATTAATCCCCAGAAAATAACCTGTACTTTTCTTAATTAAGTGTTCAATTATTAAGCTTAAATTACTGCTTGCTTTAGTTACTCCTTAATTAAATGAAGTAGCGCATTTGACTCTGAAACAGTACAGGATATAAAGGATTTCTAGAGGAACAATTCCAGGAGGATTTGAATACACTAGTTTATAACACCCAAATGGCAATGTTATGGTATACTGCGCTGAAAGGTTTTAAATGGTGGTTTTTTCCACACAGAGAAAGTTTCAGAGACACCTGAAGACTTATTCAGTGAACGTGACCAAGTTGACTGTAATGATGAGCAGCTATTAAGGCTTTCCTCTGACCTAACCATAAAACTTTATTCTTGACCTATATCAACTCTCTATTGTGACTCTAATGGCTCCCCTAGCCATGCTGAAGCCATTTTGATGGTTATATAAAGACATGGTTACACAGAAACAATCTAGATCAACGGGGCCAACCAAACTCAAAGAGAAATGAATCCTTGTAGGTGGCAACAATACTGTCTTGCAAAACCATATATTAACATTATATATGCTGTAGTTTAAAATTTTTATTTTGTCAAATATGTCCCAATTATATGTTAATCTGGTTGTGGCGGTGCTGTGGGAGTTTTGCTAAAGGTTGGCCATATTTTTTTTTCAATTAACCTGAATTAGAGAGGGAAATGTGCCACATTTCACATTGACTAAAATATAGTATCAAGGTATGCCAAAACTCTTACAACTCCATTAGTGTAGTAAAAACAGAAGATAAGCAGAGAAATCCTCCACTAAAGTCTCACTCAGATAATTATAATTAATGTTTATATATAGTGTTTTAAGGTTTGAAAATCTCTTTGGTTCTCACAACAAGAACCCTTTCAGGCAGATGATTTTATTAATTCCTTTTAAAAGATGAGGAAACTGAGGCTTAGACACACAGGGACATATAGATAGTAACAGTCTGAGACAGAATTTGAACTCAGGTCATCCTGGGCCAGCACTCTGTACAAAACACCAAATAGTTACCTGTAACTCAGATGCTTTGTTCATTATTAGTTAACATTTACACAGCTCTTGAAGTTTTGCAAACCACTTTGTAGACATACATCCTTTCACTGGATTCTCACAACAACCCTGTGAGGCAGGTTCTATAATGACTCCAGTTTTAAAGAGACTGAAAGATGTTAAGTGATTTGCTTGGAGTCATGCAGCTAATAAGTAACTGGGGAAAGAATCAAATTCAGTCTTTCTAAGTCTAGGTGCAGGTCCCAACCCATTATCCCACACTGTCCACATGATGGAATGGAGGTAAACCATGACTTCCTGATGACTGCCAGCAAAGTGAATGCCCCTCTATGTACCCATGATCAAAAAGCTTTGAACACAGCCCTGGTGATGGATCTCATATCTGGTTTGTAAAGACCAGTCTAGTTAAGTTCAAAGATATCTCTAGAGGTGGCTTCTGAGGTAATATAACTCTTTTGGCCATAGCAATTCATGGAACTGCCTACAGTGATATTGAAAGGCTGTGATCTCATTGGTAAAAGGAGTACGTACATGAATGAAATCATGTAACTTTGAAATATTTAACAATAACTGACATTTATTTTTTCCTGAACTTTAATAAATTTGCTTTATATTTTTAATAGCTTATTTAGTTTTAGTTTTCAACATTCACTTCCATAAATTTTAAATTTTCTCCCCCTCTCTTCCCTTCCTTCCCTGTCCCCAAGATGGCATGCAATTCAATATAGTCTCTACATAGACATTCCTATTAAACATATTTTCACATTAGTCATGTTGAATAGAAGAATTAGAACGAATGGGAGTAGCCATGAGAAAGAACAACATACGACAAAACAAAACAAAATAGGCTACTTCGATCTGCATTCACACTCCCTATTTCTTTTTCTGGATGTGGATGGCATTTTTCATCATGAGTCCTAACAATTGACATTTGTATAATGCTTTAAGATTTGCAAACTCCTTCACATTCGTTATGTCATCAGAGCCTCCTCCTGCAAAGTAAGTGCTTCAAGTATATTAGTTCCCATTTTACAGGTATGGAAATTGAGCCTGAGATTTTAAGTGATTTGCCCAAGGTCACACGGTAAGAGTCTGAAGCGGATTTCTAACCTTGGCTTTACAAATTCTATGTCCAGTGCCTTATGCATTATGCCATGCTGCTGTATTAAAGTCATAGGAAATATAAAATATATAAGTATTTCATGTGTATATATACATATATATGTATATATAAACATACACACCTATGTAAGGAAGGAAGGCTCATCAGAAGTCAGCTGTGATTTGAATAATAGAATACTTGAACAGTGGTGCTTTTTTAATCTTATGCTGAATAGACAAATAAATTCACTTAATAACAAAAAAAAGTATTTCTACTTTTCTAAGCAGTTTGACTAAGGATATCATGGGGAAAGGAGTTGCTTCTTAATTGATAATTCATTTCACTATAGTCAACTGTGTCTGTGATCTTGTCCATGTAGGTTACTCATTCTACCAGCAATATAGATGTCAACCAGTCAATTCTCTATTTCAAGGGGCCCTTTTACAAAATTATCACTAAAAAGAGCACTGCTCTTCCCATTTGGTCCTATTTTAGAGCAGCGACTCTGGTTTGAAGAGTATGGAGGTAGAAAAAAAGTTCTGGAGGAGTTTAGACAATCTTGCCGTCTAGGCCCCATGAGACACTGTACACCTAGATCCTTGGTATAATCTGGCTAAATTAGGATGGCTTTCTCACCAGGTCAGCTATAGTGTGATAAGTATTTTGGTCTCAGCAATTTTTGAAGATCATCTATTAACTCACAAAGGGTTGAAATCTGGGAAGAGGGGGTGGGAGGAGATATGGGACAGCATTTCACATTGATGAAACTATATATCCACTAAATAAGAAAAACGTGATTCCTGCTAGGCAAAAAAAAATAGTATTTAACGATTTTTGCTGTTGTTATTGTTGTGCTGCTTTGTTTTGTTATCTCACTAAAGTTTTACTATTGCCTTGGTCTTGGGGAGACTAGGTGGCTCAGTGAATAGAGCACTGGCCCCTGGAGTCAGGAGGACCTGAGTTCAAATTCGGCCTCAGAAACTTAACACAGAAAACTAGCTGTGTGACTTTGGGCAAGTCACTTAACCCAATTGCCCTACCTTCCCCCCTCCAAAAAGCAAAAAAGAAAAGAAAAGAAAAGAAAAACTACTCACTGTCAAATTTGCTGGCAGTAAGAGGTATCATCTACCAGAGAATAGCTATTTATAAAAATGAATCAGATAGAGGTCTGATTTTCTCATGTAGTGAAAAGTAGGTATCAACAAGTTTAATTACTATCAAGTGTTTCTCTTCTTTCTTTCATCCAAATATTTCAGATTTCCTTGGGGACTGTGAAGCCACATGGTATAGCCAAAAGATGTTATCATGTAGTGGAGAAAACACATCAAAGTAGAAACTGGAAGACAGATACCAACTGAAGTTCCATCACCAGCTTTCTATGTGACACTGTGCAAGTAACCTCCAGGTCTCAGTTTCCTCCTCTGTAAATTAGTTGGGTTGGCCTCAATGACTTCTTCCAAATTTGATATTCTAGCACAGAAACTCAAGCATCACACAGACTAGGAGACTTGGTATTCTTTTAGAGTGTGTATAGCATATATGTTTATATACTTATGTGCATAAACACATATGAATGTGTATACCTTTCTGGAACACTAGGCTGAGCATGCATACTGCAATCATCAGCTATGACTTCTAATCCTTTTGTTGTTTACTGCAGTTCTTTCAGGTGCCACGAAGTAGAAGTAATATTTTATGATTGGTCAAAAGCCCTTTTTCAGAGAGACCTTATGTAATCAGCCTATTTTCCAGCATGGCATTCAACAGACTTAACTTTGAATGTGTTTTCAATGACTCTGCTCTTTACTTATGCTGTAATTAACAAAGTCTAAAAGATTATAATGATTTCCTTTTTAAAAACAGTTATTAAAGGTTTCAAAGAGCCTTATTCATTGTGGCAGGAATTATTTAAAATTCTCTTCAAGTAGATATATTAATGATATATACAGAAACCTCATTATATATGTATGCCAATAGTCCTATGAAATATTATATATGCATGTTGTTTTTGTTTTAGTCATTTTTCGGTAGTGTCTGACTCTTCATCACCCCATTTGGGATTTTCTTGGCTAAGATAACTTGAGTGATTTACCATTTCCTTCTCCAGTTCATTTTATAGATGAGGAAACTGAGGCAAACAGAGCTAAGTGACTTGCCCAGGGTCACCCAGATAGTAAGTGGCAGAAGATTCATTGGAACCCAGATCTTCCTGACTCAAGGTTTGGTGCTCTATCATCCAATGCTCCACTTAGCTTTGTGTGTGTGTGTGTGTGTGTGTGTGTGTGTGTGTATAATAAATATACATCTATCTGTCTTCCTGTGTAATATATAATAGGACTGCTGGCATACAAACATATTTACAAATAAATTGCTTTCCCACATCTTGGCTCTCTCTTAAAATCCGAAGCTTTTTTGGAAAATCCAGACCAGATTAATTTCGTTTTTTTTTTTCTTTCACAAACTGACACAATGACAATACATAGTGGAATTTCTAAATTATGGCTTCTGATTTTTTCATACTCAATATTTCACACCTCAGTCAGAAAAAACAAACAACTAAGTCCTAGTAGTCAATGCAAACTGAGATGAATAGTCTACGCCTACAGACATTTGGGAATAACAAAACTTGCATTGCCTACTTGACAGTATTTTTGTTAGAAAAAGACTTTGTAATTCTTAAAGCACTATATAAATGTGTCTTATTAATGTTATTGTGTGACCTAGAACTTTAACACCTATATGCAGGGCTGTGCTGGAGCCAGCTCTAACCATGAACAGATAGTTAAATTTTCAGTGTGAGCATCCATCTTGGAAACTGGCAAATGCTACAAATCAGGGCTTGGTTTATTATTTTTTCTGTCTAGTCTTAAGAAAGTGATGCAAAAAATGTTAATAATGCATATTAAACCTAAAAGTTTATAAAGCGTGCTTTTTTTTTCTTAATACAGAGAGCTGGTCATTACACATTTACAAACATACCACTATCTTTATCTGTAGCTAAGCTCAGAACTAAGAATTCTGTGTGTGAAAGGGAGAGTTAACAGGTTAAATTTAAAAGGTATCTTTACAAGCCTAGAATGATGAGCTGAAACCAATTAAATAACTTGTACAAGTAAAGATAAAGTTCTACACTTGAGCTAAAAAAAAAATCAGCCACACGATATAGACATAGAAAACAGTTCATATAAAAAGGGATCTAGAAGGTTTAGCGAATTAATTATAAACTCATAAGGAGGGGGACAGATCTACTTCCCTCTACACAGGGCCTCTTTTGGAGCCTAAGGCTCTGTGTACCACAATTTAGGAAAAGTAGAGGCAAGGTGACCAACAGGGGAGTTTTAGAAGGGATCATATTGAAGAGCAGGTTGGATTAGATGGTCTCTAAGGGCCTTTCTTTGGGATGCATCTGCCCAAGCATCACTGAATTCAGAGTATTGCAAGGTGAAAGTTAGAGTGTGCAGTCCTAGTCCACTTTATTTTAATGTTAGCATAGCTCTGACACTAAACACAGATGATGGAGCATTTTCTTTTCTTAGCTCTTCTTCTTGAGAAGTGTAGTCCTTAAGACATTATCATTGGATGCTATCCCAGAAAATTAAACACAAATCCTTAAGCAAAAGAATAAGGAAGGTTTAATGTTCAGAGTCTCCATAAATCTGTTTAATGGAAATAGAAAGCCTTTCTCAGGACAGATTTGGAAGACCTGGCTTAAACATTATTAAATGTTCCATCTAAAAATGATATAATATAATCTGCCTAATTCTTTCCTCTAGCCTCCAAAGGGCACAAAAATGCACCACCCAAAATCATAAAGGGAAGAAAATCTCTCTGAACTTCTCTAGGATTCCTTATTGAAAACAGACTTTTAGCCACTATGAGAGCCAAACTGACTTGCCAGCTTTAAAATAATAATTGCTATTATGATTATTATACCAACAAACAGAAAAAATTAGCTAATTCATGGAGAAAGTATTTTTCCTCACCTATATAATCAAAAGTTGGTTTTTGGCTTGAAGTATCTTGGAAATTGACTCATTTTTCTATTTCATTTTGTGTGAATAAGCACTGCCCCAAGGTAACCCTGTGTAAGTCACTTAACTTCTCCACACCTAAATTTCTTCAACTATAAATTCATCCATAAACATGCACTATATAAACTCTCTGAACAAATACTTATTAAATTTCAACTGAGGAGTGGCAAAGAAAGGAATTTTCTCACTAGCATTTTCTACCAATATATTTCTATACTAAAATTACTGTGCAAATTCTGACAGTCTAAAGTTCCTAGTAAATATATTGGCAGATAACTACTAGGCATGCTGCTTATACAAGTGAAATAAACCAACATTTCCCAGAGAAAGATTCCATTTTAGAAGCATGAAAAATAAGAAACATTTAGAAAGTCAGAGATCTTGTTGATTTGTCTATCATGTCAATCAATCAGCAGGTATCTATTAAACATTCCCTATTACATGGTTAGCATTGTGGTAGATGGGAAGATAGATGAAACTTTAGAATCTGGTTAGGAAAAAATATTTAGGGATAATGAACAATTAGAGAATGATAAAACACAGTGAGTACTGTCTGGTAGTTCATTGTGAATACTTGGAAAAGGTTTTATTTGAAGGGATGGGGCTTGAAGGATGAGTTGGATATGGAAAGGTAACATGATCCACAGGCAGAAAGGATAAAAGGAAAGAATAAAGGCAAAAGAGGTAGAAATGACCACAAACAAAGCTCACAAGATAGTGAGAGGCTAGCTTGACTGCATTTGTCTTTCTGTCGGGAAGTGGTGGGAAAAAAGCTAAAAGGTAGGGCAGGGCCAAAGTACAGAGGAATATTGTTGGATAGATCATTTCTACAGGCAAACAATTCCATATACTAATTCCATGATGGTTTTTCTATCACTAGGACCTAGCAGGATTCCTTACACACAGTGGGTACTTACTTACTAAGTGTTTATTGACATGAAATGAACTTTAGATTCCTGATCAAGGGAGTAAAAAAAAAATGCAATGACGTTTTAGGAAGATTAATCTGGGAGAACTAAATGAAATGGTTTTGAGGCAGAGATATCTGTTATGAAATTGTCCCCTGTACTGAATTAATCCAACTATGAAAGTCATTATACTCTAGACAAAGGTGGTGGCAGTGAGATTAAAGAGGGTAGATGAATTAGAAAGGAAGGATTCAGTGACTAAAAGAATGTATATATTTGACAGGATGGGAAAAAATAAAATATAATTAGTAAATGTTTTTTAGCCTGGGAGACAGCTGATGATAAGGTTAAAAGGTAAGTTTGAAGGAGATTGAGGTTGAGAAGAAGAGACAAAAAAAATATTAAAAGTTAGAAAGGGCCTGATTGGTGGTTTTTATTTTGGATGTGTTGTTTAAACATTCAGAAATGCAGGATTTCCCAGTGTTCAAGGCAAGAATAACTGGAATATGTAGTTGATGAGCTATGCCCCACATTGAAGCTTCCCCACAGTGGCCCAGAAAGAAATATTTCTAATTGGCGCCAGGCTGACTCACCGAGTTTTCAATAACTACAAAAGCTTTATCTAACAACTCTCTTTCTATGTTTAACAATCTACATAAAAGATCAACGGTTTTTGAAAGGCGATTAACAACTTTATTGTAGATTTGAATCACATAAACAGATCCTTACTTTCAACTACCCCTCTGTTGCTCCAAGGAAAGAAAGGCTCACTTTAACAAATAATGGCTGGTTTCACTGTCAAGTTGTTAAGCCGCGTTCTCATGAAGAGGCCATCTATCCTGTAGATAACTGAAAGGGGGAAAAATCTTCCTAGCTAGCTAAAAATACTGTTTGTCCTACCTTCTGAGGTCAATCTGGCTGAAGCAAATGGGAAAGCCAGGGAAAGCCAGCTTTAGGGAAAGGTATAACAATACATATTATGCAAGGAAATATTGGTTCTTAAATGTTGGTGTGTGTATATATGTATCTATATATACATACATATACTATATACACACATGTGTGTATCTATATATACATATGTACATATATGTATCTATATATACACACATACACTATACATACACATGTATGTATCTATATATACATACGGACATATATGTATCTATATACATACTATATATACACATGTGTGTATCTATACATACATGCGTACATATATGTATCTATATATGCATACATATACTATATATACACATGTGTGTATCTATATATACATACATACATATATGTATCTATATATACATACTTATATATAAAGATATGACTATGCCTTCTTTATTCTGCCTCGGTTTACTCAGTTAAATAGGAGTATTTCTAAAGCACATAGCACAGTGCCTGGCACTTGGTAGGCATTTAATAAATGTTTGTTCCCATACCTGCCTGTGCTCCCTGCTCTCCCACTTAGGGACACCACAGTGACAACTTAACATGGTAGATAGTGTTGTACCATGATCCCGATCCTTCTGGTCCTTACGTACTGTGCAGCAATGGACAAGTCACTTAACTACTTTGAGGATGCCAATTTCAACTATAAAATAGGAATAATAATTTCTGAGTTGCTGGTTTAGGATTATTGTGCCCCTCCAATGAGATAATGTACATAAAAGCATGTTGCAAATTCTAAGGTGCTAAACCACTGCCAGTTATTATTATCGTCACTCTAACCTGGTCTGAGAAGGTAAGATTGGAAGCGACTACGCTGATTATATTCCTGGACTAAACGACTGACATGACCTTACAGGGGTGAAATACCACTAACTTCAGTACTTATTGATTTGTTTCTGTTTGCTAACGTAAAGGGTACAGAAATCTATTATTGAAAAAGGAAATTTATTTATTGAGTTGTATGTGATTTAGATGATGAGAAAGAATGGCGACCTATTAAATCAGAGGACAGCCATTTTTCTTTAACTTGAAATATAAAGATGACTATCCTGCTTTTTAATACCTTTTTAATACCTGCTTTAATACCTTTTTAATACCAAGGCTTCATTCATTATTGTTACATTCAGGTGTTACTTCAACTTCAGCTTGGACAAGCTATTCCTCTAATCTAGGAGACTCTTCCAGTTATTTTTCTGGTCTGAATGTGGCTGCCTCGTGTAGATCTGTCACAAATAAGGAGATGAAAAACCTCCAAGGGCCTAGTATTAGTCCACTATTGAATCTATTTCATCGCATTTTAAAGTTACTTCATTGATGTGGGTACCGTTATTGTTGTTCAGTTGTTTTCAATTGTCCATGACCCCATTTGGAATTTTCTTGTCAAAGATGCATTTCCTGTTTACAGCTCATTTTACAGACAAGTAAACTGATGCAAGCAGGTCATTTTGATGTGGAATTTGAGCTCAGGTCTTCCTGACTCCAGACCCAGCACTCTATCCATTGAGCCACCCAGCTGTCCCATGGTACAGGCACAGTATGTAACTATACTTAGTACAGAGAAGCAACATGGGAAAGTAGTTAAAGAACTGAACTGACCTTAACTTCTGACATTCTCTAAGTCACTGAATTCCTCTTCTCTCTGAAACCTTCTAAGACAATAAGTTGAAGTGAAGAGCTGACCTGTATTAGTAGAGGGAGCTTTCTGCATATCAATAAAATCACAGTTTCTATCCCTATCCAAGGTACAACATAGGATCCTAGCTGGGAGAAAGTAAGGAATATGGTAATTGCTAGAATGGTGTATTATCTCATTGGATCTTCACAAAAGACCTCTCAAGTAGTTAGTACAAATACTGCTCAGCTCCATTTTACAGATGAGGAAGCTGAGACTTAGAAAAGTAACTTACCTAAGATATAGGCAGGGCAGCTAGTAAGTAATGGAGCCAATCTGATCAATGAAGTAGCATTTATTAATCTGAACCAAAGCACAAACTTAAGTCAGGGAATTTAACTGAAATATATAAGACTAAGAGCCATTTTCCAATGGGTAAGTGGTCAAAGGATAGAAGTAAAGAATTCATTTAAAAAATGAAATTATTAACAAAAACAAAAGATTATATCAAATCATTAATAAGAAGCACTAAAAGTGACAGGAAAGACCATCTGGCCCAAACTGTACCTGACCAAGAGTTGCCTTCACAGCACTTCCAGCAAGTTATCCAGCCTTGGGTTAAGAAGGCTCAGGTGAGGAAGAGATCTTCCTTCTCCAAACAGCCCAATTCATTTTTGGATAGCCTCAAATGCTAGGAAGCTTTTTCTAACACCGCACCAAAGTCAGCCTCTCTGTAACTGCCACTCATTTCTTCTGTCCTTTAGGGCCAAAACAGAACAACAAGTCTAATACATTTTTGTCTGTGGCAACTTTTGGATACTTGAAGATAGCTGTTATGTGTGACCACACAAAAAAGTCTTCTCCAAGCTAAGCACCCTCAATTCCACGACTCCCAAGTTGACTGCTCTTTCACTTTATCATACTGTCCATTCACTTTTTAATTTAATTATCTAATTAATTAATTCAAGACACTTTATTAAGCTATTATTATATGCTACTATGCATTGTAGTAGACCATTGAGCTATGACTATCTTCTAATTCATCTTCCCACATCTAGTCTCTCCAACCTTCAATCTAAGTTAAAACAAATGCCAGATGTATAGCTCCAACCACATTATTCCAACTCCAATATCTTTATTGACTTCCCACTTACTACAGAGTAAAATCCAAGCTTGGCATGACACTTAAGGCTTGATTATATGACACCAATTTAATTTAAAATCCATGGCTCCCTTAAATGCTTTTCATACACCATTTCCTTTCTCAGTTTTTCCCATGCTGTTTCTTCTGGAATGGTCTTCATCCCACTTCAGTCTTTCAAAATATTTCTCATAATTCAAGGTGTAGCTCAAAAAAAATACTTCCTCCTTGATGGCTTCTTTAATCCTCCAAAGTGTTTCCATTAGAATGTAATATCTTTTTTATGTTTTATTGTGTCTCTGTGTGTCTATGTATACATATTATATATGCATGTAATATGTACATATGTATTTATGCCAAGTGTCTTCTATGTGCTTGTCACTTTATAGACATACTGTGAGAAGCCTAGAGAAGTAAATACAGTTCTGGACTTTTTGCTGGAATTGTGGTATAGTAAAGAGAAAGATGTACCAGAAATCTAGAAGACCTTGGTTCAAGTCCAGTCTTTCACATGCTGAAAGGCACTTAAATATCTCAGTGAACCAGGCAGCTTTGCTATAAGCTATAGATGAACTGCAAAGATTTTCCTAACCAGGAAATCCCTACAATGTGGAATCACATCATCTAATGTGCCAACATGGAGATAACCAGACCAGACCCTTGTTGTCTTCTGAAACCAAAATCTCAATCTCTCCTCTCTCTCTCTCCCTCATACACACACACACACACACACACACACACACACACACACACACACACACACACACACACACACACACACACACACACACACACACTTGCATAAGGGAAGAGCCGCAGTTTTCAAACTTCTTACTTCCATATTTAAAAAAAAATTCAGAGAGAATAGATTAATCAATAAATTTTAATGACCTATATGGACAGTTGGTAATAAAGTAACAGTTTATGCTGTTTTATAGCCAATGATCCACGTGAAAAGAGGGGGGAGGCATAAAATCATAACACTAAATTAAATAGTAAGTTAGTAAGTCTGGGAATAGAGGCCAAAATACAACTTCTCTCTTTTCCTTTTTGTGTTATTCTTTGTCCAAGTCACAGCAGAATATTTAAAACATTTTCTCCCTAAAGACAGTCATGCTTATGTTATCTGCTTTATATTGAGGTCCTTCCTGGAGTGTACTTGGGAACAAATACCCAGTTCTGGAGTGACAGGAGAGAATAAAATGGAAATAAAAGAGAAAACTTCTAATTTCAGAAATACAGCAATAAATTCACACAAACTCACTGTGCAACTAAAAACCCAGTAATTTCCTAAGAACATTCCTAAACCATGAAATTCCCACATGGATTCTAAGGTGCTATGACCCTATCAATCCTAGCCAACTTCTACATATCCCTATGGCTAGGCAGACACTTCACTGGGCATATAGTGTTACAGAATGAATCTTGGAGCATGTGCCAAAAGTTAAACTAGAATTTGATTGGAACGACGAAGGGAAAAAATTCTCGACAATGCTAATTATAAGACTTGGGGCATATAAAAGCAAAATGATCGCAAAGACTACTAATATTAAGTACTTCCAAGTCAGAAATCATACTTTTGAATAATACTCCCTTCTTGAGGGGTGCTCATATGCAAATCATTGGCAACTTCCTAAGTAATATCCAATTTGGTGTCAGTTTTGTCATTTCTACTTTCACAATATTTCTCATATACCTCCTCTCCCCTCTGCTTACACAGTCACTACCCTAGTATACATCTCTATCTCCCTGTAACCCCTCTATTGTAATTGTCTGCTAATTGGCCTCCCTGCCTCGAGCCTCTCCCTACTCCAAATCTATTCTCTATTTAGCAGTCACAGTGATTTTTCCAAAGAAAAGGTCTGATCATGTTACTTCCTAAGCAATAAACTCCAGTGTCTCCCCTACTCCTAATTCCATGCCTTTACATCAGCTGTCCTTCACTTTTGGAATGCTCTCCTTCCTTACTCCACCTGGCTAAAATCCCACCTTCTGCAGGAGGCCTTTCCTGGTCCCTCTAGCTCCTGTAGTGCCTTATCCTCTGAGACAACCTTTCATAAACTTTGTATACATATTATGTTATTAGTTACATATTTTGTAGCTCATTAGAATATGAGCTCCTTGAGGGCAGGGATAATATTTTTTGTCTTTCATTGTATCTCCAGCATTTAACATAGTGCCTGACACATAGCAGATGTTTAACTAATGGTGGCTAATTAAATGGTTTATTAAAACATCACCTTCCAGAGACTTAAGTAGAAAAACAGGAAGGGAGAGCCTCCCCCCCCCGCCCAGAACAGAGGTCTAATTGCCTCACTTTGATAATTCTATTTGATTATAACCTCTTACCTAATAGTTAGCTACATAAAGAAAGCCATTTCATTTTCACCAATTAAGATCGGTCCAGTCCCTTGAAAGAGTACAATCATTCATACCAATCTTACTCTTACTTCTCCTCTTATTGGCCCACTTCTGAGTGGTAAAAAAAAAAAAAAAGCATTTTACCTTGAAGCTAATATAATTTTCTTTAGTTATCCTTTAATTTTGTTTTTTCTCTTTTAAAGCTCAGGGCTTGTTTTCTGTGTTTTTCCCCCTGCTTCTCCTGTCTTCTCTTGGCTTGTTTATTATTGTTATTATCATCACTATCATTATTATTATTTAAAACAAAGCTTTTTTTTAGAAAATTGAGTGACAGATCCTCAACTTGTTTGAAGATAGTTGATGGGTCCACCTGTGCCCTCTCCTCCTCAAGTTAATTCACAACTGCTTTCTGCAATATAGCGGACCATTTAGTTCATATTTAGGAGAGTTCACTTGTAAAGTATATCATTGTTCAATGGTCAGTCTGTAATTTTGGCATTTTGTTTCTCTATATTTTGAAAATTAAAGTAAAATAAATTGCTTAGTTTCTTTGTCTACTTTTCCTACCACAATTATGGTGGTAGACAAAAAAAGATTAATCACATAACCTCAAAATCTTCCAAGTTAGGAGAGACCTAGGGAGTCAGTTTAGTTTAGTCTAGATCATAGCTGAAAAAGAATCCCTCCAACATCTGAGAGTGGATGTGTGTTTTCTGCTTGGAGGCTTCCAGTGGAGGAATCAGCTGCTTTCAAGAGCTTTCTATTCCATTCTGTCTTTGGCTAGTTCTGATCGTTCAGAAGTTTTTTCTTACATCAATTGTAAATCTGCCTCTGTGACTATCTCCCCTTGCTTCTAGTTTAGCCTAATAGTTTCAAACAAAGTAAATTTAATTCCTCTGCTTCTGAGAATCCCTAGGTTCCTTCAAAACTCAGTTCAAGGATATCTTCTACAAGAAGACTTTCCTTATCCCCTCCATCTGGGCCGCCTCCCTCCAACTACCTCGTATTTATTTTGTGTGAATTGTGTATGTGTATATTGCTTCTCTGGATAGACTTTCAGGTTAGGAACTGTTTCACTTCAGTCTTTGAATCCTTAGGCCACTTCAGCAATGGAACATAGTAGGCATTTTGGATAGCCATTCAAATCTTAGAAGACAACTATCACAGGTACTGTATATCTGCTTTTTTCTAGACTAAGCATTTCTCAATTCCTCTGTGGCTCCCTGTGTCATCTATCTAGGCAGAAAGGTGGTATTGTGGCTAGAGTGCTGAACTTGGAATTGGGAAATGGCTTGCCTAGGGTCACACAATTTAGTAGGTATCTGAGGCAGGATCTGAACTCAGGTCTTCCTGATTCCAAAGAATTGGAAAATGCTTAGTAAACATAAAGGAGGTATGATAACTATCTCCTAGTAGTTGAAAGGTTATTAGGAAAATCAAAGTTTGAATCCTGTCACTATCAACTACTAAGTTGTGTGACCCTTGGCATGTCACTTAACTGTTTCTGAGACTCAATTTCCTCAATCATAAAAAAGGGATTAATAAGAATAGCACCTTTCTCGCGAGATTATTATGCGGATCAAACGAGATAACATGTAAAATATTTTGCAAACTTTATAATGCTGTATACATGCTAATTATGGTTATTTAGATTTTTAAAAAAATGTACAGCAGCATATTTTCAAAGAAGATTTGTTTAAGAAAAAATGCTACAAATAAACAAAAACAAAAACAAGATCAAGGGTAAGTATGTGACCAAAATAGGTACACAGGGCAAGAAGAGATGTGGAGGACTTGTAACCTGTACCAGCAGACAGAGTATCCACACAGAAGAGATCCAGGAATCCACGAATCTAAGTATTGTGTGTGTTCTTTATGCCAATTATTTTTATTTAAATCTGTTTTGAGAATGTGAATGTAAATGGTCAGGCTGCTACGACATAATATTTGAATGGTGCCTTTTGTGTATTCCTTCAGACTTAGAAGGAACTGTTTCAGTCCACAGGCAGTCATTTCCCAAACAAAACTCGATTCTGTATATCCTTCATTTACTCCCTTCCTTGGGCCCACTCTTCCAACCCTCTAGAATTCACTGTCAGACTTTTTCAGTGAACAGAAAAAGAAAAGAAAAAAATAGGAGGCAGGGAGAGGGAAATGGGAGAAAAGGAAGATGGAGAGAGAGAGGGGAAAGGTATGAGAGGAAAAAATCTGACTAAAGATATTGACTTTACTTTGCATCTTAGTGGCTAATGAAGAGACTGCAGGGAAAGAAATTCCAAGAACAATTACCATTCACAAAGATGGAAATCAAGAATGGAAAAAAAAAAAAAAAGAAA
This sequence comes from Pseudochirops cupreus, assembly GCA_028627135.1. NCBI lineage: Eukaryota > Metazoa > Chordata > Mammalia > Diprotodontia > Pseudocheiridae > Pseudochirops > Pseudochirops cupreus. The sequence continues at coordinate 380,696,552 of CM053580.1, read as the reverse complement.
GCATAGGGTAAAAAGTAAGTTCTGCCTTGTCTAATTCTTACTTTGTAAATTATTCTGCAGAGCTTTTGACAAAAATTATTCTGTGATATTTATTGTTACATTTCAAATCACAGTTAAGAGATCACCTAAATCTTACTGCTGGACCTCTTTATTTCAAAATCCTCTTTAGTTCTCTATTTCATAGTGAAAAAAAGGTAATGAAGTTGAGGTATTTTTATCACTGGTCCAAATGATATTTTAAGAGCCATTCAAATATATTTGGCTATTTGACAGGTTTACTGCTAGAATCAGATAAAAATGAGTGCTTCCCTATTTCTGTTTTAAAATCAACACCACAAAGAACATTTATGGAAATGAAATACATTTGCATTGAAGAAATGGTCTGAAAGAGGGCATTAAGAATGCTTTAAGTATGCTTCTTTTTTCCATTTCAATCCAGAAAAAAAAAATAACACAACACCCCCCACTCCATCTCTGCTCTTGTCTTGTTTCAACATCATGTCTTTTCTGTACCTTCTCCTTCTCTAATAAATACTCTCTCGCTGTCCCTGTTACTGACAATAAGGTAGGTGAACTCTGTACCACATACATCTGTCATTATTAATGACCACGGTAGAGAGAAGTAATAATTCACTCTTTTAAGAACTCAAAGGGCAAAATGCTACAGAATTTTCCATTCACATTTTCTGCTTTCAAACTTTCCAAAAACATGGGCACACCTCAGCTGAAGGACAAGAAAAATCTCCCAATGTTTCCATTTTAAAGACACTTGGTGATGGTGGTTTGCCTGCTTTTCCTGCCGCAATGCTGTATTCGATGTTTATCAATACTAATAATACAATTCTACATAAGTTCAGGCTAGAGTGGGAATCTGTAGTAAGGAACATTAAATTTTTGGTTTTTACTTGGAGGACTGAAATAACTTTCATCATTACTGAAACAGTGACTTCGCAGAAATAGCTTTCCCCTTTCACTGGCTTTCAAAAAAAATGTTAAACTTTTGCCCCTCCTAATAAACTGTACTTGAATTATGGAAGAAACCTTGAACCTTGTATTATAAATCCAATGCTAATTAGTCATCATAGATTTGTCTTAAATATTCCTTAAAGGAAAAGCTCAGTTGCAGTGTTAATATCAACCTGAAAAATGCTCACAAAAGACTTGTAAATGTCTAAAACAGTAACAAGATTCCTTTATTTTTTACCTAGTCACTACTGATCCATGTGGAGATTCCTTTATTTTTCACCAGTTCTATGTAGGTAATAATTTCTTGTTCATGCTCCACATGGGCAATATGCTGTAAATATCTTTCACTTTTCTTTAGCATTAATGTTGGTGAAATGTTGTCATGAAGGTTATTCTGACTTACTGGAAATGGACTTTTCCACAACATAAATTTTAAGACTTAAATAGATTGAGAGGCCTCTGTTAGAACCACTAATACGTTCTGCTAAGTCTCTCTTGTCTTCACTTTACCTCCTTACAATGTTTTAAACAGTTTTATTGACATGTGAAATTCTGGAAATGTCAGCTTCTGGCTGTTGTCTACAACTGTGAAAAGGAGTCCTCTTAGGAAGCGTAAAAGAATGGGAAATGGGAAAAATGTGTTTTTTCAGCAAATCTTAAGAATACAGTGTGGCAATACTACACACACACACACACACATACACACACACACAGACACATACACACACAGACACATACACACACACACATACAGACACACACACACACACACAGACACACAGACACACACACACACATACAGACACATACACACACACACACAGACACACACACACACACACACACACACAACCTCCTAGCCATCTTGTTCAATATAACATAGGCTTTCCAAATGTCCTGGTGAGTAGACATATAATCAGTTATATAGTTATGTCCCATGTTAGCTAGTGGTCTATAGTGATCCTACATTTTTCTTGAATAATAAATAAAGGTAAATGAGAAGGGCACAGGCTTGAGAAGAAGAGACCAAAGTCAAAAGCCTATCCCTAAACTTTCTCTGAAGACACTGTATTTGGTATACTCCAAGAAGGGAATATAATTTAGGTTGAATCAGCTTTTCCACAAAACATAAGCAATCCCTTTAGCTGTTGTAAACATGGGTCAAAACTTCCATCCAAAGGACTTCCATAACTCATCTTTCAGCAAAGCAATCCTCTTGAAAGAGATAGAGAATTCAGTGCCCTACACTATTTGTCAAGTGACTGAATTTACAATGATTTGCCAGCTTCAAATATTGTAATTACTACAGGGGAATTAAGTCTGTGTCAACAGAGGAATCATTAGACTAAAATCGATTTTTTAAAAAGGTGTTCTTAGTTTTGTCAACATGATGTTTTGGCTTTCCCACTGGTTGTTTTTGAGTCTGGGAGGACACAGCCCTATTCATGCTTCAAATGCAAACAAATATATGGCAAGGTAGCAAAATTTGTTTTAGTATGGAAGCATCTCTTACTTAACCCAACATATCTTATGCCTTTGAAGTTCTTCTTGACATCATGGAAAAAGGAAGAAAGAGACATTTGCTTTGTAGAGAGTTACTTTTAAGTCACTTAGTTTTATTCTCCTATTCCAAGTTTCTACACACAGAAACAACCCACAGAAAAATGAGGCATGCACACACACACACACACACACACACACACACACACACACACACACACACACACACCCCTCCCCTATGGGCTTGGAGGGTTGGACATGGAATAAAATTCTTCAATTCCACATATACCCATGGAAGACCCATGGCACCTGGCCTTTGATACTTGGATCAGAGAACCAGGCTGAATATGTTTTTAGTCACTCTTTGCTGTCATTTTTTGCCAAATTGGCTCTCCTCATCAGTATGTGCTTGCTAAAGAGGCGGTCTGAGCTTTATTTAATTTCCAAACCACTAACACTAGAAAAGAAGTCTCAATAAATATTTCAGGAACATTAAAATCATTCAATTCACCAGAATGTACTGAAACAAATTAGCCAGCCAGCCACACTTTATCCTTAAAAGTGAAAAAAAAAATACCATGGTGCTAAATATTCAATATTATCAACTAAGCCAATTGGCCCAGGTCAAATGAGCAAATCTAAAAAAATGAGATCGCTAAATTTCTCAGCTTGATAGCTTAGTAATAAATAACGTGTTTCTATTCAATCTGTACATTAAGTCTTTTATGTGGCCTTAAGGCACTCTTCTTATGGCTGTGCCCATTACAGTGTAGTCATAGAAACTGACACATTTATTTCTTGGATTAGTGTGCCATTGAAAATATTAATATAATGCAGTAAATGGGGATTTAATCTAATCTATTGATGGTAGGATGAAGTTAGTAAAAGGTTGAGTGCCCTTACGGAGAGAGAAAGATTATCATCTGTAGAATGCAGCTTGTTATTGGTTATAAAGATCAGCTAAACAGCCTTTGCTACTGAATGCACTTTCTGTACTTAAGCAGACTTCATGAAATGCTGCTCAACAAGCATCTGTTTCACGCCCTTCGATTTGTCTTTTGAAGACTTCAGTATCAAAATGGAAAATCCCCTTCCACAAATAAGCATGCACGGAGAGCACACTCTGCCAAGGGGCTATTTACAAGAAACATTGACAACAGCAGCAGCAGCAGCAGCAGCAACTCATATTTGCCCAACACAAACTTAAATAGTTTTCTTCTTCCTTCCTTCTAGCCCCTTAAGGCTGGTCCTCCAAACTATTCTCATCCCTCCTTTACAGATGAGGAAAATAAGCTCTAGTGCCAGAGCCAGGAGAGGAACCCTGGTCCCCAGATTTTAAACTTAGCTGCTTGTTTTATTTGGCCATGCTTTGCTTGAGCTTACGAGTCAACCTCACTAAAAACAACCTCCGTCATCAAAAATACAAATTTGGTCTAAAGTTATCATTCTGGGGGATATGACTAATGAACATATGTAGTTAATTCTCCCTTTGGAATCAGGTATCAGTAAATATGAGAGTTTCTTTTTTTCAGGAAAGATCATATTGGACTAGGTGTCTCACAATAATTTAAAGTACTCATGCTCTGTCTACCCTTTACTCTGAAGTATACTACATAAATTTGGAAGATATATTCTGACAGATGAAGCATTGTGGAAAAGCAGAGTACAGCACTTTGTCCTTGAAATGTTAACATGTAATGCCATAAAGTATTCAAATAATAATTTACTCAATCTTTCAGGGTAATTAATTAAAACGCTCTACATGTTAGAGAAAATCACCTTGAGCTTATAAAGCTGGAAAGCCTCCTCTTTCCCTCTCTGCATGCAAGCTGCTCCAGTGGACTTACCACATGCTTTCCCAGTTATGGTTTTTGATTTCAGAAGATAATAAATAGCCAGGATCTAATTTTGCCATGTCACAACCGATTATGTTTCACAAGAAAAGGTGGAGTGCTCACCTACCAGATGAAGGTGAAACATAAAACCACTTTTATTTATGTGATGTGTCCAAATTCAACTCAACCTGGCACTAGGTACAGGGAGTATGTAGACTTTAACTGTCATGTGGATTTATAGACCTCAAGAAAATGTCAAATATAAACATAAATTTAATCAAAGGGATGGAAACCTTTATTATCCAAAAAATAAACACATTTTTGACATCTAATATAAATTACTTTAATGTGTTTTTCACTGCTTTTCAGAAGGTCACAAAAGAAAAAAAAGTAAGACATTAAACAGACACTACCAATGTCTTCATGGGTAAAATGAAGTCGAGTCTAAGTAATTAGTTGTATAATTCAGGAGGAAACACACAAACACACACACACACACACACACACACACACTCACACACACTTTGGAGGAAAAATGTTGCTTTTAACTAATTCAGTTTGACTGTCTATATTATCAACAATTTAATTGCTTTAATTCTCCACTTCACTTACTTTGGTGGTGCCCAACAATAACTTTAAAGAAAATTTATCTCAAATATATGATTTTCTATTTTGTAGAGTATCTCCAAGGCCATGTCTTCATCATAAAATGTAGTGGAGAACTGTGGCAATTATCCAGATCATTCAGAATCACTCCTTTACTATGGGTGCCTAGACATAGCCAGTATTCAACAAACATTCTAGTTCCTGTTTCTATTCATTTCAGAGGGGGATAAAACAGAAGGCTTGTAACAATAGATTAACAAGCACCATGTACTACTCTGCAGTTCTCAGTTGGATAGTCTTTGGACAGAATTTTAATGACTAAAAAAATGCATATGATGAATAAGGATGTCATTTTCAATTAACATGAACAAAGGATCATTCCCATATTTGGCAAATGAGGTAGTTGTGGTATAAGAAAAGCAGGAATATTCGCATACATTGCCACATACATCATTGCTCTTGAATCAAAGCAAACTAAAGGCATTTTGGTCCGCCTGCTACATATTTTTAGCAAGTGCTTATTAGCCACAAATTCCACATCTAAATGATGCTCTCTTCTTTACTAAAAATAGTACTGTTAATTTATGCTGTACTAAGCATATGTATACACACACATTCTCATTAGCACAAACCATAATACTCAATAAATATACCTAAGTAAAGCTCAAAGTATATGTTTAGTCAAGTTTGTTCAAAATAAACAAAACAAAATATTATAATCCTGGCATGAGATCATTTATTAGATGTAATAAAAATTCCCTGTATTTTAGTAAAGATTATGTATCTCCCAAACTTGTTCTTCAAAATGAATTTATTTTATCTCACCAAGTTATGTTTGTCATTGATATTGAAGATGTTTCACAAAAAGTCAAGACTTATCAAGTAGATGTTTCATTTCATTGATGCTGGGAAGGATTCTTCTTTCCTCCTTTAAAACCACGGCTACCAAGGACAAAGACATTTGTCATAATGGTCCCTCTAAGTTTTTCAACTAATTTGATGATACATTCAGTTAAGAGTGGGGTCCAATTCTTTAAAGTAGTCCTAATTTACTGCTATTGTTGAAGAAAGTTAACTCTACAGATTCAAATGCCTGTATGACATTGTCTTCTAGATCACTAGGCTTAAACTTAGACTTTTGTAAGCTTCTTTATTGTTGTGATGGCATAAATCCAGTCAACTCCTTGGATTTTTGCCTCAGAAGGCAAATCTAGGTCTATGTAGGTAGACGGTTAAGTTTCCTCTTTTGAATACAAACTGGGAGAATGTAAGCTCTTAAGGGCCTGAATAGTCTTGTTCTTGTCTTTTTATCCCAAGGGTCTTAACTATAATAGGTGCTAAATATTTGATTTTATTATAATGCAAATAAATGATAGTTAACTCTAATACCAAAGAACACAGATTCATCCTGACAGTTATATGCATGTTTTCATCAACCTCTGTTATGAGTACAATGGGTACAGTTTCATTTCTGAAGCTCCCACCAATGCACCCTCATCTTAAAAAAATATCTGGCAGTGGCTATTAGAAATTGGCACATCCACTCTTCTTACTATGCGAAATCAATGATATCTAGATCCCAATATATGTATGTGTAAGAGGTAATAGAGAGAATTATGTGATATTCATAATAAAGAATATAATTTTGTGCACTCTTTAGCAGGATAAAGAAGACTCCGTATGTCCAAATATTAACAATTTCACTCTGGAAAAAATTAGTATCTCTTTTCAACTAATTTGCTACATTTAACTTGCTTAGCTACTAAAGAAAATATAAGCACTTATTTCACTAAAGTCCCGAATAATTAAACAAAACCTCATAAAACATCACAAAACAAAATCAAAACAATTTTATCTAGATCTTACAAGAATTTTGTTCAAAACATTTAAAGAGTTACACCAATTTTTCTCATGCAGTAGGAAAAGTAGTAGATGTGATTCCACACTCCTAGGTTTGAACCTAACTTTGTTTTTTTTTTTTTTTTTGGTTTTTTGGAGAGGGGAGGATGGGGCAGTTGGGGTCAAGTACTTTGCCCAAGGTCACACAGCTAGTAAGTGTTCTGAGGCCGGATTTGATCTCAGGTCCTCTTGACTCCAGGCTGGTGCTCTATTCACTGCACAACCTAGCTGCCTCACCTGTCTAACTTTGGAAAAGTTACTTTTAAGCATTTAAAAGTCCTTCATAACGTAGCCCTCTGATCAACCAACCTTTCCAGTTTCCTTACACTTTACATTTCCTTTACTTCCAAAATACTCTGGGATCTCGTGACACTAGCCTCCTTGCTGTTCCTCACATCATGTGCCTGGAATGCTCTTCCCACCTCATCACCACTTCTGGCTTCCTTCAAGTCCCAGCTAAAATCTCACTTTCTACAGGAAGCCTTTCCCAATTCCTCTTCATTCTAATGCCTCCCTTCGATTGATTCCTATTTATCCTGTATATAGTTCATTGGCACATGGTTGTTGACATGTTGTCTCCCCAATTAGAGTGTAAGCTCCTCAAGAGCACAGGTTGCTTTTTGCCTTTTTTTTTATCTCTAGCACTTAGCACAGTGCCCGGGACATAGTAGGTTCTTTATAAATGCTTCTTCACAGACTAACTGATTTAATCTCCCTGGTTCTCATTTTTCTCTAAATTTAGAAGATCTTGCCAGATGAGTTCTAAGGTCCCTTCCAACTGTAAGACCATGATCCTATGTTACCATGCTTTAGTAGTCCTAAGAGGAAGATGCATCTAGGTGGCTCAATGGGTAGAGCACTGGTTCTGGAGTCAGGAAGACCTGAATTCAAATCCAGCCTCAGATACTTACTAGTTGTGTGATGCTAAGCAAGTCACTTAACCTGTTTGCTTTAATCCACTGGAGAAAGAAATGACAAATCACTCCAGTATCTTTGCCAAGAAAATCCCATAAATAGTATGGTCCATGAGGTCATGAAGAGTCAGACACACCTGAACAGCAACAGTACTAGTTATAGTCATAATCATAGTAATTGTCTATTATATAGTGCCTTTATAAAATACTTTACATGAGCTATCTCATTTGGTGAGATTAATGCTATTAGCATCACCATTTCATTAATGAGAAAACTGGGCCAGACAAATGTTAAGTGAACTGGCCTGAAGCATGTGTCAGAGGAAAGATTGGAATTCCAGGTCCAGCACTCTATCAACTTCACTGCTTAGGCACTCCAACTTTAGGAAAGTTATTTATGTGCATGTTTCAAAGATCTCAGCATTACTCTGAATAACACTGGGATGTTCTATTATCAGGGGCTGCTTGGGTACCAGCCCCAAGTGTGAGCAAAGACATGATAAAGAATTAACCAGGGGGGGTAGTTCATTGGAAAGAACTCTCATTTAATGATGATTTGAACAAGATTTTTAAGGATCCAAAAGACAAAGATTCAAGCATTCTTATCTTAATCGTATTCTGGAATTATGTTACTATATCTTAATCATATCCTAGAATTATATTACTAAGAGAATAGTCTGCCATACCTGGGAAGTAGCTAGGATAAGACAAGGCTTATTATCAAGGACCCAGGAAGTCATGGGGAATGTCAGTTGTCTCTTATCAAAATGTATCTTACAGAACAAAGGATGCTCCCAGAGAGCAGTCCACAATCTCAAAGATATTTGCACAGAAACCAATCCTTAGGAATCAGATAATTTGACTTACAATAGTCTTTAGTCTGTTATAACTTGGAAGTAGCATAAGACGATAAGGAACATGTCCTTATTGATGCCTGAAGGTTGGGGGCAAAGGTTTTGATGTCAGCATATCAGACAAAAGTCCTTTAAGTGTGCCCCTGAAATTCTTTTTGGGGGACCCAACCTCTGCAAGCCACATCACCTCGCAAGGAATTAGGGTGCATTACTAAGGTCTCTATCTGAGTCCTGAATCAGGCCTTTTTTGGATCCTCACATTCTATAGCAAAAAACATGACTAAGGACACACTACAAATTTAGGATTATCCTGACCTTCTTTTATGGATCTGTAACACAAGAAAAACAAATGCATCTCACTTTAAATGCCAGATGTGTGTGACATATAAAAAGTTGGAGAGACATAGTTTCTGGGTAATTAATCATTTTATTAATAATACTAGCAGATAATTAATAAAATGGGTCAGTATCATTCTCAAATGCTAAAGACCTCTCAACACTTATATGCACTTGGAAGAGTAGGTGTTCCTGAGGGTGGCAATCAACTCTGATTGGTTAACAATGAGAATGACTATTGGGGGGGAGGGCTTATTCTAATAAGGGTCTGGGGGACATGACTCTGATTACCCAAGTGATCCATACTACCCTTACCTAGGGCAATCTAGGAGAAAGGGTGTTTACATAGACTTAGTCTGGCTAAGTAGAACACAATGGGCCAGAATTCACCACAGATTAAATTCTTTGTGAAGGTGTAATATTAATGGGATGTAAGATCTTCCCTGACCAGCCCATTAAACTTGGAGCCCATTAAAGGAAATTTGTTTAGGAGA
>CM053580.1:380658772-380686648 GCA_028627135.1 Pseudochirops cupreus | reverse complement strand
TCTTGAGCCAGGGATGTATGTAAAGTGTATAGCAATATTGCTTTGATTCAGGCAGTGAGAGCCAGGTCTGTTGGTCTTTATTTCTCTGTCTGTATTTTCTCTGAAGTCTAGGGTGCTGATTTTTCCCCAGAACTAATGATTGTAATCTTTAAAAGACTGTTGACCTCTTAAACTGCTATCTTAGTAAATCATATCTAAGAACCTGTGCTAGTAGCCATCCTGGGTATGCCAGTGTGGTTGCTGCTACAGAGGGCCATCTTGCCACCGGACCCAGATGGCTCTGGAGGACAAGGTGAGGCTGGAAACTTTGCACACTCACTTACATCCAATTCACTTGCATTGGCATGGTCCTGATGTCATGGTCCTCTTTGAGAAGGACAAACAACAAATTCTTCATAAAAGTTCTCTAGTTGGGTGGGTCTATAACTCCTAGGATTCATCTCATCATCTACCCTGACCTTCAGAGAACTAAGCTTTGACCTAATCTCCAAATGAAGAAGGGGAAAAAATTCCCAATATTTGGTTATTTAACAATCATTTCTTTCATGTGTTTTTTAAAAATTCTATTGAAATACAATCCCAATAAAATTTTGGTTCTTCCTTAGCTTCCATGGTAGTAGTACTGAATAACTTAGAAAAAGCTTTTAGGGGATCTTTTTTGTAAAGGGAATGATTACCTCTTCTTTAATTTACCCTTCAAGCTTTTGAATACTGGATTTTCTTAAGGAGAGACCCACCTGCACATGGCCTAGAGCTAATTTTATTTATTTTTAAAAATTTCTCCAACTTAGTCCTTTGTCAAGATGTATACTAGTACTTTGTCTTTGAACCCATTGAAAGAGTTAAAAACTTGAAGAAGCACTGGCTCTGAAGTCATCCTGTGTGCTTCCATCTAACTTATGGTCTAATCCTGTTCTCTTTTAGACTTCTGTCACTTCTTCCTCTTTTATCTTGTTCTTCAACACCAGGTACAATGTTGATTTTTGTTTAAGTCAGCACAAGGAAAATGTGGCAATATTTCTGCATTTTGCAACACTCTACTAAAGGATTCTTTATTCCCTGGACTCAATGCATCTGAGTGATGTTGAGCACTAAGCAATTTATTCTACTTTTTTTCTAAATGAGAAAATTTGCATGAAGTTCTGAAATCTGCACACAGTTCATAAACTCACCCACCACCAACTCATTGCAAGACAAGCTAAACTTCCTCTGGTCCAGTTTTGGGTGTTTGATCAGATAGAGAAAACATAAAGTACTCGTTTGCATGCATCTTAATTTAGAAAACAATAAACTCAATTGTCTTAGCAACACAAGAAAATGATCTTCGGTGAAGACTCACAGTAAAACTGATGCCTCAAAAATTATCTTCAGAAATATAATCACCTTATGACTGCGATTATCCTTTTGACCCTAATATGGTTATGGGTACTTTTTCAAAGATTTATAAGAAAAAAAGCCAGGAAACTTTCATCAAACATGTTGATAATCTTATTCATGGCTTTAAGAAATCAGAAAGAGATACTAAGTTCTACAAAGAAATGATAAATCAATTTATCAGTACATTTCTGATTGTTCTTTCTAGATTTCTTGGTAGTGTCTTGTCAGATAAGGTAGAGTTTATAGGCTCAGATATAAAGAATAAAACAAAGACCCAGGTTTATTCTCTTGTTCTATTGTCTGACATGGAAAAAAAAAGGATGAATGGACTCAATGTCTCACCAGCATAATTTTTTTTTGCCTTTTTTTTTGAGGGCAATTGGGGATAAGTGACTTGCCCAAGGTCACATAGCTAGTAAGTGTGTCAAGTGTCTGAGGCCAAATTTGAACTCAGGTCCTCCTGACTCCAGGACCAGTGCTCTATTCACTGCGCCACCTAGCTGCCCTACCAGTATAATTTTTTAAAAATGTTTTCATATTTTTAACATTGAACTTAATAGTTACATAACTGAATTTAGTAACTACCAGCAGGTATTGTTCATTTATGGAAAGAGCACTACACTGGGAGTCAGGAACCTGGGGCCTAGTTTATATTCTGCCATAAATTAGCTTCATGAGTCATTTAATCTCTTTGGGTCTCAGTTTCTCAATCAGTAAAATAGGAAAGTTGGACCAGTGGGGTCTTTAATGTGTGGCCTGGAGGCACCTGGGAGTGTCAAGACCCTTTCTGGGGGTCTTAGAGGTCAAAACCCTTTTCATAATACTCAAAATGTTTTAATTTCAAACATAGTAAATATCCAAAGGTGAAGCCAGGAGATTTAAGAGTGTAAAGAATCAACCATAGATCCATATATTTTTTAAACAGTAAACCAAAAATTAACTAACAGGGACTGTCATATTTAATTAGTATCATTTGAACTCAACTCAGGCAGGCACTGCAACCAAGAGTCAGAGCTACAGAGCAATAGGGAGGTAAGGAGTTCAACCTCCTTAGTTTACCAATGAGGAGACTGAGACCAAGAGAGCTTAAATGACATAGGTAGTTAGTAGAATTTTTTTTTGCATCCTAAAGTAAGGTCAAAAAGTTTGAGAACCATTGCATTAGAAGATCTCTGAGGACATTTTTAATGCTGACATTCTATGATCCTATCTACATATGTAAAATAATCAATCTTTGGTTGTTTGTTTACTATGTGCAGAACACATTGCGAAGTGCTTTAGATTAAAATACAATCCCTACCTTAGGGATATGAAGCACACAAGAGGTAGAGAATTAAGGGAGCAAAGGAAAGGTCATATGGATATTTTAGGAGAGAGAGTTTTATATTTTCCTTAAGGACATCTTGAATCCAGGTCTACATAGCAAAATCAGGGAATATAAAGCAGCAATTTTCTTCCTGAATTCTTTTCCACTGATTTATAGTCAGGGTCTCTGTACACGCGCGCGCGTGCGCACGCACACACACACACACTCTCTACTGTTAGCAATCACTGTCAGAAGTACCACTTCCTAACACAAAGGCCAAAAGAGAACACCCATCATAGATTATTTTCACTTCTATGTAGCCAGCTCTTACCTCTCTCTCAATTCTAGGCTTTGATTGTATTTCCACTTAGATGTCTTGCCATAAACTCACAGTCCTCCTGTTTGAAACTATGATGATCCTACTGAATTTAAAATTCTGATCTTTTGAGTATTGTTTCTTTTCACCCTTCTTTGTGTTCTTGTTTCTGTTCATTTTCCATCATTTTTCCATCTATTGTAGCTTAAAACTAAGTCATCCCCACCCCTTCCTGTGTGTAGGAATAGAGATTGGAGCTGTGTGGTCATTAGGATAGGGGCCTCCCTGGTAAGGAAAGTCGTTCTACCAATATATGTCAGCAGCTTCACTGTAACCCAAAGACTTAGAGAAATGGTGTCAAACTCAAAGAAAGAATAGAATAAGAAGAATAGAAAAGGGGGCTGCTAAAGCATCCACAAGGACCCCTGTGGGATACAAATTGACTTAGCAAACCATATGTTTATATATTTCCTTTTTTCAAATTAATATACCAACACATTAAAATCTAATAGGAACGACATTTTAATCTGGTTCTGGCTGAGTACAGACATTGTGTTGGACCCCTCTGGCCTAGAGGTTAAAGGAACTTTCCCGAGGTTACTCTGCTAATATCTCAGAGGCTGGACAAAAACCCGTCTTCCTAGTTTCCAAGCTCACTATCTCCCCACTACACTACATTGCACTATCTCTTTACTCTATGTATGCAATCACAAATGCTTTCTCTTAATGTTCACTTGCATAGGAACCTCCTATATATTAGAATTGCTTCCTTGGCTGTCTAAAGTAGGGCCTTGACCAAATGATGATCTTAGCAAATTGGGGCTCTGTATTTATTTTTAAATTTTTAACATTGTTATAATTACTTTTTCCAAAATTCAACTTTTCTGAAATGACCCAAGAAGAATCAACCATAGATCCATATATTTTTTAAACAGTGAACCAAAAATTAACTAACAGGGACTGTCATATTTAATTAGTATCATTTGAACTCAACTCAGGCAGGCACTGCAACCAAGAGTCAGAGCTACAGAGCAATAGGGAGGTAAGGAGTTCAACCTCCTTAGTTAACCAACGAAGAGACTGAGACCAAGAGAGCTTAAATGACATGGGTAGTTAGTAGAAGAATTTTTTTTTGCATCCTAAAGTAAACTACTAATTTGAGTTTTTATTATTGTTTCAGGAGTTTTCAGTTGTGTCCAACTCTTTGTGACCCCATTAGGGTATTTTTTTGGCAGAGATACTGGAGTTGTTCACCATTTTCTTCTCTAGATCATTTTAGAGATAAGGAAACTGAAACAAACAGGACCAATGATTTGTCATGGGTCACACTGCTAACAAGTGTCTTAAGAGGCCAGATTTGAACTCAGGAAGATGAGTCTGATTAATTTGACTATAACATTATTTTAATGTGTTCTATTTTTTCCAGCAAATATTTTGCATTGGATCCATTCCTGTAAATATGGGTATAAAGTGAATATAACAAAATCAAATTATCTTTTCCCTTTGATAATTTCAGAGACTTGTTCCCAAAGGGGGGGAAAAATCAGTTCTACCACATAATAAAAATCACACATAATACTTTATTTCCAGAACCATTCTTTGTCAATGTTAGTGGGCTTTTAATTCTCCAGTCCCCTCCCCAAACCCTTCAACATTCCTGCAAGGGAAGGCAATCAATTGGAGATAATCTCCATATATTTACAGCTGTTTAAAAAGTACAAATATATAATACAGCAAACAATTAATTTGCATTTCCTTGTGAGTTCTCACTGCCCCTAGAGATTTGAATTAAGTAGATATAGTGATTGTGCCAATGCTCCAAGTATTCCACAGAACTGGCTTACGGAAAAAACCATATGTAAATTTCATTCATTTATCAAATAGGTGATATAATTCTTATTGTCACCTAACCCCTGCCTATGGTGTACTGTTGATTAAATGACTTTAATGAGTTTAAGTATCCATTAATATCTATTAGTAGAGATATTCATTGTAGTGGCCTTTTGAGGTTGTTTTATTCCAGTCTGGCCAGGCTGGAAAACAGAACCCTAAAAGCTAGTTTGAAGTTTGGGTGTTTGAGGGTCTGCCTAAATAATAGACAAGATTGAGACTGTTAACAACTGAATTACACACAGGGCCATATCTTCAAAAGTATATGCTGGCTTTCTAATAGTAGTATTTTCAAAAATGAAGCTGTGTTAAAATAGTATGCACAAATCACTATTGCCAACAAATAGAAGAAATGATCATCAACACATAACTTATTTAAAATAAATTAAAATGTTATGGTATATGAAAATGTGGCTATGTAATTATGTAAATTTGAGAATACACAACTGTTAAAATTCTAGGAGTACTTTGGTGCTTGTCTCAGAATCATCTTGAAATAAATCATATCATGTTTTACATTTTTAGCAAATAGAGTAACTACAAAGACCTTAGCCAGCATGAGGATTCACAGGAATCATCACAGAATCAACAACAAATTACTTAACTTCTGATCTGTAAAATGAGAGTCTTGGACTTGATGAATTCTAAGTACCATTCTACCTCCAAATGCTAATGTCCTGTAGTCAAAGGATTAAAGTTGGGAAAGACAGTAGTTAAGAGATCATTTATCTCAGACTGAGACCTCTTCTTACAGAGATGAAAACTGAGTCCAGAAGAAGTTACTTAATCTTATTATCTAGAATTAGAACTGATCTTAGAATCATCTAGTACAATGTATTCTTTTAAAATGTTAAATGAGAACCAGAAAAATTTTGTGACTTGCCCAAGGTCATTTCAATACACAGAGCTGGTATTCAAATCCAGGTCTTTTGATTCCAAATTTAGGATTCTTTCAACAGTAGTGGTGGTTCAGTTGTTCTGATCCCATTTGGGATTTTCTTGTAATATCCTTCTCCAGCTCATTTTATAGATGAGGCAAACAGGGTTAAGTGACTTGCCTAGGGTCACAAATCTAGTAAGTGCCTGAGGTCAGATTTGAATTCAGGTAGATGAGTCTTCCTAACTCCAGGCTCTGCATTCTATCCACAGCACCACCCAGCTGCCCCCTTCAAGGGTGCATAGTATATACAGATGTAGGAAAAGTTCTTAGGAGGCAGCATAGTAGAGTGTTGAAAGTGTCAGATTTGGAGTCAAAGGATATAGGTTCAAATCCTTGTTCTGCCACGTACCACCTGGGTAATCATGGGTAAGTCTTTTAACTTCTCTGGGACTCAGTTTCATTATCAGTAAAATTAGGGGTTTGGACTAGACCTTCTCTAAAATTTATCACTATGACTAGGCAGCAGCAAAACATGAATTTGTTTTGGGTGCACTCTCCTCTGTTCTTTCGGTCTCTCAGGCAGAGGTACCCTATCACTTAATACCACCTTTCCCCAGCTTTGTACCTTCATTCCACTTCCTGTCCAGTCCAAGATTGTCATGCCATGCTCCCTATCTCTGAAATCTACCTGTCCTCTATTTCTCCCCTTCTATTGTTTATCCCAGAGCTTCTTAAAAACTTTTTGGTTTCAGGACCCCTTTACATTGTTAAAAATTGCTGACTACCCCTCAAAGAGCTTTTGTTTATATGGAATACATATATTACATATATATATGTATATATATATATATATATATATATATATATATATACACACACACACACACACACACACACATTTATATAAAATTAAAATATTACAAATATCAGAAATTAAATGTCTCATCATTATTATAAAAATAGTTTTTCACCTCACAGACCCCTTCAAAAGGGTCTTGAGAACTCATTGGACCACACATTGAAAATCACTGATCTAAGCAATGGGATACTTTAGTGGCCATGGCATTAATGTTATACAGGTATTTGGAAACAAATGCGCCTTGTCAAATCAGTTACAATTTACATCATACCATATAGATAGCCAACACTTCATCTACATAGTAAAAGACCAGGCTTGGACCAAGGATCTACCATATACATATGGCTGGGCCTCTGTTGTAGGTGGAATCTTTGTCTCTAATGGTATTCTGTAAATCATGTACACCATGTTAAAATGCTCTTAAACACCTAAATGAATATTGAAGGGAATATTAGTCAACTAAACCAGGAAGTAGGTCAGAAATTGTAGATAATAGGGATCCCTGAGGCCAGGTCTTCACAACCTAAGTGAGTGGCCAGCTTTGGGGTTTTTCCTTGCCTACAGGGCAGCTATGGAGTTAATTTACTGGCATAAGCTGATTAAGTAGCTCTAATAATTCCATGGCTGCTATAATTCAATTCAGCAATTTAAGAAGAATTTTTAAAGTTCCTACCATGTAGAAAGCATCATGCTAAGCCAGGGATACAATTGCAATAACAAAAAACAAAAAACAAGCCCGAAACAGTTCCTGCCCTCAAAGCTATTCCATTAACCAGATGAGTAAATAGAAGATAATTTGAGGAGGACTAGTATTAACATTTAAAGGTGTTAGGAAAGACTTCCAGGAGAAAGTGACACCTAAATTGAATCTCAAAGGAAGCGAGGATTATAAGGGGCTAACTAAGGAGGAAGTACATTTTTGGTGTACTTCAGCATTTTCATATGTGATCCAAAATTCTGCCAGATTTATACATCTTATTTTAGCAACCAAGAAGAAAAGTATTCTCATCTTAAGTCAATTGTTTCAACCCACTTGCTAACAGCAGTATGGACATCAGTCTCTCTTGAGAGTCTGAAGTTGTTACCTTCATCTTGCCAGAGATGGCTACATTTTAAAACCCTTACTCCCAAGATGATGCAAAGGAATCTACTGACATTTTAGAAAAGAAAATCAGCTTCACAAGTTGTAAAGATATAAACATGTTTTTATAAATGTAGGCTTGGTGGTATGTTTAATTATTACATATTCTAAAATTATAAGATTGTTACCTTTTAAACTATAATAACTTTCATGTAACACCTTTAGATTTGCAAAGAACTCTGCATAATTATCTCATCTGATCCTCAAAACAACTCCCATTCATCATAGGATGATACTGAGACCCAGAGAATGACTTGTCCAAGGTGATGGTATTAATGACTGAGGTGAGATTTGAACACAGGCCTCCTTGACTCCAGACCCAGCACAGAATCCACTAAAGTGAATCATGTAGTTATCCTTATTTAGATTTTAACAACAGACATATTCTTTCTACAATTATTCAACAGAATTGGCTTAATGAAAGAGATGCATAGATTTCATTCATTCTCTTGATGGGGTTAAAATGCTTCTGTAAACCTCGTATCATGGAGCTATGATGTGTGTTCAACCCTTAGCGCTGTACCTGGAACATAACAGGCACTTAATTAATGTTTATTAACTGGCTGACTTTCACACAGAAGTACTTGTTATAAAATAGGTCTGTTTAAGATGTTATGTAAAATAAGTTACTGATTCCTCCAACATAATTACCTGATACATATACAAAACTGTGCTACACACTATGTAAGGGTATTAAGGTGAATAAGATATGCCCTGTGCCCTTAAAAAACTTACAATCTAGTAGGGGGGTAGGTAAATAACTTTAACATGAACTGGAATATAGCAAGTACATAGGGAATATACAAAGTACATCAAAAGACAAACATTATTTCTTGCTGAGGGACCAGGGTAAGGCTTTATGGAACAGATCACAATTGAACTGGGTACTAAATAGTGAGAAAAATTTCAGGAGGGGGACCTGAATTCTCAGACACTTACTAGTTGTATGATCCTGGGCAAGTCACTTAACTCTGTTTGCCTCAGTTTCCTCATCTGTAAAATTAACTGGAGAAGGAAATGGCAAAACACTCCAGTATCTTTGCCAAGAAAACTCTAAATGGGGTCACAAAACTGAAATGATTCAATAACAGAAACAACAACAACAACAACACACACACACACACACACACACACACACATATGAAGTTAATACAAAGATACACAAAGTAAGGTCGTCTGGGAGGGTGGCCACTACTATGAGAAGCAGGTCAGGAAAGGTTTCAAGCAGAAAATGGTGCTTGAACTACCCCTCAAAAGAAGAGTAGGAACTCTGCAAGGCAGAGAGGAGGGAATGCCTTCCATGCAGGTGGAAAGGCCTGGAGATGGGAGTGTTGTGTGAAAGGAACGGAGAGGACAGTGTAACTGGACCAAAGAGTACAGGAGGAGGACTGATAATCCAGTAAAGCTGGAAAGATAGGTGGGACCACATTGGGTAGAGCTTATTTATACTGTATCCTAGAAGCAATAGTAAAACAATGGGGTTGATTAAATATGGAGTCACATGATCAGATCAGTGCTTAAGGGAAATTATTTTGGGAACAGTATTTACAGCATAGACTGGGGTAGTGAGAAACTTGAGAAGGGGAGACTAACTGGGAAATTGTTGCAATAATCTAGGCAAGAGGGGTAGATAGTTAAGGTAATAGCTGAAAAAAAAACTGGGGGAAAAGAAGGTGACAGATAAAAATGTGGTTTGAGGAAATGGATGGATACAGGTGATGAAAGAGAGTGAGGGGTCAAGGGCAATGCCAAGGTCATAGACGCTGGAGACCTGAGAAAGATGGCAGTAACTTCAACAAAAACAAGTTAGGGAAGAGTAGTCAGGTTTACTCTCCCAGCATCTTCAGCTCACACATACCCCGTATTGGTCAGAGATCTTCAATTAATTTTTTGGTCCAACTCAAAGAACTGCAACCAACTACACTAGAAACTACTACACGATGAACCATATGAAAACCTATGTTGGAAAAGACTCTGCTTCAAATGATCTCACCTCCCTAATACTGGAACAGACATCAGTCTTTCAGCTTGTTTTATTATCATCTTTCAATGTACAAATCTAGACTAATTATTTGTCTTGAGATTTCTGTGTGTCCTCTGGCCACAGTATCCCGTTTTTCTGACCCACCCCTCCTCAAGATTTCTCTAAACTTCTGATATTGTTGTTTCCTGTGCCTGCTTCTTACCTGTCCCATTACTGATCACTACTGTGATCAGATTGAATGCTGAGACCTTCCCATCTGACTTTGCAGGACTCTTTCCCAGCAATGTTTGACTCACAATTGCCTGGCATCCCATCCCTGGTGTAGACTGGAACTTAAGTTTCTCATTCTAATCAATGACATTCAGTCATCTACAGCCAAGAAGTTCAATCATCTTAATGTCAAAATAATTTTCATATAACAATCATTTATAACATAATAATACATAACAAGAATAAGTTGTAGTCTACATTATACATTATATTGGATAGTTATTAGATATTATATTAGAACTATCATATTAGATATGATACCTTTGGGTTAAGACTTTCATTTATGAGTAGGAAGGATTCAGGATATCAAGGGTTTTTTTTTTTTAATAAAACAACCTCAGAAGATGATTGAATGAATATTTTATCCCCCCCTACATAGCAGTATAAGGATCTTCACATTTAGTATTAGCTTTCCTATTTTAAAATGTCAAAGGATAGATTTCATAGGATCAAAGATACAGAGTTGGGAGCCACCTTGGAGATTCCTAGTCCACCCATCTCGTCTGAGGAAACTGAGATCCAAAAAGGAAACTTTTCCAAAGTTACATACTAGGTTGCCAGGCTTGGATTTTAACTCATCTTCTGACCACAAATCTAGCACTTGCCACCATACCACACATTTCTCCAAATAAATATTATGATATGGGAAAAACTACAGCATGGAAGGGATGCTATACTTCAGTATTTAGAATATTAATGTAGAGGAGAATGAAAAATGAATACAGGTTTCAGTAGAAAACTAAAGATAATTTTAGAAAATAAGATGAAAAATCAGAAAATTGGAAATTTAGTCATCTGTTTTATTGTATAGTGATTAGACATAAAAAAAATTTGGGGTTTTTATTTCACACAACCTATTATAAATAAAAATTATTTGTATATTCTCTATTTTTTTTAACAATTATTTTTCTCACTTGATACTCCAGGATCCATCTCCTAGGTACTTGGGTATTCAAAATAGCTTGCCATTGGGGAAGTTCATTATCCAAACAACCAACATAAATCACAGAACCTTAAATGCTGAAAGGGACCCAAGAGTTGAAAAAACTAAGTCCCAGAGAGATGACTGGTCTATGGTCATATATCTGGTCAAACTCCTGACTCCTAGGCCAGCACTTTTTCTACTATATCACTCTAATTTCACGAAATTAGCTTAGTTATTATGTACATATATATTATATATATAATATATATATATGTAAAATATGTAACAGGTGTGTGAAATAAAAACAACAAAATTTTTACATATATAATACTAAATTAATTATAGACGTAATTTCAAAATTTGTTACTCTAATTTAGGTTTGTGTTGATACAATCTCCAAGCAATCAATGATCTGTACATATATTAATGAATGTCTAACATTGTTTAGATTTGATATTCTATATACAAAACCATATTGGCTTAATCATTCGAATCTTTCTAAGGGGATACTACCCCTCAATTTTGGCATTCAATGTTATATTACACATAAACTAATATTGTCAATTTATATTTTAAAAGTCTTAACCTTAAGAAGTTCTAATACTTAGTTTTACTAGTGTAAAAGCAAATTCTGCAATTTACAAGATAAGTGAAAGGGTATAAATTCCTGTTCAAGGAAAGAGGGTAACAGACTGTGCCATATGGCTTCCCTAGCCAACTAGATCTCTTTTTGGAAGACTCTCAAAGACCCTAAGCACTGATAAAATACAATAAGAAAAGGAGAGCATTTCTCTTTGTAGCATAAAAGAAAGGTTCTTGTTTTTGTTATTAAATGTAAAGGTATCTCATATTTAGATATGACATCTCACTTTTCCTTTTGAAGAATGAGACAAGAATTGGAGTGATTTTTCCCACTAAATGCAATTATTGAAGAGCTTTTTAAATGAATTATTTGAAGTAAGAAATGTTAAACAGACTCTTTCAAGGAAAAGGGAATGGAACCCCAAACGACGTTCATAATCGTCAGGTTGATAGTCACAAACTCACACCACTGCACTGTTACTGTGTTTATCTTTTTCCTTCTTAAATAAAGATCACAAATAAATATCAAATACCACAAAATGCATGGTTCTAATTCTGCACAATGCTATAATGAAGTCATGGGGATTATTACAAATGGTTCAACATTAAAAATTCATCACCAAAGAGAGAGAAGCTTTCTGTTTGTGTTGCTCTGAATTTAAACACAACATGCTAAGAATGGCTGATTGTACTGAGGAAGAGCTGCTGACAGCCATCAGCAATCCTGTGCAAATGGTGTATGTAAAATGTAATAAGAGCTTCAGGAGTATGTTTCAACCCATATAATAAAGCAATTGTGAAGCTGTAATTGCAGTCTGGTTCCATACCATATTAGGGTAAGGAATGAGATGGTAAGAAAATAAGAGATTCACAGAATTATTTTGTAAGCAATGACTGTCTCCTGGAATATGCAGTGTTTGTCAGAAAAATAAAAAATATATACACATAAATAGGAATATATCTTTTGAAATCTAATGTGACAGACTTTAACAAAGCAAAATACTGATAATTTTACTATTTTAAAATATCTTTTTCATATGAGTTGAACTTTTTATTTTTAAAAAAATGATATTTAAATGTTAAGCATCTTAATGTAGCTCACAATTTTTTTTAAATCATTAGAAGTTGAGTTAAAATCTCAACCTTTGTTTCTGTATAATATAGAATTCTTTCTTAGAGTGTACTAAGGCTTAGTTGGGGCATGTTCCACAATATAAAAAAGACAGTAAATAAAGAATAATTTCCCAGTCATAACTGAAACTTTTCATTGGTTTATACTTAACATTATTAGAATGTCATAAAAAATCATTCTCAAATGAATATTTTAAAAATATAATTGACTCCAGCTCTGTTTGGACTTTATTGTATTGGCCACCACCCCAAGGAGGCAATGGAAAGAAGGTCAAGGACTTTGCATCTGCTGTGAGCCACTCCATCTAGAAAAAAAGGGAGAAAAAAGAGACTGGACAAAGTCTAGGCACAAGAACTAAGATGGAGAGGTTTTGTGCTTCATACTGTAGGAGTCTTAGATGACTGAGCACTTTGGTTAGAATTTTCCTATCACTTGAATCATAGGCAAACTATCTCTCATTGTCGGGGCAGGGAGGGGGGCATTTATAGCTAAGTCAGTCATATTATTTGGGGTTGTATCTTCATTTTTTCCCTATTGTATATGCCCAAATAATTAGAATTCAAAAGAAATGAGGGTATTAAGTTTATAGGAAATTTGATGATGTTCTTAAAGTAATTAGATGAATTCTGCTTATCCTTGCTACTAACTTACAGTTATGTTTGCTGGGGATTCCGTTAGTATAAAATCTAACAGTATCTGGACAAAAGTTGTTCTCTCTTAGCCCGATGTTATGGATATGGTTAAGTATGGGTAAAAACCCATGAAATTTTGGTAAATCAAAATCTGAAATGCTAGTTTATGATGTAATTAATTGCACCACTGATTTAAAAAAAACATTCTCATCATTCACTATTTACTTAGGTATTTCACTATGTACCCATAAGTCCATCTTAACATTTGGTTGACAAGGATAAGAAAAAACCCTACCTGTTACTTCTGGTAGGTCTCAGAATCTCAAGAGTGGAAAGGGCCCTCAGTGGCTGTCTTGTCAAAAACAGGTGAGAAGCCCTGATATATCTTCACCAAGTTGCCATCCATTCACTGTTTGAAAACCAATGGTAAGGGGAAGTCCGCTATTTCTCAAGGCAGTCCTTTCCACTTTCCACTGCTCTAACTCTAATTGTTATGAAGCTTTTTTTAAATCAAACTTAAATTGCCTCTTTACTATTTCCACTTGTGTTACTATTTCTGCTCTTTAAGGCAAACTGAGTTTGATTTAGTTGATTTAGTTGAATTCCTTTTTCACATGATAAACCTTCAAGTACCTGAAGACAGCTATCATTTTCTTCTACTCCATCTTCCCAAGTTTTCTCTTCTCCAGACTAATTATCCCCAATTTCTTCAAAAGATCTTCATGTGGCATGACCTTATGGGTCTTCCTCATCTTGTTCCATGAATGCTTACAAGCTTGTCAATATCCTTCCTTAAATGCAATGTCCAGAACTGAACAAAATATTCCAGGTGTAATTGAAGCAATCTCCTCACTCCACGTGAGAATACAGTGAGATTCCCACTCCCCCTAAGCCTAGATGTTCTGCTTGCTACATCTGTCAAAGTAAGCGTTCATATTTCTGTCTGCCATATCACAAAGTTGAATTATATTGAACTAAAGCTTCAGGTGTTTTTTGTACAAAGAACTATCTAGCCATGCCTTCCCCCATCCTATTTCCATAAAGTTGATTTTTAAAATCCAAGTGTAAGACTTAATATTTGTCTCTAAATAATGTTATCTTAGTAGTACAGCCCCAGTGTTCCAGCCTGTCAAGATTTTTTGGCATCTTGATTTTGTCATTTAGCATGTTAGTTATCCCTGCCAGCTTTGCACCATCATCTGCATGTTGAACTTCTCCAACCCATTGATTAAAAATGCTAATCACAGGACCCAGCACAGACCCATTGTACAATCCACTGGTGACTTCTTTCTACTAAAGACTACACTTTGGGTTTGACCATTCAATCAGATCCAAATCCATCTACTTGTATTCTCACCTTTCTCATACCTTTTCATCTTTTCCACAAGAGCAGCAAGAGACATTTTGTCAAAATCTAGGAAAATTACATTTATAATATTTCCTTGATTCACCAGTCTAGTGATTCAATGAAAAGAAAAGGAAATATTTTCATTTTGACATGACTTATTCTTTGATGAAGACATATGACTCTGTGTTACCAAATGTTTTTCTACATGTTCACTAACTGTTCCAATCCAATCCAGAATTTTGAAAGGAATCAAAGGTAAACTAACTGGCTTATAGTTTTCAGACTCCCTCTTTCTTTCTTTTTTTAAATTTGGACTCATGATCATGCAGTATCTGTCACATTCTCTATAGTCTTTTCTAAGACAATTGTCAATATCTCAAGAATTACATTCTCCAGTTCTTTCAGAGCCCAAGAGCAAGTTCTTGTGAGGTCAGTACCTTGAACTCAAAGGTGACCAGGTTTTCCTTTAACATTGCCCTTCTTATCTTGTGTCCCAAGTCCCTATTAACCATTTAGTTCTATTCTTTCCAATCTAATGATCCTCCTACATGGCTGAGAAAAAAGAAATAAATCAAAAGTCAAACTGCTTTACCTTCTCTTTTGTTGCTCCTTCTTATTCACCTTGAACAGATCACCTCCCCCTTCCCATATCTTTCTTCCTTTCTCCACTGTATCTTAAACATAAAGTAAAATCCATATATGGAGACTCTGGACATCATCAAATTGATTGTCATCTATTCTGCCACTTATGACCAGAGAACTATGGGTAAATCACTTCCTTTCCCTGTGCCTCAATACACTCATCTGTAAAATGAAGAATTTGGACTTAATGGTCTCTAAGGTACTTTTCAATTCTAACTCTATGATCCTAGGATCCCACTCAAGACACTTTACAGATTATTACAACCTCTAGGAGGTGATGTTATCTACTCTACCAGACCCTAATGATAATGGGAATGGTTGAAAAATGGCTACACAGAAAATGAATCTCAATGAGAACACAGGCAGTGAAAGAATTAACTGAGGCAAGGAAAAAGTAAGGTGTACACTTTGAAACTAATTCAAGGTACAACACAAATAATTATTTCTAGAGAAATTTGCTACTTTTTTGATCACGTTGCAGGGCTGCTTAGTGCAGTAGATTTATTAGAGAGGGCTTGGAGGTATACCTTAGGAAGAGTCCTGACTGGGTCTGAATCCCACTTCTGATGAGTCTAGGGGGGGAAAAGAAGACAGCCATGGCTCAACAACATCAAAATGATCAGGTATTGTTTTAGGGAAGGCAGCTTGGTGCATTGAAAAGACCAAAAGTTTTGGGGTCAGAGGACCTGAATTCAAATTCCAACTCTGCTACTTACTAAATGTAAGACCTTAGCAAAGTCATTTAAGGTCTTTGAACCTCAGTTTCCTCAAATGAGAGGGTCAGATTGGATGAACTCTAAGGGCTCTTCTAGCCCTTATTCTAGGTCCTAGGAAATAATATCTTCTCCTGAAGCAGTTTCTTAGTTCAAGGCAGAGATTTGGAATGTATTTCTCTTCCCCACCCAGGTCTTTTTCTTCTGCTTTCCCTTTCCTGCATTTCAGAAGTTCTTTTCAGGTATCTTCATTGTGTTTACTCCTAACAAAATGCCCAAGGCTTGAATCCCTCATTCGGTAGCTAACATTTTCCAGGCAAAAGTTCTTGCTGGTTGCTGCACGGAGCAGGCTCAGTATCCATCCCTGAAGCTCAACATTATGTATTTGTTTCCTAGTGCTTGCCCTTCCCCTTTTCCCAGAGTTTTACTTCAAAGTGTAGTATAGAGTAGATATATGTTCATAGCCTTCGGCAATTACTACAGCCCAATGACTGAAATAACTCCTCAGTGGGACTCCTATTCCTTAGTGAAAAGGCATTTTCTAAAACTTACTTACCAATGAATAAGAGCATTAGTGAAAATCAGGAAAAGATTTAGGATGACTAAAGAGTTCCCACTGGATACTCAATAACCAACCTGTCCTAAGGAGGTCTTAGGGCTTCTCTTTTCTCTGATCCATTGTGAAGAATAGGTACAGATTAGTACTTAAATGGATCTTTGAACTTTGCTTGAGGACCTCAAAAGTGTTGCCTGATAGAGATTTCTAAATATCCTGGGGTATATAAAAACTCCTCTTGGATTTAATCACTACTCAACCTGGGCAAGGCTATCACTGAACAGCATATCTTAGGGGAATACCTTGCAGGCAATTTCAGAAAAAGTTATACCACAATTAGGATGATGGGTTCTCAGAGTTGGAAAGACCCTCAGATATCCCATCAGTATCTGAAGACTGATACTCTGTTAACATCCACAAATTGTTCACTCGGACATTTTATTTAAAGACCTCTGGTAAGGAAGAAGTCATTACCTCAAGAGCTAGCCCATTCCACATTTAGCCAGCTGTAATTTTTAGTTTGTTTTTTTTTTTAAACATGGAGCTGAAATCTGGCTTTTCTAAGTTCCTTGCATTGCTCCTGTTTATCCCCTCTGTTATGGGCCAATTCTGATCAGAGGGATATAATCATAGAATCCTAGTGTTGGAATTATTTTAAAAAGTCCTGCAGTCAAACCTTTGCCCAAATAAAGTATATACCTTATATGGGAAAATGTATTGACTGCTAAAATTCATGTTTTTTTAATTAAAATAGTAAATTTACAGGTAGGCCTTAAGAATTCAGTGTTCTGGAAATCATAGTTTGTATCTAAGAAATGTGCCTTTTGGCTAAATTATAAAGCCACTAAGGTTTGTCATTGATCTAGTTCTTTAAAAGTAAGAAAATACAAGTTGTGTGGTAGTGGAAAGCAGACTACATTTGGGGTTGCAGGATCTGGGTTCAAATCTTGTTTTAGTTACTTAAAAACTGTGTGACTTTGGGCAAATCACTTAACTTCTCTAGGCCTCAGTTTTCCAAACTGTAAAACAAGAGGTTTGGCCTTGATGATCTCTCATAGTCCTTATGAAAGGACTGTTCTAAATCTGGATTTTCCAGTCTGATGGGCCTAGTAGGCACAATTACTGTATAGAAGTCTGGAGTCACAGTCCCTTAAAATAACCTAATACTTACTTTAAAAATCATCATACACTCAAGCTTTAGAAATGGACAATGAAAATAATTTATTTGAAGTATTATCAATAAAGCCCTCTAGCTTGATGTAAAGTGCATACTAAATATGGAAAGTTAACATTTCATCCAAGTGCAAATTCTTACTCAGTTGCTCTGTTCCATCCATTTGAAAATAAGAAAGTATAAAAGCAACAATGACACAGACTTAACGGAGGCAAGATAGGCAACAACTACTTTGATACAGAAAAGGTCTCTGCTTGACAAAGTCCTTTACTAGAGTTATAGTCTATAAAAGTGCAATGTGTTCAGCTACACTCCCCCTCCCCCAACCCACATTCTGGAAGTGCATTCCCCCACCTAGCCTGAGCTCTCAGTATAAAGCATGAAACAGTCTTCCATTGAGTTAGAAAAATTTCACTATGGCAGAACATAAAGCTAAGAGCTTAAAACACCATGAGTTTTTGGTCTTTTCCTTTTGAAAGGATCAGTAGTTCATTTAAACAGCAATTACACTGTACTCCATGCCATATAAAGGGCTGACTCATGATGCTGTAATTTTACACTTTGCAAGAGTGTGTTGAGATAACATATTAGAGCCCTGGACAGTGTTCAATCCCTTTGGGATGTCCTAAGGCTGCAGAGTCACAGCTTTTCAACATCACTATAGTTATTACCCTGGCTATATTTAAAATAACTCTGATGCTAATCTCATTCTTGCTAATTTAGGATCACATAGAAAAAAAATAGGTTCAATGTTCAATTTACAACCTGAGTGGCTAATTTTCACATCCTGTTAAATAAAAATAAGGGGGGAAAAGCCTTCCTCTTCTCTGCTCCATATGTATTTTTCCTAATTTAATTTCCTGTTTCATATTAATAAGCCCCTGACTAGTTTAGAGACCTAAGGCTAAAGTTATCTGAAAATGAAAGTTGTACTCTTGTTTGGAAAAGTAAAGACTCTGCATTTAGACATCTCAATAAGGTAGCTGGCACACCCAGGCTAGCAAATCTTGGCAAAGAAATGAGTGCCACAGAAATTAATCTTTGACTTTAAAGTTTCTCAACAGAAAAGGTGTTCTAAGAACAATGCTTAAGTATACTTTCTTAATGTCATAATACAGAACAGTAAAATCTCTTGTCTTTTTTTTAACTTAAATCCACATTCAGTTGTGTGAGAATCTTACCACTTTATCTTTCACTGTAATTCTTTTAAGATGCTAGATTTTAAAAGGCAATTGACCTCAGTAATTTTTTCCATTGCCTTAAAAAAAAAGTCTTTTCAAAGTACTCTTCAGAAAATAAAAAAGGAGGGGGTGGAGAAAGATAAACATACTTCTCATAGTGACACAAGGAGAATATAGTCTGGCAGACTTTTCCCAACTTGTAACTGAAATGACTTTACATTATCCAAATAAATTATGGGTGTAAAAAGTAAAAATTACTTGAATGGATTTCAGTTCTACTTTCAAGCAGCAGAGGCTATGGGGACACCAAGTGTTTTCCCTTCAGAAAATGAATAAGGAATGACTATGGTATTTATACACCTCTCTCTCTCTCTCTCTCTCTCTCTCTCTCTCTCTCTCTCTCTCTCTCTCTCTCTGTGTGTGTGTCTCTCTCAAAAATGGCCATTACCAAAAAAAAAAAAAAAAGAAAAGAAAAGAAAAAGCATTTTTTGGCACGGCTGACCTGCAGAGATATGGAGCTAAGCAGAGTCAGTGAATTCACTCGCTCTGATATGCACACATGATATGCAATTAAAATCTCCATTCACATTCCTACCGGGTTGTCAATCAAGAGAAAAGCCTTTTTGACAACATTCAGTGAAGCGTACCAACTAACCGCTGAACAGGAACTTAAACAGTAACAGCTTTTGTTACTCGCAAGAACGGATTTTTTTTTTAAACCAAGATTGGGTTCAGTTTCTAAGAAATCATTATGTTCTGAATTTGAAGGCCTTTCCTTAAAAATGAAAAATGTGTCAGCAAAGATTTTGTATGGGAGGCTATGTGATGTAATACCTAGAAAATATGAGACATGTTGAAAATTTTAACCTTTTTGACTGGAAGAAAGTATTTAACTTTTCACATTTAGAACAATGAACAATGCTCTTAAAAGAGGGCTTCCGGGAGAAATGCATCTTCTAATCTATGCTAAAGTTTGTGATAGACTAGATTGTAAAAACAAACTTTGCACATTGATCTACTTATCTAAGACATCTAAGATGGCATAGAAAGTAACTGACCAGCTTGTGAAAGTAACACAGGAAGGCAACTTTATTAATCATTAGGAGAATATGAAATATGTGAGAAATACTGCATGCATCATACTCTTCAATTTATGATGCTCTATAGAAAATATTATGCACATAAATTCTTTCCAGATGAACATAGAAGACACCCTGGCCCATAACTTAGTTTCTGTTGAACATCTAATCAATGTCTATGCCCTTGATAATAGCATATTAGTGTGCTTTAAAGTTATAAATCCATAAAAACAGGGCACAGCAAAAATTGAATGTAGTATGTGTGTTAATCAGATGCTGTGTCTGTTTTGAGCAACCAATCTTGGGTTATGATTTTTAAATGAGTTAATAGTACCAGATATTGAAATATTTGTCTCCTTACTTCTCATGCTCTGTAGCCGAAGAGAGAGCAGATGCATCCTGACTATTAACAGTCATGACAAATTGCCTTACTAATGAATGTTACACACTGGAAGTGCCACAACTGATTAAGCTACCATTCCCCACTACCAGACAGAGAGAGACTGGGGAGCTCCAGCATGGACAGCTCTGATACTCTGCCAACACGCCTTCAGGGCATAGCGCGGTATTTAGAAAAACACTGTAAATTCCATATGAACATATTAGAAAAGCCTATGTGTATACAACAGGTTTGTAAAGAACATTAGATAAAACAGTTTAGATTGCAGCTGATGAGCCATGTCAAATGGATATGTTTGAACTATTTGGTATCATTATAAAGTGATGTTAAAGAATATTTCTGTTGTGTGTTTGTTCTCTCTTCCCCCCAACTTCCCTCCCCAACCCCCCAACATTGCTTGTGCTTTGCATTTCACATAAAATCTTTCTTTTGTCAGTTCCATTGTTGGTGCAAAATTGGCCGCAGTTCAAATTCAAAGTACTCCTATTCATTCACTGACCAATGTCATTCTAGTTCACATCAGCCAGCGAGCTAAGCTCTAAAAAACATAAAAGGCTTGCTTCACCACTGACGAATAATGTGTACATTTTTACAGAGCTTAAACCTTAATGCTTTCCCTGAAACTAACAATACAGTATATCTTATCATTCCTTTTTCACAAGCAGGCAGCTGCTGAAACGCTTGCCACTTCAAAATATCAATTGCTTGCCAGAGTTGTCCTCAACACACCCTGTCAAACTCATGTATATTGTGCAATGAAAACGGTGCAGGGCTGAAAGCTAGAAATTGTGTCAAATTCTGCTGTAAGGGTATGATGTGCAAAGAACAATGTATGACAACCGTAGAGACTACAAACAATGGCAATGGAGCCAGAGACTTCATATATCACAACTGTGCCTGTACATATTTTATTGTAGGCATTATATATTTAAAGCATGACAAATGTACCATAGTACATTATGGGCTACACAAATAGAAACCCTACCACTAGTTTGGCTTTTTAAAAAAAAATTTCTCTTGATGATGGAAATGATGTTGGAGTTTTGTCTCTTTTTCATTACTTAAACACTGAAGATTTCCCAGTCATATAGGGAAAAACACAGGGTTATCAAAATGAGTAACAGAAAACAGAAGAAAGCAACACAAGATGAGAAAAGGAGATTTTGCTCAGTTAACATTT
This sequence comes from Pseudochirops cupreus, assembly GCA_028627135.1. Classification (NCBI taxonomy): domain Eukaryota; kingdom Metazoa; phylum Chordata; class Mammalia; order Diprotodontia; family Pseudocheiridae; genus Pseudochirops; species Pseudochirops cupreus. The sequence goes on along the minus strand of CM053580.1, from coordinate 380,665,081 downwards.
TGACTTTTTTCTCAAGACACAATAGCCAGGATTAGGTCCAAGACAAACTGAGGCTATCAAGACCACTACACTATCACTATGCCTATAAATTGTTGTATACCTAATTTTAAAGCAGATAAGTGCTGGTCTATTGATTTGCATGATTTCCTAGCAAAATGGAAACCCCATATGAATATGTTCTTTGTGTGCAGAAAATATGGGCTGAAGAAGCTTTTACTCTTATTGCTTCTTTATGCCAAAAGGACAATTAAGAAAATAATACTTCACCAGTCTATCAAATCTGTAAACTTAATGACAATTCCATAATGTCTATTTAGAAGTTAAATACTACCTCTCCAATCCCTTTCTTGATTATATTTATTTTAAATAATCTGGGTTATTGAGAAGGCACTTTTCTTCTGAATGTCAACTTAAATGAACGTATAAAATCTGAAAATGGCCTAATTTAAGAAGACACCAAGTTAATTATAAAGAAGCTCATGACTCCAATAAACCCAAACTAAGTCATCCATTGATCATAGAAATGGGAAAGACTGTTTAGGAGGAAAAGATAACTATATGGATAGCTATTCATCTATCCACAATCTAGCTTAAGTTGTAAAACAAGTAGCTCTGAGAAGAATTAGCTGACAGGAGGCTAAATGAAATGAAAAGATAAGCTTTCAAGGTGTTAATAAATATTTTGGGAAGAGAATAGGTAGTTTAGGTGCTTGGGGGTGCTGACCTTTGCTGTGTTTATTAGTGGGACAATGATGCATTATTAACACGCAGCAGCTGTACCTGAACTGCTGCCATGAATATAATAGCCTTTTATAGCCATCAGGGGAGTGAGATAGGAGGCCTTTATTAACCACTAGACATGATTAGCACATTATGTGAACTTTAGTAGGCAAATTATCTCTTATTGAAATATAATGTTGGTTATAACTAACTGTAAACATGATTTTTAAAACTTCTCAATGCAAAACTAAATACTTTACTACCATTTAGCAAATTATTGGTTAGTAATCTTTGGAAATCTCTTCTTGGTCCAATGTATTTGTAGGCTCTTTATCTCAAAAGGGAGATTGAGTCATCTGAGACAAACTGTAAAATTACTTAGCACTACAAGTTCATGAATATTAACCTTTACAAATACAGCAAGGCATACAGGCAAATTTTCTCACTACAATCAGGTAAAACTGTTAATGAACTAGAAAATCTGATTTGGGATTTTTCTTTTTATTTCTTTGGGCATTTCTTAAAAAGATTAGTTTTGCAATAAATTTTTCTAGAGTTAACTTGAAAAAGTAAGCATAATTTACTTCAAAAAGCTTAATTTTGGGAAAGGAAAGATTATCCCATTAGCCTTAGTAACTGAACATAGCACTGAGAGTCCATTATGAGCAGTCTTTTATGTCCTAGCAGAAAGTCATTAACATAAAATAAATCATTAGCTTTGATATTAAGCTTCTACTATCTGCAGGTTTCTATGATTAACGTTCATGACTGCATCTGCCAAACGATAAAATATACTTTTTGTTGAAAGGTTATCCTGCCTTTTTATTATTAATATTCCCTCTATCCACAATTGTTATTAGCATCTTAGGCTGGAGTTCTTAGTGAATAGAAGTAGAATTCATTTGAAATGTGGTATGATGACAACCAACACATATACTCTTTGCCACACATACATACATACATACATACATATATATACACATATTACATTAATATATATAATATACATATATTATGTGTATATATGTATGCATGCATGCATGCATGTCTATGCACACAACCACATATATATTTAAAAAGTTACAGTAGTTACAGGGGGGGATGGGAAAATGTGTCCCAAAGTGTTAAAACCACTTCCCCAAGCCCACTTGGTCCTCTCTTCACTTTGTTTTACATACTATGTTTCACAATTCATGCCTTTTTCTGACACATATATCAGAGGGGAAAATGGGGAAATCTGGCTAACAGGAAATGCAAATAGTTTTCTCTTCCTAGCTATGGACGGAAGGCATGTTGTCGCACACTATTAGCTGATCCAAGAGAATTGTTGGTACATAATTTAGGGTGAGGAGAGGAAACCTTTCACACAAAACATCCTTCAACAAAGAATCCCAAAGTACTGTTTATCTATATTGATGTTAATCTTTACTTATCGTGCTGCTTCTTTGAGACTAACAAATACTTTTTTTTTCTCTGTTGAACATGTTGAACATGATTGGGAGAGAGTACTCCACAATGACCTAGCTATACACTGTTTCATCAAGGGATACAGACTGAGTTCACGCCTACTAAAGAAGTAGACTAAGAGTGGGAACCAAAGATCTCCCTCCTCAACTTTTTTAGTTTTGCCTAGGGAATAATCATCATTTGGTCTCTAATGTTTTTGTTTGTTTGTTTCCATTCCACATGCATTCAGAAGGAACTCCACAAGTGTGCCCCAAAGGGACTAGATTTGGGACTCTTAGATTAGACCCTCTTTGCTTTGGAATATTATATTAGGTATGCTATTTACTTCCTTAAATAGAAGCAATAACCAGAGTATTCCACAAGCTAACATGCTTTCCCTTCTTCTAAGATTCCCCAGTATATCCTTTCAGGCATTATGATCTACAAATACACCCATAACCATAGGAAACAACAATATGATTTAATAAATATCAGCCTCTCTGGCTAGGTAACCTACAACTGTGAGAAAGACCTTCCCCCTTCAAAAGGAGCATGATGGGCGGGCGACACCAGTCAAGAATGGGAATGCTAAGAGAATCTGACATTTGCACTAACCTGGATTTGTCAGACATACATAACATTCAAGTGTGTTTTGTAACTTGGAATGCTCTGTATTTTCTTAGGAAGGAACAAAGCTATTGGCATCTATTTCTGCCATTTATCTAGGAAATCTTATAAAAGAATCACAGAGAAGTGCTTCTCATAACCTAGCAAGGAAATATATTAGATGCTTGGCTATTGTACCATCACTTTTAATATCTAAAATGAAAAGTGGACAGACACGGAAAAAAAGGATTCAAATGACCTTTATTATAGAATGTGTATATATTATATATATATATATATATATATATATGCATATATGCATATATGTATATACACACTCACAAAATCATGCTTCATATATAAAATGAAAATGCAAGGATAGATTTTTAAAAGCTAACTTTAAAAATTTAATTAAGTTAAACTCTTCATATATCAAAATAAAAGGTAATGGAAAATATTGACAATCCCTGACATGAGCAAAGGCAGATTTTCATTCTGGCCCTTACCCCTCCCCCAACCTTTTTCCTGCTACACAATCAGCATCTAAGCCCAGAACATTACGATGTTGCCATTTTCAAAATGAATGCTGTAGGGAAACATGTTATAACCAGGAAAAGCTCATTCAGGTTAATGTGAATTCCATGTCTTAAAGTATTATGGAAGTGCTGCTATAATTAACAGTCTGTTGGCACTTCCATTATAAACCACATTTTAAAGCAGTTTATAACTCAACTGTTTTTAATGAGAAATTGCTCTTTAGGTTGAAACTTGGCACGCAGGGCCAAGTTAACAAATTTTGTTAACAAAAATTTCTCAAATTCATTAGGGTAGGTATAAACCAGAATATCTTGGCAGTCCAGTTTTCCAGCAGTCAGTCCATTTAACAAAATTCATGATCAAAAGTAAGAGCTATTGTCTCTGCTGCTGGCACCACCAACAATAGAAGGCCTGCCATAGGCTCTTTCACCCTGAGATATGGTTAACTTCAAAGTAGAATGGAGATAAATGGTAGGTAGTGTTGCAGTGACTGATACCTCCAAGGCCAGGGTTACATTAAATCGTTGCTGCTCTTATAAGCATTCAGTGTGAATAAATAGCAGGAATTAGACCATTAAAATGTCAGAACTTTTAATTAGAACAAAGATTATAACTGTGACTTATATTACTATAGGATCTGGTAGTTGTGATTAACTATGATCTAGCTACAAAAAAAAAGGTGAAATTTTATATACCTACATGGTGCCATCTAGATCATTATTTTTACTATTAAAGAAAAAAGAATGACCCTGGAATATTTAATGTTGAAATGCATCTGATCAATATTCACAATTATTGATTTCTGTTTTTTAAAAAATCCAAATATGGATATAGGGCTAGATTTCTATATGTGATATCTAATCATTGCCCAAGAAATGTTGACATTCTCATTCAAACTTGCCAAGATGAGAGAAAGGTTATCTGAATGTGACTGTCTCTACAAATACTACTTACATCTTGAATATAGGTACAATATTATATTCACTTACAAGCAAATAGCATGTCAGCTCTAAATCCTTAAGTTATGAGCTGTCACTCACAAAATCTTGGAAGTCAAAGAATTTTCTTATATTAGGAATTTTAATCCAATTCTTTCAATATGATTATGATGTGAAGACTTTATGTCAAATATAAAATTCAGTAATCTAATTCATGCAACATCTATTAAGTGAGGTTTCATGCACAATGCAGCGTGCTGGGCACTAGGGATAACAAGAGACATTGTCCCTATGTTCCAGTTATTTGCATTCTAGCAGGGGAAAATAAGACAAATACACAACTAACTTTAAAACAAATCATATTAGAAGGAGAGGGCCAAGCAGAACAGTTAAAAAGATTCAAGGAAGGAGAGATCAATCATTTATTCTATTTCAATAGAATATAAGTTCCTTGAGGGAAAGAGCTACTTGGTTTATCTTTGCCTCCTTGGTATCTAACACAGAACCAGTATATAGGAGGTTTTTAAATAAATGCTTGTTGAATTGAATTGAATTCATAGGTAATAGGATCAGGAAAGGTTTCATGGAAAAGATAGTATCTGGGCCAGGCCTGGAAGAAATCTAAGGAAGAATTTTCTTATTAGGGAGTATTATAGAAATGGAGCAAGCTAAATACAAAAGTACCAGGCAGGATATGGGTGGTTAAGAATGGGAATAGCAAATTATGCTGAAATAAAGTGCATGCGCGTGCATGCATGCGTGTGTGTGTGTGTGTGTGTGTGTGTGTGTGTGTGTGTGTGAGAGAGAGAGAGAGAGAGAGAGAGAGAGAGAGAGGAGCGAGAGAACAGAGAGGGAGAGAGAACAGAGAGAGAGGAGTGAGAGAACAGAGAGAGCTAGAGAGAGAGAGAGAGAGAGAGAGAGAGAGAGAGAGAGAGAAAGGAGTGAGAGAGAGATCACTAAGAGTGTAAAAAGGTAAATTTTAGCCAGATTGTAGAGGATGATTTTAAATGCTTGGCTACAAAGTTTATATTTTGTATGGTAAGTAATTAGATGTTACTAAAAGTTTTTGAGAGTGAGACTGATGAGGAAAAACTAACAATAATTTAGGATGATAAATTTACTTCTTCAAACATCTTAATTATATTGAACCAAAATGTTTTAAAAATTAGAAGGCACTTTAGAAATCATGTAATCCAACTCTCCTTTTAAATACCAAGAAATTAAGTTCCTAGTTCAAGGTCATAAGACTCATTAGTGGCAAAACTAGAACTAGAATTTAGGATTTCTGATGTTCTTTCAAATGTTCTTGCCATAATATTACATAATGTCAGTTCTAACACTCACTAACTCGAGCAAGTCACTTAGATTCTCTATTACTTAGATTCCTTTACGCACAAAATGGGAGGGTTGGTTGGAATAGTTGACTCTTAAGATGCTAAATAGTTCTAGATGTATAATACTCCACTAATTTGTTGCTTAGTACAAGCATAGGATCATAGATTAGAGCTAAAAATGGCTTTCAAGGGCATCAAGTACAACCACCTTATTTTACAAATGTGAGATAAGGCAGAAAGAGTTTAAGTGACTTGCCCAGAATCATAGTAAGTGTCTGAGACAGGATTTGAACCCGGGTCTTCCTGATTCTAAGTCCTGTGCCATATCTAATGAGAAGCCATGCTGCCTCTCATTCAGTACTGACTTCAGAATAACCTTCCCAGATAGCCTATCCCACTCCATCCTCATAGCTGAAAATGTTTTCTCTCCTCAAATTTCCCTAGCTCACTTTGGATCTTTCCTTCATTAATATAGGGGGTGGAAGGATCAGAAGTGTAATTTCATCAATGTAAAGAATTTCCAATAGGGGAAAAACTCTCTTCTTTTCCCCAGATCAGTAATTCATCATAACTTATAATCTTAAGAGAGGATTGTATCAGCAATGCAGTATTCACAATGCCTACAGTAACTATAAATATGCTGATATAGTTATTAATCACAAAATGGAACAGGCTCTCTACATAAGAAATATAGATAGTGCATTCATTTAAATACCAGAAAACTGAGT
>CM053580.1:380617868-380658272 GCA_028627135.1 Pseudochirops cupreus | reverse complement strand
ACCGCAGCCACTGCCTCTGCCGCCGCTTCCAGTCAGCACTGCACGGAGACTAGCTTGGTTCCGGCGTTCTCTTGCTCCACCCCTTCCTACTACATCAGCAAGCTCAAGGGGCATGGAAGATCTTCAAATCCCAGTATCGTTACAAGGATCCTTAAGGATCCTTGATCCTTAAGAGGATCAAGTGCCTTTCTATGGCAGATAGCTGATAAGTGTCAGATTAAAGACTTGAACTCAGGGCTTCTGACTCCAAAGGCTCTATATACTACAATACTGTATCCCTAAACTGTAGCATATTCTCTATGTCACTGTTTTTTCTTTGTGAACCTAAAGCCAAGAATAGTTCATTGCACAGAATAGGAACTTAACAAATATCTACCGAATGAAGGCCTTCATAGCCTTTTTTCACTCCACTTGTAAATTCAATGTAGTAGATGGGGTGGATTGGCAGTGAAATTCCACTGATAAGAGATGAAAGGTGGTCAGATGAAAGGGAAAAAACAGGTGAAAGGAGAGTGTTGACTAGAATAATCATGTTAATGAAAAGAAGAGAAGAAAGCACACATCATGAAATGGACACAACATATCAGGAGCCACGAAGAGGTGAGAGAATATACATATCAAGAGCCAAAAATGTCCTCACATTGTGATTTGGGAAGTTAAAGGAAAGGAACTGCTAATGACCAATGGGGAATATGAGACACATGGGTAAACTCCTGGTGACAATCTTTCTAAAGAAAAAAAGACTGCAAGGAAAGAAATATATGAATCATCCAAGAGGCCCTCTAACTCTCTAGCATGTCCAGCAAAAGTATTAGTTGGGAGACAGAAGATGAGATGACTTCTCAAATGATAATGTGATAAATTTGTACAGGCTGCCACGTAGCATTTTTTTTCAGTGCCCCACCCCCTCCTTCCTTGCATAAATTCTCTTTCTCAGAAAGTCAAGATTGCAGGAAGGGCCAAGGTACCCCAACCAGCTCCTAAAAACTTAGCTCTAGAACTCTCAGTTCCTTCAACAAAGTGAATCTTTAATTTGGAAATGTCCCTAATTCTTCTATACCTTGCTTCTTTTCTTGCCATATAAATTATGCCACTCCTACCAAAGCCTGCTTCATGCTAGTATAAGCACTAGTTTCTATGGAAGATATTTAAATGAGGGTTTTCTGATATTGCAGTTCTTTTGCTAATTAGGCAAAAGATCAAATTGCTTCATGAAAAATCATTTCATACCCCTTAAAATGAATCACAAAAAGTGGAAATTCTAAATGGCTTACAGAATAACTATCTTAAAATCATAGTATTACTTTCCAAAGCTCACAGAGATAACCTTTTACAAAGAAGTTTCAACTTTAGATTACTGGCATAATGAAATATCCAACAAAGCCAAGATAGGTAAGTTAGGATTTTGTGTTCTTTTTTTGCTTCAGTATCTTAATCTGTAGCCTTTGTAAGAGAACTATAACCTAATTCTTAGTTGTAAGTTTTTTCAAAATCTGTTTAAAGACCTCAACTTAAAAAGTTAGCAAATAAACACCCCCCCCCCCCACAAAACCAAAAAAGCAAGTGTATTTTAAGCAGCAATCCTAAAAAAGGTGCTTAAAAATATGAAAACTTTCATAAATGCCCTAGCAATCCCAGAGGTGGAGGCAAGTTTCAACCAGAAACACAATGTGCTGGACCAGTCTGGAGCTGGGGTGACTAAACTGCTTGGAACCATAAGAACAACGATTTTAAAAGCAAAATATCAAATAAAATACTGACACACAATTCTGTCTTTGAGAGTTTGAGAATCCTAGATTTTACACATTTTGTAACTTGGATGAATGAGATTGATCATACTAGATTTGAAAGGCAAAATATCATCAAAGGAAATTGTGTACAAAAAAAGTGGATGGGTGGCAGATGAAGAATAATGGTTTCCCCTTCTGAAAAGTAAAATAATGTTACAGGATTGTACCATAAATTAATGCCAGTCTAATTGTGATAATTTCTTCTGCACATATATGCACTCTTCCAACTGAATAAATTTTTGTCGTTGTTGCTTTTTTGACTCAAAGTTACTGTCCCAAAAATTTCCTGCTCTTATTCACCTAATTGATAAGGGTTGGTGAGCAAAGATTTGTTTGGGCTCCTTTATTTCTGATTTAACTAACAATCCAAGGATGTTTAGTACGTGATTCCACAAAAGTAACCACTGAGAACAGTAGAGACCATTATTTCCCCTCCCACTGTTGGTAGAGGTCAGCCTCCCTGTCATTAGTAAAGTCATAACATAATTATATTACTACTCCTTATGTGGGCAGATACTTAGCAACTTGAAAATACATAACAAAGTTTCAAATGTAAAAAAGTGCCACCACCTTATCCCAATTTAGCACAAAATCAGTGAAAACAATCTTTAGAAATGACAGTATACAGAGAGACTAAAGGAACTGCTATTACTATGTAGGTATATATTTAAACTGATGATTTGACATCTTCAACTAGAATAAAAAGGCTATATTTTAGTACTGAACTCATACTGTGTGCTCATTTAATCCAATTTCTTTGTAACATTCAGTTCAATTAAGGGATACAATGTTACTTAAAATAGTCTTAATTGGCTAAAACAGGGTTATGGTAGAGCTATGTTATTCATCTTTAAATGTCTGAAATAAAACTATGCTTAAGGCATCAGAAGGTGAATAGTATTACTTCAAGTCTAAATCTGTCTGTCCAGTCTATAAGCCACACTGTTATTTCAAAGGTTGACCTATATACAGCAGCATACCATCCATTTTGCCTGTTTGTATAAGAGATACCTCACACAGTTGCCATAGCCAACATTGTTTGCATTGTTCTCTCACTTTTCTCCCTCAATGAACTGTGTGAAAAAGGAGGCAAGTTTGCATAGAGATATGTGCATAGTGTAATGTGCTCTCATAATAAATAGATCAACACTAGGCTGAACTGTTTAGAAAATTCCTTCTGCTGACTTTATTAGAAGAAAAATGAAAATAGTGGGTTTGGGTTTTGTTTTTTTTTTTTTGCCATCTGTAAAACAGCAGTGCCGAGGGGTGCCAGTATAACCCAAACTTGTGCTTTCATTTAAGAGAACTTGGAGGGGATGATGGTATATTAATTTTTATATACTTCAGTAGTAATCCTGCTTCAAAAACATTTGGGCAAAGTACAAGTCTGATTATATATGTAAATACAAGTCATAACCTGGTAACATATTCAGAATAAACAATTTACAATTTGCTTTATTAATGCAACTTTCAAAAGTAAAAATAATGTAGTGAGGTTATCTCACTGTAAAATATGGTTTCACTGCAGTCTTAAAGAAGACTCAAATTGCTTTCCAATCTATGTATTAGATTAGTCCAAATGAGGTTCTTTTATTTTGTTTGATTTTTTAACTAAATGAAGACACAATTTTCTTACTAAATATCTTTTCTTAGATGTATCTTATAATGCACTGGAAAGTCACTTGAACCTTCATAAAAATGAAGGATGGTTGAATATTTTCTAAACAATTGAAATATTTGATCTAGACACAAGTTTTGTATCAATGGTAATCATGATGGAGTGGAAAACACAATGTTCAGGGAAAGTAGCCTGCCTCTCAGGGGCCTAGCAAACCTACTCAGTTCACTTAGTATAATCAGGGATCAGTGACAAATACATTTAATAGACTGCTACGAATAGATGTTCTGGAGAAGGCACCCTGTGAGAAATATTCACATGAAGTCTTTTCCAACTATGATAAGTATGTCTTATGACTTTGCATTTTTTAAATCCATTATTGCCCAAGATAAGTTAAATAGAAGACTTGAAACTCCTCTATAGAAAGGGTGGCTAATTTGCATTTAAAAAGAACAGTTTGCTGCTTCATACATGGCATGACTTAAAAGGAGCTTCAATGAGCTAGTCAAGAAACTCTGAGGACTTTCTAAATTAATTTATTCAATTTGCTGCACAACCCACCAAAATTATTTAAAACACTTAATTGGGAAATGATTTAATATATTAAAGTAATTTCTGATTTTCCAAAGCATTTAACTTTTAAATTAAATCTAGCCCTACTATCTTAAGAATGATGAGCAAAATGTGTATCCAAGCCATTACCTTCCTTTTGGAGCCTTAAATCAGTGCAAGATTTAATAAGGTTTGTCCAGTTTAACTGCCAAAAGAGTTCACACTCACTGGGTTTCAACTTAGGCCAACTAATTTTTGCTTGTGTGTTTTTAAACGAAAAATATCAAGAACAACCAATGCACCTTTAAAAAAAAAAAAGCAAATCTAAACTTAAAACAGCTATAAAACCTTAATGTTTATCATTCATTCCCTCCAATGCCCAAAGTTCACTGTACTTTTAAACTTCTTCCTATTTACTATTCAACTCTTCAAACTTCCTTAAGGATCAACTTTAGGAGGAGAGTCTCCTGTATCGCGAATCGCCTACTAACAAATATTCCCTAAAAAAACCCACAACCGGTGCTTAGCCACAGGGTGGCCAATTCCCTGTGTTCTGATAGATGTAGTTTACTTAACCTAAGTTGTGTGAGCTCACTTTTCTAATGCTTCTATCTGCAAGCCTCTGAATTTTTTTTTTTTGACAAGGCAGAGCAGAGGATGGGGATGCTGTCTCTCTCTCTCTCTCTCTCTCTCTCTCTCTCTCACACACACACACACACACACACACTTACTTGCATAATGAACCACCACTAAAGGCTAAAGTAGGAATACAAACATTTTCCAAGGTGTTTCACTGAAGAGCATCTCACCACTTCTGAACTAAGTTGCTCCAAAGGTTATGAGGCATCAGTTTAGCAAAGGAACAACACAGAAACCGTGCAGCTGAGGCAAATGACCAGCATTACAGAAAGTGTAGGGAACTTAGCTAGCCTATTTGTCCAAGTTCCTCGCATGGAACTTTTAGACATATTTGAAACAAAAACCTAAAGACGGACAAACACCCACAGACACACTGACTCTAGTATTGCTTATGCATCATTTGCTTCCCCTGCTGAAACTTGTATGTTCAGGGAGTTTTGGAGAATCACTTCCTGATAATTTTTCCTCCCACAATCTTTTTTATTCATGTGCAGAAACATTCCCCAAAGGCAAAGAAAGAGCGATCCACGTATAAATAAACGCCAGCTGGTTTACTCCGCAGAACCACACAGAAAATCATCCCGGTTTGCTTCTGGCCAAAGGTAATCGAAGTCCTCTGGTGTCTTTGCAGCCAAGTGGGCACGAAGTATTCCGGTCCCGCTGGCCACCCCACGGTCCAGAAACACCTTCTTGACCTCTACCACTGCGCAGAACTTCTGTCCTTAGAAGCCTGCCCAACACTGACCGAATCAGTTTGGAGAGAAATTAGTAACGCAGTTCTCAGGCCACTAACGAGTCGGTCTTGTCCTGTTCAGAACAAACTTGTCATGTCCCTTCGAACCCTAAGCGGGGGTCCGATCTTCCCCAAACTGGTAAACTACTAAGCCGGGTGAATCCTGACAAGTGAACAGGCATGCTAATAGAGAGTTTAGCAGCCTGATTAGATTTGTGAAAACAAAAGAGTTTGCCTGGGGGAGGGGTTGGCTGGGGGACTACATCCCTCAACCCTAAGTAACTAGGAGAAAGCACTTGTATATACATTTAAATGCTCTATAATTACTTCCTTTTCGAAATAATAATGCCTCCAAGTCAGAAAGGTGCCAAGGAACACTTGGGGTCTGCCAGTACCGAGAGTAGGGGAAAGGGGTTAGGATGAAACGGGGTGGGGGGTGGGGGAAGAGAAAATGGAATTCCTTCTCTTACTCTCTCCACCAGTCCCCTACTTATCCCAGACCCACCCCGAAAGTATTCCGGGGTTTTGTTCTTTTTTAAGGGCTCCAAAGCGAACCTCGGCAGGCGTCCCTCTACTCGGGAACAGCAGGAAGGAACCTTACAGAGCAAATCCTGTCACTTTCCGCACAATCGCGGTGTTTTGAAAACACCCGGAGCTTCTCTACAATATTTACTACCAAACTGCAAGAGTGTCTTTAGTGGGCTGCGAGCTGGAGAGTTAGTTAACTCAGGAGGCAGTCTGCACATACACAGCACCGTGAGCTTCCATCCATGCAAACCAGTAAGGCAAGAACAACAAAATAACAACCCCTCACTCCTGCATTTAGGGGGGGAAAGGGAAAGGAAAAGGAACCCCACTCCCGTGATCCCAAAGAACGGATTAAAAAACAATAACCAACAAACAAGGAAAAGGCCGAAACAAAAGCAAACAATTCACCTTGTTGCAATAGTAGGGGTCCAGGCAGGGAGAGGGTCCCAGACAGGGAGTATCGGGAGCGGCAGCAGGCTGTGGTGGTGGATAAAATCTTACGTCCATTTCACTCAAACATCAAGTAACTCTTTTCCTTTCCTTTCTTTTCCTTTCTTTTTAATTAAAAAAAAACTGTCCAGCAAAACAATATTGGAAGGAACAGAAAGAGGTGTCTGGGCTTAGGAGTAAAAGAAACACCTTCCTCGCCTCACATCCGTTTGTGGTTTGTTTAAAAAAAAAGAAAGAAAAAAAAAACACACGCACAACTCTTCCAAAAAAGCACCAGTCTGCAGATGTCTGCAACAGAAACAAACCCTTCTTCTTCTTCTTCTTCTCCTTCTTCTTCTTCTTCTTCTCCTTCTTCTTCCTCTCCTGCTGCTGCTGCTACTGCTGCTGCTGCTGCTGCTGCTGCTGCTGCTGCTACTCCTGCCGCCGCCGCAGCTGCTGCTTCTCCTGCCTCTGCCGCCGCCGTAGCCGCTGCTGCAGGGCAGGTAACTTCAAGTACTTATTGTTTTTCCCCCTCCCTCCCCACCCAACCCCCACCCCAACCCACTCCCCTCACCAACCCGACACACACTAACTAGTTTTCTAGCTTTAGGTATTTTTTTTTTTTATTGAATTCTCTAAGTTCTGGTTTTATTTTATTCTCTCCACCTTCATGGATTGGGGGGTGAGGGGGATATCGGTAGGCAGGGATAGGGGCGGGGAGCGGGGGGAGAGGAAGCAAGCGACAGCTACTCTCCACTCTCCCCGGAGTGGGATGGGCTGCGAAAGGACTGGACGCAGACTGGCCCTTTAGGCAGGCGGAATGGCTGCGGCTCCGGTTGCTGCTGGCGCTGCTGCGGCTGCTACTGTTACTGCTGCAGCTGCCTCTGCCGCTGCTGCTGCCGCTGCTGCAGCTGCCGAAGCCGCCGCCGCTGCTGCTGCTGCTGCCACCGCCGTTGCCGCTGTCCCGGGCTCCCAGTGTCGAAGACCCCCGAGGTGAAGGGAAGGGAAGTAGGAGAGAGGAGGTAGGAAAAGAGAGAAGGAAGTGGTGGGGAGTGAGGGGAGGAGGAAGAGGAAAGCAGGGACGGAGTGCTTTGCTTTGCTTCCACAGACTCCGTGTTTTACACAAAGAGGTTGACGAGCTAGAGCCATTTGCTGCTTTGGGGCACTGATCCCCAGGATGAAGAGAGGGGGCGCTGTGGAATACCCCGCCCCAGTTCCCCTACCCCCGCAGTCCGCACCTCCTACCCTCCCACCTCTACACGCCCACCATACCAGCACCCCCCCCCCCTTATCCTTTCACTCCTTCTCCCCCATCCCCACCTCTCTCCGGTCCAGTCCCCTTATCCGACACCCACCCACCACCACTATGACCCTCTCCTCTTCCTTGCCATCCCGAACTGAGCTGTTCCACTACGACCTTCTAGGCTCTGGGCTGCTGAGCAGGGGACCTGTAAAGGAACTCCACTGGAGGAGAGAAGAGGGTCGGAGCAGGAAGAGATTACCAGAGGCGGTGTATGATATTGGATATTCTCCGACCCCCTGGGAGATCCTCTAGAACTGGCAGATGGGCTGCAGGAGTATTGCCCCATCTCCCTGTTTTCCTTCTCCCTCACCAAACTCCATCTCTCCTTTACATTTGCCCCACCGGACAACTTGAAGAGGTTTAGGACCAGGGTTACCTTGGAGTGGGGAAAGGGGTTAAGGGTTGGGTGGGGTGAGACCCATGAAGAAGAGGTCAGAGAGTGTTATTCCAGAGTCAATAAGAAAATAGTTATTAGGCCCAATAGAGGGGAAGGGGGGGGATGCACGTGTTTGGACAGTTGCAAAAGAGAAGGGATTAATTACCTCTTGGGTTTCTTTTCTGTGGTTGAGTTTTTCAAAGGGGAATGTACCCTTGGCCAAAAGTGAAGCTCTATGGTCACTCTCCTTGTCGGGGCAATGGAAATGTGGGATGAGGAAGCCTCAGAGGGTTTTTTTTTTTTCCATTGTACAAATCCAGCCTCAGATCTGTGGTCTTGGCTTTTCTACTTAATGGGTGTGTCCTATTTTATGGGTGAGTATGATGTGTTTGGGACACCCCACTTTTATTCCATGTTTCCAAAGCCTTTCTAGAACTTGGGAGAAGAAGCCAGTAGGAGTCTTTGGTGTTTACCGTCCTACTTGTAAGGATACTATGAATCCCGTGTCTGCTGGGGCACGTAGGGTTCTTCCCATCTGTTTCACGTATGCTTTGGCACTGGAAAAGAGATGAATGCGATTTTATGGTCTTTCCAGTACACTTCACAACCTGCTTAGTACTCACAACTTCTCCATTTTAAATGTTGCTACTTCTACTGTGGAAAACAGAGGTCAAGTGGTCAAGCTAACAAAACGCCAGGCATAGGAAATATTAAAATGTCAGCTGGAAGCCCTAAGATACCTTTCATCATTCCTTTTAAATATACAGATATGTAGAGAATGTTAAACATGGCATGGCAACATGGTATAAAATCATAGAAAGAGTGTTGAACTTGGCTTCTGGAGTTCTGGGTTCAAATCCTGATAATGGTATTCATCTGTGATCTTGAGCAAGTCATATAACCTCTGTAAACCTACTTTCTTGTCTGTAAATTGGGGTACTTGTGGCTGCCTGCCTTGTGATTGTTGTGAAGTACTTTATAAAGCTTTAAAGTTTTTTTTAATATATGTATATATTATTGTATATGAGTTTTGGTTACTTCCGTATATTATCAAAATAAAAAGTTTTGCCCTGGAAGGTAACTTAGAAGTCATCCGAGCTAAACTCCTGCTTTGCTGTTACATAATGATCCTGGAAGGCTCAAGGGACCTGTGCAAAGTCCCTTAGGTAGTAAGTAAATGGCATAGCCGGCATTAGGTCCCAAATCCTCTGACTACCAATCTAGCACTTCATTTTAGGTCAAAATCTTCTTTTCATTTTTTTTTTTTATGTATCAAAAGTCCATATTACTACCAACCCACAAGATTCATCCAAGAAGAAAAGAGAGCAGGAGAAAGTGGTGTCCAATCAACTTCAGCAAGTATTTAAGTGTTTACTAAATGCAAAAACCAACCCCTCAAGGAATTTACAACTTGGTAGTGGTGGAGAAAGAAAGGTATAGAAGAATATGGAAGAACATTTAGCCAGATAGCTTATATAGACTTCATAGAGCACTATATATAAGCTATATAGATCATTTGAAAAGGGAGTGAGTCACTAATAATGACTAGTGGGATCAGGAAGGGCAACCAGGATCCACATTCAGAACTCTTTGACATACAGAAGAGAACAGAAAAATGAACATTTCCCTACTTCTAATAAAAATTAATTAAAATAAATTTTAAATGAAGTTCTGTGGTTTTTAACTTCACTCAGTGTTATAGATGTTCAACTGTGCTTCTGTTTCCTTCTACTAGAGATTAAATACTGTAACACTTTACCTCAGCTTTAATTCAAAATCTCAGCTCAAATTTCTGCCATATTGGGTATCTTCTGAGTGCCTGGCACTATGCTTGCATGCTGTGGATTTACAGATGAGAATGGTGGCGGCTCTACACTCAAAGAGGTTACATTTTATTGAAGGGAAACACAAATGGGTAAATATACTTGGGGGGGGGGGGCAATCCAGGGTTAAGTGACTCGCCCAGGGTCACACAGCATTTGAGGCTGAATTTGAACTCAGGTCTTCCTCACTCTAGGGCTGATGCTCTATTCACTGTACCACCTAGCTGCCCCTGAGTAAATATATTTTAAACAAAGTCCTTGTTCATCACTCAACACTTGTTTCCAAAATGCTATCCTATTTCAAAATCACAAAAAAACCTGGAAACATAATTAAATTGACATATTTAACTACGAGACAATATGGAGTAATGTAGAAAGAGCCAAAAACTTCATTGTGAGAAGGGACCTGTGAGAAGGGACCCTACATTCCAGTACTTATTCTGACAATATATTAACTATTACCCTGGGTAAGTCTCTTAATTTGTTGTTACCCCAAGTACCTCTAAAACTAAATTGCAGAAAAGTTGTAAATCTGTATTAGTAGAAGTTTCATCACTGGTTCTCTAAATCAATGAGATCATAGTATCAGAACTGCCTCATACCCTCAAAAAATTAATAGTCGCCTGCTCAGATTGAAGGAACCCATCAAAGAGAGGAAAACCAGGGGTTATAAGTGGGGCCACAAGATGGTGAAGCATAGAGTCAGGATAGATTTGAGATTGAATCTTGCCTCATATAGTAGTTGCGTGACCCTAAGCAAGTCTCATAACCCTGTTTGCCTCAGTTCCTCATCAGCATAATGAGCTGGAGAAGGAAATGGCAAACCACTCCAGTTTCTCAGCCAAGAAAGCCCCAAATGGGGTCGAGAAGAGTTGGACACAACTGCAACAACAAAACTCTCAGTCTCCTTATCTATAAAATGGTGATAATAATAGTAACCTATATCATGGGATCTCGTGAAGATTAAATGAGGTAACATATGTAAAGTGCTTTTTAAGCCTTAAAGCAACATATGAATGGTAACTATTATAGTTATTGACAATATCTTGAAAGGATTTAGAGTGATATTCTTTCTCTCTCAACAGCTGAAAGCTCAAATGCCAGTTGTGCATATTTATTTCCGCTTACCCAGAAGCTTGATGGGATTTGTGATGTCTTCCTAATGCCATGGCCCTTTAATTTTCACTTGTATGTGGGCATATCTGCATATGGGTGGACCCACCTGGAGACAGAGGAGCGATGTCTCGGTTCCTAGGACCATGTATTTTCCGATGGTCTTAGGTGACCTCTGTGACCCCTGTGAAAGGGTCATCAACCCCCAAAGGGGTCGCGACCCACAGGTTGAGAAGCGCTGCTATAGAGGCAGTATGGTCCATGACTGTTTTACAGAGCAAATCCTTTTATTAAGAGGGTATGTTCTGTGAAGTTTGGATTTAGTCAAAAGGCCACACCCAAGGACCTAGAAGGCCACATTTGGCCTCCAAGCTGAGGTTCCCCACCTCTGCATCCCTAGAGAAGTGATCCACCCTAACACAACTCACAGGAAACATATATAAACTAAATGCCAAATTATTAATTAATAGTGGGATATCTTATGATCAAGCCTGGAAAACTTAGGCCTTTTGACCTGAGTACTTCATTAGGGTATTAAGATGCCTGGAAATCAATAAGTATTTTGTTGAGCCTGGAATCATGGTGAAAAAGGGAGAACAGTACCTTTAAGAGATATTTTCACCTCTTTTCTCCATTATAGGGATATGTCATATACATATGCCAGAATATTAATGCCTATCAGTATGGGTCCCATCTCCCATGGACTATGTTCATGATGTAACAACATTTCTACTCTCCTATTGACTTTTGCCATTATAGCATCTTCTTTCTAGCCCTTCTCATTTTAACTTATTATTGTAGCACATTTTAGTTCTAAGTTTACAGATCATTTTTCACTAATTATACCTGTGGTTAGCATATAGGAATACATCCTAATTTTATCAGTTGTATGTTCCAAAGTGAAAATGCAAGATGAGTTATCTTAGAAAGGTTTCCTTTAGATTAAAAATCCCATATTTTTAATAGGCCCTTAAAAATGTCAATCATAAAAGAGCACTTTCTGACCTGTATATCCTGATATTTTTATAACACATTGAGTTTTGGAATCAAAATTACTGTGTATGGTGTGGTCTTCTATACATTGACTATAAGAATGTCTCATGAAATTTTTTTTAAAGTAAAATGGAAGCATGGTATATTGGATATATTGGATATTATTAAAATTAAAGAATGAGATTCTCCATTTTATCTGGACTGCATTCTCTCTAGCAGATAGATGTCTCAATAAACACCACTCACTTGGCACTTAATCTATATTGCTCAGTATTATTATTCATATTGTCCTTCAACTGAACTATCTGAGGTCCTTGACAGTAGAGTCTATATCTTGTACGTACTTGAATGTAACACTAATGCTTAAGGCACAGTGCCTTATACATATACTGAATGCTCAGATATTTATTGTTGATCATAATGTTGAATATCAAGGTCCTTATGATTAGCAGTGATTTACTAATATAGCCTGTGTAAAGCTCCTTGATGGTTGTCTGATATAATCACATTGTATAATAGGATGATAAATAGCAAGACAAACACTGCATTGGAAGAGCACCTAGAACTAATTTCTTTTGTAGGCATAGGTTAAGAAATGATTAGATTATTATTATTTTTTTTTTTTACCTCAACGTAGGAACACAACAGATCTTGGCATCAGAAGCAGGTTTCAATGGAAGGGTCTGCAGATAAATCTCATGGTACTGAATGACTCATGAAATTCAGTGTTGTTTTTCTAAACACTGTACGGGAAGTATGCCATCCATGTACATCTCACAACTGAGTGCAGTACAATACTTTGATCTTTAACAATATACAACATTTGTGGTATAATAGCTATAATAAGACTTCAGCTATTTTACAAGGCAATAATCCAGTCCTCTCTCATCAGGATAAACTGTAAGGATAAATCCTTTCAAAATCAGAATTATTAACTTGTAAAAGAGTGAGGCTACAATTATCCTTTAAATAGGAACAGCTGCAACATGGTACCGGCCCAAAGCATAACAGTGATGTATTTTTTCAGCATAATTAAATGGATTTTTAATGCAAAGTAATACTCCATAAAAGTCAATTGGGGAGTGAGTAGGTGTGGAATTGCTGAGATGAAAGGAACCAGCATTTTGCTTACCTGAGTTAATGCTTCTTTTTTAGTAAATGCTATTTGGGTGAAAATGGATAATCAAATCTAATTTTTACCGGGGAAAATAGATACCCATCCTAGAGTGGATGACAGTGAGACAATTGAAGGATGTTTCTTTAGTATCCTGGTACAATTTCTTCTTTTGAGAAAAATTCATAACTATAGCTTTTTTCCCCCAGAGAAGTATCATGAGTCAGTAATGTATAACTGTAGTTAAAAAAAGAAAGTATAATCCTGGGGTGAATAAATAGGAATGTAACATGTAGGATTCTTATTGGCATCTTGCTAGAGTACTGTTTCCAGATCTGAATTCTGAGTTGAAAGGAGGGTGGAAAGGACAGAGAAGAGTCATGAAGATTAAAGGATTGTAAAATAGGACCTATGAGGAAAGATTAAAGGACTTGCCTAGAGAGGAAAAGGCTGAAGGGCAATTTAATGTCTTCATACAGTGTATATGAAGACTCCTTTCACAGAAAATGATAACTAGCTCTTCTCCATTTCCAATGAAGATAAGACATAAGGAAACTGATTTGAAACTAAAGCTTTTGGTAGTTGTTAGATGTGAAGTAGTTTTCCTGAAGATGTGAGTTGTTAAATACCAGCATCAGTTGGCAGATGAAGCTGTTAAATCTAATTGTGGCCTAGGCTTAAATGATAGGATCCCAAATAAGACTTTGCAAAGTCCACTCACCTCATCATTCCATTATTTTGAGGATATATGCTTTCATTGGTTAGAGCAATGATCACCAATATGATTGCAAACCCTCTGTCCCTTAGTGCATGTTCTTTATGAGTTGCCTTAGTTGAAAAAAAAAAACTTCATATGGTGAACAATGTTCTATGGATAAGCTTCTCTAAATTTACATAAACTGATCCTCCAACATCTTGTCCTTTAAGCCTTGCCACCTTGATTGGTTAGAATCTGCCAGGAATTGTTTTCTGCTGGCATGACTTTTGAGAAACCACAGCCACCTCTGCACTATAATGTGTGAATTAGAGTAGGATGGTAGTGAAGGCTTCATCCCATTAACTTCCAGAAATAGTTTCTTCTTATCGCCTAAATTATCCCCACCTTTTGGACGTGTCTAACTTCTGCACTGAGTCATTTTGTCAATATGTCCATATCTGTAGATCTTTTCAATAGATATATTCTCATGTATATGAGCTTATGGAACACAAAGTCTTATTTGAAATCACATTGTTGTACTAGAAAACTCTTCAAAGTTGGTTAATAAAAAAAAAAAGGATAATTAGTCCCTTTATGGGTCACCTAGGTGGTGAAGTGGATAGAGTGCTGAACCTGGAGTCAGAAAGACTCATCTTTCAGTGTTCAAATCTGGTCTCAGACACTTACTAACTGTGTGATCCTGGGCAAGTCACTTAACTCTCTATACCTCAGTTACCTCATTTGTAAAATGATCTGGGCAAGGAAATGGAAAACCTCTCCAATATCTTTGCCAATAAAATGGAATCATGAAGTATTAGACATGACTGAACAACTGAGCAACCTCCCATAGTTGTGAGAATACATTGAGATAATATTTGTAAAATACTTCACAAAACTTAAAGCACTATGTATGTGTGTATATATAAATATGAATCCTTAGATACATATATGCTCACTATTATTATTATTAATTATTATTATATGTGCATATTGTTTCTTCTCCCTGAATTAAAGGGGTCCATTTATAGAAAAGAAGTTGAAGAACATTTGATTTTATACTTATACTTTAAAGATATTGATAATAATAAACCCTATTCTGATGTGTCAACAGAGCGTGAAAGTTTCTTGGTATTCATGAAAGTATGCCAGAGGCTCACAATCACTGTTTTGGTCCTTTCAAGATAGAATGACTTCAAGTATGAAAATTCTGTGAATAGGAGCTAGGCAATGAACTATATGTTAGTTATCTGAGGATCAGTCTAACTGTATCATTGCCATTACCAAATGGGTGCTCACTAGGGGATGATATTTTTTTTGGCCACTGCAACTCATTGAGATCATCTATTAAAATGTATACAAGTGATAATATTCATTGGTATAGAGAGCATCCACCCAGATTTAAATTTTAGTGATTTTGAAACATTGATGTGCTTCATATTAAAACATTAAATGAACTGACATTTTATAATAGTCCATCAGCTTAATTTATGATAGTTTGTCAATTGTTAATTTAGACCACACATGCTAGACTTTATTCTTCATGAGAACCTCAAGTATATTTTCGAGTTTGTGTACAAACTTGAACCATAGAGTTATCAAGCTGGAATTTTGTCATTAGCCCTCTTCTCCTCTCTCTAATATGATAGCTAGAATACTAGATATGGAATTAAAGACCTAGGCCCATTTCCCAGTTTTACTACTTGAAGAGTTCTGTTACCTTGGGCAAGGAGTTTAACTTTTCTTTTCCTCAGTTTCCTCATAGGCAGCTTTTTTCATAGAAGAAATTGCTTCATAAAACTTGAATTGCTATGTAAATGTGGTTTAGTATTTTTACACTTCCTCCTTTAGAAGATTCATTCATTTTCACATCACGTCTCTAACATCCATGTGGATAATGCTCTAATCTTTTTATTTAGGGATTTCTCTCTCACACTGAGACCTGGGAAAGATCTCAGCTTAAAAAGGCCAAGGTCTCCCACTATGTCTTGCCACTGGACTTTGGAGGAGAGAGGGATTACTTTGAAGGAGAGAGTGGGGCTGATGACTTTGCATAGCTCTGCCTCATTTAAATCCAATTCATTTGCAAGTCAAGACATCACCCTCCTAACATCATTGGTCATTGGTCCTCTTCAAGAACAGAAGGAACAACAATGACCTGACTACCACAATAGTTTCTTGATTGGCCTCCTTGCTGCTCTTCTATTCAGTATACATGCTGCCAGGTTAATCTTTCTAAAGTACAATTTTAATCTAGTCACTCACCTTCTCTAAAACCTTGAATGGTTCTAGGTTGCCTATAGGATGAAGTTCAAATGACCTGGACCCCAAATGCCTTAAGACCATGTCTATGGAAGCAACCTCAAATCTCAGCACCCCTTCCCCAACCCCAAACTCCATGAAAAATCTGTGTTCTATGCACATACAGAGGTGACTTTGTAATTCCTCAGATAAAGGCTATCAGCACAGGTACAAGGGTTACCTGACCGAGGATCCTGTCTCTAGTGCCTGCCCAAGGACCATGCTTTGGCAACCCTTCTAGCTTGCCCCTTCAATAAACCTATTTCTGTTAACTCCCTGAGTTTTCCCAAGCATTCCAGCAATCCAGCACCCAGACCACTTGCATATACTGACCACTCCCTAATCTCCCCCTCCCCAATCCAATTAGCAAATTTGGCATTCCTTACACTGTCCCTGTTCCATATAAGCTTTAGCACTGCACCCATTAAGTTTCAAACCCCTTCTTTTTGTCATCACAATAAACTTTGCCACTTGACGGGAAAAAGATTTGAGTTTGTGAATTTGTTCCCAGTGACACCACCCTGTACCCTGATGTTTTGTGGTCTTATCACCCCTAAAGCATGTCAGCACCCCTAAACCTCATCACAAACTCTCACCTTAAAAATCCAAGCACTCCACTATCTGGGCCTACACATCCAATTTTATCTCCCCTTCCTTTCCTAAATGATGGCGCCCATCCCGCCTGACTGTCCCTTTCACTTCATATAGCATGCTAATTAAGTCAGTTCTGTTCAAGTCTTTAAGCATTTTTAAAGTAACAGTTTTGTACAAAGCATAGGTGAAGCAAAGACCAAAAAATAAAACAAACTCTGTAGCCTCAGGAAATTTGCATTTTGTTTGAAGGATAGAATGTGTGCACAGATAAGTAATGATGAGGAAAAAGGAGGAGGAAGAGAACATAAACAAATGGGGTCTATATGTAAGGCTTCATGGAGGAAGTGGCTTTTCAGAGTTCAGCCTTTTCAAAAGATTAGGATTTTTAAAAAATGGATGCAAGGAAACCAATTCTGTCATACAGCATGGCTTGTGTAAAATGAACTGTGTAGATCAGTGGTCCTCAACCTTCCTAAAGCCGAGATCCTTTAATACTCATATATGGGCATATCTGCATGTGAGCCGACCCGCCTGGTGATGGATAGAGGAGCGGTGTCTTGGTTCCTAAGACCATTGGAAATAAGTGTCTTCCAATGGTCGTTCGATCCCCAAGGGGGTTGTGACCCACAGGTTGAGAACCACTGGTCTAGAAGGTAGGTAGATCAAGATGGTGGAGGGGCTTAAATGCCCAACTGAGGACTTTATATTTTATTTTAGAGGCAGCTCCACACATCTCCCCCTCCACCACCACTATTCCTTTGCTTAGGGAAAACTCTCCCTTCCTTTTTGCCTACCCTACTCCTGCTTTTCTTTCATAAACCACATCGGTTTCTATCTCTTCTTCTTTCCCAAGTCTTTCACAATTACCTCTTTCCTTCTACACTCCCCTGCACAGAAGATGTGCTCAAAAATATTGCTAAATCAATAAATTATGAAAAACTGAATTCAAACCATTTATCTAAACCAATCACTTGGTACTTAATTACATACTGCTTTGTAATATTTTTCATATCATTATTAAACTTCTGCATTTTTATTTGGTTCTTCATATATATTTTTATTTTTTCTTTCACCTAGTAGATAATGTATTTAGTGTCTTTGTATCCCTCACGGCACCTAGTTCAGAACTTTGTATGTAATAAGCAGTTAATATAGATTGATTGATTGAATGATTGATTAGAGACACTTTTTAGCTCTCTACTCCAACTTTAGGCAACTACTGAACCGCCACCTTTATTAAGCCTTTCTTAATGGATGAGGTAAGAGTTTGCTGTTTGCCCTTGTTCTGCCTGATTTCTACCCGCATAACATGAAACTATTCTTTGCCAACAGATGCTAGAATCTGCTAGAGGGAAATCACTAGTTTTATTTTTTTTTCATTCAGTACTCAGAATAATACTGTATGCTTTCAAGGGCTTAATAATGTTTTTTCTATAATGACTTAAACTTGCCTGTTTGATGAGATTTTTTTTATTGGTCTTAAAATGAGATGAAATATGAAGTATTTTTATAAAATCCAAGATTGTATAACCTATAAATGCAACCAATAGACTAGGACAATTGAAAAATTACCATAGTAATAGACTCATATTTTCAGATTGGTATAGACCTTAGAGATGACCCTGGTACATAGAGATTATCTATGTAGAGCTATCAGTACTGCATACACAGCAATGTGAGATTCTAATATCCCTTTGAACAGCACTTCATTGTCAGTAGGGGATTGGAGATTGAATCAGTGGCTGTAATGTTCTATCAGTTGCTAGAGTCATGTTTACTTTCTCCATTCTGACTACTCTAATTTCTTTTCTTTTTTTTCTGGGAACTTATTAACATGAGTCATAGTATTAGTGATATTGAATGCAAAATAAAATAATAAATTAAAAAAAGTTTAGGAAGATTTAAAAGCAAAATACAAAAATTAACCTTTTTTGTTCTTATGGGTGATAAGGCTGTGGTGGCTAAAGTAGAAGGGCTTATGGAAAAAACTCTTGTACAGTATCGGAATAGGAAGCAAGCTCCCAGAAATTTATCTAACTATTCATTTTAATTATCCTGTGCATTTGGACTGGTGAAATCTTTGAGTATTTTTTTTTCTAATAATGCATTGTGATATGAAGTTAATTTTAAAAAAAGGTTGATAACCACACAGTTGTCTTAAGGACAGCAAAATTTGGAGGACGAATAGTCTACATGGTGATACCAGAGATGCATGAGACACTTCAAAGCCAATAGCAAAGTCAGAGGCAGAGATGGAGATCCTTCAGAGCTCCATAATTGGAAAATGGAAAGCTACTTCATAATGATCTGAGGATTCCTTCCAGCTCTGCAGGATCAGGGATGACCCAGTCTGGCTATTCCCTAGCGTTGAGGAGTCCCCAAAGATCTTTCAGATTTAAAGTTCTTCTCAGTTCATCTGGGGGAATTCCACAGAGAATATTTTCAGTTTTTTTTTTAATGTAGCAGGCATTTATTAGGCATTATTTAAGAATAGTTTAATATATTTTTCATGAAGAAAGGTTTAGAACTTTCTCAGAAGTCATTTTATCTTCACCTCAGAGAAAACTGTAATGAGTTTTTTTTTAAAGTAAAATGATTGTAAAGGTACACTCTGAATCTCCAATTTAATTATTCTCATTCTTGTCAAAGGTTTTTCAGAAAGGCTGCCTTTTGGTGTAAAGTGATAACATTTCAATATGTTCTCAAAAATTGTAAATGAATTTATAAAACTATTCAAAGTCAAAACTTACTTTCATATATGAAAATTCATCAAGCTGCTTCCCATTAATTTAAAATTTTTATATTTAAAATTTTGGCTAATATCTAATGTGTTAAAACAGCAACTGCAACATATTAGGGGCTTCTTATTCTTGCATTCTCTAACCTGGAAATAGGAATTCCTTCTACCATAATGTTCTTCATAAAATCCCTAATCAGTGGTTATCAAACCTCTGCTTGTAAACTTAAAAGTGTTG
This sequence comes from Pseudochirops cupreus, assembly GCA_028627135.1. Classification (NCBI taxonomy): domain Eukaryota; kingdom Metazoa; phylum Chordata; class Mammalia; order Diprotodontia; family Pseudocheiridae; genus Pseudochirops; species Pseudochirops cupreus. The sequence goes on along the minus strand of CM053580.1, from coordinate 380,638,697 downwards.
GAAAAATCTCTCTCTCATGAAGCAGCCCATTCCTATTTCAGGTAACTCTGATTCCAAGGAAGCTCTTCCTTTTATTGAGTTGAAATCTGCCTTCCCCTGGTCATAGTTCTGTCCTCCAGTTCTACTTATAATAAATATAATCACTTTCCACATGACAGCCCTCCCATTGTAATAGCTGAAAAAGGCTATTATACTCTCCCTAGCTCTTCCCATTTCTGAGCTAGATATCCCTGGTTCCTCATAGAACTTGGCTAAAAATCCCTTTACCTTTCTCCTTATCCTCTGCCGTGTGGTTTCCAATTTGTACATGTACCTTCTAAATTTTAGAGTACAGATTTTAGCACAATACTCTATCTGTAGTTTTTCCAATGTAGACTTCCCTTGTCTTGGCACTATACTTGTATCAAAGCCACATAAAATAATATTCACTTTTTTGGAAACCAGATAATATTGCTTACTTGACTTGAACTTTGATTAGATATAAAGCCCTTAGTTCTTTTTTTTACATATATTTCTGTTGTCATGTTTCCACCATTGCATCCTTATACAGAACTGTTTCTATGTTTATTTACTTATTTGTTTGTTTAATTCCACTATATGTAAGACATCTGTATAAATCACTTCTTTTCACATTTGGCATGTGTTCTAATCTGTCATTATTTTTTAATTCTAATTCAGCTGCCCGACATATTGACCATATTTTTCAGATTTGTTTCAAACAAAGATTTGAAAAATATGGCAACTATGTCCAAGTTACTGAGAAAAACATTGAACAGGACAGAGCAGAAGACAGAGTTCAGAGGCATAGGTCCTTCCAGTTGGATATCAATCCATTCATCCATATTCTTTGGTAACTTTATTATATGTAATACCTGCAGTCTTTGTTGTATCCTATCCTGTGACCACTATCATTATTTATTCTGCCACTGCCTCCTCCTTAGCATTCACTAAACTTCCCAGGATACATACCTCCTTCCCCAGAAATAATCATTGTCTTCCATCAATCAATCAACAAGCATTTATTAATTGCCTATTATGTTCCAGGCACTGTGCTAGCTCTTCATAACCTCTGGGGTGGGGAACTTGCAGCCTTGAGGACACATGTGGCCCTCTAGGTGCTCAAATGCAACCCTTTGACTGAATTCAAACTTCACAGAACAAATCTCCTTTAAAAAAGGATTTGTTCTGTAAAACTTGTCTCAGTCAAAAGGTTTCACCTAAGGACCTAGAAGGCCACATGTGGCCTCAAGGTCACAGATTCCTCACCCCTGCTAGACCTTTTCTATCTTCTTCTTCTTTTTCTTCTTCTTCTTCTCCCTCTTCTTCTTGGATTAGGTGACTTGTCCAGGGTCACACAGCTATTAAGTGTCTGAGGCTAGATTTGAATTCAGGTCCTCCTGACTCCAGGGCTAATGCTGCATTCACTGAGACACCTAGTTGCCCCTAGTATTCTTCTTAAACCTTATTCCCTTCCACACATTCTATAATGCAACTATATTAGTCTACTTAGTATTCCTAGATCATAACATTCTATCTCCTTTCTCCCTGCCTCTGCACTGAGTATTCCTCATTCTTCTAATGCTCTGTCATCTCCCTTCCAATACATAGTTTTCCCAGTTTTCTTAAAATTGAGGCTTAAATTTGACCTTCTAAAGGAAGTCTTTCCTGTCCTGCCTCCCCCAGCCGGTATGGCATTACCTCCATTGAGTTGTGTATAGCTGCTAAGTATACACAACTCAATGGAAGGTAATATCAGAGGAAATGGATATATCCTCTAAATCATTGCTGAAGGACTTGCATTTGGGGACCACAGAGATATTCCTTATTTGCTCCTGAGTTATGGGGCTATGTCAAAGATGTATTGGTAACTGAGTTATCAAAAGTCACCCTCTTAATAGGCTATAAAAGGAGGGGACAAAGATGGTACCTTTCTCTCACCCTACCTTTACCCCATGTCTTCTAGGCTTCTGCCACTTCCTCCTTGGACTTCCATTGACATAGGAGGGGAGAGAAATCCTTTTCCTGACAAGAGCTATGAGTACCAAGTATGACAAGTATGTTCTTGCCTAGGCAAACCTGACACTGGACTCTAAATTCCTGGCTGGTCCTTCTGCTTTGTGTTCCTTTTCGTGAGCCTAGGACACGGAATAGCAATCCCAAGGAATAAGTGTTTTTTGTATCTACTGTTACCTCAGGAGCACAACAATTCTTGGGTTCCTGAATGAGTGCTGGCTTCCCAGCACAAGGTAGGTGATCTCTCATCTGGGTTATAGAAGACTAGAACTGTTCCTAAAAGCATCTCTTCAGTATCCTTAAGTTGATCATCATATCTCCAGTTAATAGGTATTTGATCAGTTAATGAAGAAGTTAATTGAATTCCATTACAAAGAACAGATCATGGGTGAGAGTGGGGAATCTCATCCTTCCTGTTTATATGTCCAGTCAGTCAATCAATAAGCATTTATTATATACTTACTGTGTGCCAGGACTATGCTAAGTGCTGAGGATACAAAGGAAGGCAAAAGTAGCACAGTTAAACAACTAAGTACATCCATCTCCATGAACCTAGAATGCATGTGCTGCTCCACTGCAGAACTTTAGTCCAGCAGATTAGGGGATTCTCCTCATCAACATACACACATATACACGTACATACATACATATACATACACACATATACAGTCACACATATACCTGCACATACACACATAAAACATAACACCTTTATATACACATATATACTCAAAGATATATATGCATATATATTCATACATAAATACACTTACATACATATACTTAGATATTTATAATCATAATCATATATAGACATATACATTCATATACATCTATGTAAGACTGTATTATACTTCACCAAGATAATAGAGGCCATGCGTTGTGAACACCTATTCTCCTAAAATCTCCTCAACATCATTTCTCATTCTCTTCTCCTTTGTTGATTATATCCAATTCAGCATATATGTATATATTGTATTAAATCATTTTATCATTAATATATATGATATATAAATATTAAAATATGTACATACATACATACCCTTCACCAGTCCATTGAGAAGACAAGAAATACAGATCCCAATTACACATATGAAATTTTGGAAAACAAATTTCTGCGTTAGTAATATTCTGAAAAAGAAAGAAATACATAAAGAAAGAAATAAAAAAATATGCTTCAGTCTGAACTATGAGTCCATCAGTTTTCTAATTGAAGGTGGATAGCATTTTCTGATATGACTCTTTTGAACTATGGTAGGTCATTGTGTTGATTAGAATTACTAAGTCCTTCATAATTCATTATGTTTACAATATTGTTGTTACTTTGTAAATTGTTCTCTTGGTTCTGCTCATCTTGTCTTGCATCATTTCATATAAGTCTTCAGAGGTTTCCCTGAAGCCATGCCTTTGTAACACCAAGCAAAAGCAACTTCCAGGTTTTGATTAATAGCATAGTAACTCTCCATTCATTCAGTAACAGATTAAGGCAAAACAGTCACAGAAAAGAGAAAATCAAAATACAGGGTAACTCAATCATTTAGTAAGTTTTCAGTTCAATCACAAAGTAAAAAAGTCAAAGTACTCCACCCCTAGGTAGTATGTTCACAAAACACAAAGGCCATCCACCCCTAGGTCACAACTAGGTTACAATATCATCACAGCATTCAATACCTGAGGAGAGGTCTTTTCTTCATCTTGACCCAAGGCAAGTTCTCAGCAGTTTCTGTTCCAGGGAAGACAAGGCTTAACAAAGACACAACATACATACACATTGCCTGTGTCCTCATCAATTCATTCTCTGCCTGTGAAATCAACCTAGACCCAACAACAAGGTCTGAGGAATTAGCACAAATCATCAGTACAGTCCCAGGACCCCTGAAAACATCAACAAGACTCCCCTCCAGGATTTCTGTAAACATACAACAAGAAAATCCTCTTTCAGGGCTTCTGAACCAACAGCAAGGTCCCAGGACTTCTACAACAACAGCAATGTCCTCCATTAGCAGATGAATCTGACAAAGTAACATCAAAACAGACAGACCAAATACTGGCACCACAGTCATGCTTCCACCCAGTTCAATCCTCAGTTCTCATTTCTCTCTCTCCAACAGCAGCAGCAGCCTCCAGATGCTGGCTCCTAGAAGTTCTCCTGGCCTCTTTCTGCTTGGGTCTCTCTTTCTCTCTTTCTCTCTCTCTCTCTCTCTCTCTCTCTCTCTCTCTCTCTCTCTCTCTCTCTCTCTCTCTCCATAGCACCAGCTCCTTCCAGTTCAGCCCCTTCTTGTCACCTCAACAAGTCCATCCCATTGTGGGGTTCAAATTCCATTACCATTACAGCCTTTCATCATTTCTTTTTAAAAAAAATTATTTACTCTTAGTTTACAACATTCAGTTCAAAAATCCTTTGAGTTCCAAATTTTCTCCGCATCCCTTTCTTCCCCCCGCCCCCTCCACCATGGGGGCATGCAATTGAATATAGGTTCTTCAAATACCTTTTCATTAAGCATTAGGTTGTAAAGAATTATAACCAATAGAGTGAACAATGAGAAAGAAGTAATGAAACAAAACAAAACACAAAAATATGGAATGCTTCATGAATTTCCATGTCATCCTTGTGCAGGGCCATGCTAATCTTCTCTGTAGCATTCTAATTTTAGTATATGTGCTTCTAAAGCAAGCACACTTTCACCATTTCTTAAAGGAAAATAATATTCCTTCACATTTTTATACCTCATCTGGTTTAACCACTCCCCAATTGAGGGGCATCCCCTCAGTTTCAAATTCTTTGCTCCACAAAACACGACTGCTATAAAAGTTTTTGTCTATATGGATCCTTTTCCTTTTCCTTTGATTTCTTTAGGGTATAGACCCAGTAGCAGTATTGTTGGGGCAAAAAAAAAAAGCACAATTTAATAGATTTTTCTTTTTGGCATAGCTCCAAATTGCTTTCAAGAGTGGTTAGACTAGTTCACAGTTCCATGAACTGTACATTAGTGTATCTGTTTTCTTCCATCCCCTCCAACATTTGCCTTTTTCCTTTTCTGTCATCCTAGTCAATCTAGGTTATGATTGTGGTACCTCAGAGTTGTTTTAATTTGCATTTCTCTATTAGAGATTTAGAGCATTATTTCCCCACATGAGTACTGATAGCTTGGCTTTTTTCCCTCTGAAAACTGACTATTGAGATCCTTTGACTATTTATCAATTGATCCCATTCCTTTCCATTCACATTGATTATATCTTCTTTTTACTTCTCAGTTTTTCTCATTCATCTGTTCCTTTTCGATCTTTCCTTCCATAGGAATCCTTCTGTTAATCCTACCACCCTCTCAAGCTATCACCTCATATCTTTTTCTATAGTTAGATTTTTAGGAGAAAATATCATCCATTCTTGTTGCCTCTACTTCCTCACCTCATATTGTAAAGCCAAGCACTAGAAGCTTTCCAGAAGAATGCTACTGTGAACAACCTTTAAGGTTCTAATTAAACAGTATGGTGAACACTCTATTTATTTTTTTAAAGAACATTCAACTCTTTGTGATCGCTTTTGAAGTTTTCTTAGCAAAGATACTGGAATGATTTGTCTCTTTTTTCTCCAGTTCTCTTTACAGATGAGGAAACTGAGGTAAACAGGGTTAAGTGACTTGCCCACGGTCACATAGCTACTAAGTGTCTGAGGCCAGAGTTGAACTCATGAAAATAAATTTTCCTGACTCCAGGCCTGACATTTTATACATTGTGTCACTTAGCTGCTCCCTGACTCTCTGTAGGTCATTACAAAAAGCTTCTTGTTCTCCATACTTTAAAATAAGGATTAGGGATAGACAGAATTGCACCTATGTGAATAATTCAGTTAAAACTCAGTTTCAGCCTAAATTATCTAGATAATTAAGGAAAGTTTTTTCTTCGTCTCCTGCCAGGGCATTAATCAAATTTATTATCCTTGCAAGTAGTCCAGAGTAAGGGAGATTTTATACTAAAAAAAGAAAACTGTAGAAAAGAAGGCTTATATGCATACACACTGTATCTATATCTATCTCTCTATCTCTGCATCTAATCACTGTACCTTTTTAAGTTGAGAAAGTCTATGGAAAAAATCCTTGCTGAATCTCTCTCTTGAAATGCAGCAGCATCAGAATTTTTCCCATGAAACATTAAATGCTATAAATAACTAGTGGGAGAATAGCTTGCCTCTTGTCATATTCTCAGCTATCAGTGGTTTTGCTGTTGTGAGAGCAGGAGCAGAACTTATATACCTTTGTGGTTGGAGGACATTCCAACAACATATTCCTTATCCCCTGAGACCCTCTTCCATTACCCACCCAATGAAACAAATAACAAAAAACACTACACTTCTACTAAAAAAATAAGGGCTACTTCTGGTAGTAACCCTTTATAATATCTCTATTAATGAGTATTGTTTATCTTTTAAACGTTGTCTGGTTCATTCCTTGTAATGTTGCTGTCTTGCCCTGTTTTCGCTGTGTTCGTAAGTTTTGAGTTTTAACTACTGAATGGGTGTTGCCTCAGACAAAATGAGACCTGGGAAAGACCTCAGCTTAAAAGGGCCAAGATCTCCCACTGCATCTGGGACCATCACCAGTTATCCTGACCTACGTCTTGCCATGGGTCGCCAATGATTCTGGAGGACAGAATAAGGCATCTGATGACTTTGCATAGCCCTGCCTAGCTTAAATTTGATTCACTTGCAAGTCAAGACATCACCCTCTTGATATCACTGATCCTTTTTGAGAATGAAGGACCAACCGCCATCACCACCACCACCACCACCACTACCACACAAGTGTTGAGTGCCTAGACAAGTTTTGTAGTTTTTCTGCTATTGCAGAAAGAGTTGTTCTGTCTCCCCCTGAGGGAGTACATTTACTGCACAGAATCCTATATTCTCATTGACTCTGTCAGGGAAGGTAACTTATTACCTTTATTGTGTAATATTAATAGAACTGATTAGTGCAGTTATTGTAAGCTATCTTTTTTTTCCCACCTGTTACCATAGCTACATGACTGATAAAGTGACATGGACAATAAATACTACAGGGAAAGCCACATACCTATTTTAGAAAGATAGACTGCATTCAAAGCCAAGAAACACCAGTAAATTTTTAAAAATAGAAAATTTAAAAGTCCTTTATTATAGTTCTCAGAATTTTAGAACCTTCTCCCTAGTGTTGGCCAGCAAATTGAGGTTACTCAAGGCATAGTGGCATAAAGGAAAGAACACTGCATTCTGAGACAGTTGAATCCATGCTCAGACTTATAATAGGGACAACTCACTACATTTCTTGGAGCCTCAATTTCCTTATCTCTAAAATGGTGTTAATAAAACTTTTACTACCTATCCTACAAGACAGTTGTGAAGAAAGCGTTCGGTACACTTTAAACCTCTCCAAAAATGTGTTATAATTCCTAATGGAAACCCTGACACTATGCCCTGTTTACAGTTACTTTAGTACACTGATACTAAAGAAATATTTGTTGACAATGTATCAATGAAAGAATACAACCATCTATGAGATATTTCTTGGGTTTGGAACTTTAATGAAACGTGGCTATAATTGAAAGGGCTCTGGATTTGGGTTTAGAGCATCTGTGTTTGGATCCTGGTTTTGCAATTTACTACCTATGTGACCTTGAGCAGGTGATATAACTTCTTTAGATTTTAGTTTCCTCATCTGTAAAATAAGGGGATGTTGCTTTCTATGAGCTCCTTTTGAGTTCTAATTCCTATGAGATCTATGACATGTGTCCCTGGAAATCCTCCATTTTAAAATCAAGTCAAAGTCTTCAAAATGTCTGGAAGTGCAATCCTTGAGCATACCCTGAACCTACTCATGATCCTTTCCTAAGAAGTATTTTGGAGATCTAGATCATAAAATTATTCCTTTCATCACCAGTGGCACTAACTGCTATGCTTACAAGTTCTAGGAGGTACCAAATCCTACATGACATTAGACTTCATTTCACATTATAAAGAAAACTGTAAAGTGCCCTCATAATGTCAAGAGGGTGGGTGTGGAGAAAAGGATATGTTGAATTGATTAATATTGCTCAATTAGCAAGTGAACTCTTCTTTTTCAGGATGAAATATAATATCAGGTGAAATCTTCAATTCCAAGTCTTCTGAACCAGGTTGTCCTTCTTTACTTTTGTGAACTTTGACAAAAAGCCCAAGAAGTGAAAAAAGAGGGGGAGGAAATAGGAAATCTAGCAGAACTTAGCAAAGAGGAAAAATTTTTTAAGTATTGTTACAATCAAAGTAAAGAACTGGAGTCTTCCTGAGGAAAGTTTTGGGATTTTTATAAGATGACTATTTTGCCTCAATCTATAGGATGATAATGTTTAAAATTCTCTGTGAACCACAAATTTTAATTGATTTTTAACCTTTTTACTATTTTTTGCAAGTTAGAATTGTGGAAAGAGGAATATCTATAGCAGGTAATTATAGGGCATTTCCCAAGTTCTACTAGGAACAAGTGGTAGGAAACTGGAGAGCATTAATTGTGACTTTGTCACATATGGTAGAATAATGGAAGTATGTTTTATCCCTTTATGTTTATAATTTCTAACATTGCTGATTATTTTCTTAAACTTTACTTTAGGACTTCCACATCTTAGCTCACTGGTCAGGATTAGTACCAGCTCATCATGGATTTCAGTGATGTGTATTCATTCAACGAGTATTTGTTAAGCATCTTTTTTATGACAGGCACTGTAGTAGGCAAGAGGAAAATTTAAAAAAATGAAACAGTTCTTACTCTCAAGGAATTTACATTCTGTTGGGAATAAAACAACATGTTTGCACCAAAAAAGGACTAAATATCAATTTTAGCCTTTTCCTTCAGTTGGGGTTGGGACCAATAGGTGTATGACACTCCTGAAAAGTGATTTAGATTCTTCTTTCCAAGAAGGTCTCTAGACTAAGGGATTGCTTCAAAATTAAAGTGAAAATTATAGCCTATGAATGTTTTTTTTTTTAATTAAATGATTTTTAGAATATTCTGCTTGTCTTTCCTAGGCATTTGGTTATCTGCCTTCATTTTTTTTTTTCAAAAAGGAAGCAGTTTTGTTTTCATGTTTTCTTTCTTTCCCACTGGTGCTGGTAATACAAACATATGAGATGGATACATATGCTACTCTCAATAGCCTGGAGCATACATACTCAACTGGCATTTTCTTGCATGGGAAAGAAAAAGAGAGATCCAATGCTTTTAATTGAGAGTTTGAAGGAACATCCTGGTGGGAGTACCATGTAATTTGCTTGAGGAGACATCATTTTCACTTCAGAGGTGCTGGCTAGGGTGAGAAATTATTAAGAATAGTTAAGCCAGTACAAGAAGAGAGCAAATGGATGATTGTTTCTAGGAACAGATTTTCTATGAGGAAGGATTTAGAGAGAAAAGTATAATTTCATATGGGTGTGAACACACACACATATATGTATATAATAGAGGCAATAGTTTTTTAAAAACTAGATGGGTTAAATTATTTGACCAATTTATTAAATAACCATAAGGAATTATTTAAGCTCAATTGCATGGATATTATTGCTCCCATTGAGATGACCCCCCCTTTCCAGAACAAATAGAAATATGGGAATATGGGCATGTGAGTTTTGACAGCTGGTAGGTAAGCTATCTTTTCATAAGTAGAATACACATGCAAACTCCACAAGATACTATATATCCCTTTGAGTGAAAACAAGGTTTACTGGCTAAAGAGACAGGCAAATAAAGAATCGATTTTTCATTGAGTATTTTCTCTTTCAGGAAGAAGTAGAATATTATACATTCTGGATAGAGAGTACAGTAAGACCTTTTCCCTTTGAGAAATATGATTTGGGGGTTGTATTTTACTATTGAGGCACCACCACTCACATGACCTTAAATTGCCTTGCAGCATTTCTTAATTATTTCGTGCATATTGCCTTGTCACATTCTAGAAAGCAGAGAGCGCATAATGTGGCTGCTGATGTTATTGTTATTATACTTATTACGCCTAAACCTGTGATTTCATCAATGTAGAAAATTCTTTCCACCTGTGTGGATCTCCAACTCTTGTGCACCTGGGACTCTGCAAAGTTAAGTCATTTTCTCTGGGTCACACAGCCAGTATCAGTTAAAAGCAAACCTTGTACTCCAGTCTTTCTGACTCCAGGGCTAGCCCTCTCTCTCTTCCAGCCAATTCTCCGCTATGCAGAGGTTAAGCCTTAGATAATTTTTTGAGTGAATTAATACATAAATTCCTATACTAGTGTGAACTCTGAACTGGATAATTACTTCTCAGTAGCCATCATTTAAAACACCTAATTAGAGTTTATTATGTAGCTATAAGGTAATAATAGCTAGCTTTTATATTGTACTTTAAGGTTTGCAAAGTCGTTTACATATGTCAACTCCTCATATCACCCCTGTTAAGGTAGTCCCTAGTATTATCTCCATTTTACGGATGGGGAAACTGAAGCCATGACACTTAAGTGATTTGCCCAGGGTCACACTATATACAAGTGTCTGAGGCAGGATTTCAATCCAGGTCTTCACTACACCAAGTCCTGCACTCTCTCCATTATACTGTCTAGCGGCCTTATTACCTATTAATTCCAGTTTTGCATAGGGATAAAGACTAGACTTTGATTTCACTGGTGTTGGTTCCTCCCAGGTGAGGAAACATCATCAATGCAAGTCAGCACCTTTGTCACCATTCATATAGTCTTAGAGTGCTGTCAAATTCCAATAGAAAAGATCCCGGCTGGCTCCATATTACTTAGAAAGTCAGAAATTAACATGATCTGTGTTGCACTGCCTTTTTATTCATTTTGCTAAACATTCCCCTGTTACATTTTAACCTGCCATAAGGCTTCATTCTGAGTTTTGCAATCTGCTCGAGGAAGGGACTTTGACACCTCTTACTTAGAGCACTGCAAGGTCAATAAGTAACTTGCCCTGGGACCCAGGGTACGTGTCAAAGGTGTGACCTGAACTCAAGTCTTCCTGGTTTTAAGGCCAACTTTCTGTCCAATGTCTGTCACTCATTTTTCAAATAGAAAAAAACCATATTTGCCTAACATTCAGAGGCAAAAGGAAGTATGTCATTCCAAGACCTTTGATATATATGGTTAAATAATTTTCCTACTGTGTGTGTATACATGTATACACACATATATTTTACATGTCTATATATCTTATAAGGTCATTTCAAGATAAATGAACCTTAAAGGATTTCAACTTTTACCTATTTCACGTGAAATGAGAGATATAATTAACCATAATAGAGTCTTTGAAGAATCCATGGGAGATATTGGAAAGTTCAAAATTGTTTACTTCATGTGTATAATTGAAAAATGAAATATATAATAAAAATTAAATGATGCCTACATATAGCAAAATCTAATATACCTCCTATAGATTGGTACAGGAATTTGAAGCAAGTGTATGCAATTGGTGAATTGCAAAAATGAATGCTAAGTCATGGCAAGTAATAGGACTTTAAGAGCTCTATATTTATCCTAGGAAATTTGATACTTAAAAATTATTTTATTTTTAACTTATGGAATAAAACAAGCATTTCCATTATGTAGTATAATAAAAAAGATGATTGCACATGAAACTGCGAATCTACTATGTGACAACTTGCTATTCCTTTTAAATATGTAATACAGAGTAACATCAAATGGTCACAAGCCCAAAAATAGTTCTTGGAAGAACTTAAAAAGGAAGTAAAAAATCAAACTGGAAATCTGATATTTTAAAATATATTTTGTGACTTCATTGAATTTAATTTATCATTCTCATCTGGTCCAAGAAATTAAGTTTCTGTCTCCCCTCAAAACAGATTCTGATCAGACTCCTTCAGTGGATTAACAAGGTGGTAGCAAGTAAGAAGGAGAGTGGTGGAGGAAGAAGCTATGGCTGCATGTTAAATTCTCAGGGTCGTTTCAAAGTCTTATATTGGATCTCCATGCTCCATTTTCTTCTGCTTTCGAGTCCAAGGCCAATATTTCTGCCTCTGGAAAGGAATGTAGATATACAATACCTGAGTGTGTACTAGTGTCACATGAAATCAAAGGCTTTCAATTAAATTTCTGGTTGGACCTCTTACTAACTTGTATGATCCTGTCTCCTTCATTTGACAATGATTTCCTTGAGAGCAAGACTGTCATTTGTCTACCTTTTGTCCCCCCAGCACCCAGCACAGTGTCTTGTACATGGTACAGACTTACTAAACATTTCTCGATTGTTGACAGATGGAGTGACTTACAGGATGAAGCTTCTCATTCTCAATGCTCACAGGTCATCTCTTCTACAATATGTTTTACAGTTTTGTGAGGAAAAAAAGTCAATCCTACTAGTCTACAGTTTGTATATTCTGCCTTGTCTTTTATTTTGAAAACACAGACAAAATTTGTCGGTTTCCATTCCCATGATACCTCACCTATTCTTCACAATTTTTCCAAAAATTATTGACAATGACTGGAGCATTGCATCTGTCAACTCTTTCAGTAACTGGGGATATTGTTCTTCAGGGCTGAGTGACTTGAACTCCTTGAGGACAATAAGGGACTTTCTGGCTATTTCCTCACTTATCCTGACTTTCGTCTTCTCTTAAACAATTTTTATTCCTTCCTTCCCAGTCCACACGTCACTCTCCTTAACAGCTAAAACTGATTAAAAAAACCACCTAGTTCTGCCCTCTTTCTGGTATCCATTATCATCACACCAACTACCCCAATACAGTTTATAGGACAAGACACTCCATCTCTGTTTGCTTCAGTTTCCCAAATCTAAAATGGGAATAATAATAGTATCTATGTCTAAGGGTTGTTATGAGGTTCAAAATGAGATAATATTGTAAGATGCTTAGTACAGGACTTAGTATATAATAAGTGCTATAGAAATTCTGGCTATTATCATTATTATTATTATTCTGTTTAAATGCATTCTCATCTGTAGTGCTCCCAACTTACGGGCTTCTACTATTCTTCATCTTCAGATTTTGATCTGTGTGGGCTTTTCTATATTTTATATGTTACTGACAAGTAATTCAGGGGCTTAACAAGCACAGGGCTTAACAAAAACCAAGTAAAAGGTTACACAGTTCTAGTTTTAGAAACAACTAAAAATTTTGTTCTTCAATGTAATAGTGAAATGGGGCTTATATACAATATTTTTTAGCTACTCCCTTTCACTTAACAGTTTTTGTTTTTTTTATTTGTAAGTTGTTTTTTTTTTTCAGAACTAGCTAAAAGGAAGAAAACTTGATCCCACATTCAACTCAGATACACTGATTAGAACAAGGTATAGATGGGTTGTTAAAGCTTTAGAATTCTCAGCTACTTTTAGAGCAAACTTGGTCTCATTTTGAGGTGAGAAACCCAAGTCTTGAGAAAAACATTTCTCTATTTGGACTCCAAAGATTTCTTTTGCTGGTTCAGAATGTTCTTCACCTAAATTGTAGCCAGTAATGATTCTATCTCCTTGGATGTCCTGTTTTTTCCCATTCCTCTCTGCCTTTATCACTTTTGTTGAAGTTATTTCATTAGATGGTTGTTAAAACTAGATTGTTACAAACTACCAGGATGTAATGAGATATGGTAGTGAGTTTCCTTCTGCCTTTTTCAGCTTAGAAGAATAGCTCCAGTCCTTTGCCTCAGTACTCTGATGATATGCCACAGATCTGCCCTGTCATTACTGGCTTCCCCTTTTTCTGTTTCTCACATCTTCTAAATAAGAAGTATTGCAATATCACTATGTTTCTGGGATTAGTGCATTGGTTTAGCTTACCTTCTGTCCTAGTTGGCCCTGCAAATAATGAAATAAAATACTTTCACTTATCTTCCTTAACAGTGCTAACAGACAATTAAAATTTCTTTGTGGGATCCACAAGGAAACTTTGCCCTTATGGACATTCAGTAGTCTAACGTCAAACCCTGGGAAAGGTACCTAAACATATACAAACAGGGATTAGGCATGGAAGGACATGAAAAAGAAGAGAAGATACCTGTTTTACCTATAGAAGTGTTTCCTGGACACTGCCACAATTAGTAATGGAGAGTAATAGACCAAGCTAGGGAGTTCAGATTTATCAGAGAGAAGAACAAGAATAGAAGAGACTATTCTTGGGGCAGCTAGGTGGCACAGTGAATAGAGCACTGGCCCTGGAGTCAGGAGGACCTGATTTCAAATTTGATCTCAGACACTTGACACACTTACTAGCTGTATGACCTTTGGCAAATCACTTAACCCCAATTGCTTTGCCTTCCCCACTCCAAAAAAAAAAAAGAGACTATTCTAGGCATTGATAGTACTTGCTGCCTTGTGGATGGGTACTCATTGGGTGTCCCTTCAGTAACAATCCATCCCTTCGCCCCATGAAGGAGCATAATCCTTTCTGGAATCCTAAATACAGGTTAACAATAGAAGAAAATGTTGCAACACAGATAAGAATGCTTCATTCCCACTAACAATGGGAGAGAGAGAGAGAATTTTGTCATGATTTTTCATAGTATTCCTAAAAAACCCACATCACTATGAGGATCTGTCAACCCAGGAATAAGACTAAGGAAAGAGAATGTTATTTGTTTATTCTTATTGCTTCTCACAGGTGACACACAATCTCACGTCTTCATGTCCTGTCTTTGAGCCTTGGCACTGCTATCTAACAAGCCTGGAATGTGCTTCCTCCTCACTTCTCCTTCTTGGAATCCATCCTTATTTTCTTTTAAAGAGTTTATCTCAAGCCCAGTCTTCTACCTTTCTTGAGTCCCTCCAATTACTAGTAGTTATCACAAAAAGTTGTCATTCTAGTTGTGTCTGACTTTTTGAGACCCCTTTTGAGGTTTTATTGGAAGAGATACTGAGTGGTTTGCCATTTCCTTCTCCAGTTTATTTTACAGATGTAGAAACTGAGGCAAAGAAAGTTAAGTGGCTCTCTCAGGGTCACATAGCTAGTAAGTGTCTGAGGCCAGAGTTGAATTCATGAAGATGAGTTTTCCTGACTCCAGGTCTGGGACTCTACCCACTGCACCACCAAGCTTAGTATCTATTTTGAATACATTTTTATATGTACATGTAATCTCTTCCAATAGAATGTAAACACATTGAGGGAGGGGCTGCTTCATTTTTGTCTTTGAATCTTTGGTGTCTTTGAAGCTTTGTATACAATAAATGTCTGTTGATTACTTGAAATTGTAACTGGTTATTCTCAACCCTAATAGATGTGCCTCTGAAGACTTGTCTTGAACAATTTTGAGGAGCAGAAAGTGAGACCAATAATATTTTATCTAATGATTTATTCCATAATCTATCATTGTTGATTGTCTTCAGTTTACTAGATACACACATCCATAGTTGTTTGCATATTTCACTTAGAATGTAAGCTTATTGAAGAGGTAGAGAGCTACATACAGAGGGGTGTCTTGTTTTGTTTTAGCCTTTTTTTGTATCTCTGGCACTTAGAAAAGAGCTTGGCAAATTATAGGTTCTTAATAAGTGCTTGTTGACTTGACTTGATTTGGTGCAATTTTGGTGCAATTTTATCAACTTGTACATCAATTAATAAACATATTAGATTTCCTCTTGAAAAAAAAAGTTGTGAAGCCATAATGGTTGCATGTATCATTGCCTAGTGGTATTAAATTCAAAATGTCATTGAAATCCACCATATAGATTGAAACTTTTTTTTCAATATTATACTTTTAAAATGAAGATTTTTTGACTTCAATATTGTTTCAGATTGTCCAAATGTGGTTAAAACACAACCCATATTTTTATATCTAGCATCAAAGCAAACTATAAACAAAGCTACATTGCTAAAATGGCTTTGGTGAGACTGATGTTTAATGAAATTGAGAAATTGAAAATCAGTACGCTGACAACTTTTAGGTACCTTTTTTGCAAGATGCATCAAAGTCTAAACAATTTTTTCGTTGATTTAATTATTTCTTAGTTAACGTTCTTGACTGAGGAAATAAAAAAAATATTTTTTTGGTAGGCATGACTGAATTAGAAAATTTAAGGAAAAGCACTTAGACCATCATGAAAATGCACTTTTTTCATTTATGAAACATTTGACTCTGCTGTGAAGCTTGGAGAAGTTATACTCTGTCTTCATGGATGAAAGAATTGAAACTGGCAAAACTCATGATACATGAAAAATTCTATGTTATGCTTTGGGAAAGACCAGTTACTCGATCCATTTCCTAGTGTACAGTGGGTTGGTAGGTGATGATCAACTTTAAAAGGATTGCAAATTCTCAGCCCTCTTTACTTTGCCTTTATGAAACTTCCATAGCAGGAGGTAGGGGTAATTTCTACTATCGGAAGAGTTAGACATAAGAAAGCTTTTCAGAGCACAGCATTCCGATAGGAATCCTGTGAATTGGATGCTTAGGCTTTTAATTCCTGATACATTAACTAGAGCTCTTATAACAATTAAAATTTCTTAATATGTTTTTGTCAATATTGAATTAGGCAATTGAATTGAAAAATAATTTTCAATCCTTGAATCCAAATTATTTGAAATGCTCTTGGTGCATGGTAAAATTCTCTAACTGAACAATTCTGGGTACAACCATGTGTAAAAAAAAAAATTCCATTAGTCTTTTATATATTATTTAATGTTATGGGATATAGAATAACAACAGATTTTTATTTAGTAACTTTTGTACATTATCTCATTGGAGCCTCTTGCTACACTGAAAGGTAGATACTCCAAGTATTATTTCCTCCATTTTGCAGATGAGGAAACAGTCACAGAAATGAAGTGACTTACAGATGTTGACAGCTTGTATTAGAGATAGAATTTGAATACAGGACTTTCTGAAACTAGGTTCAGAATTCAGCAATCCAATCTACCATACTACCTCATCTAGCTGACACTCAAATTTTGTGCTGGTGATCCATCTATCCATCCATCCATCTGTCCATCTGTCCATCCATCCATCCATTCATCCATCCATCTATCTATCTATCTATCTATCTATCTATCTATCTATCTATCTACATTTATCTCCCTCCATTCCTCCCTCCCTCTCTCTCTCTCTCTCTCTCTCTCTCTCTCACACACACACACACATCTATCTTGTGTATAATTTTTATTCTTGTATTTTTTTTTCAGTCTAGATACAATTTCATAAATGTAGGGAGCTCTCTGTGAAGAAATTCCCTGTTGTAGGTTAGCAACTCTCCCACAACCTATATTCTCAGAGGATTGCATAAGCTATTTGCCTCTAGTCACACAGCTAGAAAGTGTCAGAGAAAGTATTTGAATTTGGGTCTTTCTGACTTTGTGGTTGGCTCTCTATCCACTATGTTACATTGCCTCTAGCACTGGTGATCAGCAAAGATGATTAAGCAGATAGAATAATTTTGTGTATAAAAAGAGCTTTTGCAATACTTGTGTCATAGAAATATATTAAACTAGATATGTGATTCAGGATAGATACCACACATTTAATTTGTAAGAGGGAGAGCTATTTACTTAAAAAAAAAAGAATTTTAACTGAAATTGAGAATGAACTGATTCATTCTTCTAACAATTTTAGAATTTATTTTGATAGCATAATGGATAATTTTATGTTCTACTGCTACTTATCAGTATGAAGCAGGATCGATAGTTCAAGAAAATATAGTAAAAATTATAAGTAGAGAAAAAAAGTACCTATATATCCTATGCCAAAAATGATTAGTCCAATGGACTCAGCATTCAGCACAACATCTTACATGTCCTAGGAAATTAATAAATATCTGTTGAATGAGAAAAATAAATTTTCTCCATAATCTCTCCTGTGGCAATCTCATTCACTCCCCTCCTTGCAGTTATCAATATACTATTTAGACTCAAAACCTTGGATTCTCCTTCTCCCTTCAGATCCTGTCAGATGTGAAGACCTGTGAATTTCTTCTCCATGATATTTTACATCCATTCCTTCTATTGCATGTAATTGTCACCATCTTAGTTCTGGTTCTCGTTATATCTCACCTGGAATATTCAAATATTCTTTTAGCTGATCTTCCTGCCTTGGTTTTACTCTTTTCCTTTGTATCACTTCTAAAGTTATCTCAAAAATGTTAAAGAAAAAAAAAACAACAATCCTTAATTGACTACTTAAATAAAATATAAACTCAGCTTGGCCTTCAAGTCTCTATATGATCTTGCTTAAACTCTCTTTGCCAATCTTATTTCATATTAATCTCCCTTGTGCTCTATACATGTATTCCAAACTGGACTGGTCATAGTATTTTTAGAATCTTAGAGGTGAAAGGAACTTGAGAACTTACCTATACTTTATCTAGTTTTCTATGGATGTTGGTAAAGAGATCACCAACTCCCATACATATTTAAGGATTTACACATGCAATTGTTGGTAACAAGAGAGCAATAGGCATAATTCTCTTCCTTCTCTAGAAGTCCCACTTTCCTCTCTCCCTGGCTCCCCCCCCCCAACTAGATCATACTGCTATCCATGATTTGAACCTCCTATATTATAAACAGGAGGATTTGAGCCTTCTGTAGAGGAAGCATTTGGATGTATACTATACAAATAAGTCATAAAATGGAAAACAGAGAGAGGATTCTGGGAAGATGGCTGAGTAGGTCAGAGAATTCCAAGCCCTCAAGATTTTCCCCACACCAAAGAGTTAAAATAGCACCTTAGGGCAAACAAAGTGTGGGTGGAGATAAATAAGAATGGGGCACAACCAGGGTCCTCCTGGGACAATTTGAGAAGATTGGAAGAAAAATTCCGGGATGAGGTTTAGTCTCTGTGAAGAGTAAATACCTCCAGGCTAGGTTCCCTTTTAACAGCAAGTGACAAGCCTCCTAAACAACAAAGGGCAAGCCCTGAGGTTAGTTGGTTTGAGAGGCTACCTCTGCTGACAAGGAATGCCAGACCCAGCTGTGTTGTGAAGAGCAGCAGGGACAAGAAGGAACCAGCATGGGTGAGTACAGAAGCCGTGGGGCAGAAAATCCGTAACTGTGGTCACTTATAGGAGGTTGGAGGTTTGGCTTTGGTTTCAGGCTAGAGAGGAGAGCTGAAGATCTGGGGCCAGAGGCACTATTTCCCATACCCCAGGGCTAGAAGTGATTACAACTAATTAAGCTACTACCACAAAAAAATGTACAGGCAAAGGAGAAAAAAATCCAACCATAGAAAATTATTATGGGAATAGAGATGACTGGGGTTCATCTTCAGAGGAAGATATTGAAGTAAAGAAGCCCTAAAAAAGTAATGTCAAGTCATAACCTTCCCAGAAATAATTCATAGAAGATTTTTAAAAAGACTTTAAAAATCAAATGACAGAGATGGAGGAAAAACTAAAAAAGAAAGTAAGAAAAATCCAAGAACAAGAAGAGTATGAAAGGAAAGTTAGCCAATTAGAAAAGCAGATCCAGAATCTTAAGGAAGAAAATGACACCTTCAAAACTAGAACTGGGCAAAGTGAAGCCAGTGAAATTATAAGAGATCAAGAAATGATTGAACAAAATAGGTATAATGAAAAAATAGAAGAAAAAGTGAAACATAAGAAAAACAACAGATTTGGAGACTAGATCAAGAAGAGAAAATATAAAAATAACAGGACTAACTGAAAGTTAATGATCAAAAAATAATCTTGATAACAGTATTACAAGAAATAATTAAAGAAAATTGTCCTAAGCATTAGAACAAGGTGGGGAGAGGGGAGGGGGTAGGAATAGAAAAAATCCATCAATCACCACTTAAAAGAGATCCTATGAGGAAAACTCATAGGAATATCATAGTCAAATTCAGAAATCTCCAGCTCAAGCTAAAAATATTAAAAGCATCAATATTAAAACAATTTAAATATGGTGGTTCCACAATTAGAATTACACAAGGCCTAGCAGCAGAGACATTAAAGGACTGCAGGTCTTGGAACACAGAATATCAAAGAGCAAAAGAACTGAGACTCCAGCCAAAAATATTATACCCTGCAAAATTAAAAGCATTGTCCTGAAGGGAAAAAAAATGGACATTTGATAAACTCTGACTTTTAAGACTTTGTTAAAAAAAATTCTGAACTTAATAGAAGATTTGACATACAAGAACCAAGAGAAATTAAAGCACATAACAAAGACTGATTATAAGGAATTCATAAGGACAGATTGTTTACTATTTAAATATGTAAAACAAAATGTATGTTTAAGATTCTTATCAATAACTGAGTAGTTCATAAGAAAGGTTGGGGTAAACATGAGTATGATATGAATTTAAAAAGTAAAAACATTTAGGAATATCTTTTTTAATTTTTATTTTGTTGTTCATTTTTTTACTTTTTGCTTTACATCATTGATTTCCACAAGATTTTGAGTTACAATTTTCTCCCTGTCTTTCCTCTACCCACCACCCCAAAATAGCTATCCCACTGTATACCCCCTCCCCCCATGTGCTCTCTCCTATATCCTCCCCCATCACCCCTCTGACTTTTTGGTAAGGTAAGATGGATCTCCCTATCTCAGTGCCTGTATATTTTATTTCCCAGTTGCATGTAAATAATAATAATAATTATATATATATATATAATTATATATATATATATATTTATCATTTGATTTTAGAACTTTAAATTCTGTATTCTTTCCATTCCTCTTTTGTCATCCACCCCCACTGGAAAGCCAGGTAATTGAATACAGGCTGTACATGTGTCGTTATGCAGAACATCTCCACAATGAACATATTGTGTAACACTGACTATATTTCCCTCCTTCCTATACCCCCCCACCTTGTTCTGTTCTCTACTTTGTCCCTGTCCCTTTACTGAAGTGTGTGCTTCTAACATCCCTCCC
>CM053580.1:380584554-380617768 GCA_028627135.1 Pseudochirops cupreus | reverse complement strand
CATTCCTTCCCTAAGCCAAATTCAATGAGAGTAAGGGTGACCCATTCCCTTTTGCCTTCCTGTTCTTCCCCTCCATTGTAACAGTTATCCCTTGCCTCTTCTATATGAGATGACTAACCCCATTCTATCTCTCCCTATCTCCTCTCAATCTATTCCCCTGGGATACTCTCTTTTTTTTTTTGGAGGGGGCAATTGGGGTTAAGTGACTTGCCCAAGGTCACACAGCTAGTAAGTGTTAAGTGTCTGAGGTGGGATTTGAACTTAGATCCTCCTGAGTCCAGGACCGGTGCTCTATTCACTGCACCACCTAGCAGCCCCAGGAATATCTTAAAAGAGTAATTATTTTATATATATGGGGTGCAGGAGGAAGAAATGACACAGAGGAGTTAGATGAGGAGTTAGATACAGAGGAGGGCTGGTAATTCTTGTAACATACTTTCATCAAGAATGGGTTTAAGAGGGAATTATATGTATATACATACACACATACATACATATACATATGTATGCATATATTTAGAAGAATATAAAAGTCTTCTAAATTCAGGAGAAATAAAGCAGTAGGGCATAAGAAGGGGGGAGAGGACAAGGGAAGGATCTTTAGGGGAGGGAATGGGAAAAATAGGGGTATAGAAGCGTGTTTAGATTTTATAGGAATGGGAAGATGGGGAGGGATATTTGGAGGGTGGAAGGCAAGTCATAGAAAGGTAAGGTAGTGGGTAGAAGTAAAGTGGAGGAGGCAGGAGGGATAGGAAACAAGAGATATGCACATACATAAAAACAAAGATCAGGAAGAGAATAGGTTTGGGAAAGTATATGTCTACATATGTATGTATATATGTATAGGTGTATGAATATATCTATAACTATAGAGAAACATATCTAAACTTTATTGTGGCCTTCTGGAGGGTGATGGGGGGGAGGGAAAAATTTATTCTCTGCACGGCAGAGAATAAAAGAAAATTCAAAAGGAAGCAAAGAAAAGATGGACAGTTCTGAACACAATAAGTATTATATCATATAGGCTTTCTTGAAATGAAAATTTATTGTTATATATTTTGAATCTCCTCTCACACAGCATGCTTTTTTCCCTTTCTAACTTTGTATTTAAGTTCCAATATTTAAGTTTATGATATGTTTTTGTTTCTTCTCTCTGTTCTGTATTTGTGTTCTGGCATCTGAGTCTAAAATAATATTTTGAACAAAAAAAAAAAAGAAATGGAAAACAAATCTTTCACTCTCCTGTGGCTGTAGTCACTTGTCACTCATCTAATTGTGGGATTCCATGTAGAAAATCCTGTTCTCCCTTCAAGAGGCACACTTATTGGGAAATTCAATGCCCTTTGGGTAGAAAATTTGATCCTTAAACTATCAAACTTGGGGGTGACTCATGAGGAACCCCACCTAAAAAAACTGGTGTTGACTTAGAAATCTCTTATCTTTAGAAGGTTAAATTCTGGGCTCTGGATGCCCTTTATTTAACAGGCATGAATTTGAGAATGCTTTATTTAAAAATTTCTCTGACAGGTCACATAGGCTAGCACAGAGGTAGGGAACCTATACTTGGAACCCATATATGCTTCTCTAGAATATTCCACCATTGTCCTGAGGAAATTCATAGGTCTCTGACTCAGAAAAGGAAAAAAAGAAAGGCAGAAGGCAACCAACAACTTGGGGTGTAGGAACTTTCTTCTCAGGGCAAGCACATACAGCTTCTCAAATATTTCTGTCAAAAAGTGGCCATTAATGGCTTCAAGGAGGACCAAGGGAGGGATACCATATTACCAACTGCTTCAGTATTAGGTTCCATCCCAAAGAAAGATGGAAGGAAAAAGACAACATGACCCTGGGTCTTCAATGCGTCAGTGAAAGGAATGGTAGATGCCCATTCTACCCGGAGCCTTAGCCAGTTACTTCATCTCGGGGGCAGCTTGAGAAGTCCTTCTTCTAAGAGGGGCCAGGAGGTTGTGCCAAACAAACCTATAATCACTAAGACCTGATTAAGTGTCTTTTGTCCTTTCAAAAGATATTTCTAGCAGTGGTTCTTAACTTGAGGTTCATAATTTTGTAAAAAATAATTCAATAACTATGTTTTAATAATCCAACGTATTTTATATATTAAAAAAAAACATTATTATGAGAAGAGATCTAGAAACTTTACCAGATTGCCAAAGGAGTCTGTAAAACACAGACACACACACACAGGCACACACACAGATACACAGACACACAGACACACAGACACACAGACACAAGATTAAAAAACCCTGCTGTATAGGAAGGTGAAATAGAAAGTTCCAAACAAAAGGTCATCAAGTCCTTTAAAGTGACCAGGTGAAGTAAAGAAGAGAACCAGGACATATCTATAGAGAAAAACCCAGGGCAATGGGTGTTTCCAAGAATGGGATCTACAACAATGCTAAATGTGGTAGAGAGGTCTTTTAGGATAAAGACTGAGAAAAAGCCTTTGGAATTTAGCAATTAAAAAGCCTTTGGTAATCAAACCACATTATGCCTCTTTTGCATATGGTTTTCTTTGAGGGAACTTGTTCTGACCAATGCTATAGGTAGGTAACATGATCTGAAGGAGCGTATTAGTGTATGCTTGAATCATTTTTTCTTTCTTTCTTTTGCTTTTTGTTTGGAGGGGAGAGGGCAGGGCAATTGGGGTTAAGTGACTTGCCCAAGATCACATGGCTAGTAAGTGTGTCAAGTGTCAGGTTGGATTTGAACTCAGGTCCTCCTGAATCCAGGGCCGGTGCTCCATTCACTGTGCCACTTAGCCACCCCTGAAGCATTTTTTTTCTGATCAATTGGTTAAGCTGTTGCATGAGAAGCATGGCTGTTTGTATTGCCAATGCAATATTCATAGCACCCACAATCACTATAAATATACCTGCATAGTGCTCAATCACAAAATATAACAGACTCTCCATATGAAAGACAGAAGCAAAATATTTATTCAGATGCCAAAAAATTGAATCCCAAAACCAGTAATCTGATTCCATTATAGTAACAAAGAAGTTAATAAGCCACAACAGCACAGAGAGT
Organism: Pseudochirops cupreus; assembly: GCA_028627135.1. NCBI lineage: Eukaryota > Metazoa > Chordata > Mammalia > Diprotodontia > Pseudocheiridae > Pseudochirops > Pseudochirops cupreus. The sequence continues at coordinate 380,614,717 of CM053580.1, read as the reverse complement.
CACATCATCCTGTAGCCTTCCCACAAACACCAACAAAAGACCAATGTTTACTCACAAGCCTATCTGTCTCCCTCAGAAGCATGCTCTCCTCCGTCCAGTTTCTAATGGCTCTGATTCCCAGCTTCCTGTGAGTTCTGCTCCACCCTTCAGCAACCTCCTCCCACCACAAGTTCCATGTGATTACATTCAGACTATTAGGGAGTAGAGCATATTTTCAAGCAGGGACAGTCTTCAAATTCTCTTAGGCTTATTAAGGAGGCAGGGAAGATCTTCAAATTCCCATTACAATTATACTGCTCCAGTATTTTTTAAAATTAAATGATTATAACTATTTATGACAGACAATATTAACATGAATAAAAGACTCTAGAAAGGATATCAATAAGTAGAGATGTTTGGGTAGTGGTTTCTGGGCAAGGTGGACGGCATGTGAAAATGCAGAGAAATAGCATAGGCTGTAGGATAAAACTGGGAACAGTTAATAGCCCAGTTTGACGGGAATATTGTGTGTATGAAAGGGAATAAAGTGAAATAAGGCTGGAAAGATAAGTTGGAGTCAAATTATTAATTAAGATTCTTTCCTCTCTGCAAATAGCTACGAGTTTATTGACACATTGCCTATACAATCTGGGCCTCAGTTTCCTTATCTGTCAACTGATAGAATTAGACTAGATGATCCATAAAGTTCTTTATAGCTCTAATGTTCTGATGGCTCATAAATGGTTCAAATGTAAGTAGCCAAGAAGACATAAATAATATCTATAGAAGAGCCAGGTTTTCCAAGAACATAGAAAAAGTCATTCTTTATCCCTACTCAGTGGACCATCCATTTGGTCTGTATTTTGAGGACAAATTGAGGCGTATTCAGTATTCCTCAGGGACATGACAGCTCTCTTGATTCAGTTTTTTCCCTTGTTAGTCAGGGTGCCAGTGTCAACATGTGGAAAGTCTTAAATGAAGCTTCTTTCATGGGTGATTTTCCTAGGTCTGAAACATTAATCTCATTTATATTGGATCATTTTCCCTTGGGCACCCTCCTTTTCCAGCAGTAGTCTAAGCACAAACACATATTTACCGCCATTGATTCAGTACTGAATTGAATCCAAGAATATAAGCTAAATTGAGAATTTGCAAGTTTCCTTTTAGTTTCCAGGTATAATTATGCATCTAATTTGCTATTTGCATTTAAAAGTGACATTCCACAATTATCTGTGTATAACACAGATTCAAAGATACCTCAGCAAAACTACTTTCTCTTTGTTTTAATTTGGTGAAAATGTAGTCACTTCTTTACTTGTAACATCCCATTCAAACTTTGTTACCATGTGAAATTCTTGTCCATCTTTTTCTCATAAAAATTCCATAGATAATTAACTTTACTGAAAAATACTGAAGAATTTCTTATTTATTTAGTATCATAGGAGTCCAGGGGACTATCAGGTTGTCCATCTATTGTCTGTCATTTTGGATACCTATGTAGAAACCTTCTTTTCTATCCATAACTGTTTTCCATAGTTTAGTTTATGTCACTCTACATGGAATTTGTGGTTGATAACATGCTGTAGTCTACTTATGACCACTATGTATCTTTCCATTGTCTTTTGAATTATTTGTAATTTTAACTCTTTTGAGATGTCATACAATGATTCTTAGCCATACAGTATCATAATATTGACATCAATGAGCATATTTTGTGCCATCAAACCCCACCCCCCTAAAAAAAACCCAATAACAGAAAATTGAAACCACGATGCAATTTCCCAACTATAATCCAATACAATCTCCCCCTGCTATTCAATTTCTTAGTTCTGGGCCCATTTTTTTTTAATCACTTAATACAGTTGCATATTCCAGTTTAGACAATATAAATTTTTTGTCCACTGTGTTGTTCCTTTGTAGATATTTGGATCATCTCTTTTATGATTCTATTAATTTCACTGAAGAGACTTTGTAGTACTATGGGGTTCCATGAAATTCTAACAATATTATTTGTTTTCAGAAGAATTTGGTGATCACCCTTTTTTTTATTGAGGGACTTGATGCAAGACATCTACAGCGACATTAGTGAAAATATATATCTCACTGTTTAATGCTTCACTTAGAAGACCGTTGAAGTAAACTCTGACAGCTTGGTTCAACATTAATACCTAGATAATCTAAGCATTGGGGATACAAAAATGAAAAAATATATAGTTGTTGCCTTCAAGGAGCTTATAATTAGGAGGAGATAATATGACATATATACATGGACTGAAGTGATATATAACATTTATAAAAGTGACTGAGGAATGAGTAGATGGTGAGTGGAGGTGGTGAGTATAGATTATTTTAATTCTGAAGTTAGTAGTGAAAGGGAAGAGAGTAAACTTACGGGCATGACACAGTCAAGGGTAATTTTTTTTTCTTGATTTTGAGAAATTTGTAGGAAATGAATCAGTGAAAAAGCAAAGATTGAAGGTTATATGGGACTTGTATTAACAGACTGAAGTTGATTTAGATCATAATGAATGATGAATGGGTAAGTTCCTGATGGGGGCAAAATAAAACAGAATAGAGGACACAAACACTAATTACATACAGGCTTCAAATGCAGTGTCTCTGGCACACTTAAACACTGTAAGCCAGACTCAGTCTTTTATAATTTTTAGAAGAAAAGACTCCAGAGTGAATAGAAAAAGAAGAAAAAATATAATTTCCTCTTTAAAAGAAGGTAAACAACAACACAGTATATTCTACAAGTCTACTTCTTTGCATAAAAACTGTTTTCTTAACTCAGGTTTTGACTTGCAAATAGAGTTGAGCATTCCATTTTGATTATCATAGAGATTTTGTTATCTGTGTGGGAAATATATCCTCTGAAGAGAATCTATAAGGTTGCATTTTGTTCTTTGTCAGATGAGTTCCTAACATCCATCAATGGTGAACATAACCAGATCTTATATTCTTAGTTATTGTTGTTAGTGTCAAAATGTGGTCCTTTTCAGACACTGGTTATTCTTTCTCGTGTTTTCATCAAGGTTACTCCTTCATGTATGTATAGACCTTTATCATCAAAATTTTATAGAGAGAAGTACATGTATGGCTCAATAAAGCTGCTAATGTCTTCTTGGTTATGGGGGGATGTGTGTGTAAAAAGCACTGTCTGTGATCTTTTCCTATTCTTTTCCACCTATCTTTAACTATCTTAAGAAAAGTCCATTAGTGTTTAAAAAAATTATGTTATCTTCAGCATTAAATTCTTCTGTAGGCATTTGGTCAGTCCCAAACTCTTCTGATATTATCTTCCTAAAAGAGGTTTTTTTTTTGTTTTTTTTTTTAACCACTTCATATAGTATATCGGGCACAAAAACAAAAATGCTGAAATGTGGTGATTGTTAATGTGTATATATGGCTTTAAAAGTGCAAGAAGATGTATTGTCTTTAACTTCTTTTGCTTTTTCTCCTTAAGATTTAATGGAATTTAGCTTAGCTTGATCTCTCACCAAATCTTTTGCTGACTGGTTTCCTCTTCAACTTCTCCCTGTTTTATTTGCCAGACTCTGGAGGGATTTACAAATGATGTTGCTCTTGACTGCTTTATTTGCTGACTAAAAGAGAGCACCCAGACTTTTTGTGCTCTCTAGTTGTGGCAACTCAGTGTTTTGGGTGGATGAACTAACATATGCAGGAATGGTGATAGTCATTATCTTTGCTTCTTCCTATTCTTCATGTTTTTTGTGTGGACAATTTATTAAAATAGGTTAGAGTGAAATCTGCAAGTTTATCTTTTTTAATTTTTGATATTTACTTTCATCTTTACTCTTCCCTGCCAATAATCTGAATGCATACAGATAGTTTAATATTTTTGGAAGGTGTTTAGTGCAAATGATCTACACCTTTTGAATCTTTTCTCTAAGTACCAATGTCCTCATTGCTTATCCATCTTTTGATAGAAACACCCTTTGGGGTATTCCTCTGTTGTCTCTCATTCTTGCTACATGACTAGAGTTGACTCTTATTTTGTCATCTGTCCTAAATAATATCATTTATGCCATTTCTATATATGTTGCTCCTGGTAACATGGAGGTCTGCATTTATGACCATTAGGATTATAGATGAAAAAAATTATGGACATGCAAATGCAGCTTTGCAAAACACTTTGCATATGGCTTTACCACTGGCAACTCATACCATGTCTGTAGGCATTATTATTCCTGCTTTATAGGTGGGGAAAAGGAGGCTTGAGACATTAGATGACTTGCTCAAGTCAACTTACTTACACAGGTAATATTAGAAGTGGAATTTGAGTTTAAGTCTTCCTGGGTCCATGTCCAGTGTTCTCCCTTCTACTCAAAATTGCCTGTGATTTAAGTGAGGTTCATACTTCCACTTCTATGTACTGCAGTCAACTTGGTAGATGGCCTTCACAAGTTACTGTGGCAAAAAAAAAATCATGTGACAGCCAAACCTTCTGCTAAAGAGATGAAAGACATAACATCTTATAAAAATAGAAAATGCATCCAGAACAATTATTGAATTCTAAATATGCTTTATTGCTACTCAACTCCTCAGGTTATTGAGAAATTGATGACAGCATTTTGAAAAAGCCATTCTTTATTTTTAAAGTTGTCAAATATATACACATATACATATAGATATACACACATGTATATATACATGTATGTATGTATGTATGTATGTACATAGGCATGCATTTTTGCTTATCTGCTTTCCCCAAATATTCTTGAAGATGCCACATGGGATCTGGAACCAGAGATTTTCCTCTGGTATAATCTAGCTAAGGAGGCTGTAAGTAATAATGCAAAATGTCAGAAAATAATTTAAATGTTCTAGAAAGCAGCAGAGACTGTGATCTTGTTTTCACTCAGAGGATACATATGACCAAATGTATCATCTTTTCCTCCCAAGCTAGTTTTGCCTCCTGTCTTCCCTATTCCTGCTTTTGGCACTAATCTTAATCATCTGTATTTATAACTGTGGCGTTATATTTGAAATGTACTGTAGTATATAATTGAAAGGGCACTAACCTGGGGGTGAGGAGATCTGAGTTCTAGTTCTAGCTCTGCCAGTACTCATTTGTTGTGTAACCTTAGGCAGTCATTTAAATTCTCTTGGCCTCCATTTCATCATTAGAGTGAAAGGATTTTATTATGGTCAATAAAGTCCTATTCAGCTTTGAAATTCAATGACCCTGTATTCTTTGACTTCCTAAATGCACTATTCTGACACTGACTGCAACAAAGTGTGAATGTTTCTTTCCTTCTTTTCTTTCTCCCTCCCTTCCTCCCTTCATTACACTCTTTGTTCCACCCTCCCTCCCTTCTTCCTTTTCTTCTTCCCTCTGTTCCACTGTCCTTCCTTCCTCCCTCTCTTCCTTCCTCCCTTCCTCCCTTCCTTCCTTCCTCCTTCCTTCCTTCCTCCTTTCCTTCTTTCCTTCCTTCCTTTCTTCCTCTCCTTCCTTCCTTCCTTCCAAATATATTCAATCCCTTCCAAAGTTTTGCTCTGATCTACATGTCTAACTGTCTCTTACATCATTTCCCTTCAACAATTTATACTCCAGGCATATTGAATTAATCTTTTCCCCTTTAAATGTTTCCTGTGTTTCTTGTTCCCAAATCTTTCTTTGTACACTGCCTTCTCCCTCATTTCCACCAAAACTTTTCAGTTTTTCAAGTCTAGCTCATATTCTTCCCTTCTCTATTAAGTCTTCTCTCCTTGAAGTTACCTTTCTAGTGTTGTTTCTGCCTTCTTAACATTTCTCACATCCACCCCCTTCTCTCCTCTTACAGGACCACCAGCCTAAATTAGACCCTCATCAGCTTTCCCCTGGACTACTGTAGTAGCTTTCTAGTTGTTCTTATTGTCAGGTTTGTCTTCTCTGCAAGCCAACCTCCACAGAGTTGACCAAGTGATTTTCCTGAAACATATGTCTAACTATGCCATTCCTTTGATAATTAGAATTAATATAAACATCTGTTTGGCATTTCATACCCTGACTCTAACTTAACCTTTCCAGGACTGTAAGTTACTTATCTTAGACCAAGTTCTTAATGTCATCAGATCACTCTGTCTGTCTCACTCTGCTGACTTGGGCTGGAAAACATTATGACTCTCATGTTTTCTTGGACTTTCTCATCAAGATTGAGACAAGAGCATTTTCCAGATGTGTTTGGAAGAGGTTTTTTGGTAGGGGAAGCCAGTTATACTTCTTTCTACTACTTTGCCATCTTGGCTTCTGACATATTACATAACTTTTAGTGTAGTCCTGCTTATATGTGATTCTTTTGTTACTTCTTTCTGTTCTCTTCTTTGCATTTTAGAATTGTTTTTTGGTTTCTTTATCACTTTGATTTCCCCTGAATGCCCTCCTCTCCCTTGTGACAAACAATCTTTAAAAAAAAAGGGGGAAAAAAAATCACAAAACCCAATCAGCATATGAAAGAAAATCCAATATTCGATTCATAATCTATGAATACTCCATATTCTTGTACCCAAACTTCTGCAAAGGATCAAGAGGACATGTTTTCTCTTGCTTCTATGGAGCTAATTTTGCAACATTCAATTTTGTTCATTTTGTGCTTTTTGTTCTTTATATTGTTTCCCTGGTTCTGTTTCACTTTGCCTCAGTTCATGAAAATATTTTTATGTTTCTCTGTCTTCATAATATTTGTTGCTTCTTGATGTATACTAATTTTCCAAATATAATTTGTTTAAGCATTCCCCAATGGATAGGTATCTACTTTGTTTCCAGTGAGTACTTGAAACATCTGTATCAGCAAGCACCCTACCCTAGCATACCCAGGATGGCTGCTAGCACAGGTTCTTAGATCTGCTTTTCTAAAGGAAAGCAACTCAAAATGGGTTAACAATCTCACTTTAATCAATCAAACACATCATTTACCTAATTCAGGGGGAAAAGTCAGCAACCTGAACTTCAGAGAATGCAAACACCATACAAACATAAGTTATAAGCACAAGTTACAAGCAGACAGAGAAACAGATCAGACAGACTTCCAAACCCATCTGACCATTACATGCATACCTATTCAGTTACCAGAGAGGGAAGCATCAACATCTGGGTTTTTCAAATCGAGGAGGGGGGTGGGGGTGGGGCTCAACGGCTTCCCAGAGTCTCTTCTGGCCAAATCACACAACTCTTCTCAAAGTGAGCCCCTAAGAAAACCTCACATCAGGGAGTATGTATAGCCTTTTCCTGGCTCAGAGAATGTCACAGCCCTCTTGACCCACTGCCCAATCACAAAACTACAAGGCGCGGGCATTCCTGAAGAACAAGCCTCCCAGCACAGGCTCCATTTGACCACATTCAGCCTATTAGGAGGCAGAGTATACTTTCAAATAGGGGAAGGTTCTCAGAGTCACGTAGCCACTTTAGCAAAGGGCCAAGGGGCAGGGAAGATCTTCAAATTCCCATTACAACATCTCAGTGTATATGGAGCCTTCACTTTTTGTTACTGATATTCTTGGGATAGTGGAATCTCTGTCTCAAATGTTTTAACCACTTTATTTCTATAATTCCAAATTGTTTTCCAAAATGGTTGTACTAAGTCACATCAACAAAAATGCATTGACACACTTAGGAGACAGTTAGGTGGCTCAGTGTATAGAATGTTGGGCTTTGAGTCAGAAAAGCCAGAGTTCAAATCTGGCCTCAGATACTAACTAGCTGTGTGACTGGTCAAGTCGCTTGAACTCTCTTTGCCTTAATCCACCTGAGAAGGAAATGACAAACCACTCCGGTATCTTTACCAAGAACACCCTATGGACAATCTGGTCCATAGGGTCGTGAAGAGTCAGACATAACCGAATGACTGAACAACAACAACAACAACATAACTATGTCTCCATAATCCCTCCAACAATGACTTCTCTAGTCTTTTGTCATTTTGCCGCTTTCCTGGGTAGGAGATGAAACCTATGGGTTATTTTTATTTGCATAGTTCTTATAATGTGATGATTTGGGGCATTTTTTCATATGGTCATTAATAGCTTATGGCTTGTCATTTAAGAATTGTCCTTTTAAAAAGTGCTGAAATCCTTTAACTGCTTTTAGGCTTACGTATTTCTTTTAGTTTTGAATCAAACCTTTGTCTATTTGATACATTTTGCCCCAGTTGACTACGTCCCTTCTTATCCTAGTTGCCTTAATTTTATTGGTTGAAAAACTTTTCATTTTCATATAACCAAAGTTATCTATGTGATCTTTTATTATTGACTTCACCTTTTCTTTGGTGACTAATTCAATCGATGGCATATGATCTGCTTCTCTTATCTTTAAAGGTATAGTCTCTAATATTCAGATCATATATTCATTTTGAAATTATTATGGAATATGTTGCAATATATTGGGCTAAGTCGGATTTCTTCCAGACTGTTTTCTAATTTATCCAGCAGCTCTTATCAAATAGGGAATTCTTTCTTATGTAATTTATATTTTTAGTTTTAGTTTGAGCATTACGTTATTGGGTTCTATTATTTCTGATTCTTCCTTAATTTGTTTCATTTTTCTACTGTTATGGTTTTTTAAACCAATATAAATGGTTTTTGATGATTACTCCTTTATAATATAGTTTGAAATACTTCCCCTGCACTCCTGCCTTTTAAAATTATTTACCTCGGTAATTTAGATCTTTTGTTCCTTTAAATCCATTTTGGCATTATTTTATGCAGTTCTATAAAGTATCCCTTTCATACTTTGATTGTCATTTTTATTACATTGGCATGACTCAACCAGGAAGATTGAATATTACTCTGTCTAGCTATTTAGCTTCTTCATTTCTTTAAAGAACACTTTGTAATTGAATCAATACAAGTAGAGAATGTGCTTGGTGTACTTTAGTAGACTGATTCTGAAACATTTGATACCTTTTGTAACTATTTTCCATGAGATTTTTCTTCTTATCGACACCTGGATTTTGTTATTATTATATAGAAATGCTGTTGATTCTCTCAGTTTAATTTTTAGCCTGCAACTTTGCTGAAATGATTATCTCAGATTCTTTGTTGATTCCCTAGGATTTTCTAAATAAACCATCATGTTGCCAGTTAGTTTTTTCTTCTTGTTGCCCATCTTTATGCTTCATTTTCTTTCACTTATTATTGCTGTTGCTGGCTATTCTAGAACCATATCAGATAATAACCAGGAAAAAGGTTGTTCTTGCTTCATTCCTGTATCTATTAGGAAATTTTCTAGTGCATATATGATGTTTACTTTTGGTCTTTGATGGATACTTTCTATAATACTAAAAAAAGATCCCTTTATGTCCATGGGCATTCTCCATAAAGGAGTTCTTTGTCTAAGGCTTCCTCTTTCATTCCACCCTCCCCCCTCAAAGTGTACTGAGATAGTTATGTGGTTTGGGGTGTCGTTGTTTTAAATATGATTAATTATATTAAATGTTTTCATAATGTTGAACTATACTTGCATACCTAGTATCTAACTTGTTCATAATCAATGATTTCTTGGATTCATTACTGTAGTCTCTTTGAAAGGATTTTACTTTAAAATTTTACTGTCACTATTCATGACTTATATTGGTTATTTCCCTTATTTTGAAGTAAGATGTCTATGGAGGCACAACATTTCCTCAGAGGAAATGCTCCTCTGGGCACCAAATCCCCCCAGATTAGATCCATTGTGAGACCTCCATCTTCCAGGAAAGGCATATCACTTTTTCCTAGGGCTCTTAAATAGAACTTGGAATTTCCTTCATTGAGTTGAGACCACCCCCCTGTTTAAGCCTCTGACTTTTGCTACCACCTCCATTCTCCTCCAGCTTCTCTTCTTTCTGAGTGACTATAAGATCTGCAGGTTTACTCATGGAATTAATTAGGGCTCATCACACGTTCTCCTCAATCTTCTCCACATTTATGTACCATCATAATCAATGTTGTTGCCCCCCCCACCAATAAAATACATTGATTCACTAGCGGGGGAAGGATTGTGGGGTTAGTCCTTAGTGTTTCAAGACTATTCCTTGTATTAGCAAGCACCCTAGCATACTCAGGGTGGCTGCTAGCACAGGTTCTTAGATCTGCTTTTCTAAAGGAAAGCAACTCAAAATGGGTTAACAGTCTCACTTTAATCAATCAAATGTATATCATTTACCTAGTTCAGGGGGAAAAGTCAGCAACCTGAACTTCAGAGAATGCAAACAGAAGTTACAAACACAAATTATAAGCACAAGTTACAAGCAGACAGAGAAACAGATCAGCAGACGGGCTTCCAAACCGTCTGATCATTACATCAGTTACCTATTCAGGTACCAGAGAGGGAAGCACCAACATCTGGGTTTTTCAAAGCTGGAGGGCTCAACGGCTTCCCAGAGTCTCATCTGGCCAAATCATACAACTCTTCTCAAAGTGAGCCCCAAAGCAAAACCTCACATCAGGGTGTATATATAGCCTTCTCCTGGCTCAGAGAATATCACAGCCCTCTTGACCTACTGCCCAATCACAAAACTACAAGGCGCGGGCATTCCCGGAAAAACAAGTCTCCTGCCACAGGCTCCATGTGACCACATTCAGCTGATTAGGGAACAGAGTATACTTTCAAATCAGGGAAGGTTCTCAGAGTTCTCATAGCCACTTTAGCAAAGGGCCTAGGGGCAGGGAAGATCTTCAGATTCCCATAATACTCCTCTACTCTCATTTCTTCTATTTCTTTAAATTACATAAACATTTTTTATCTCCTTGTGTACTTAAAATATCTTTTTTTTAAAACCTTCTATGTCATAGAGAAATGTAAAATGAAACAATCATGAGGATTAACTTCATACCCTATAAATTGAAGATGACAAAAAAATCATAACAATTAATGCTGAAGGGGTTGTGGCACATTAATTCATGTGTGGTGGAACTGTGAAATGATATAGTTATTTTGGAAAGCAATTCAGAATTATGAAAAGAAAATGACTGTGAAATGCCCATAACTTTTGAATCAAAGAAGTACAGAAAGAGTTACATGAACTGAAGGAGAATGAAGTAAGCACAGGCAAGAAAACAGTGTACACAATAATTGCAGCGATGTAAATGGAAAGAACAATCACGCATAAAAAAATTAAGAGAATGTAACAAAATTATAAAGATCAAACAGGCCTTGACTGTACCCCAAGTAGTTTCTGAAATCATGTTGGTTGGAATTCATTCTCTGGCTGTGCTGTGTTTGGGCAGGGCAGGGTGGGTATTCTAGTTGGAATCAGTTCCACCTTAAAATTTCCTAACTTAGGAACTCTAAGCAGAGGAAAACCCCATTTCCGTTATTACAGTCCTCTCCTTCCTCTTCATATGGTTGAGTAGCATCAATAGCTACCAGTTTGGTTTTTTTTTGTTTGTTTTGCAATAGGATGTGCCCCAGGGGGAGAATGTATTTTTTACTCCCAAGACACTTATCATTGATTGGAGTCCTAAAAGAGTCTCTAAATTTAGTGGTTCTCAACCTGTGGGTTATGTTCAATTTGTACCAATGAAAATACATCCTGCATATCAGGTAGATTCATAACAGTAGCAAAATTACAGTTATGAAGCAGCAATGAAAATAATTTTATGGTTGGGGGTTACCACAACATAAGGAACTGTATTAAAGGGTCACGGCATTAGGAAGGTTGAGAACCAAAGGAGAAGAATCTCTTTGTGGCTCCCAAAATATAGACCCTTGGGATGGTTTGTGCTTCCTGTCTGAACTTGGAGATTGATAGAAAAAGGGTGTTCAGGGATTACTTTAAGGATTAGAGGTCTCCAGTGTTTATATATACAGCTGTTACCTTGTCAGTTTTCTTGCTTATTATTCTGTGGATTCTGTTGTAACTGCTCTGTTGAATAATTCCTCTTCTGAGTGGTTTTTCAATTTTTATTTTTTTTGAGTTAATTGGTAATAGAGAAAAAATCCTGGTCTGCATCTTTTTGACCGTACCTGTGCATTTTAAAATGTTTCAGTGGCTCTTTTTCCTTTATTTTCTTTTTTGGCAATCCTATTCCTAGCCCTCCTTTCACTCCCATCTCCATCACCCTGCCATTGGAAAAAGAGAAGAAAAACAAAACCCTTGTAACAAATATGTTTAGTCAAGCAAAAAAATGTATGTCTAATATCAGCTCTGTCAGGAAGTGGGCAGCACGCATTATTACTGTTTCTCTGAAATGGTTTATTATAGCATTGATCAAGTTATTAAATCTTCAAAATTGTTTGTCTTTACAATTCTGTTGTTATTGCATCAATCGTTCTCCTGGTTCTTCTGAAATCATTTGGCATCAGTTAATGAAAGTCTTCACAGGTTTATCTGAATCTGTCCCTTTTAAAATTTCTTATAGTATATTTATTTATTTCCCATTGCATTTATATTCCCATTGAATTTATATGCCATTGAATTATTTATTTATATCCCATTGAATTCACATATCATAATTTGTTGAGCCATTCCCTAACTTGTGGTTAATCAAGTCTAGTTCTTTACCATAATAAAATAGCTGCTCCTCTTTTCTTTTTGTGCATGTGGTATTTATAACTCTTTCTTTGATCTACTTTTTGGAGATAGACAGATAATTGTATTATTGGATCAAAAAGTATATCCAGTTTAGTGACATTGGGCACAGTGTCAAATTGCTTTTACAATGATTGGAGGCATTAATATACTACATTAGTGTGCCTGTCTGCTTACAGCTTCTCCATCAAGTTTTGTTTTCCTTTTTTTTTGGGGGGGGGGCACATTTATCTATTTAATCAGTATGAGGTAAAACCTCAGAGTTCCTTTCTTTCCTTAATTATTAATGGTTTTTCATGTGTATTACTACCTTGGATTTCTTCCTTTGGAAATATTTTGTTCATATCTTTTGACCATTTATTGATTGGGAAATGGCTCTTGAGCTCCTTATATATTGGATATAAGATCTTTATCAGAGAAACTGATGTAAAGATTTTTTTGAAGTTACCTGTATTCCTTTTTGTTTTAGTTGCATTAGGTTTTTTCCATCCAAAACCTTTATAATTTTATATAATCAAAATTGTCCCTTTTATTTTTTCTGATCCTCACTGTCATTTGTTTTATCCTGAACTCTTGCTCATCCAGAGTTGCAAAAGGCATTTTCTTTCTTGCTCCTTTAATTTTTTTTCATGATGTAAACTTTTAAATTTATTTCATGCATACATTTGGAGTCTCCCCCCTTTTTTAATGCCAGATTGCTTTCCAGTTTCTTCAGCAATTTTTGTCAAGTAGTGGTTTTTCAACTTTATACCATGTTCATTTGCTTCTGTATGTTGTGCTGTGTACCTTATCTGTTATACTGTTTGAGTTCTCTACTTTTTGACCAGTATAAAATATTTTGTGCTGACTACTGCTTTGTAATATAAAAATCTAAACTGATAAGCCCAATTGCTTCTCACCTCTTTCATTATATCTCTTTTCCCCCAATTTATTTATTTATTTTTAGTTTTCAACATTAATTTCCACAAGATTTTGAGTTACAAATTTTTCTCCCCATTTTCCCCCTACCTCCCAACCCAAAATACCAAGCCTACTGAATACCCCTTGCCCAATCTGTTTATATCCTCCCTCATCCCCCTCCCCCCAACTTTCTAGTAGGGAAAGATGAATTTCTATACTGTATATCTTATTTCCCAGTTGCATGTAAAAAGCAATTTTAAAAAAATATTTGTTTTTTAAAACTTTGAATTCCAGATATTTTCCCTTCTTCCCTCCTCACCCACACCCACTGGGAAGATAAGCTATTCGCTATAGAATGTACATGTGTAGTTATGCAAAACATTTCCATAGTAATTATATTGTGAAAGACTAATTATAATTCCCTCCATCCTATCTTGCCCTCCACTTATTCTATTTTCTCCTTTGACTCTGTCCCTTTTCAAAAGTGTTTGCTTCTAACTACCCTCTCTCCCTATCTGCCCTCCCTTTTATCATCCCCCCTTTTATCCCTTTCCCCCCTACTTTCCTGCAGGGTAAGATACCCAATTGAATGTGCGTGTTGTTCCCTCTTTAAGGCAAATTCAATGAGAGTAAGGCTGACCCATTCCCTTTCACATTCTGGCTCTTCCCCTCCACTGTAACAGTTTTCTTTTGTTCTTTTATGTGAGATAACTTACCCTACTCTATCTCTCCCTTTCTCCTCCCAATATATTCCTCTCTTACCTCTTAATTTTATTGTTTTAGATATCATCCCTCATATTCAGCTCATACTGTGCCCTCTGTCTATGTATACATGTACATACACATGCACACACTCACATATATATTTATGCATACACCCCCCTCCTACACATACATACATATATATGTATACATACATACATATATACACACATATATATTCCCTTCAACTATCCTCATATTAGAAAAGTCTCATGAGTTACAATTATCATTTTTTTCCATGTAGAAATGTAACTAGTTCAACTTTAATAAGTTCCTTATGATTTCTTTTTCCTCTTTACCTTCTCATGCTTCTCCTGCTTCTTGTATTTGAAAGTCAAATTTTCTGTTCAGCTCTGGTTTTTTCATCAAGAATGCTTGAAAATCCTCTATTTCATTGAATGACCATATTTTTCTCTGAAGCATTATACTCAGTTTTGCCCAGTAGGTGATTCTTGGTTTTAATCTTAGCTCCTTTGACCTCTGGTATATCATATTCCAAGCCCTTTGATCCCTTAATGTAGAAGCTGATATAGATCTTGTGTTATCCTGATTGTGTTTCCACAATACTCCAATTGTTTCTTCCTGACTGCTTGCAGTGTTTTCTCCTTGACCTGGGAACTCTGGAATGTCACTAGGTGTTTTCTTTTTGGGATCTTTTTCAAGAGGCAATTGGTGAGTTCTTTCAATTTCTACTTTGCCCTCTGGTTCTAGATGACCAGGGAAATTTTGCTTGATAATTTCTTGCAAGATGATGTCTAGGCTCTTTTTTTGATCTTTACTTTCAGGTAGTCCAATAATTTTTAAATTATCTTTCCTGGATCTATTTTCCAGGTCAATGGCTTTTCCAGTGAGATATTTCACATTGCCTTCTATTTTTTCATTTGTTTGGATCTGTTTTATAGTATCTCGATTTCTCATAAAGTCATTAGCTTCCATTTGCTCCAATCTAATTTTGAAGGAATTATTCTCTTCAGTGAGTTTTTGAAATTCCTTTTCCATCTGACAAATTTGGCTTTTTAAGGCATTCTTCTCCTCATTGGCATTTTGGGCATCTTTTGCCATTTTGGTTAGTCTATTTTTTAAGGGGTTATTTTCTTCAGAATTTTTTTGGGTCTTCTTTAGCTGGCTGTTGACTCTCTTTTCAGGATTTTCTTGCATCATTCTCATTTCTCTTCCTAATTTTTCCTCTACTTCTCTTACCTGATTTTCCAAATCCTTCTTGAGCTATAACCAATGGCCTATAACCAATTCATAATTTTCTTGGAAGCAGGAGTTTTTTCTTTGATGCAAGAGTTCTGACTTTGTTGTCTTCCTCCCATTCCATGTTTTGAACATTTTTGTTCCCCAAAGAGGATTCTATGGTCTGTTTGTGCTTCCTCTGCTTGCTCATATTGCTAACCAATTACTTGATTTTGAGCTCTTTGCCATGATAGAACTCTGCTTCCATATTGCAGAGAGCTATGCCCCAAATCACTGGAGTCTTCACAGCTTCTGGAGCTATTGGGGACGCCCTCTCTTCAGCTCCCACAAACTCTGCCACACTGGCCACATACCCCAGGTCTACCAGCCAAGACTGCAATCCAGATCCAAGCAGGTTAAAGCAAGAGTGATTACACTCTAAAAGGTTGCTTGGTCTCCTTATGATCTGCAGACCAGGAGCTCTGGAGGCAGCCACATGACAGCAACTATAGCCTCTGTGCCTCCACCACTTCTAGCCCTTGGAGCAGGGGCTGGACAAGGCTCTTCCTTTACCCTTCCCACAGAGTTCACAACTGATCTTTAACTTTCTTTTTGGCATTTATGGGTTGAGAAGTCTGGAAACTGCCACAGCTGCTGGTGATTCACTCTCCTGTAGTTTGCTCTGGTTGCCACTGGTCAGGGCCACCCCAGGCTTGGTGTGGCTCATACGGGACTACACTTGGCTCCACTGGGTGCGCTAGATCCTTCCTGTTCACCTGGTGGGCTGCCTTCAGTGGGAGATTTGTTTCTCTCTGTCACTTTGTGGGTTCTGTAGCTCTAAAATTTGTTTAGAGTCATTTTTTTACATGTATTGGAGGTGGTGGGAGCTGGAACCATGCAGAGGTCCTGTTTGTACTCTGCCATCTTGGCTCCCTTGGTCCCATTATGTCTCTTGAGGTTCTTGACCTTTTCTTCAACCAGATGAATTTCACTATCTTTTTCTAAGTCCATAAACTAATTATTTAGTAGTTTGATGGGTATATCAACAAATAAGTAAACTACTGTCAGCAGTATTATTATTTTAGTTATTTTGGTACAGCCTAATCATGCACAATTAAAAATTCTTTATGTTTTAAAAATTTTTATAATGCTTTATATGATAATATATATGTATATAGACATAAAAACACACACATACACACATATACATATATATTTACATGTGAAAATTTTCCCCCTCATAAAATATAAGCTCCTTGAGGGCAAAGACCACTTCATTTTTGTTTTTATTTCCTTAGTACTTGACTCAATGTCACAAATTTAATAAGTGTTAAACAAATGCAATTTATTCATTGATAATACTCAATTTTTAGTTGTTGCTCCCTCTTAAATAAATCTTTGTTGATGAAGAACAAGTCTTGTTTTTGTGCCTAACTTCAATGAATATTTAAAAACGTATTCAGAAACACATAAAATATTTTGAGTATATTACTGACCTGTATCAGTCTTATTTGCCCCATAGTTGTTTTAATGTTACTGTTACCATGATTTCATAGTAATAGGGTGACTCTAATCCATTAAGTCAGCTAGGTGGTGCAGTGGATAGAAAACTGGACCCAGAGTCAGGAAGACTCATTTTCCTGAGCTCAAATCCAGGCTTAGACACTAGCTGTGTCATTCTGGGCAAGTAACTTAACCATGTTTGCTTCATTTTCCTCATCTGTAAGAGAAAGAAATGGCAAACCATTTCAGTATCTTTGCTAAGAAAACCCCAGATGGGGCCATGAAGAGTAGGACATGACTGAAAATGACTGAACAAACACCCCCCCCCCAAAAAAAAACCCTTTGGAGCTTCTAAATTAGGGAATTCCTCTGTGCCCCAGAAAACTCTGGGATCCCTAAGTTATCAACACTTGCACATATGTGTGGGGGAAGAAGTTTTAACATCTCACACTAATGAAACCATAGATCTGGACCAACCAATTAATCAAACAAACTAATAAACAAACCAAGAAAAATCTTGACTATAGAGAACTTCAAGATAAGAAAATCCTTTTACTAAAGCAGATCTGCAGCTATTCTGAGAGCTGCCTGAGAACTTAAATAACTTACCAGTATACGTCAGTGGCAGAACTTGAACCTGTATCTCTTGACTCTAAGGCCCAGACCTCTATGCACTACTGACATACTGTTTCTGAAGCCTAGAGTATATAAACACAAAAATAACCTCATACTTTCCTAACTTTAACGCTGTCTCTATCCAGTAACTGTGCTACTTCTCAAATATTAGTTTGATAAATCTTTCAAGTACTGCATGATGTGGGATTATCTTATCTTATCTTTGATTTGTAGAATTCTGGAAAACGTTAGTTTTCAGTGAACCTCATTTGTTGGGAAGTTGTAGACAGGGATAGCAAGTACAAATGACATAATCAGGGGAAAGGCAAATATTCAGAATGCAATAGAATAGAACAATAATAAGATATAGTGTAGAAAAGGTCAGAAGGAAGCAGAGATGAGATGGAAAAGAAGGAAGCATAGAGGGGAAGTTTATAGGGGAAAAAAGCATTCTGATATGTGCTGATGCCAAAAAGAATAGAGATAGGCTTCCTCGGTTTTATCTGTTCTTCCTATGCTGCAATGTCTTGCCTTACAGTAAGAGCTTAGGTTCTCAAAGTCCTCCTAGAACAGAAGAGGGAAACTCAGTGGAGGCCTTCAGACTATTTTTTGCCATGGGCTCTTTTGACAGTCTTCTGTAGCCTACAAATCCCTTCCCAAAGAATATTTTTAAAAGCACAAAACAAAACATAGAATTACAAAGCAAACAAATTCTTTTGAAATATAATATATAAAAACAAGTTCAGGGAGCCTAGGTTAAAAAAGGCTGCTTCTAGGTTTTGATTTTCATGGTCTTTGCCCCTTTGGATAGTGCTAGATTGGTAATCTGCTCTCCCAGGCTCTGCTTCTCTTTTTGAGGGCTAGATTTGGCTGAATTCTCACTTTGTCGCCTCCCCCTCCAACAACCTTTGTGGGGAAAGTTATCACCAGGATTCACAGAATATGGCTTCACTGTATACATAAGACTAAATAGGCTCAGGAAATTAAACTCCAGTGATATTTGCTACTCTTTACTACTGTAATATAATGTGCTTTCTCGCATTTTGAAGGACACCAGAACAGCAACTAGTGGGACATCATTGTAAAACCATAATTTATGTGTCATAAAATGCTACTCGAAGACAGTAATAGAAACAAGGATTATCATTTGGTCTAAATATGTCAATAAATTTCTATGAGCTAAATGTCACATCTATTAGTAAAAGAAGAAAAGAAGGGTATTAATAATGCTTTTGCTCAGCAACAAAAGTTCATGAGTGAGGGGAGGAGAGGTAAGTGATTAGCAAAGTGCCTTACACGCAGTAGGTGCTTAACAAGTATTTGTTGAATCACTAATGGGGGGAAAGTGGGAGGAATACAATAAGGCCCTTTTCTATATTTGGTTTTATTTCATAAAATGAAATTATTTTAAATATTGAGAAATGATCACATATCTTAAAAATATTGCTAAGGGTGGCAGCATGGTATAGTCGATAGTGAGCTGGCCAAGAAGTAAGACAAGGAGAGCTGGGTTCAGTTCCCCCCTCTGACACATACTGTCTGTGTGACACTGGATAAGTCACTTAATCATTCAGTGCTCTAGGGAGCTCTTTGAAATTATTAAATTGAAAAGAAGATGCAGACCTGCCTTGGTAGAAGTTGTTTCTCCATCCATATTTTCCTGTATCAATGAAATCATAGGTATAGTCTCTCTCCACTGAGTAATTAAGTACATTGGCGAGTTAGCTTGCTTAGCCTTCTTATGGGTCTTAAGGCCATCAATTTAAAGTTGCTTTGTGCAACACTTATCAATAGATACTAACATTTTAGAAATAACATTTCTGACATGTATTCTAACTCAAGAGTTGCCTTTGGACGAATCATTTCTTGCTCTTTGTAATTTTGTAGTTAATAGCTGGAGATTTACAAGGTAATTCCCTCTGTTTTCTGCTGTTGGGATGATCCCACCCATCACCCTCAGATTCACAATAAGTTTTGCTTTTGTTATTACTTGCTGCTATGCTGTACAGTGTCTGATTTTTTTTCCAAAGAAGAAGGAAAATGTATTGAATGTGCAATGGAAGAAAGCATTTTTCCAGTTCAATAGCTCCTGCTGAATTGTAAACAATCAGGTTGCTTCAAAAGGAGGGAACATGCCCTGTAACTACTAAGACAGCTAGTAGCAGCCTAGTTTACTGCTTCTGCCACCTGCTTTCCAGCTTAATGTTGGAAGCAAGAAGCATGCAATTAAGTATAAGGAAATGAAAATAAATGACACTGTTCATTGCACATTACAAAGTGCCTGGCAGAAAGAATGCTGTCTGCAAAGACCTGATGACCCCTCAGGAAAATGTGCCTCTGCCTGGGAAAATGCTGGTGAATGAGACACTGACCCTGGTTTTATCTGTCATCAAATGTACCCATTGTTTTCTTAACACCTCTCAACTTCCTTCCTGGTTAAAAAAATGGGATATGATGTTAAAAAGAAAAAAAAACCCACCAAATTAATTGACTTGTAGATTTGAGCTCCAGAAATGCTCAGACTCTCACTCTTTAGGGATCTGAACAAAAAATTCAACAACTTTGAGGTACACAAAACATTATCTTGGGGACAAAAGGATCAGCTGCTTGAAATTTAAGATCTATTAAAATACTTTAAACTAAAAAAAAACATCCACTTTAAATTATCGAATCATAACCAAACAAGTTAAAAAGGCCTTGAGTTTAATTTATTTCAAAATTTGTATCTTTAAAAAGCCCAAACATCTGGTTGTTGCATTTGGTTCACCTAGTAGTAAGAAATGGATGCTTTGGTAATTAATTTGCAGTTTAAAATAAAGTAGAATACTCATTTCCAAATTGGTATGTCATTGAATAGCCACATATCTATAATTCTTTTAGTAAGTGAGCATTTAGGAAAACACATGTAAACAATAGTAATTATATTTCATTTGAAGATTGTGGAAGCATGCATTTCTTCATTCCCTCTCTACCAGCTTCCCTTAGAATCTGAGAAAATAGGCACTGGCAGGGTAGATGGTCCCAATGTATTTTTGATAGCACTGCTTCATTCTGAATTTAGAGATGGGAGCTGGGAAAGGAGTTGTGTTTGGTCACAAGGCTCAAGGGAAAGGGACTTAACTAGGCATGGAAAGAACTCTCATATACTCAGTCTTAAGGTTTCAGGCTGATTTAGATACAGAAACAATTTCAAGAATTACTTGAATTACACATTACTTTACAAATCATGATACCATATAGCTTTAATAACTGGCGGGAAGAAACTATTGCCTAAGTTTACCTAAAACATGTTCTGTTCCATTTCCTGTATCTAAAATGCCCAGGAGAAAAACAATCTGGTCCCTTTAAGAAATAGAAGGACAGGTTCCCAAATGGAGATTCAAAAGGGAGCATATGCTGCTGAAGCAGAGACCACAATGTCCCTTCATTTTTGTGAAAGGCAGATGGTTGCCAGGAAGCAAACAGGAGGAGGAATGAAGAGTTTTAACTTAGTTCAGATCCTTGCACATAGTAGGCACTCCATAAATATTTGTTGAATTGTATTGAATGGCAGGCAAAGGGTGGCCTAGACTGAGAGAAAAGAATAGTCTATAACAGGAAATGAAGACTGGCAGAGTTGTGAAGTGATCTAAGAATAATAAGGAAATAAGAGGTTGTTAATTATCCCCTTGTCCAGAGAGCCATTGAAAATAGCCAGGGACTGCCAAGTCCAGGGGCTCTGAAGGGAGCTTGGGGGGCAGTCAGTGGGTTAGAGAAATAGAATGGGGCTACAGAAAACCAGTTGAGAGAAGCACAGCTTTTAATAGTTAAGCTGTGAAAATAATGCTCAACTTGAACTCAGAAGTTTGTTGTGATTTTGATTCTTGTTCATTAGGCAGAAAGTAGAAAATTATAATATGTATGCTAAAAGTTAATTAAAAATGATGTTTTTTTGAATAGTAAACCCCATTGTTTACCTTTTCAACTTGGCACTCACAGGTTTGCAGGTTTGGTACCTAGGGGCATGACTATTTATCAAAATTCATAGGTGCTCTTTGGATCTTCACTAATGAAAAATATTGTTCACAAGACTCTGACTGTGAACTTAGTATAGGTACAATTAGTTTAAAACAAAGACATTTAACAAGATGGGATAATTACTAAATGGTTAAAAAATATTCCTGTCCTTAAATCTGGTGTGCATCCCTTACAAATACACTAGCATCTTTGGAAAGATTGGGAGCAAATATTCCTCTGGGAGCACACACACACATACACACACACACAGACACGCACACTCACACATACGTGACTAGGGCAACTCATATCTTTGGTACATCAAAGTCCCTGAGTCCTTTTTCTCTTTTTAAGATGTTCTTATGTAGCTGTATTTTGAGTGTAGCATCTCTGTTGGCCAGGTTGCTAAGCTTGGCCTCCCTATATCAGTTCCATTCTGCAGCTCAACTCTTGACAGGCTTAGGGCTCCTAGTTTATTTCTATTTTGCAACACATCTTCAAATGACTAGAATCTGGACAAAAGGAAACCCATGAGTACTATGGTTATTCTTCATGAGCGGAAAAAGAGAGCTCTCTTGAAAGATGGATGTCTTGGACAATCTTGTACTTACTTGCTTCAACAATCTATCAGTAATTAACAAGTGTTTATTGGAAACTGACTGGGTGGCCATGTCAACCCTGCCTATGTTTGAGAGTTCCAGATCTCCGTGCACCATGGGCAACTCCTGGTTAGGTTCTCAATATCTCAATTTCAACATCTGGAAAACTGAATTCATTATCTTTACCCTGAAACTTACTTTTCTTTCCTACTTCTCTATTTTTGTAAGAGACACCACTACTCACCTATCTTCTCTGTTTTCATATTCAATCAAATTCGCAAAATTGTGTAACTAGAAAGGATCCCAGAGGTCATCTAGCCTCGCCAGTATCTGGAAAGGAATTCCACCGAGAGTATTGCTAGAGTCGTCATTCAGCTCTCAGTTGATGACCCGCAGAGTTAGGAACCTATTATCTGTCCTGGAATCAAGTCTGACTTTTAGAAAATTACACGTTTTCCTTTAAATGGATCCAACACCTGCCTGGCACATAATAAATACTTAATAAATGGTTTTTCATCTGTTTTGATTTCCTGAGAATTTCTTCCATCGCTCCGGGTTCCGCACTTTGGTTCCAAGCAGAATGAGTCTAATCCTTCTTTCCCGCAGCTTTAAACACCAAGTCCTATCAACGCTGTCCTCTGTAACATCTCGCAGGACCACTTTGTATTTCCCTTTGTTTTATGGGTTGCCATGGAGAGGTGCATGATGGGTGCAAGCAGGCTGCAATACATGACAAAGAAGAATCTCGAAGGAGAAGCAGCAAAAAGGATTTCGTCAGAGAGACGTATGCCTGGAACAAAAGACGGTCCAAGGAGAAGAGCAGGACGAAGGATATTTTATGTTGGACATTTCTGTGTACCATTTCCTTCCTGCTTGTGCTGACTTTCCAGAAATTAACTTATTGACTCAGTGGCAGTTTAACCCTGGAACCCTTCAACCTCCTCACCTAGGAACATTCTTTTTCTCTACCACGCTAACTCACTTCCCCAGTCAATGAATTCCTTCTGGTGTCTTCATTTTGGGGAGGGTCCTAGACCTACCAACCTTCATTCCTGGTATGCTTCTGACTTCCTGGATTTCAATGCCACAGTCTCCACATAGGTACTTTTATTTTCTCCTCCTTTTCCAGTCCCTTTTGTGTGTCTATTTGTTTGTATTTGTATCCTTGGTGTTTCACATAATATTTGGCTCATAGTAAACGCTTGATATACTCTTGTTGTCCTGTTGCCCTTAAATCTAAAATGTCAAGAGAACTAGAAAGGCCCCAACATGTTGAGTGAATTTCCTGTGGAAGATATACAAAAATCAGCAAATCAAGCCAATAAACATTTCTTAAGCATTTATGATGTGCCAGCCACTGTTCTAAGTGCTGAGTACACAAAGAAAGGCAAAAAATATATAGTTCCTGTCCTTAAGAAGCTCACATTCTAAATGAGGAGGCAACATGCAAATAACTATAAACAGATAGGATATGGATAGAGTAGGTGGAAGGCAATTTTAGAGAGGAAGGTGCTAGCAGTATAGGGCCAGGGGAAGGTCTCTTCTAGAAGGTACGCTTTGAGCTGAGTTTTGAAATAAAACAAGGAAACCTAAGAGCCAGAGGTAAGGAGGGAGAGTATTTCAGGCTTAGGGAGATCCAGTGTAAATACAGAGAGACTAGAGGAGGAGTGCCATATTGGAAGAACAACAAGTAGGTCAGTGGAGCAGGATCATAGAGTTCATGGAGGGGAATAAAATGTAAGGAGATTGGAAAGGAAAAGACCAGGTTATGAAGAGCTTTAAATGCCATACAGAGGACTTTGTAAATGGACAGGATGGGCAAGTACAGATGAGTTGTATTTTGTATTACTGGAAGGAGTGACCACATTGACAAGATCACAGATTGATTTAAGTAATTAATATCTCTCACACTAAACTTTTCTTTGTCATTGCCCTCATTATCACCAATATGAATTAATATAAAAGCTCCTAACAGATCTTTCCCTCCCTCCTTTTTTCTCTTTTCCTTCTTATCCATAGATCTGAGCATGCTACTCTTTTGCTCAAAATTCTTTGGTGGCTCCCTATCCCCCCTGGAGTAACCTTTGTCTACCTTCCTTACCCTGAATGTCTGTATCATACAAGCAGTTCATATAATGCATATCTTGTATCTCACTAACAGTTTCACAATAAATGGAATTCAAAGCCTAGTGCACTGACTATAACATTATTCTGTCAAAGGAGAAAATAAACAGCAATGGTATCTTGGTGGGGTATTTTTCTTTTTCACACTAAACTTACCTTTCTTTGAATAGGGAATGAATCCAATAGGCAAAGCCTTTGATGTCCTTCTCATTATGCTCACCAGAGGCAGAATGCTATCTTGTGGTTCTAGTCACAATGTCTAAGTACAAATTTCTCATCCTTTCCTTGTGAGACAATTTAGAGAAGGATGATCTGTCAGAATATTTATAGAAACCATTAACATGATGAGTGGAGTCTACTGATAACTGATGGCTCTTTAAAAAATATAGCCTTAAGAAGAGAAAAGGGGAATTTGTAGGGTGCCTTTTTCAAATAGCAGATTGCTATATTTGGGTGGTCTAAGGATTAGGACAAATGTCAAGGACTGTGCATCATAGGAAAGCAGCTCATTATAGCTGCACACACATAATGCCGTATTCAAGGTTGAGTAGCTGATTTTGTTACAAACACTAATTTTTAGATTATGCAATTTAGTATTTTTAATTAGCCAAGACTGCTTCTGGATTTAGATTTACTACACCTCTTTACATATGGCTTTCTTTATGTGATAAAAATCTCACAGATTCTATTTTGGTTTCAAAATAGGTCAAAATAATTGTTTTGGTATGTTTTGCTCTGCCTTCACCCCCAAAAGAAAATAACTCTGAAAATTTATGTTTTATAGGTGTTTATAGTCCAATCCTGCAGTAATCTTAAATATCATTAAAATTAATGAGAATTCTTCATACAAAAATGCATAAGGATTGTCATTTTAGTGCTTTGTGTTGACTAAAATTTCCCTATGCAATTGAAATCTATTTATAAAATGGTAAATCATTTGGTAATTTAAATTTTTTAAATGGCTGCTGCATATATCTTGTATTTTTATCCAACATCTTCATTATTGGCAAAATGACGTAGGCAGCATGAGAAAAAGACTCATAATGCTTTCATTTAATTTGCTAAGCCTATTTAGTTTGATTGGACATGTCTCACATTCAGATAATGTGAAAATACAATCAATTGACAAAAATCCAATCCCTGGCAATGGAGACATCCCTCATAGGGCTGAATTCTTAGACATGATGCCAAAAGAGTTTTTGAGTTGCCAATTTTTTTTGTAGTCAGAATATTACTAGGGACACACAAAGTGTAATTTTGCATAGTAAATGACATGCTAGTTTTCTGTGGCCTTTGCAAATAGTTTCAGGTAGATTACTAATATATATCCTTTTCTTTTAACTTTTTTTTCCATTTGAAATTAATTTCCTCTATCAAATTGATTTAGCATCGTAATTTTCCTCCATCTTTTTTCTTTTAAAAATGTAATTTTAAAATGAACAAATTTTTATTATCTCTCCTTCTCTCTTCATTACTGACCGCAGTTGAACAAAAACATGCACAAAAACAAGAAAAAAAAACCAAATATGCAACATAAAGGCAAGCAAGCATTGACTGTTTCTAAAAATATTGTCTCATCCCCCATCTTGATGCCATTGTAGCTGTGTCGGGAATTGGGTGGGTGTGCTCTACCTTCAGTCTTCTGGAATTATGCTGTGTCATTACATTGATCAAAGTTCTCAAATATTTCAATGTTGTTTTTCTATGTAATTTTGTTATTGTATTTTTTTCTGTTCCTACTAACTTCATTCTTCATCAGTTCATATGAGTCTTCCCAGTTTTTTTGAAACCATCCATTTCTTATGGAATAATAATATTACATAGCATTAATTTACCATTTTTTGGTCATTCTCCAACTTGGTTACCAGTTGTTTTTTTTTTTACTACAAAAAATTAATTATCTATAATTTTTTTTTTTACATTTATTTCCTCTCCCCCTTTCTCTGATCTCTTTGGGGTAAAGACCTAGTAGTGGTTTTGTTGGGTTAAGGGGAATGATTGGTTTAATGACTTTTGGGACATAGTTCCAAACTGGTTTTCAGAATAGTTGGACCAATACATTATATCTGTATCAACAAGGTATTAGTGTCCTTGTTTTCCAATAGTCCCTCTAATGATTTTCATTTTCATTTTTTGATCATCTTTGCCAATCTGGCAAATGTGAGATAAAATTTAAGAATTGCTTTTATTTTCATTTCTCTAATTTTTAGTGATTTGTAATTTTTTAAAAGTAACTATTAATAGCTTCAATTTCTTCACTTGAAAATTGCCTGTCAATATCCATTGTTCATTCATCTATTGTAAATTGGTTCTTGTAATTATAAATTTGAATCAGTTGCCTATGCATTTTGTATATAAGATCTCTACCAGAGAAACATGCTGTTAAGATTTTCCCCCTTTAATTATAATGACATTAATTTTGTTGTTATAATTTGTTTTTTGAAATTAAATTATTTGTGAAATTTTAAACAATGCAATGAAAATCATTCATTTTATCTTTTATGATACTTTCTGTACATTGTTTGGTCATGAATTCCTTACTTATCCGTAATTGCTTAAGATAATTTTTCCCTTGCTCCTCTAATTCAATTTGTGATATGACCTTTCTAAATCATGTATCTATTTGGAGCTTATCTTGGCATTTTCTGCTTGAGATATTTGTCTATAACTAATTTCTGGCATATTACTTTCTAGTAAGACCCTATCCCAGGAGCTGGCATATTTATTTTTATTTTTAACACTAAGCTCCTACTTACAATACTTCTGATGACTGTGTACCTAATCTATTGTACTGATCCATCTCTCTGCTTTTTAACCACTTCCTAGCTTTTTTTTTTTTTAAATGACTACTGCCTGTAGTGTAGTTTAAGATCTGGTACTGTTTGGCTCCCTTTTGGACACCCTTTTTTGGGACTTTTTGTTCTTGAAACTCTTGACATTCATTCCTTTAGTTGAAATTTGCACTTTTCTTGCTCTATAAACCAATCATTTCTTAGTTTGATTTGTATGGCATTGAATAAGCAATTTAATTTAGGTGGTATTGTCATTTCTGTTATATTGTAATGTCTTAGTAAATAATGAATGTTTCTCCAAGTATGTATGTCTGTTTATTTTTCTCAAGAGTGTTTTACAATTGTATTCTCATAGTTCTAAAGTTTGTCTTTATAGAAAGACTCCTAAATATTTTGTACATTCTGTATTTATTTTGAGTGGTATTTCTCTTTCTTTGTCTTCCATGTAGGTTTTGTTGATAATATATAGGAATACTGATGATTTATTTTATATCCTGCAATCTTTTTGAAGGTAGGTCCATTTAATTTTTAGTTGGCTATCTAGGGTTTTGTAAATAAATTGTCAAACCATATACAAAAAAGGAATATTTTTTTTCTACTTTGGGTAGTCATTCCTTTGATTTCTTTTTCTTGTATCATTGCTATAATAAGCATTTCTTAAACTACACTAAATAGTAATGGTGATCACTTATTTCTAATTCCCATTCTGCAAGAGTATATAATTTGGTCTTTCAGGGAAACTTATAAATCATCTTTATAGGATTATAAATTTGAAATTGAAAGAAACTTTAGAAATTAGTTATTCTAGTTATCTTTCAGAGGAGGAAATTGAGGCCCAGAGTAAGGAAATAGATCATAAAACTAGTAAATAGAGTCACTTGCCAAAATGGCTTCTTGATAGGGAGTTAGACTGCCCAACATCCATATACCTACTCCAGGAAAAAATAACCCCACATACAACATGTAGGAGTTTGCATGAAAAGAATGATGATCAAGAAATCCAATGAGAAATGAAAGTAAATGGTCTCTTCCCCATTAAAATCACATAAATTTCAAAAGCCAGTGGGAAATGATGAAGACAGCAAAAAAAAAAAACACTGCAAGCAATATTTAATTCTGCAAATAGAAATAAAGTTCTAATGGACTACAGTCAAAAATCACAAAGCTACTACTAAAAATCACAAGAGATGTTAGAATAAAATAATCCAAAAGACAAAAACTATAGGCTTATAGTTATAAATAACTTTATATACAATGCTGAATTTAATCCTATAGCACAGTTTTCTGTTTTTTGCTTTTTAAAAAAAATGTTCTATAGACCCCTTTGGCAGTCTGGCTAAGCCTATAAATCTTTTTTTTCAAATAATGGTTTTGACTATATTAAATAAAATAACATAATAAAGGAAATTAGTTATATTTAAATATGCTTGTGGATATGTTTAAAGAGTTTTTATATCTCAGCTTGAGAGGTTTTGCAATCTGGGAGAAAAATGGATCTTTGATGAAATAGAGAGCAGCTAGATGGAGCAGTAGATAGAATGCCAGGCCAGAGTTTAAATTTGACCTCAGACGCTGTTTGTAAATATTGTTGTAACCCTGTTAAGCTTTGTCTTCCTAGAAACAGGAATTTCAGGCAGGAGCCCCTGGAGCCTGTTGTCAGTTTGGAACAGGAAGAGCTTGGAGTGGAGCAGCCTCTCTGAACTGAGACAAGGAACAAGAGGTAGATAGCTACCTATGTGCAAATCCAGGAAAGAGTCTGAAGTGGTCAGCCCACAGAGGAAGAGCCATGGAACTTGGAAGTTACCCTTGAGTCAAGATTAAAGAGGACTTTACTTGGACACTCTTTACTGACTGAGAAGATTGTAACTTACTGTGACCTATGGGTGAAATTTTTTTGTCTTTTCTGCTACCCCTTAAGCATGTGTTATGCTCGGAAAACTCTAGCCTGGGACACCCTGATTTTGAGGATGCTGTGTAGGGATTCTGAGAAATGTTATAAGAAATACTGAACGGTATGTTTTGTTTAAGACTATGTGGCCACCTTAGTAATAAGTTATTATGTTATATTGTTGTGAATGCTGTGTTTTATTTTATTGAACAATGTTTAGTTCTGAATAAATACAGAGTTCATTATACTATATGATTAGATCCTTAAAATTATTCACAGCAGCAGTCCTCAGAAGAACTGCCATGACTGGGGCTACAAGCCCTTATTGCATAACCCTGGGCAAGTAACTTTATCCTATTTGCCTCAGTTCCTCATCTGTATAATGAATTGGAAAAGGAAGTGGCAAACCATTGAAGTATCTTTGCCAAGAAAACCCCAAATGGGGTCACAAAGATTCATATACAACTGACCCTACTGAACAACAATGGGATAAAGGACATTTCAAATATTTCTGATGAAAAGATCAGAACTTACTAGAAAATTCAATCACAGGTGCAAGTATCCAGAAAAACCTAGTGAATTTATTTTAGCCCTTGGAAGAAATATGATGATTCTGTATTTATATTCTAATAGAAGAAGAAGAAATGGCATCTTTAGAACCTTAATATCATCAAAGGGTACTTAAAGAGTTACATAAGAAAAATAGAGGTCCTGGTGAGAGGGGTAGTTTTTTTTCTTCTGAATACTTGAAGGAGAAAGGAATTCTTTACTTCTCATAATTCAGGCACATGAGAAGTATACACAATTGTAGAATAAAGGTTAGGAAAAGTGGGCATCAAATGAACCTCACTCATCTAGCATGGACAAAGACGGGTTGAATGCATACATTAGCAGAAACAGTTTGGTGCAAAAATATAACAAACTTGATTTTGTTTACCTGTAATCAGGCACAATATTTTCTGATAATTTAATTTATTTTCTTTTCAATTGTTATAAGTTCTCCTTTTTAATTTTTGAGAGAAACAATTTTGTTTTCTCCTTTTAAAGATCAAGTTATCTAACTGTTACATATTTTATTAATTATAAAACGCATGGCCTTGCTTTATTTGTCAGTTCAGTGGTATTTTTGCATTTAATTTTATTAGTCTTCATTAATTTTCAGAATTTCTACTTTGATTTTTAGTTGAGAATTTTAAATTTCAAGTTCAAATATTCAAGTTCCAGCATTTTAAACTAGATGTTCAAATCATTGATTTACTTTTTTCTCTTTGCTGATAAAAGCACATATAAATATAAATTTTGACCTCAGTA
>CM053580.1:380545191-380584054 GCA_028627135.1 Pseudochirops cupreus | reverse complement strand
CAGGAGTTCTGGGACTGTTCTACAGTTAGAGAGTGACTTGATGAGGACACTGGCTATGGCTTTGTTGAGCCTTGTCTCCCCAGGAACTGAGATTGCTGAGGGCTTGCCTTGATTCAAGATGAAAGAAGGGCCTTTCTTTGGTTTTCAATGCTGAGATGATATCTTAACCTTGTTGTAATTTAAGGGTGGATGCCTTTTGTGCTCTCTTGCCCCTTTTGAGAAAGAACTTGGTGTTAATGGATGGTATTGTAATTCAGTAGTGTCCAGGGATGGGAAACCTTTGGCCTTTTTGTGCTTTGTGATTCACTAAATGAATGTACTTTGTTTATGATTAGAAGCTATTCTCCATTTGAGAAGAGACTAAATGAATGTACTGCCCAGGAGTGAGCTACTTTGACTACTGATCCAGGGGTGGGATACCTGGACCTTGGTACTTTGCAACTGAATTGAGAACTTACTTGCTAAATGAATGAGCTACACTGTATTTTGACTTTCTCTGTTCTGTGAATGTTTTGCTCAATAAATGGGGTTTGCTATGCTGGTAATTCAAACCTTGGAAGTTGCTTTTGCTTGGCTTTACAGTTGGCAATTTGGATGGCGTCCTTTAAAAGCCATTGAAACATTTTAAAAAATGTATAGAAGAGAATAGAATAACATTCTGAAGGAAACACAGACAAGCATGAGACTTTTGAAAGTAACATGCATGGCATATTTCTATTCTCAAGAATTAATATTGCTTAATGAAGGAATATCTGCTTATCTCAGAAATATCCTGATTCTTCCACTTATTACCTTTGTGACTATCAGTAAATCATTTACCTATCTCTTGCTTCTTGTTTAATATTGGGTTGAATCACTTAGATTGGTCTGTTACTTCTGACCATCACTTTATATGCCTGTAAATTAAAGGGTTCTGTTATATTATTTCAAAATTTCCTTCTCCATACTCCCCAGTTCTAAATCTGTGATGCGATTTGGGGAGTTTTAAAGCTGTTTGTCATTTACTCAAAGAATGTTTACCAATCTTGTTTTTTGATGAGGAAGTGTTAATTTTTCCACAGCTGCCTTAGGGTTATGAATACTATGTTTTGGTTAGATCATGTGATTTTTTTGTTAGGATATCTCCCAGATCATTTATGGTTTATTTTCTTGTTCTGAAAGACTAGTATTTCATGCTAAATGCTTTAAATGTGCTCTTCTGATCAAACTTTGATTTCAGTGTGTCAGTAATTTTATTGACATACCTATCCACAGCTTTCTCCTTCATAGCTTTATGCTATGAAGGTAATTAAGTATTACCTTCATCTATTGGCTCAATTTGATCTACAAAGCATCTAGTCTTTGTCTTTCTCTTGCATACATGAAAAATTTGACACATGTCCAAATGAAAATTTAATATCATTGAAGAAAACTTCTATAAGGTAGAGAAGCTGTTAAATGTGCTTTTTGGTGTAACTATATAACAGAATAGTATCTATGCAAAAATTTCCCCCAGAAGTCCTCTTCATTTCACTAATATTAATCTCCAAAGAAAAAAACTAGATTATCTTGACCAATAATAAGTTGCAAATCCTGACATGCAAAAGATGTTAGCAAGACCCCCTAATATCAACACGTTATACAAAGTGTGGACCAGAAACTTTGTACTTTTCAGAATAAGGAGTCCTTACTAGACCTTACATTGTAGCAAGACATGGAGAAGGGTAGACAATCTCAGTTCATGATATTTGATTTGTTTTAAAAATACTCCTGATGATACCCATTCCTGGGAATGATTTTGAGGGAAAGACATCTGCTACATTTTTCCTTATCATTAGTATTGCAAAGAAATAAAGTTTTTTTCTAGTTACTTTTCCAAATAGGAGTGTTAAAAATTCCACAATAAATTAGCTACCACATATTATAAAATAAATCATTTGCTATTAAACTTTGCTGCATTGATATAATGTAATGGAAAAAGCAAAGGAGTATTGAACTGTGAGATATTATTGTGTTTATAAGAGAATGTTCCCTGGACTAGGAGACAGAAAACTTGAGCTCTAGTTCTAGTGCTAGCACTTATTAGCTATGTGACATTGCTTAAGGAATGCTACCTCTCTGAGCCTCAGTTTCCTCATCTTTGAAAATGAAGAAGTTGCTCTAAATACTCTTTAAGCTCTTTTTAGTATTAAAGTACTATGGAGATCAGGACATGTGAATTTGAGTCCACGGTCCACTCATTTATTTGCTACGTGAGCTTGGATGAATCATTTAGTAAATAAACATTTATTAACTTGTACTATGCATCAGACACTGTACTAAGTACTGGAGATACAAAGAAATGCAAAAGACAATCTTTGCTCTGAAGGAACTCACAGTGTAATGGGGGAAATAACATAGTAAATAACTGTGTGCAAACAAGATATATGCAGGATAAATTAGAAATAATCAACACATCAAAGGCACTACTAGCATTAAGTAGGATCAGGAAAAGATTCTTGTAGAAGGTGGAATTTTAACTGGGACTTAAAGGAAGCCAGGAGGTTGAGATGAAGAGGAAAAAAAATTCCAGACGTGGAATTCCAGGAGTATGTTGGGTGAAAATGTGTGAAGTGTCTTGCTCAAGGAATAGCAAGAAGGCAATGTGACTGGATTACAGAGTACTTGGAGGATGACATAAGATATAAGGAAACTATAACGGTAGGAAGGGTCGGTTATGAAGGGCTTTGGGTGCCAAATAAAAGATTTCATATTTGATCCCTGAGGCAATAAGTATAACTACTGGAGTCTATTGAATAGAAGGGTAACATAATCAGACTTTTATTTTAAGATCAATTTGAAGAATGTGGTGTAATGAGGAGAGAGGATACAGGGAGAGCAATAGTCTAGGCATGAGGTAATGAGGACCTGCAACAGGGTAGTGGAAGTATCAGAGGATAAAAGTAGGCATTACTGAGGTTTTAATAAGATAAAATAGACAATTCTGACTGGATCTGGGTTAAAGAGGGAGAAGTGAGGAGTTAAAGATGATACCTAGATTGGGAGACTGGGAAGTTGTTGGTGCCCTTCACAGAAATAGGGAAATTCAAAAGACGGGAGGTTTTGTGGGGAAAGACAATGTGTTTGGTTTTGGACACAATGGACTTAAGATATCTATGGAATATCCAATTTGAGATGTCCAATAGACAATTAGAGAAGAAAGATGGGAGGTCAGCAAAGAAGTTAGGGATGAATAAGTTGATTTAGGAAGCATAAACATAGACATCATGATTGAAGCCATGTGAGTAGATGAAAGTATAACATGAAATATTATAAAAGAATAGAAGATGCGTCCTATCTTTAATGGGAATGATGCAGATAAAGTTTCAGCAAAAGAGACTGAGAAGGAGTTACCAGATAAGCAAGAGAAGGGTTGAATAGTGTCACAGAAACCTAGAAAGAAGAGAGAATTAAGGAATAAAGGCTGATTCACAATGTCAGTGGCTGCAGAGAGGTCAAGAAGGATGAGGATTAAGAAAAGGCCATTAGATTTAATAATGATAACTAATAGCTAACATTTATATAATGTTTACTATGTGCCAGACACTATGCTAAGTACTTTACAATTATTTGGCAATTAAAAAATCATTAGTAACTTGGGGAAAGCAGTTTTGGTTGAATGATGGGGTCAGAAGCCAGACTTTTCCCCAAAAGAGAATGAGAGGAAAGGAAGTGAATGCACCCATTAGCTGCTAGATAGGTGTTGTAGTGTTCAGAGTGCTGAACGTGTAGTCAGGAGGACTTGAGTTCAAATCTGACCTCTGACACTTACTGTGTGATTCTGGCCAAAACACTTAGTCTCTATCTGCATCAGTTTCCTTAACTGTAAAATGGGGATGATAATTGCACCTACCTCACAGGGTTGCTTCAAGGAACAAATGAGAGAATATTTGTAAAGTGCTTAGTACAATGCCTGACACATCGTAAGTACTTAACAAATGCTTGTTCCCTCCATCCCTGTTGTAGCTAGCCTACTCAAGGAATTTAGACACAAAAGGAAAAAAGGATAAGGGATGGTAGTCAGCAGGAATGGATGGATCAAATGAGAGGTTTTTTGATGATGGGAGAGACATGGGCATGTTTATTAGTAGTATGGCAATAGGGACCAATCTACTGGGGAACACATTCCCTTCATCATCTAAACTCTCTTATTTCTCTTCATAAGTATAAGTTGCTTAACCTCTCCATACCTGTTTCCACATCTATATAATGGGAATAAAAATATTGTGATGAAAAAACATGGCAAAAGATAATGAATAAGCACTGGACTGTGTGCACATTATTATAGAACTAAATCAGTCATTGTGAAAAGCAGCAAATGTTAGCTATATAAGCATTTTTGAAATGAAACAATCTCTCTTTCCCCAAAGGCCCTACTGTACAACATCTCATAAAATAGAAACTTGCAGTTGTCATTGCAGAATCCCTGTCAACGACCTCTGAAAAATTCGGCATAGCCAGGAAGGTGCTACAAAATTAAAGATGAGCAAACATTGCCCCAGTTTTTGAAAGAGAACAATAAGGTTTCTCAATTGTGGGCTAGTAAGTCAAAACCTTCAAATAATTTCTTGGTAATATTCAAAAGCTGTCATAAATAAATTAAAATTTTTTTGCACAAACAAAACCAATGCAACCAAGATTAGAAGGAAGGCAGAAAGATGAGAAATGGTTTTGATAGCAAGTGCTTCTGATAAAGATCTCATTTCGCAAATATATAGAGAACTGAGCCAAATTTATAAGAATACAAGTCATTCCCCAATTGATAAATGGTCAAAGGAAATGAAGATGCAGTTTCCAGAAGAAAAAATCAGAGCTATCTATAGTCATATGAAGCATGCTCTAAATCACTACTGATTAGAGAAATGCTAATTAAAACAACTCTGGGGTACCACTTCACAACTATCAGATTGGTTAATATGACAGAAAAGGAAAATGATAAATGTTGGAGAAGATGTGGGAAAATTGGGACACCACTGCATTGGTGTTGGAATTGTGAACTCATTCAACCATTATGGAGAGCAATTTGGAACTATGCCTGAAGGACAATCAAGCTGTACATACCCTTTGATATAGCAATAACACTACTAGGTTTGTATTGAAAGGAGACTATAAAATAGGGAAAAGGACTTAACATGTACAAAAATATTGATAGCAGCTCTTTTTGTGGTGGTAAAGACTTGGAAAGTGAGGGAATTCCCCTCAATTGGGGGAATGCCAGAACAATTTGTGATATATGAATGTAATAGAATACTATTGTGATATAGGAAATATGAGTAGGTGGATTTCAGAAAAACCTAGACAGACTTACCCAAACAGGTATTGAATTAAATGGGCAGAACCAGGAGAACATTGTACACAGCAACAGCAACATTGTGTGATGATCAGTTATGATAGATTTAACTCTTCCTAGCAATATAATGATTCCATACAACTCCAAAAGACTCATGATGGAAAAT
This sequence comes from Pseudochirops cupreus, assembly GCA_028627135.1. Taxonomy (NCBI): domain Eukaryota; kingdom Metazoa; phylum Chordata; class Mammalia; order Diprotodontia; family Pseudocheiridae; genus Pseudochirops; species Pseudochirops cupreus. The sequence continues at coordinate 380,578,580 of CM053580.1, read as the reverse complement.
GCTATCTGGAGAAAGAACTACAGAATCTGAACACAGAACAAAGCATACTATCTTAATTTTTTTTGCTTTTTTTATGGCTTTCCCCTATTGTTTTGTTTCTTCTTTAACAACATGACTAATGTGGAAATATGTTTACATGATTGCACATGTATAACCTATATCAGATTGCATTCCATCTTGGGGTGGGGAAAATGAGAGGGAGCAAGAGAGAAAAATTTGAAACTCAAAAATCTTATTAAAAATGAACATTGAAAACTATCTTTACATGTAACTGGGAAAAATAAAATACTACTTACTAAGAAAAATTAAAACCATAATAGAAAGATGATTTTGAGCAGTCATAAAGGGAAGTAGTAATGATTTGAAGTGATCTAGGCTCATTAAAGTCAGGGTATGTTAGAAGGGTCTTATTTTCTTTTTTTAAAAATCATAGTTACTGGATTATTTTAGTAGATAATTCAATGTCTTGGACATTATACCTAATATCTTGATTTTCTGCAAAGTATTTTGGAAAATGTCTCTTGATATCGTTGTGGCCAAGATGTAAAGTTGTGATTTAGATAATAATACAGTTAGAAATGTTTGAATGACTAGATCTAAAGTCAGTCTGGACTTATGTACATCTATCTGTAGAAAAGTGTCTAGCGAATTGTTCCTCAGAGATATATTCCTGCTTCTGTGTTGTTACAGTTTGCCTCTGATTTGGAGGAAGACACAGATGACATACTATAAAATTTGGAAATTTGTTATGGGTAACAAGTATGTGGGATGACAGAATGAAAATCCAAAAGGATCATCAGCAGGTCAAAATATTAGGCTGAGTCAAACCAGATTAAATTTAAAACGGATAATATAAAACTTTACATAAAGGTTAAAAAAACCAACTGGACACAAAATGGTGGCTAGAGTGTATTTCATGTGAAAACAGTCCTGGTGATTTTTCATGAACTAAAAGCTCAAAAGGATGCAAGGGTGTTGTGGCAGCCAAGAAAACTGTCATGATTTCTACCAGCATGAATAGAATGGTGTCCACCACCAGGAAGGGCTGTTATTCCTTGCCCTGGTCAAACCACATCTGGCATGCTATACTAAGGCCTAAGTACCACATTTTAGGAAGAACATTGATAATCTGTAGAATGTCCCATAGAAGGGTGATTCCATACGAGGATAGGGTGAAAGGATTGTATGTCTAAGATACTATGTTTAGGGTAGAGGAGACAGTCTAGGGGAACCACAATATATCCCTTCAAATTTTTGTAGGGCTAATATAAGGTACAAGGATTACGTTTGGCCCCAGAAGGTAGAACTAGTAAAAATGTGTAGAAGTTGTAGGAAGATGCCAGCTTTACATAAGGAAAAGCTTACTTTTTAAATTTTGAAAAATATTTTATTTTTCCTAACTATATGTAGACAATTTTTAACATTCATTTAAGAATTTTGAGTTTCAAATTCTCTTCTTTCCTCATTTCACTCTTCCCCTTCTCCCTCCCTGAGATGGTAAGCAATTTGATTCAGGTTATATATGTGGAATCATGTAAAATATATTTCCATATTAGTCATATTGTGAAAGAAGGCAGTCCAAAAAAAGAAAATATGAAAAAAAGTGAAAAATACTATGCTTTGATCTGCATTCAGACTCCATCAGTTCTTTCTCTTGATGTATATAGGATTTTCCATCATGATTCTTTTGGAATTGTCTTGCATTGTCGTATTGCTGAGAATAGCAAAGTCATTGACAGTTTATCATCGTACAATATTGCTGTGGCTGTGTATAATGCTCAAGGAAAAGCTTTCTAACAATTAAAGCTATCAAAAAAGAGCAACGGACAAGAATAGGGCTTCTTACCAGGGATATTCAAACAGACATTGACTGACCACTTTCTGGGAATGGCATAGAGGGCATTCCTCCAAAGGGTCAGTGTGGCCAGATGACCTCTGAGGTCCCTTTGAATGATTAGATTTTGTGACCCTTTTGAATTTGAATATGTGTTATGGGTACATTTTCCCCCCAGAGAGATAGTTGTTAACCTTTTACCAGCACCACTGAACTTATCCCTTATGCAAATAAAGAGCTTAAAGTTAACTTCTCTGCTGCAGAGGTGAAGGACCAAGCCATGGCCTACGAGTCAAAACCAACCACCTTTGTTTCTGTCCGATCCCATGAGCTGAGGTTGGTTTCTTTGGCTGTTTTATTTTTTACATTTTAAAATAAAGTTTTATTGTACTTAAAAATGTAAAAAAAAAAACCATTCTGGCCTAACCAAAACATTCTTTGGCTCTCTAGTCACAGTTTGCTGACTCCTGTAGTAGCTTGAGACAGTAAAATGTGAAGTGATTTGTTCAGGATATGTCACAGCCAGTAAGTATATGTAGGAAGCAGATTTTGAATCCAGATCTTTTGACCCCAAAGCCAGGTCTTTATCCCCTAGACTCTGCTACCTATATGTAATTATAGAATAAAAATATATTTCAATAAATTTGAATTTAAAAGCTGTAGGAACATAGCATATTAGAGCTAGAAGGGGCCTTTGAAGTCATCTCATGCGAGCCCCTATTTCTACAGAGGAGGAAATTGAAGCCCAGAGAAATTATGTAATTTGTTTAGAGTTACACAGCTACTTAGTGTCAGGGCTGGTATTCAATCTAAGGTTTTCTGACTTTCATCTCATGATTTTTCTCTATCAACTTTTTTTCTTTTTCAAACTTTCAAGTTTTACTTCATGGTGAAGATATAATTTGGTTTCCTAAAGGAATATAATGATGGTTATCATTATCATTTTACACCATATACCTGAAGCTTATTCTATATATATATATATATATATACATATGATACATACTATATATATATATGTATGAATATATATATATATAGCATATAGTCTTCATGAAATTCATGTGTACTTATTTACTTATTTATTTTAACTCAGCATATAGTATGGTTTAAACAACCTCATCTAAAAGTTACTTAAAAGAACACTCATTAAAGTTCATGACACTACATCACACTATCATACAAGTAACATTCTGATTTCAGGGCTCATGACAAAAAGAAAATTGGTACGTAGATAGAAATGTAGATTGTATATGAAAATAGAAATTGCGAAGAAAATACACCATTTCATTTCTTTCCCCAAACCATATGGTTCTATTATAACCAAAAACATAAATCACTCAAGTTCAAAAGTTAAAGTTTTAAAATTACATAATGACTTTATGATGATATATATGTATTTATTCCGATAAGAATATATATGACTCAGCAAACATGTCAATTAAAAAAAATCATTTGCCACATGGAAGATATAGATTTGTGTATGTGAATGTAAATATTGCAAACTTTTACTTTTTAAGTGGTTAAATAAGGTAAGAAAGTAACAACTCATTTTTGGACATCTGTTCTCCTTCCAAATGCTAACTTTTATATATTACTTGTTTCTTTTGAAATATAATACTCTCATGCACTTTCTCTGCAATGATAAAAACAAAGTTTCTTTTCTGAATACCATTTATGGTCTATTATGGGATGAATGTCTTGCAAAAGCTAAATAAATAATGACTTAGCCTATATTTACCTTACTGCAGGTGGATAAATAAAGTGATGAGGAAATACATTATTTTCCCTGACAGCTAAGCAAGGAGTCAACTTTCCTCACTAAGGTAATAAGACAACAAATAAGTACTTTGTTTGCTTTTTACCTTTGTTATAGGAACTGCATCTCTGAGGAGTCCACAATTCAGCTGCATAGACTCAAGAAACAGCATTTTGGCATTTATTTTAATTCACAAACTCTATTATAATCCATTCAGTTAATAGGTTCATGGAATTTAGAACTGAAGAGACCCTTCAAGGATATTAATTCAACACCCACATATTACAGATTGCTTACATCATGTGAGGGAGACCTGGTTACTGGAGATGTTTGTATCATCATAGAGAATGGCTAGCTCAGAGTTCATGGAGAAAGGTCATTCCTAATAGGTTCTCTGTGTGGATGATATAACGCAATTTGCAACAAGCCCCTAAACATTGCAAAACCACTTAAATAAGATTCATAATCATGAAAAGAGTTTGGAATAACCATCTACACAGAAAGAACCACGTAGATGAAAATACTGAATTTCAAGACCATGAAATACAATTGAATAGACAGTCTATAGATCTAGACCATCTGTCAATTTAGTCAGTGAGTCAATAAGAATTTATTAAGCACTTAATATGTGCCATTGTGATAATTTCTGGATATACAAAAGCCAAAAACATTTCCCTGAAGGAGTCCACATCCCAATGGGAAAAGACAAAATGAGAATAAGTAGGTTCATTGAAGATATATGCAGAGTAGATGTAAGGTTATCTCATAGGGAAGGCACTAACAGCTAAGGGAACTGAGAAAGATTTCCCGCAGAAGGTGTGATTTAAGCTGGGTCTTGGAATAAGGTGGAGAAGCTAAGATACAGAGTTGAGGAACAGAGAATTCCAAGCTTGGGGTAAAATACAGTAAACAGGCCTTTGCATGGATTGTAGATTGAATAAATGAGAATAAAGAGTAAAGATCATGGAAAAGTAGGAAAGGACTTGCTGGTTAAGGACTTCACATATCATGTGTTTCATCATTAGTTCTCTGGAGCCACGGTTAAATTTTTTTTTTCTATAATCAGCACACAGACTTTTTAGAAAAAGGAGATTTGAAACATCCCTTACCAGAAGGCTAATAAAAGTTATATAGAAACTCTAACTGTAGTAGGTAGGGATGTTAATAAATGGCTTTGGAAGAGGTAGGTGTACTGTAGGTATCAAACAGACTAGCAAATGACTGCTGGAGTTTATTGTGTGTGGGGGAAGAGACATGGTCAGACCTGAACTTTAAGAATAGTGGAGGATGAAATGGAGTGGGGAGAGACTAGAGGTAGGAAGGTTATTGCAATAGACTGAGGGAGAGGTAATGGACTAGGCTATGTGAGCAGAGAGAAGGTGGAGTATAAGAGAGGTGTGAAGGTAGATTTCAAAAGGTTTGACAATGGATTGGATATGTGGGGATGTGTATGAAGGAGGAATTGAGGACAATAATGATATATTAATATATCATAATTATATCACAATATATCACAATAATAAAATCAGATAATAATACTTGTGGGCCCTGGTGACTGGGATGATGGTGATACCTTCAACAGTAATAGGGAAGTCAGGATGAAGGTAAGATTTGGGGGGAATGATAATAGGTTCTTGTTTTAGAAAGGTTGAATTTGTGGTGCCTATGAGATGTCTAGGCTAAGAAGTAATTAGCAATACAGGATTGTATGAATCTCAAGAGAGAGATTGGTGCTGGATATCTGGGAATCATCCACATAGAGATGATAATTGAACCTATAAGAGCTGAAGAAATCAGTATGAGAGAATAGAAAAGAGAAAAAGGCCCAACACAAAAGTCTTTGGAGAGACCTAGTAGTCAGAGCTTGAATGAAGATTGAATAAAAAATCAGGAATAGTCAGAAAGGGAGAAGAATCAAGATGGAAGAGTATAGGCAGCACTATAGATGACTCCGCAACATTCCCTTCCAAAGAACTTTAAAATAATGTCTCAAATTGAATTCTGGAGAGGCAGAATCAATAAAAGATCAGACAACTTAGAAGTACAGAAGGAGAAGTTTGTGACACTGGAGTGGGGACTGGCCTGGAGCTCACATGGTAGCAACACAAGCTGTGGATCTTGAAGGTGACAACAGTAGCAAGAGCAAGAAGAGCAGTTTGGGAAAGGTAAGGGGATCTGGCAACTGGTCAGAAAGACATTACAGGGGGATCCTATGCTAATACTGGGCACAGGACAGGGTGCTTTTTGCCAACTCTACTGCCTATATTCATGGTTCCAGAGTTTAGAGGAGTGCTTTTGATCACAAGAGATCAGGAGCCCTGAGGAATAGCATCACTTTTGGTTCCATGGGAATAGAGTCCTAATGAGTAGTATCACTTGCAGCTTCAAGGGATGAGGGGCTTTCTTGGGTAAGGGCTGGGAGGGCAGTGAGTACACATCTCTGCAGACCACACCACTTTGGAAGCACTGAAAACTTCAAAACCTCTAGAACTAGTTCAGAAAATAGCAGTGCAAAAAAGCCTAAAGCTTGGGACAGTATCCCCACTCCCGTCTCCCCCCCCCCCACCTCAATCCCACCCTGAGAACATAGCATAGAGTTCAAAGTTAAAAAATAAACTGGAAAAATGAGCAAACAACAACAAAAGAACTGATCATAAAAAAGCTACTATGATGACAGAAAAGATTAAGACACAAACCCATACCTAAATTGGTTCACAAAGAGAAAATATACTCAATTAGTAATAGAAATCTTGCTTACCCAACAGGAAAACAAGAAAGAAAAAGTATAAGGGAAAGGGAAGACAGCTTAGGGAAGGCAGTAGTCAGAAACAAATTAGGCCTTTGAGGAGGGACAGAGTAAAAAGAGAGAGAAGGATAAATAGAAGAAAAAATATGATAATGGGAAATGCACAGTTAATTAGTGATAACTGTGAATGAGAAAGGAATGAATTCCACCCACAAAATGGAAGTGGATAACAGACTAGATTAGAAATTAGAATCCAACAGTATGTTGTTTACAAGAAACACACTTGAAATAGGGACACACACAGAGTCAAAGTAAGTTAAAATGTTAAAATATAACACAGAGTTAAAATGTTTCAGCTGAAGTAAGAGAAAAAAGCAGTGGTAGCAATCATGATCTCAGACAAAGCAAAAGGAAAAATAGTCTTAATTAAAATAAATAAATGGAAACTACATCTCGCTAAATGGTACCATAAACAGTGAGGTAACAAAAGTACTAAACATATTTGTACCAACTGTCATAGCATCCAGATTCTTAAAGGAAAAGTTAAATGAGTTATAGAAAAAAAGATGATAAAACTATATTAGTGGTACACCACAGCATTGCCTTTTAAGAGGATGATAAATCTAATCATAAATCATAAAATAAATAAGAAGGAGTTAAGGAGAAAAGTAAAATTTTAGGAAAGTCAGATATGATAGATCTCTGAGGAAAAATGGATGGAAATAGGAAAGAGTAGACCTTTTCTTCAGCTGTACATGGCACCTTAACAAAAATTGACCATGTGTTATGGCATGTAAACCTCGCAACCAAATGCAAAAAGGAAAAAATATTAAATGTACCCTTTTCAGACCAAAATACAATAAAAGTTACATTCAATAAAGGGATATGGAAGCACAGCTTAAAAATTAATTGAAAACAAAACAATCTAATCCTAAAGAATGAACAGTTTAAAGCACAAATCATAAAAATAATCAACAATTTCATTAAAGAGAATGACAACAGAGACAATATATCAACATTTGTGGCATGCAGTCATAGCAGTACTTAGGGAAAAAATTATAACTCTAAATGTATACATCAATAAAAAAGAGAAAGAGAAGATGAATGAATTGGACATGCAACTACAAAACTAGGGGGGGAAAGCACAAATTAAAACCCCCCCAATTAAACACCAAAAAGGAAATCTTGAAAATAAAAAAAAGAAATTAATAAAATTGAAAGTAAAAAAACAAACAAACAAACTAATATTGAATTAATAAATAAAACTAGGAACTGGCTGTATGAAAAAAATAATAAAAAGATTAAACCATTGTTTAATTTGATTAAAAAAAAAAAGAAAACCAAGTTAGCAATATCAAAAATGAAAGGGGTAAATATACCACAAATGAAGATTAAATTAAAACAATAAAATAGAGGATTTCATTATTTTGGTCAATTATATGTTAAAAAACACAACATTCTCAGTGAAATGGATCAAATATTTTCAAAAACATTAATTGCTTAGATTGACAGAAGAGGAAATAGAATACTTAAATAACCCTAGGTTAGAAAAAAATGAACAAGCCATAAATGAACTCCCTAAAAAAAAACAAAAAACTCGGGGACTAGATGGATTAACAAGTGAATTATACCAAGCATTTAATGAACAATTAATGCCGATACAATCTAAACTATTTGAAAAAATGATTAAAGAAAGAGTACTACTAAATTCCTTTTACAACACAAATATAAGTTTGATACCTAAATCAGGGAAGACAAAACCAGAGAAAGAAAACCATAAGCCAATTTCCCCAATGAGTATCAATGCAAAAATTTTCAATAAAACACTATCAAGCAGAGTGTAGTAATATGTCTCTTGTTTTTGAAATCATAATTACCTTTTAAAATACTATTTTATTTTTTCCAATTACATGCTAATACAATTTTTGGTATTCTTTTTTTTTTTTTTTTTGCTTTTTGGAATGGGTAAGGCCAGGCAATTGGGGTTAAGTGATTTGCCCAAGATCACATGGCTAGGAAATGTTAAGCGTTTGAGGCTGGATTTGAACTCAGGTCCTCCGGACTCCAGGGCTTGTGCTATATTCACTGTGCCACCTAGATGCCCCTAGCTTTCATTTTTTAATAAAATTTTGAGTTCCAAATTTTCTCCCTTCTTTCCTCTCTTTCCCCCTCCCTAATAAGGTAAGTAATTTGATATAGATAATATATATGCTATCATGTAAAACATATTTCTGTACTAGTCATGTTGTTAAAGAAGTAACAGAACAAAAGGGGGAAAACACCATGAAAAAAACAAAGTGAAAATAGTATGCTTTGATCTGCATTCAGACTCCATCATTTTTTTTCCTCTGGATGTGGATAGTATTTTTCATGATGTGTGATCATGTGAAATAGTCTTGAATCACTGTATTGCTGAGAAGATCCAAGTCAATCGTAATTGATCATCAAATAATGTTGCTGTTACTTTGTACAATGTTCTCCTGGTTCTGTTCATTTCATATTGCGTCAGTTCATGTCTTTCTAGGTTTCTCTGAAATCTACCAGCTCATCATTTCCTATAGCACAATAGCATTCCATCACAATCAGAGACAACAGCTTGTTTAGCTATTCCCCAGTTGATGGGTGTCCCCTTAATTTCTGATCCTTGGCCACCACAAAAATGGCTGCTATAGATATTTTTTGTACATATAGGTTCCTTTCTCTTTTTTTTAATGATCACTTTGGGATACAGACTTAGTAGTAGTATTATTGGATTTTGAGTGCCCATTAGGCATAGTTGCAAACTGCAGCAATATATCTGAAAGATAATTCACTATGACCAGGTTGAATTTATATCTGGCTTATAGCATTGGCTCAATAGTAGGAATATTATAAGCATAATTGACCAAATCAATAATAAAACAAAAAAACTCATGTAATTATATCAATAGTGTAGAAAAGGTTTTTGACAAAATATAACATCCCTTCCTATTAAAGTCACTAGGAAGCATAGGAATAAATAGAGCTTTTCCAAAAATAATAAGTAGTATTTATCTTAAACCAAAGGCAAGCATTATCTATAATGGGGAAAAACTAGAAGCCTTCCTAACAAGAAGTGAAGGAAGGATGACCATTATCACTGCTGCTGTTCAATACTGTGTTAGAATTGCTGGCCATAGTAATAAGGCAAGAAAAAGACATTCAGAAAATAAAAATAGGCAATAAGAAAACAGAACTATCACTCTTTGTGATTGTATGATTGTATGATTGTATTCAAAGAGAATCCTAAGGATCATCAACAACAACAAAACAACTAGTTGAAACAATGAACAACTTCAGCAAAGTTGTAGGATATAAAATAAACCCATGTAAATTACCAGCATTTCTATATGTTGTCAACAAAATCCAGCAGCAATAAATAAATAAATTCCATTTAAATAACTGCAGATGTTATAAAATACTTAGGAATTTATCTGTCATGACAAACCCAGCAACTGTATGAACACAATTACAAAACACTTTTCACAGAAAAAAGACAGATAAAAAAATTGGAGAAATAATTGCTCATGGACAGGTTGAGTCGATATAATAAAAATGACAAATCTACTTAATTTATTTATTCAGTGTCATACCAATCAAACTACTAAAGAATTATTTTATAGAGCTAGAAAAAAATAATAACAAATTTCATCTGGAAGAATAAAAGGTCAAGAATATCAATGGGATCAATGAAAAAATTTAAAGGAATTTAAAATTAAAATTTAAAAGAAAAAAAATTTAAAAAAATAAAAAAATAAAAGTTTAACAGTATTAGCTTTCAAACTATGCTACAAACAATTAATTATCAAAACAACTTGATACTTGCTAAGAAAAAGAGTGGTGGATCGGTGAACTAGATTAGGTGCACAATACACAGTAGTAAGTAACCATAGTGATCCAATGTATGATAAAACTAAAAATCTAAGATTTGGGGGCAAAAATTCAGCCTTTGACAAAAATTGCTGAAAAAACTGGAATGCAGCCCATTAAATTTCTTTTTTTGTTTTGTTTTGTTTAAGAGAATATGGCACTAACTTTATAAAGAATGATGAACTGAAGTGAGTGGAATGGTTTTTGGCATGGATAGAAACTGGCAGGACTGTTAGGCCATGAATTGTAATAAATATTCTTAAAGAGAAGGGGTGAAGTAGAAAACCCATAAGCCCACTTGGTTTTGGGTAGTCTTAAACATTTATGCATCCTCCTGGAATATTGTGGTCTCCCAATTGAAAAAATCAAACCCTACATCAAGATTTCCTGATTTGCTCTTTGAGCACTTTGTAGAAAGAAGGTAAAAATAGAGATTGAAATTTAGTATTCCAAGTCTCCAAGTGAATAATTATCTCCTCATTAGGCCAAATCTATGATTTTATGATGCTGTCCACTGGGGTGCTTTTTTAATCTTCTTCAGTGTCATTGACTTAACATGTTTACTATGGCTTTCCACAGTTCACCATTGATTAGCATAGAAAAAGTCTCCACTGGAGTGGCCTATTCAGAAATTACTAGAAATTTGCTCCTGGATTAATATGAATATGCAAAGCCCTTGCAAAGTTCTCTTCTTCCCACTGAAAGCTTAGAAATATGGAAACTTTAAAAAAAAAAAGCTTTTTATCTTCTATCCAAATATTAATCCAAATTAAGTTAGATGGAGGATTAATTGTTGAAGCTCAATTCTTGAATTTTGACAAATCACATCCCATGGTATCTATTCTAATAATGCTATATCTTCCAATAATCAGAATTCCTCGGTAAATGATTTTCCCCCTTATCTGAAAAATCCTTTCTTAATTAATGAAGTTCTGGCATTAGCTGACAATGTGACTAGGTATGTTGAAAATGACATTTCTTTCTGTTGGTGTTAGGTTGAATCTACTTATCAGAAGTCATTTCTTTATTATAATATTGATGTGAAATTTTCTTTAGTAATTTCCTGAAAAATAGTTTTTGGATTCTTTTAGATAGTCTGATCACTCTTATCACTTCTCCAAACTCTTCTCATTCTTTAATTTTTGCTTATAAAGGTGTTAAGCCTTCTTATAGTTCAGGCATATTTTATCTTGTATTATTTCAGTCCATTTTTCCCCCTAGCATGACAATTTTATTTCTTCTTGATTCAAATATCCCATGGATTTCTCCATGTTGTTGATTTTTATTATTATTTTGTCTTGTTCTATTCTTACTGAGGACAGCTCTCACATTATTGAATTTAAATCTTCATTGAATCTACGTCTTCTTTTATGTCCTTTCAAATGTTTTTTTTTCTTTTAATCCAATTTGATATATCTTACACCAGATACAGTTTTCTTTCTGGGGCCTTTGTTGAAGATAATCAGTAATTTCCCCTCCTCTTTTGTTGATTTCTCTTCAGAACATTTTAAGCTAAAATATTTCTTCCTTATGTTTAGAGTTTTTTGGTTCATTTCCTTGCATTTTTTCTTTTTCCTTACCTGAGAGGATTATTCTTTTTTTGTTACTATACTTATGGATCTCCTTTCTATTTAATTTTTGTGTACTTTGGATGGTGGTGTAAGGATTTTTTAGCTTACCTGTGCTCTTACAGGGGATTTGTTAACTTTAATTTTTTTTCTCTTTTTGATATGATTTCATAAGATCAAAGATTTAAGAATGATTTAGAGAATAACATCCTCATTTTAAAGTTGAATAAATTGAGTCATAGAGAAATTAAGAGAGTTGCCAAGATCATCTAGCTAGTATGTGAAGTGGGGATTTGAACCTCCAGTCATTCTCACTCTAAGCTCTGGTTCCATGCAGCACAACAGGCTATTTTCCATGAATATTTGTTGTGTTCATTGTTTTCCTACTATCAAACTTTGTATTAATGTCCCAGATCATACTAGATGATGTGTAGATCAAATTCCATCCAGCTGTCTACCCAGGCAATGCTGCCTTTTGTTGTATGAGTTCTGCCCTGTTTTTCTCCCTATCTGGACCAGATCACTGTGTACTAGACTTCCAAAATTTATGACCCCAGTCTTTGGAGAAAGTAAAGGGACTTCAACCTTTTGGTTTGGGGGTTCAAACTAATCTCAAAATCTTGATGAGTCTTTTTTTTCTGAAAAAACCAACAAACAAAAAGTCAAATTCCTATTTACAAGAAAAATTTCTTGGATATAAAGAAACAAAACTTTTTTGAAGAAAACAAGGAACCGAATATGAGTCATCAAAAAGAAGATGTATCAATAAAATTTTAGACCATTAAAATAAATCATGAAAATAAGGCACTGAACTTAGGACAGTGCCTGACACATAATAGGAGCATAATAATTATTTTTAGATTGGCTGAAAAAATTGATTAATTTCATTGGAAATTGATTAATTGATCATACCGGAATTAGTTCTTATTAATCTTAATAATTGTAGTCATTATTATTATTAGTCTTAGTAAAGAGAAGTTAATAAAAGCACTCAAAACAAAATTCATCAGTCATACTATGAACTATATGGTTTTTTTTTAACTTGGGAATTTCCAATCTTGAAATATAAAAGCTCCACTTTGAGTTTATCCTGTTTCTCCCCTTTTAACCCTCTTAATTTTTCTCCTTTTTCCTATCCATTCAATATTATAAAGGTTCACACGCTTAATTAATAATTTCTCTTAATTTGAGAAATGAAGAATATTTTAAATACGTACTTTAAAGACTTGGCTTTTCTTCAGAAATTTCCCTGAAATGAGTCTGTCTCCTGATAGGTTTTAAAAGCTCAAGTGACTTGAAAATGTCCATCTCTAGTCTAAATCAGTCATATTAAGTTTTGCTAGATAGAAATTGAGTTTGTGGCCTATATATCTTAATTTGTATCAAATAGCATATTCTATTCTCTCTGATTATTCCCTGTATTTCTTTTGAAGCAACCTTTGGAATATATATATATTTCTGGGGGCAGATTATAGGATTTTTTTCTTTGTTTTCTGATGTGGTGACATTTAATCATAATGTCTCTATGGGATTTGAAACATGAAGTTTCTCATGTTGATGTTCCATATATTTTTTCATTTATTATCGCTTGCTTTTGATAATTTGGGAAAGATTTCTTCAATTATTTCCTTGAATACAGTACTCAAGATGTTTTGTTTTTCTAAATTTTCTGGGACATTCGCAATACTGAGGTGGCTGCTATTGATAAAGTCCGTCTTTCACATCTGTGTATTTGCTAATTTTTACAATATTTGAGTTATTTTCTGAGCTTTTTGGTCACTTCAGCTATCTTGATGTATTTTTTTTTAACCATAGTAAGTCTATTATTGATTGTTTCTATTAATTTTTTTTTAATTTTTCTGTTGGGACACTAATGAACTGTTGGTGGAGTTGAGAACTAATCTAACCATTCTGGAGAGGAATTTGGAGCTATGCCCAAAGGGTAACCAAACTGTGCATACCTTTTGATCCAGCAATACTACTATTAGGTCTGTATCTGAAAGAAAACATAAAAAGGCAAAAAGGACCTATACATGCAAAAATATTTATAGCAGCCCTATTCATAGTGGCAAAATATTGGAAATTGAGGTGATGAACAAACTGTGGTATATGCATGTGATAAAATACTACTGTGCCATAAAAAATGATGAACAGAGAGATTTCAGAAAAATCTGGAAAGATTTATGCCAACTGATGCAAAGTGAAATGAGTAGCAAAACAATGATCCAAGACAAGTACAAAAGATTCATAAAGGAAAATACTATCCATATCCAGATAAAGAACTGATAGACTTCGAATGCAGACTGAAGCATTTTTTTTTACTTAATTTATTCCTTCTGGTGTTTCCCTGCCCCTCTGCCCCCCACTTTTGATCTGTTTCTTCTTCCACAACAGTGATGAATATGGAAACATGTTTTATATAATGGCATATCAAACTGCCTACCATTTTCAGAAGAGGGGAGGAGAGGGAGGGAGAAAAATTTGGAACTCAAAATCTTGTAAAATAAATGTTAAAATTTTTATTGATATGTAGTTGTGGGAAAAATAAAATACTAGTTAAAGCAAAAAAAAAGATTTTCTATCATATTCTTTCACTTTAGTCCTTTTTTCCCTTATTTTATTTGGTCCCTGTCTTCATGGAGCTCCACACCTAGAAATGTAAAAAAATTAGTTACAATTCTGTACAACCAGATTAATGTCCAATGTGAAAACATTTGCAGATCCTATACTTGATTTTATGCCTCCATGGAGAGGGGGAGGGAGGAAGGAGGAGGGAAGAAAATTTGAAACTCAAGGGATTGTGGAACTGAATTCTTGTAAACTAAAAGTAAATTTAAAAATCAATTATTAAAAAAAATAAAACAAAATTCTATGAAAAAAAATTGAGGGTTGCATTAAGAATGAACGACTAGCTACTTAAATATTCAGGACCTGGAATACTACAGACTGGCAGTAATTGTTGGTATTATGGTCATTTAGGGAACTTACAAATACCTTTTGCCTAAACATGTAGGATTAATATTAACAAAGGGACAACATTAAAAAAAAATATACATTTGAAGTACACTTCCATACCTTTTACCAAACTCTTATTGAAGGCATCATACGTTATATCTATTGTCAGCAGGAAAAGGAGTATGGCCCCTGATGCATTTTCACCAGACAGTGAGAAATATATGACGCAGTATATTACTCTGTTTGCTTTACCTGCCAGGAAACTCAGGATTAAAACCCAGGGTTCAATTGTAGTTATACCCTTATTCCAGGTACTTGGCAATAATTTTTTTTTCTCTTTTTAATTTTTTGTATTCTGCTTTATTTGGAGTTTTTCTTATTTTATGTAGGTTTAACTTTTAAAATGCTATACAAAAAAATGCCTTGAAAACAGAATTGGTTGAATGGAAAAAGATATACTTCTTAAAAAGCAGAATTGGACAAATGGAAAAAAGAAGTACAAAAATTCCTTGATGAAAATAACTCCTTAAACAGTAGAATTGATGAAATTGGAAAGGAGGCACAAAAATTCAGTGAAAAAAAATAATCCATTAAAATGGGACTTCAACGAGCAGAAGCTATTGACTTTATGAGACAGCAAGAAAAAGAAAATAAAATCAAAAGAATAAAAAAAAATAGAAGAAAATGTGTAATGTCTTATTGGAAAAACAACTGACCTGGAAAATAGAACAGGAGAGATAATTTAAGAATTATTGGACTACCCGAAAGTCTTTATACATACATGCATACATACATACATACATACATACATATATACATACATATCTATATCTATATCTATATCTATATCTATATCTATCTATCTATCTATCTGTCTGTCTGTCTGTCTTCTAAATATCATCTTTCAATAAATTACCAAGGAAAACTCTGCTGATGTTTCAGAACACGAGTTAGTAGTTTCTACATTAAAGGATCAGAGGACTTGGAATGTAATATCTGGAGGACAAAAGAGCTTTAATTAGAACCAAGAATCACCTACCCAGCAAAATTAAATATCAGCCATCATGGGAAAAAATGGATATTCAATGAAATAAAGAACTTTCAAATATTTCTGATAAAAAGATGAAAACTGAATAGAAAATTTGACTTTCAAATACAAGACTCAGGAGAAGCATAAAAAGGTAAAGAGGAATGAGAAATCATAAGGGATTCAATAAGGTTAAACTCTTTACCTTTTACATGGTAAAATGGTACTTGTGATGCCTAAAACCTTTCTCATTATCGGGGTAGTTAGAAAGAGTATATGCTGACAGAGAAAATGGGTGTGAATTTAATATTATGGGATGATTATGAAAAAAATAAAATTCAGGGGTGAGAAAGAGGAATGTACTGGAAGAAGGGGAAAGGTAAAGGTAGAATTGGATAAATTATCTGACATAAAAGAGGCATGAAAGAGTTTTTACAGTGGGGGGAAGATGGGAGAGGTGGGGAGAAAGCACGTGAGTTTTACTTTCCTCAGAATTGGCTCAAACAGGGAATAACATACACTCTCAATTGGGTATAGAAATCTTTCTTATCCTACAGGAAAGTAGGAGAGGAAGGGAATAAGAGAAGGGAATGAGAACTGATAGAAGGGAGGGTGGATTGGGAGAGGTAAAAGTCAGAAGCAAAACACTTTTGAGAATGGACAGAGTGAAAGGAGAAAGAGAGAGAGGGAGAGAGAGAGAGACAAAGAGACAGAGAGAGAGAGAGAGAGAGAGCGAGAGAGAGAGAGAGAGAGAGAGAGAGAGAGAGAGAGAGAGAAAAGGATAAACGGGGGAAATAGGATATAGGGAAATACATACCTAGTAATCATAACTGTGAAAAAATTTATAGCAAATTTCTCTGATAAAGACCTAATTTCTCAAATATATAGAAAACTGAGTCAAATGTATAGAAATAAGAGTCATTTCTCAATTGATAAATAGTCAAAGGATAGGAGCAGGCAGTTTTCAGATGAAGTAATCAAAGCTACCTATAGTCAGATGAAAAAATTCTCTAAATCACTATTGATTAGAGAAATGCAAATTAAAACAACTCTGAGATATCACCTCATACATTAGATTGGATAATATGACAGAAAAGGAAAATGACAAATGTTGGAGGAAATGTGGGAAAATTGAGACACCAATGCATTGCTAGTGAACTAGTATATTGATTCAGCCATTCTGTAGAGCAATTTGGAATTTTAACCAAAGGGCCATAAAACCATGTGTACTTTCAAAAACAAAAATAATACCACTACTAGGTCTATATTCCAAAGAGATCAAAGAAAAAGGAAAAAGGATCTATATGTACAAAAATGTTCATTGTAGTTTTTTATATGGTGGCAAAGAATTGTTTTGTCATTTGTTTTCAAAGAGGAGCATGAAATGAGGAAGGTGATGCCATGCCTTGTAAGTGAATTAAATGAGGGAGAGTTATGCAAAGTCACCAGTCTCACTTTCTCCTCTGGAGCCATCTGTGTCCAATGGCAAGATATAGATAAGGACAACTGGAGATTGCTCTGCTGGCAAAGAATTGGAAACTGACAGAATGACCATCAATTGGGGAATGACTGATTGTCACGGAATACTACTGTATTATAAGAAATGACTAGTAGCATGCTTTCAGAAAAATCTGGGAAGACTTATGTGAACTGATCTAAAGTGAAATTAGCAGAACCAAAGATCATTGTATATAGTAACAACTGACTGACCGAGCTATTCTCAGCAATACAATGATCAAAGACAGTTCTGAAGGACTTATGATAAAAAATGCTATGCGTCTCTAGAGAAAGAACTGATGGAGTCAGAATGCAAATTAAAGCATACATTTTCTTTACTTCCTTTTTCTTTTCCTTTTTGAATCTGTCTTTTTTCCTCCACAACATGACTAGTATGGAAATGTGTTTTGCATGACTGGACATATATAATCTATGTCAAATTGTTTCCCTTCTCATTGGGGGGAAGGTAGCAGAGGGTAGGAAGGAAAGAATTTGATATTAAAACTTTTTTTAAAATGAATTTAAAATTTTTTTACCCATAATCAAAGAAAGTAAAATATTACATTAAAAAAGAAACAAAAAATTATAACAAATACTTTTAAAGAAAAATGTGAATAACTAAATGATGCCAAGAAATATGTAGATTTCGGTAATTTCCAAAGACATTCTATCTGTATTGTATCTATAATTCACCACCAACAACTTGTGAGATTAGAGTAGCAGGTATCATATGCATTTTTCACATGAGATCACTGAGGAATTTTATTCAGAGGAAAAAAAAACTGGTTCTAAACTTAGGAGACTAGTGTTGAAATCATATCTTTGAATCTTGCTACCCATATGAATTTGAACATGTCATTTAAGCACCTTTGTCCTCAGTTTATTATGGGGAAAATGAGGATGTAAAATTAAATAGATATGAACTCCCTGCAAGCTTTAGAGCTATGACCCTGAACCTTGGAGCCTATGATCTGTCTATCGTCACACAGTAAATGGCTGAACTTGAACTTGAATATAAAATGAGAGCAAAAAGTAAAACTCCAATCAATTCCCTTTTCTCATGTGAGAATTTATTGTATCCTGACCTTGATTTTTCCAGGATTCATTGCTGTTTATATATTTTCATGTAGCACTATGTTATTGTAATTGGTAATAAACTCTACTCTCATAAAATATGTTCTAAAATTCAAAAAAAAAATATCAGGAGGCTGATAACAATGAAAATGTTATCTATATAACCAATAAAGAGAAAATATGGTAATGCCAGTATAAAGTATTTTGTGAAAGTTCTGCATCATCATATAAATTAACTTTAACAATGACTGCAGGGTACAGTTTCACCTTAAACAGTGTAAAATATAACCATCATTCCATGGGTAACTAATAGCATGAAGGCTATTCTTGCTTTTCTATTTTTTGTACTACGTATCCCTCATGCCAGCTATAGTGGAGAAATACTGTTGGTTGATTTTTTTTTTTTTGCCAAGAAAATATATGTAAGTTTCACTTTTTTCAACAATATGTCTTTTTGTTTGAGCTCACATATAAGAATGTCTTAC
This sequence comes from Pseudochirops cupreus, assembly GCA_028627135.1. Classification (NCBI taxonomy): domain Eukaryota; kingdom Metazoa; phylum Chordata; class Mammalia; order Diprotodontia; family Pseudocheiridae; genus Pseudochirops; species Pseudochirops cupreus. The sequence goes on along the minus strand of CM053580.1, from coordinate 380,559,747 downwards.
TCCACATAGGTCCTAGGGTCTCTCATCTAGGGAATAATATATGCACGAAGGATCCAAGTGCCATATTTGTTGAATGTGTTTATGATACAGATATTTAAAGAATATCTAGAAATACAGACAGTTGAATATATAAATAAGAACAAGATCTTAATGGATGGTTTGGGATCTTTTCAGTAGAGACAGAATGGCATAATGAAAAGAACACTGGATTTTGAATCAAGAAACATCTGGATTTGTATTTTAGGCACAATATTCACTATCCTGTCACTCTGGGCAAATAATTTTAATCTTTGAATCTCAGTCAACTGAACTAAAAATATTATTTTTATTACTTGCAATATAAAAGTGTTATTAAAAGAACTGGCATGATTCCTGACCCTGCTATTTGCTACTTGTGTGAGCTCAGCAAAGTCACTTAGTCTCTCTGGGCCTCAGTTTCCTTATTTGTAGAATGAAGGATCTGGGCCAAATAACCTTTAGAGGTTAAATTCCCAATCTATGATTCTATTGCCTACTTCATAGGGGTGATTGTGAAGACTGTAAACCTTTACAGGCTATATTAATTTGTGTTAAAATCTTACAGTCTTAGTTGGTAGACACTAAGATAGTTGTTACTAATATTCCCTGCCTTCACCAACAGGACAAGAAGTAAAACTCATTGCATTGTTCCAGGACAGAGATATCAAGTTGTGTTGTCACGGCAATATTAACAGCATTGACAGTGACTATGAATATGCTGACATAGTTCTGAATTGCAAAATATAACAGACTCTCCATATAGAAGACAGAAGTAAAACATTTATTCAGATACCAGAAAGCCAAATCCCAACACCAGAAAACTGAATCCATCATAGCAACAAAGAAATCTATATATAATAACGCTGTAGAGGGCAACACCATCCCAAAGCCTTCCCACAAACAAACACGCACAATACTAACTGTTCACTTTCCTGCATCCTCTCTTCCCCAGCTCTAACTGCTCTGATTCCCAGTTTTCTCTCAGCTCTGCTCCACCCTTTCTGCTCTACCTGTTCAGCAAACTCCTCCTCCCGCAGGCTCTATGTGATTACATTTGGTCTACTAAAGGGCAGGGAAGATCTTCAAATTACCATCACCATTACACAAGCACAGCAGCAATCTGCATAAATGTGCACATTTTTAACAACATAAGTAGTAGAACATAGATAATGTCAATATGTAGTTTTCTAAGTCAATATATGGTCAGCAAGGATCCTTATGTGTGGGGTACTGATATTTGAGTTTGACATTAATATTTGAGTTTGACACTTGTTCTAGTGATTAGGGACTTTACTATTAACATTCTTCCCTACCATTTCTCCCCTCCCCCCAACCACTCATCTTTCTTTGCTCCATTCAGAGTCCTCAGGCTTAGTAACTTCACCTAAACCAAGAATAAAAAGAGTGACATGGAAATGAAAAGTAACTCCTCATAATAATGTTTCAAAGACTTAAGTAGGAATTAACTAATGATGAGACATAACTAGAAATTGGAATGTTGATTGCTGATATCTGTGCTTACATGGTTAATATCAAAGATAGGATTTAAATCCATGTCTTTGTGACTCCAAGTCCAGTACTTTATCCACTGTCCAAACTCTAAATTAAGCAGCTTGGTTTTCCCTTTTATTCCTAGAAGGTGTTCTAGAATATCCAATGCCCTGATTAAGAACACCCATGCAGAGAGCTTTGATGGGGTATACTGAAACCAGCTATTATTCTGAAGATATTCATAGTAAAGAAAGTATAAACCAGCAACAAGAACTCAGAAAATTGAGGTCAGGGGTAAACTGGGCCTGACCAACTCAGCCAAGAGCGGCTGAGTCTAGCACAAAATCTCTAATTAAGAACTGAGACTAGGGATATGAGTAAATAGAAGAAGACATTGAATGAATGACAAAAAACATTTGTTAAGTTTACTATGTGCAAAGTACTTTGCTAAGCATTGAGAATACAAATAAAAAATAGAAATCCCTGCTCGAAAGTAGCTCACATTCAAATGGGGGTGAAAACACACATGGAAGGGATGTATGAGAACCCATTGTGATTTCCAAGGTTCTTGGGTTCAGGGTCCTGAGCTATCTCCATTAGTATCTGAGGAGAAATGATATTCAAGGCAGAAGTAGTGGTTTGACTTGTCTGGAACATTTTGCTTCTTGTCTTTCCCTCAGGGTGCCTTGCTTCTTCAGCTAACAGTGAGTGTTAAGAAATATTATGAGTCAAAAATTATCCAAGAGGAAAACCAAAAAGAAGAGACGAATATCATAAAAACTTCAAGCAGAGTCTCAAAAAAGAAAAATGATGGCTCCAAGACTGACTATGAGAGTACTTGGAAGAAGTGAAAGAAGAAATTATAGGAGGTGACTAGGTGCCACAATGAATAGAGCACCGAGCCTGGAGTCAGGAGGACCTAATTTCAGATCAGGCCTCAGACACTTACACTTACTAACCATGTGACCTTGGGCAAGTAACTTAACTCCAATTGCCCTGCCTTCCCCCCTCCAAAAAAAAGCAAAAAAAAAAAAAAAAAAGGAAAAAGTTTACAAATTATATAAAATTTATATAGAAATGATTTATTAGGAGAAGTAATAGCTTCAAAAATAAATAAACTTGCCCAATAAATATATTAATAAAAATTAGAACAGTGCTAAGAGAAATCAATGACTTCACGAGACAAAAAGAAATATTAAACCAAAATCAAAAGTTTGAAAAAGAAAACAGAAGAGAATGTAAGATATATGCCAGCAAAAGCTACTGACCTAAAAATAGAACAAGGAGGTACAATCTAAAAATATTAAAATTATCTGAAAAATATGACAAAAGAAAAAGCCTGTACATAATCTTTCAAGAAATCATAAATTGAAATGCCCAGATCTATTAGAACCAATTGTCATCATGAAGACAGAGTCATCTGGTCACTTCCTGAAGGAAATCCTAAGGTAAATACTCACAGGGATGTCATCGTTGAAATCCAGAGCTTCCGTGTCAAAGAAAAATTGCCGTAAGGAGCCATAAAGAAAGCATTCAAGTCATAAGAAATCAGTCAGATTGAACTAAAATTGACAGTTATATCAGCACAATATTAAAAATGTCCCAAATCACTAACAATTAGAGAAATTAAAATTAAAGTAATAAAGTAAAGTAAAAATAAAGTAATGATCTACCTCATCCCACTCAGAATATTGAAGATGTCGAAAGAGGAAAATGACATTTGGAGGCATTGCAGGAAAATAGGTACACTGATGCACTTATGGTAGAACTGTGAATTGATACAACCCTTCTGCAAAGCCGTTTGGAACTGTAACCAAAACCCTCACTAAATTATTACATGATGATATGATTACTAGCTTCTATTACAAGGTGATCAATGGAAGAGGAAAAGCACTAATATATACAAAAGTGTTATAGCTATTTTTTTGATATAGCAGAAACTTGAAAGGAGGCATGCAGTGAATTTAGGATGATTGAACAAGTTATGGCTTATTGACAGGGGCCTGGAGCATGCCCAGCTCTCCTAAAACAGAGTCTACTCCCATTAATGTGGTGGGAAAAAGCATCATGGGAGGGAAACTTCTAGGAACAGAGTTTCTCCATATTGGGAGATCTGGGCATACCCAGGCAGATTCTTTCAGGAGGCCTTTCATCTTAGATAATCTGAGTATTCCCAAGAGCCCTTTGCAAATATAATGCATGATATATCAATATTAGTCAGTCAGTGAGTCAATAAGCATTTATTAAATCCTTCCTATGTGCCAGGCATGGTGTTAAGCATTGAGAATGCAAAGAAAGGCAAAAGACAGTCCCAATACTTGGGGAGCTCATAATCTAGTGAGGGAGACAACATGCAAGCAACTGTGTACAAATAAAATATATGCAAGGTAAGTAAGAAATAATCAAAAAAAGGAAGTCAGTAGAATGAAGAGAGATTAGAAAAGCTTCCTGTGGAAGGTGGGGCTTTAGCTGTGACTTGAAATAAGCCCAGAGGTCAAGATCGTGAGGAAGAACATTTTAATCCTGGAAGACATACAAAGTGCCTGGAGCCAAGAGATGGGGTCTTGTTTGAAGAACAGTAAGATTGATGAATATATGATAGTGATGGTGGGAATATAAGGTGAAAGAAAATTGGAAAGGTGGAAAGGTGAGGCTAGGCTATAAATTGCTTTGAATGACAAACAGAAGATTTTTTATTTGAACCTTGAAGTTGTAGAGATTCAATATGGTTTATTGAGTGGGAGTGAGGGGGTGACATAGACATACCCTCACTTTAAGAAAATTGAGTGAAGAAAGACTTGAGGCAGGCAGAGTCAACCACTAGGCTATTTCAATAGTCAAGGCATGAGGAAATGAAAGCCTGCACTAGATTGGTGGTGATATCAGAGGAGAAAAGGGGGAATAATCAAGAGATGTTGTATGGTAAAATTGATAGTCCTTGGCCACTGATTGGATATAAAGGGTGAGACATAGCAAATAATTGAGGTTCACATCTGGCTTGTGAGCCTGGAGAACTGAGAGGATGGTGGTGGCCTTGACAATAGCAAAGGAATCTTGGGAACAGGAGAATGTTTTGGGGAAAATATGAGTTCAGTTTGGGGCATGTTGAATTTAGGATGTCTATGAGACATTCAATTCAAGATGGCTAAGAGGCAGTTGGAAATGTGAGATTGAAAGTCAGCAGAGAAGTTAGTACTGGCTAAGTAAATCTGAGAATCATCAGCCAGGAGATGATAATTGAATGGGAGCTAATGAGATCATAAAGGGAAGTAGAGTAGAGGGAGAAAAAAAAAAGGGCCCATAATAGGACCCTGTGGGACACCTGTGTTTAGCAGGAGTAACCTGGTTGAGGATCCAGTAAGTGAGATTGAGGAGGAACAGTTACACAGGTTGGAGAAGAATCAGGGGACTAGTGAGTTTCAAAAACCTGGAGAGAAGAGAGTATCTTGGAGAAGAGGGTGATTAATAGTGTAAAAAGCTTCAGAGAAGTCAAGATGGATAAGAACCGAGAAAGGTCATTGGATTTGGCAATTAAGAAGTCATTGGTAATTTTGGAGAGAGAATTTTGGTGGAATGATGAAGTAAGAATTCAGGTTGTGGATGTTAGTCCAGAAGTGAGAGGAAAAGTGGAAGCATCTGTTTTAGACGGCCTTCTCAAGGATTTCAGTGACAAAAGACAAGAGAGTTATGGCGCAATAGTTAGTAAGGATGGGATGGATCAAGTGAGGTTTTTTGAAAATGAGGTAGACATGGCCCTTTTCATATGCAGTTAGGGAAGCAGTCATTAGACACACAGAGACACTGAAGATAAGTAAGAGTGGGCATTATAGAAGGGAAAGTTAACTGGAGGAGATGGAATGGAATGAGATCACTTGTGCAGGTAAATGTGTTTGCCTCAATAAGTAGAAGGACCATCTTTTCATGTGAGATAGGGTGAAAGAGCAGATAGGGACATAAAGTATCTTGAATGTTATGTGATGAGGAGGAGGAGGGGAAAAAAGGTGAACTCTGGACCAATGGACTCAGACTTTTTTTTAGGAAAATATAAGGTAAAGTTCTCAGATGAGAAGATAGGATGAGGGGGAGCCACAGGAGGTTTGAGGAAGGTCGAAGAGGTTTGGCAGAGCTTTATGGAATACAAATGTATCACTATAATCTTGTCAGAAATGACAAAAAGGATAGTTTTCAGAAAGACCTGGGAAGATTTGCATAAACTAATGCGAAGTTAAGTAAACAGAACCAGGGGAACAAACAACTTTGAAAGACTTACGAATGCTGATCAATGCAATGACCAACTAGTGCCCCAGAGGACCAATGAAGATGTCTCTTATCCACCTCCTATTAGAGAAGTGATTAACTCAGTGTATAGAATGAAAAAAAATATCTTCAGAACATGGCTATTGTGGGAATGTTGTTATCACAAAGGAAAAAGAAAAGCAAAGAAATTTTTAAAAAGGTGATTGACATATTTTTAAGAATGCATGAGAACAGAAGGAAGGCCAGAGGGAGACACAAATAAGTAGGACAGCTTCGATAGCTACATCTAGAATTTATTATATCCTTAAAAAAAATTTTTTTGGAGGGGAGATGGCAGGGCAATTGGGGTTAAGTGACTTGCCCAAGGTCACACAACTAGTAAGTGTTAAATGTCTGAGGCTATTATATTCTTTTTTTTCCCTTTTTTATCTTTTATCTTTTTTTTTTATGCTTTTTTTGGGAGGGTAATTGGGGTTAAGTGACTTTGCCCAAGGTCACACGGCTAGTTTTGTGTTAAGTGTCTGAGGCCGAATTTGAACTCAGGTCCTCCTGACTCCAGGGCCGGTGCTCTATTCACTGCACCACCTAGCCATCCCTATTATATTCTTAAAAGAAGAAGCAGGTTATAGATGATAGTGAAAGTTTCATGTACAATCCTGGTTTGCTTTTTTTTTTTTTTTGCTTCTACGTTGTATATGGAAATGCCTATTTTGTTTGGTGTTTGTTAATTTCAGAATAAAAATAAAATTATAAAAGACTTAGCATGTACCATTATAAAGGAAAAGAATTCTCAAAATATGACATTCTGAAAAGTAAAAAATAAAGGCTTAAAATCAAGAATAATTTGCCCTGTAAAACTGATTATAATTTCATGAGGGAAAAAGAATCTGTAATGCAATAGAGGACTTTTAAGCATTTCTGATGAAAAGACTAGAGCTGAGTAAAAGCTTTGAAATGCAAACACAGGAGTCAAGAGAAAGCTATAAAGATAAATACATTTGAGTACTTGAAAGGGGTTCGAGGATGTTGAAGTGGATACATTCTATTTGAGGGAGAAGAAACAAATATCCCTTCAAAATCCTAATGTTTTCAAGTGTCACAGAGCCAGTTAAATAAGATAAACAAATGCATTAGGGGTGATTTAGTTATATCTTGATCATCTTAAAAGAAAGAATAAAGGGGAGGCAAAAAGAAATAGTCTAGGGAAGAAAGGATCAGGAGAGTAGGGAGCCCATATCACATAATAAGGTGAGGGAGATGAAAACGATGCAAACTTGAAGGAAAGGGTGAGGAGAACAGGTGTTACATGAACCTCATTTTCATCTGAGCTAGACAAAAGAGGTTTGAACACACAGTCAGGAACATAGAGACATAAAAAGAGTTTGATGTAGAAATACTTTAACTCATCAGTGATATAGGTGGGGACAGGGAGAAGTTGATTCAAAAGGGGGGTAGGATAAGGAAGGGAGAAGTCAAAATCAAAAGAAAATACAGTGTTGGAAAGAAAATTATAAAAGGGCAATTAAAAGTAAAGGAAGAGTAGGAACCTATGATCAGATTTTTAAAAAGGGGAGGGGTCATTGGTAACCATAAAGAGCAGTTTCAGTCTAGAAAGAAAGCCATGTGAGGAACAGTTAACATTTATGTAGTGCTTACTGTGTGCCAGGCACTGTGCTAAACACTTTGCAATTATTATCTAATTTGATCCTCACAACACACCGGGAAGGTTGGTTCTATTATTATTATCTTTATTTTACAGATGAGGAAACTGAGACAAACAGAGGTTGCATGATTTGATCAGGGTCACATGGTTAGTAAATATCTGGGGTCACATTTGAACTCAGGTCTTTTTGACTCCAGGCCTACCATTCTGCTGTACAGTGTAGGTAGTTTCTTTCTCTCTGTGAAAGGGAGAAGAGATTAGGATGAGAATTTGAGGAAATGACAAGGTCAAGTAAATGATTTTAAGATTAGGTAAAATTTGTGCCTATTTGTGGATAATAGGGGATGAACCAGGGGATAAGAAGAAATGGAAGACAAGAGAAAGAGAGAATGACTAACTAGGTAACTTCCTTGAAGAGGAGGGATTGACGTGGCACAGGTAAGAAGGTCCAATTCCTTGTTAGGAACTGGAGCAAATGAAGGAAGGAAGTTTGAGGTAAAGAAGAGGGCAGAAGAGGGAGCTCAAAATGGAAGACTTTGCAAGGTTCTTTATTGAGAGGGGGTTGGGAAGAGATCATATTTGTCCTAAAGTATGGAGTGAGGACGGACCCAGGAGTTCCAGTGAATTTTGCATAGAGTCCTGAAAGATGTCATTCATGAGAGCACTGTGAATTCGCTCTTCCTGTCACAGCCTTAAGCCCATCAAGGTTGAGGCTCCCTGGTGACACTTCTACTTATTTCTCTTCGTTTCCCCTGCTGCACTTTTGAGTTTTCATTATTAGGGTTGTCTTGTACAACAAGGGATTATGCTTATTCAGTGTGACCTCAGAGGGAGGAATTCAAGCAATGGCTATCAGTTATAGAAAAGCCAATTTCGCCAGTCTTGGTATTGGCAGGACATCATGTCATGCCTGTCATCTCTACTACTGGGGGGGAAGGGGCTGAACTCCCAAGGATGGGAGATGGCACCAGGTTGTCCAAGGAAAGCCAAAACTGCCTAAGTCAAAAACAGAGTAGATTAAAGTTTCTATCCTAATCAGAAGTAGGATTAGGTCTGTGAGTGGTCACTGTACCTCTCACTTGGGCAAGATGGGGTTACCCAACCTGGTGGGGTAAAAAAAAAGGAAAAGAAAAAAATGGATTTCAACTTGATTCACAGTATTCTACTATTCTACTTAACAATTTGGATCTGTCCAAAGGGAATGCTCAGCCTCAGAAGGAAGTGAAGTATCAATCACTAGGGCTCTTCAAGGAGAATCTAAATTACCATTTGTCATGAATGTGTTAGAGGGGATTCTTGTTTTAGAATGGGTTGTGCTAGATGGCCACCGAAGTCCTTTCCATTTCCAACATGGTGTGGTTTTATGAAACATTCCCTTCATATTTTGAGTAAATGGGAAGAGTTTTCCATGATGTTTTGATTCAATTTAGTAGTCCTGGATAAAGTGCAAAACATGAGTCCATTCAGTATAGTTTTGTTATCTGGTAATGAATGTAGTTTGGGATTCTGATTAGGTGATTGCTTTATTTGACTTACATCTTCAGTTTGTCTTCCTGACATAAAAGTGCTTGTTGCTTTAGAACAGAAAAGAAATAGATTAGTGTCATATTCTTTCTCTGTGTCTCTCTGTCTCCCTCTCTGTCTCTCCCTGTGTCCGTGTCTGTCTGTCTGTCTGTCTGTCTCTCTCTCAAGTACTCCCTCAACTTTCCCTTCACTCCCACCCTGCAAAAGGGCCCTTGGGAACTCAATATGTGGGAACTCACATGTTGAATCATATCACCTCTTTTCAGATTGAGGCTTGTCTTTTATGAATTATGCATATTAAACTCGCCCTTAAAAAAGACTTGACTTTTCAACCTCCCCTTTCTCAAGTTCTAGTTCTAGCCACTCCCCGCTATGACATCACACACAGTATAAAACAGACATCAAAGCACTTACAACCCTCCAAGCTGTTTACAGCTTCATTTTCTTCACCACCATGAACATCATCCCATGATTATATTTATGAATTATTGATATGTTTCAGTGATTTGGCTCCCCAGCCAACGCATCTAACAGCAAGCACTTACAACTGTCATCTTTTTTGCCACATATCTTACTTACATGAACCAACGTGGAATTGGTGTAGTTTATTTTAAGTACCTTGTATCTGGGAGGGAAACTTAGGAACAATTCAGTTAAGACCTGTGCCTGCCATTTGCAAAGAAAACAAAAGAAAAAGAAAAGCCTCCACTTGCTGAGATGAAAGGTAACAACTGTTAACCCACAGGAATGTAAAATGGTCTTCACCTTCTCTTTATCTGCTGGCATTCAGAAGCTCATCACTGTTTTAGAAAGCATGCCGCCCACACCACGGGATCTTACTCCTCTTTAATTTCCCCTAATTTGTGTAGTGAATAACCAAATACTCATAATGCAATTAGAAGATAATCAGGCTTGTAATTATGTTAATTGCTGGAGACTTACATCAATCCTCCAGCAAAGTGATAGGATTTCAGGGGAACTATTAACATGGAAAGAGAGAGGGAGAGAAAGAGAGGATGGGAGGGGGAGGGGGTGAATTGATGAGCAGCTTAGACTTGTATCATTGAACAACAATGAGCACACACTGGAGCAACAAATGGGAAGGGCCTCTAGGGGAGATACTCAGAAAATGAGGTTTAGGTACTAGCAAATCAACATCTTTTGTCTATTTTCTTCCCATAAATACTCGTGTTGTGCATTTATATTTATTGTAATAAGCCTAATTCAGAGAAATCAAATTCGTGGCTCAGGGAGAGAACAAAGGGTAATTGTCTAAGTTTTCCCAGTTGCCTGCTTACTTTAAAAGGTGCCGTTACTGGTGGTCCCATTTTCTTGAATCTGTTCTTTCCTCATGGTGATGACCATCACTATAGTTAAACATACCACTAGTGTGGTGATCTGTCTCTGGCTTAGCATGCATAAATAAGTCATGATATCAACAACAAGATAACAGCTGGTGTTTGTGTAGTACAAAGTATCTCACATACATTTTCTCATTTTATGTTGACCACATTTATGATCTAGGAAATGCACACATCTTTTCCCCCTTTTTGCAGATATAGAAACTGAGTCTCAGAGGGTTTAAGTCTCCACAGTCTAAGGCCCACAACTTTTGATAAGTGGCAGATCAAGGCATGGACTCCAATTCTTTTCATTGTAGGTCCAATGTTCTTTTCACTGCACTGTATGCATAGGTTTCATTTAGCAAAGCTGCTCCAGATACTCCTCTTTTTTCAATGATGTTGTGCTTGATGGTATCAAGCCTTGGAACATAGTAGAACCTCTTAAAAGAAATCCATACACTCCTGAGACTTTGAAGGGATTAATTCTCAAGGGATCTGAAGGAAGGAAAGATACTAATGGCATGAAAAAAAAAAACACCAAAAAACCAAAAAACCCTCAGACCTTACTATTAGTTCCCAAAGACAAACAAGAGCAAATCAATAATTTTTGTTCAGTCATTTCAGTTGTACCTGACTCTTTGTGACCTCATTTGGGGTTTTCTTGGCAAAGATACTGAAGTGGTTTGTCATTTCCTTCTACAGCTCATTTTACAGATGAGGAAACTGAGGTAAACAGGGTCACACAGCTAGTAAATATCTGAGACCAGATTTGAACTCAAGTCTTCCTGAGTTCAGGCCTGGTGGTCCATCCACAGTGTCACTTACATCAATAACTACTGACCCATATGCTTACCTTCCCTTCTATACAAAATTTTAATGAGAATAACTTAGGGTATCCCTAATGAGTACAACAAACAACAAAATGAGAATAACCAACTTTTGCAAGTAATATTTTATAGTAGATCACAGCAGATCATAGAGTTAGAGCTGAACATGACTTCAGAAGCCACCTGGCACCATTCCCTCATTTACAAAAGAAGAAACTGAGATCCAGAGAGGTTAACTACTTCCCCAAGGTCACACATGGAGTAATTGTCAACTTCACCATTTTGAAGTTGATTAAAAGATATACAGGATAAAAGCTCAAATTGGACTTGATTGTGTTTTTTTTGTTTTTGTTTTTGTTTTGCTTTTTGGACTGGGGAAGGTAGGGCAATTGGGGTTAAATGACTTGCTCAAGGTCACATGACTAGCTTTGTGTTAAGTGTCTGAGTCTGGATTTGACCTCAGGTCCCCCTGACCCCAGGGCCGGTGCTCTATTCATTGAGCCACCTAGCCGCCCTGGACTTAGTTATTGATGCTAAAATAGCAATCGATTCAGTAGAGCAAAATGTGGTCTTAAGATTATCTTTTAACATACATATTCATGAATCCTTAGAATATATGACAGTAGAGATAACTGTTCAGTCACCTTCTGATTAGAAATATCAACCAAGGGATAAAACAGGGGAACACACTTGCCAATAGTGTTTGCCCCTGATACAGAGTCAATCCAGAAGACATGACAAGCAAGCTAAAGTAGGATTCTCTGAATAGTAAGGTCATAGATCAGAGCACAATAGATTTTTAGAACCAGAAGGAAACTTAGAGATCATCAAGTCCAACATTTTAGAGTTGAGAAGACTGAGACTCAGAGAAGTTAATGAACTTTTCCAGCTTCCCATAGCTAATAAGTGTATGACGCAGAACTTGAACCTTCCACACTTTGAGGTCAAAACTCCTTATTCCATGCTGTCTCTCTCTCTCTATGCTCTCTAACATAAGTCAAGGGAACAATTTCTTCTTCGATGAGAATACTTTAAATCAGTCTCACTAAACCCACTCCTACTTGGTTTACTCGTCTCCTAGTTTCACTGTGAGAAAGGATGTGCCCTACATCCTTGACCTTATAAACCAATATTCTGTCTGCTACCTCATTTTAATCAAACTCTGACTATGAAATGGAAAAAAAAAATCCATCCATTTAACCCTCCTCAGCATGAGAGGCCACTTCTTCTGTATGTGTCTGTGCACACCACCACTTCCAGACCTTTCCTATAGGTGCTTTCATTTTTTTTTTTGATGTCTATGCAATCCATCTATATCATTCTTTGCTTATTCTTGTTAATTCCATCTACTGACTCGTAGGTCATCCTCCCAACTTGTTTAAGGACTTCAGTACCCAAATTATGACTTTTCTCTTCATCCTCTCCATCTTTTCATCTTCTTCAAGATTTTGATATTCATGTTAATTGCCTTTCTAAAAGACTGACCTTTTAATTTCTCCATATTCTCACCTTAGTGATTTCTTTCTCCATCCCATTTCCTTCAGACATTAAATTTTCCCATCTCTTGGAGTTGCACCACCTCAAAGATAAAGAAGTTTGAGACTTTTTGACCATTCACTTACTCTTTTACCTTTCCTTTCATTCATACTAACCTTAAATTTCCCCTTATTGTGACTTCTGTTCCATTGACAAATCCCTATTCTCCTAGCCCTTATCCTACACTGTGCTTTCACTTACTTCCAGACCCAGCCTTGAGTCCATGGTTATACTCTAATATTTCACTAAGTACTTCCCTAGAATTCTTGGTTCCTCTAAATTTCCACCATTGCTGACCTATAGGTAACCTCCATCATTGAATTTCTCTGCTTTTGCTCCAGAACTGCTAAACATTTCTGGAGAAAATTGTAAAATTGAGCTCCCCCAACTCCTAACAAACTAATATTACATAACCCCAGCTGAGCTCCCACTGCTACCTGAAAGTTCTACTCTAGCATTATTCAATTCCAATGTGATTTACCACAGCAACCTGTTCCAAACCTTTTCTTCTCTTCCTAGTCATCCAATCATCCCTGTTCCCTAAAATCTCACATTTATATCATATATCATGACCTCTTTCTTAAAGGATTGAGGAAAAGAACTCAGAGATCTCTTATTGGATGGTCTCTATTTCTAAGCATCATTACCTGCTATCTCATTCCTTCAGTTATAAAAGAAGAGGCATCTTTAATTCTCATTTTTCTAAGTTTATGTCACCTTCTCTAGGACCTCAATCATCCCTGTCATATTCTGTCTTTATCATTTTCCTAGAAATCTGGTCTGGTTTCCACAATCCTGAAATCAAATAAAAATCCTTTCATTGTCCTAGGAGGTTGGAAAGAAGATTGTATTTGGAATCAGTGGAACAATCCCCACCTTTTTTTTGCTTACTATGTTACAAACTGTAGAAGTAACTTACCCTCTCTAAGCACTGATTTCCTACCTGTAAAGTGAGAAATTCAGATCCCTCCAGTTCTTTATCTTTGATCCTATGATTTTTCCATTTCATTTAAGTTCTGTCTCATTTATCTCCTCCCTTTTATTGCCAAATTTCTTGAAAAAAAAAACTCCAACATGTTTTGATCTGATGTTCTCACCTCCTCATTCTGCACTTTTCCTTCAATCCCTCATAATTAGGTGTTTCCTCTCATGACACTCCAGTGAAACCTCAATAGCTTGTCAAATCCAATGGCTTTTTCTCCATTGTCATCTTCTGTAACGCCTCTGCAATATTTTTTTAACACCATTGTACCATGCTATAGTGTTGGACTTGAAATCTCCTTGACTTGTATTGGTACTGTAGAAAATGCTTTATTATGTTGTTTGGAAAACTTATATTTTATTAATTATGATTAATAAAATTATCATACAGTTTAAATAAAATTAGAAATCATTTGAATCTAGAGTATCTCTGTGACCTCAATAACTGTCCAGGAATGTCAGCAATTACTACAAGGAATTTTGGGTTCTCCCAGATCCTGGATCCACGCAACACATTCTTGTTTTGGGAACTGTATTGGTAATGGAATTTGGAGATGCCCCTGTATTGGCTTGGTTTTTGGGTTGAGTGTTAAAACCCAGAGCTTGTGAATCTCACTTGTGGGATGGACTTGTTGACGTGAAGAGAGAGGGCTGAACTGGGAGGAGCCATGAATTGAGAGAGAGGTCCAAGTCTAGAGAAGGCCAGAAGGACTTTGGGAGAGCAGTATCCAGTATCATGGAGCCTGAGTTGCTGAGAGAAAGACTGCTAAGAGCCTGTTGGAGCTGCCCAGGACTTTTGAGAACTGCCACCCAGAGCTGCCAAGAACTGAGGAGGCATGGCTGTGATGCCAGTATTTTGTCTGTCTGTTTTGATGTTGTTTTTGCCAAATTCACCTGATGGTGAAGGACAGTGCTG
>CM053580.1:380528285-380544691 GCA_028627135.1 Pseudochirops cupreus | reverse complement strand
TATTTTGGGATGGGATTGTAGGAGCAGTGAAGTTTATCACTCTTAAAATAGTTTGGGGAAATGAATATAGGTCCTCAGTCACATTTCTTTATATAAATGATTGTTTAGCCCTGAATATGTCTAAATGTCATGAGAGTGCATTAAGGTGATCTCAAAGGTAAACAATGGGGGGAAGGATAGAAAAGGACAGGAAATTTTTATTTAAAATTTTTATGAAAAATATGGAAAATAGCAATTCAACATACCAAAATATATGGAATGCAGCTAACAAAATCTTCACAGGCAAATAGAGATAATTGAACACATATTAATAAAATAAAAAGAGAAGACCAATGAATAGTATCTGCAACATTTAAGAAGTCAAAAATTAGCAAATTAATAACCCCAAAGTATAAAGTAAGTAAATGGAGGCAAAGCAAACAGAACCTCCCCACACACTAAAATGAATTAGTGTCTGAGCTAAACTTTGGCTCTAAGTTTTCTGATTCAAAAGCTTGTTCACTGTTCACTAGATGATTCTGTCTTTCTCAGCATAAAGGGCCTGCATTTGAATTCCTCTTTAAGCACTTTATGGGATGTCTGACCATGGAAAAATCATTTAAGTTCTCAGAGGCTCAGCTTCCTCATCTCTGAAATGAGTAAAATAATACCAGAATTACCTATGTTCACCATGTTGTGGTTAATGCAATTTTTTTAATCTTAAAACACTATATAAATAGGTTATAATGTTATTATTAAAGAATTGTTTTTAAAGACCAATAAAATTAAGAAATCAATAACCAGTTTATTTTTCTGACAGGGAATCAAAACCAAACATGAAAGGGAGCAAACAGAAAAAAAAATCAATTCTCAAGCATAATTACACATCATTATATGACAACAAAACTGAGCATTTCAGTGAAATGGGTTGATATCTACAAAAATGTAAAACAGCTAAGTGGATAAAACCAGAAATCAAAAACTGTAAAACCTAATCTCACAGGGAGGGAAATGAATAAGGCATAAATGAACTTCTGCAGAAAAAAGAACAGCACCAATAACAGAGAGATTCTCAAAAGAATTCTTTCAACCACTTTAAGAATAAATAACCCCATGTGCTATATAATAACCTTTTCAAAAATAGGAAAGGAAGGCATTCTGCCTAATTCTTTGTACCCCAAAGTTATGGTCTTGATACCAAAGTCAGGGAAGGTGAAATTTTTTTCCAGCCCTATGCTAAAAGCAAGTTTAGATACTGTTCAATTTTCTATTTGGTTCAGTAACTTTAAATAGCTTAGAATTCTATAACTTTAAAAATTCTATTCTTTCTCTCTTAAAACATTTTCTTGAGGAAGCTCTTAGGCAAGGCTGTTAAAACCCATTGCCATAAGCTATGATATTTGAGGAAGATTAAGCTAAATAAATAGATAAGCGGTAACTGTTCTGTACCTAGGAGAAAAAGAAAGGAATGCTACCCAGCTCTGTGGTTAGAGGAATTTAGACATAAGGTTTTCTGCTCCCTGCATATGGCAGGATACTTCCATCCTTCTGGTCTAAAAAGACCTAAAAAGTGGCAGCTAGAAAGAAATGAAAACTTCCCCAAATGGGCAAGAAAGATTTGGAAGCAGCTACCATTCCCATTTGTGGATTTGGGGACCAATAAGTTAAAGGAAAAAAAAAAACACTCACTATGTACCAGGTATAATGCCATATAAAGGAGATGGAAAGAAAAGCAAAAATTCAGCTGCTGCCCTCAAGGAGCTCACATTCTAATAAGGGAGACAAATGAAAATGATTACAAACATATAAGATATACACTGAAAATGGAAAGTACTCTCAAAGTAAAATCATTTGAAGAAGGAAAGGGAATGGGAGAGGTCTCATACAGTAGGTAGGACTAGAGCTAACTCCTGAAGGAAGCCAAGTAAGCTTGAAGGCAGAGGTGAGTAGAGAGAGCATTTCATACAAGGGGGACATACAGTGGAAAAGCAAAGTCAGGAGACAGAACATCATATGTAGGGAAGAGAACAAAAATTTCATGGTAACTGGATCAGAGAATAAAAAAGTTTAAGAAAACCAGGAAGGTTGTAAGTATTGAAATTGTGAAAGGCTCTAAAAGCCAAACAGAGGTTTCATTTGATCATGGGAGTACAGGAAGCCACTGGAATTTATTCAATAAGGAGGTGACAATCAGACCTGAGTTTTTTCAGGAAAATCACTCTCAGCTAAGTAGAGGACGGATTGGACTGGGGAAGACTTCAGGCAGAGGAATCATTTAAAAGACTATTGTAATAATCCAGATAGGAGATGATAAGGGCTGCTAGTAGGGTAGAGCAGGGTGAGTGAAAGGAAAGACAGATATTATAAAGAAAGGGGGCAGGGGAAATGGCAATTTGGCAATAGATGACATCTATAGGGTATGAGTCAGAAGCTGCCTATTTTACAGGAATAGTGAGTTTGGATATTTGGGGCTGTACATTCTCATTGTGCATTTACATTGCCCTGGAACAAATAGTCATATTTTACATTAATATAACTTTGAATAGTTTGAATCTGAATTCATGTGACAAGGTCAGGGCTTCATCATTCACAATAATTGGGACCCAGCTCTAACAGGAAAACAGGGGGAATGGAAGGTTTGGGTCAATATTGCTTCCTTGTAAGAAGGGAGAAAAAGGAAGCCAGAAATCAAAGTAAAGAGAAAGTACTAGGATATAAAGAATTCCCACAGCTTAGTTGAGTTAAGCATACACAAAACTTAATACAGGAGATTTATTCTCCAATTGTGAGGACAAAATTAAGATTGGGATTCGTTGTGTTATGAAAATTCAACTAATGGATCTTTCTAAGTCTTGTCTTCTCTATCTACACACTCTAAGTACTGCATCAACTCGTCCTTATGTGACATGGTCTTCTGTTCCTTCACCATCCTAGTCACACTCTTCTGCCATACAAATTTTCTGTATCCTTCCTAAAATGCAGCACCCACAAGTGAGCACAACAGTGCTTCAGATATGGGTGAAGTACATACAACAGTACTGTTGCATACTTTGTTATAGAAGTTATATCTTTCAATGTAGCCCAACACCACAGTTTTTTTTTTATTGTTTTGGTTGCTATATTACACTGTTGCTATATTACAATTCATTTCAAATGAACTGAATGTTGCTTATTTGAGCTATTTCAAGTATATCACAGAAATCACCGATTTATCCAAAGTTACAATTTTATCTTTAATAAAAATCCACCTGATTTCAAGAATTACCTGGGGAAGCAAAATTACAAAGTGTTTAATCAAAATGTTTCATAGATCCTTCATCCAGTATTTAGTAATGATGACAGTATTATGTTCACATATGCTTAACAAAAATAATAATTAAAATATAGCTATTGAATAGAGAGGGTATAGTCCATCTTTAGTCCTTTTAAAGAGAGAGATTAAATGGACCAACTTCAATTAACAATTCATATTTACCTGGAGCTTCCTCAAAATTCAAAGATTTAATTATTTCCATAAAATTCCTCCTCACTTACAGAATTTTCAAATAGGACTTATTTAGAATTTTAAAGATTAAATTACTTAAAAAAACCATTGTCTCAGTAGATACATGACCAAAGGATAGCAATAAACAAATTTTCCAAAAAGGGAAGCAGATAATCAACCACTATATGAAAAAAAATATTGAAATCTCTAATATGAGAAATAGAAATTAAAACAACTTTTACTTGTAAGGCTTAAAAAATTTATAAGTGATGAAAATTCTCAGGTGTTAAAGAGGCTGATGAAAGGAAGATGGGAGATTATTAGAGATTTTAATGCATTCAAATGTCCTAGAATACAAATTTGAAATTTTACAAGAAGTTAATGCCATTGTATTCAATAATCCCCTTCATCAGTATATACCACTAAGGAAGTCAAATATAAAAAAGAAGTTACTACATAAACCAAATTAATTATGATAGGAGAAAACTGGAAATAAAATGGGTATCCATTAATTAGAAAATGACTTAACCATAAAGTGTCATATGCTTGTAACGGAATACTACTGCACCATCAAGTATTTGTATGAACTGATATACATTGAAATATGGAGAACAAAAAAAAATTATACATAGTGATCATGATAATTTAAATTGAAAAGCACTCAGTCATATAATAACCAATCTTGGCACCAGAAAAGAGATAACAAAACAAACTTTATTCCACTTAGTAGAAAGATGGGAAACTATAAATGAATGAATGAAAAAAGCATTTATTGAGCAATTTTATATGTCAAGTGCTATGCTAAGTTCTAGGTATACAAGCACAAAAACAAAAATAGACATTCCTGCAGTAAACCTGCATGCTATTCAGAGAGACAACACTCCTAGGAGAGCTGTACTCAGGGCAAGGTATTTTATTTTGGAAAGTCACAAGATTGTAAGTGGGGCCACAATGGAATGACACATACCTTCCAAATGCAATGACGGTATTGCTTTGATGATACTTCCAGAACTAGAAAGCAGAGAAGAGGATAAGCACACAATGACAACACAGCTGGTAAGATGATGACCAGGAATTAAATGAGAAATGCCAAGAGCCTAGAAATGATGACACATGACACTTATCAACCAGGATATTATTGGTTCATCTGAGGCCTGTTGCAGGGGTTATAGAACTAAAAAGGCTAATTCTTTGAGGATATAGTCACATCTTGCATATGCTAACAAAAACAGTCCCTTATTCAATTGGTTTTACTTAAGTGTTTTTCTTTGCTACAAGGGCATGTTCAATGTGAGGTGGGAAGGAGGTGGTGTGTTGGGAAATGATTATGGTATGAAAAACACAAATGATCACAATAACCAAATAACATCTCATGAGGAATTTTCTCTAATGGGTTACAACACTTCCATGCCTACCTAATCTATGTTAATATTGTCTGCATCTTCCCATAAAGTCATTACTGGTGCTCCACTTCACATTCCCTTGACATCACATGGTTGGTCAGTTCTTGTACTTCATTCTCAAAGACACAAAAATGATATCGCTCTGTTGGGATCAAGGTACAGTGCATTCAACTGTGACTGATCAGACCAATATGAGGTCAGAAGTCTCTACCACAGGACAGACACAAATAGCCCATGACAAGGATAGCATTGGAGCATACAATACACACACTCAGTCACCCCTTGCTCTTACCACGTTATCAGTATGTATTTTTTCTAACACATGTCTTTGACAGCATTCTTTCTGCTGTTTTTCCCTTCATAATTCTTTATTTGTAATTTATTTCCCACTATGAGCCCCCTCCATTATTGCTTGGTTGATCCTCAATTTCAATTTTTCAGAATGCAGTTTTATGTGATTCACAACCTATATGTGTATTTATTGTGCTCACCTATTCCCCACTTTTGCATTAAAGTCACTGACTATCCATTCTCTATTCAGCTGCCAAAGGAATTTTCCTAAAGTTTAAGTCAGATCACATGGTTCAACAAATTCCAATGACTACCTGGTACCTCTAGGAATAAATATTGACTCCCCTGTTTGGCATTTTAAGCCCATCACAATGGGGCCCCAACATAACCTTCTGGTCCATTATATAATATTCCCTTTCACACATTCCACATTCCAGTAAAACTATGTTTCTTACTGTTCTATCCACACAGCACTCTGTTACTCATGTCCTCGCCTTTGCACTGGCTATCTCCAGACCTTGAAATCACTCCTTCCTATTTTCCACCTCTAAAAATTTCTAATTTCTTTCAAGACCAAACTCAAATGCAACTTTCTACCTGAAGCCTTTCTGGATCCCCCTGTCAGAGCCCCGCATCAACTTGCTTCTATTTTTCTACATTTTATATCTCTATCAAACTATCATCTATCTATATCTATATATCATTGCCCCCAACAGAATGTATAATCCTTAAAAGGAGGGATTGTTTCACTTAGGCTGTCTCTCCAATGCCCTCCGTCTGATAGGTACCTAAAAAATGCCAATTAATAGATGATGAAACTATGTGCTGATTTATTTAAGCCTGTTCAACGACTTCATAGAATTTCTCTACCTCTTTACCCTCTGCCATGTCTATTAGTATATAAACTACAATCATTTTGAAATGATCCTTTGGCAAATACTTGTGAGCACAGCAATACAACTTGCCAAGTGTCTCATGAAATCATATTTTCTGTGGCTTTTATACACATAATAAAAGCAACTGCTCAAATTCCTTTATTTGCCATACCATGGAGAATGTTTAAAGCCATCTTTCCATGTAATGGTAGCTGCCTTCTGTCTTTTGGTTTCATGCAAAGCAAGAAAGTCAGGGCAGTTAAATGGTGCAGTAGATAGAGTGCTTGGGCCTGGAGTCAGGAAGACTTGAGTTCAAATCCGACCTCAAACACTTACTAGCTGTGTCACCCTGGGCAAGTCACTTAACCTCTGCTCCTCATCTGCAAAATAAACTGGAGAGGAAAATGGAAAACCACTGCAGTGGCTTTGCCAAGAAAACTCCATATGGGGTCACAAAGAGTAGGACATGACTGGAATGAGTGAATGAGAAAATAGCAAGTAAGTCAGGATGAACATGATTCAATTTCTAAAGCAGTATGTCTACTCACCAGTCATTGTACATGAACTTCCTATTGATATTACAAGCAGCTAAGTTAATGTTTACAATGTTATGTGCAAGACTTCTTGCATCTACTTCCCTCTTTTCTGCCACCCTGCTATCATGACTTCAAATATAGAAATAGTCTACACCAAGATTTCCTTCTTGCATGGATAACCATAGTCAAAGAATCCATCACCAAATGTTCAGCCTACTAGATGATAAGCAGTTTTGGATTTGGCTAGACAGGTCCTCCAAAATCAGACACTATCTATTCCCAATTACATTGGAAACCTCTCAAGGGTGATAAAATAGACCTGAGCTCATAAGCTGCTGTCATAGCCTCCCAACACCCAGTGCCACCTCCCTCCCATAAGGCAGCATCAGACTGTGTGAAGGTATTTTAAAAAAAGAAAAGGCATTAATAAAATAAAAATAATAAATCTGTGAAAGTTTAGCTTATTTGTTTAATTTTATCTCTTTACCATATCTGAATCATCACCACCATACACTATAATTTTATAAATACAGAATCCTGTGGTAATAATGTAACCCACAGACTTCTAAACAATTACAAATGGTATATTACTTTAAACATGTACTCTTTCAATAAGTGCTAGCAAAGCTCTGAATTTATAATACTGTTTTCAAAATACGGTTTGTTTTGTTTTGTTTTGTTTCATTTTGCTTTTTTTGTCAAAAAAAAACATTCAATTCATTAAAAGCTATCTATCATTCTTCTGTCTTGGTCTTTGAGGTTTTTTTCCCACCAATCACATCATATATTTTTGCTTCATGTATATTCAATTTTTGTTTCTTCTCCTTAGTGTCACATATTTTTTTTTCACCATTAATGTTCCTTAAACTAAGATTTAAGAGCTTTCCACATAGTTCTCTGTGAGTTTACTGAACCCAGGTGGCTGAACATAAATAATTCTTCTATCCTTTTTTCAGAATCATCATCTCAGCCAAACCAAAGTTATATAGATGTGCCATCAAACCCCTTTTGGGGGTACCTAGAAGCACCCACATGATCCTGTAACAGAAATGCAAAGGTTCATTTCTAGACAGTTTTGTCTACCTAATCCCAGACACATGAATTTGAAGGGATCTCAATGGCCATTTAGTCCAACATGTACTAAGAAAAGAATTCCTACAACATACCTCTCAATAGTCATCTAACTTGAAGATCTCCAATGAAAGGAACTCACTGCCTCCTGAGGCAAGTCATTACACTTTTGGTGGTTCTAATTATTGGGAAATGTTTCCTGATAATAAACTTGAACTTGCTTCTTTGTCATTTAAATCCATTGTTCCTGGCCCCAAAGTGTCCCTCCCCACTCTCCATCCCACCCAGGGTCAAACAGAACAAATATAGTTTTTCCTTTTCTTCATAACAATGATTCAAGTACTTGGATAACACTATAATATCTACCCTGAGTAATTCCTTTTCAGGATTGAAAACATACACTGATTTTTCAAGGGTTTTCATGCAGCAAGTCCTCTAGGCCTTTCCTTCTTCTTGTTGCTCTTCTGTGAACATTCTCTAGCTTGTCAATGTCCTTCTAAAACTGAACATCAGACTCCTAGTATGGTCTGATCAGGACAAAGCACCATGGAATTATCACCTCCTTATACTACAGATCTGTGCCTCTCAATGTAGCCTAAGATCACCTTAGCTTTTTTGGCTGCCATATTACACTGTTGATAAGTGTTAAGATTTCAGAACCCATGGTTCTTTTTTCAAACAAACTACTGTCTAGCTATGCCTACCACTACCCCCATGATTCAGGTATGGTAAAGAGATAAAATTAAACAAATAATATTAAAAGTGTTGGGTTTTTAACCCTAATTAAAATATAGGTGGCTAGAGATAATTCCACTGGGATAAACATTTGTTAAGCATTGATGATGTGCCAGATACTGTGCTAAGCACTGGGTATACAATAAATTAAACAAAAGATAATCCTGCTCTCAACAAGCTTATACTCTAAAAGGGGATATAACACCCAAAAAGTAGCAGGAAAGTAGAGAAAGGGAGATAAGACACCTAAGCTTAGCCAACAGGAGGTCATCTTGTTCCATGGAGTTGAAACCAGGCAGGGCAGCACATGTAAAGTGTAGTGATTAGGGAGTCCAGTAAAATGAAGGCATTGGGAGGAGTATAGTATTTTGCCCTCCAAAGAGAGGGGAGAGAAGAGAAATGGAGGTGAAGTCAACCAAGTCTTGAGTAGACAATATAGTGGTAAGTTTAGCAATGATGAGCCTATCTATCTTGGAGGGGAATCTTATTCTGTGGAATTGAAATCAGACAGAGCAGCAGCAGGTATAAAGTAGAGATAAGATAGAAGTGAAGAAATATGATACAAAATATAAAATCTTGTTAGTAAATTATGATTCTATGGGGCAAACATTTTTTTAAATTTTAACAGTTGAAGAAACTGAAGTTAAGTGACTTGCCCAGGGTCACACAGTTACTAAGTGTTGGAGACTAGATTTGAACTTTGTCTTCCTGACTGCAGGCTTAGTACTCTATCCATTTGCCACCAGATACCTAAGTAATTTTATTAAAATACTATTTAGATCAAAGTCAGACAAAAATATTTTTATTTGACTTCTTAAAATTATTTGGTGATAATGATTTATGTATAAAGGGAAATAAGTTACATTTTCTTTTAATATATCTTAGAAATTCCCACAAAGATTTGTTTTCATAGTTAGCTATTTCTCTTCTAATTTAATAGCATTTTGTTTGTGCAAAAACTTTTTTGGTTTTTTGTAATTAAAATCCATTTTATCTTGTCATCCTCTTTAACCCTTCTCTTAACCATAAATGTGAATGGTAATTACTTCCTATTCCTCTAATATGTTTATGATGTGACCTTTTATATCTAAGCGTGTACCTATTTTGAGATTATCTTAGTATACAGTGTGAGGCGGTGATCTATAACTGAACTTCTGCCAGGTTGCTTTCATATTTCCTAGCGATCTTTGTGGAATAGTAAGTGATTAACCTAATATCTGCAGAATATATGAGTTTATCAAATAGTAGCATACTAAATTCATTTGCTTCTTTATATTGTATACTTCATTTATTTCACTGATCAATCTATTTTGTAATCATATGAAATTATTTTGAGGACTACTTCTTCATGATATGATTTGAGAACTGGTATTATTAGGCCTCTTTTTTCATAATTTCTCTTGTGATTATCCACTCTTCTCACAATCATCAAATCTCAAAATGTGATTTGGGAACCCCTGGTGTTCCCCAATAGTCTTTTAGGAAACCTACAAAGTCAAAACCATTTCCATAATCATACCAAGGAATTTTAATTTATAATATTGCACATATCAATAGTAACCCAGATAAACAAAGCCATTTTGTTTATGGGGCTGCATCCTCAATAATTTTTAAGAGGGGAAAGGTCCTAAAAGGAAGAAGTTTGAGAACCATTGCTCTCGATGGATTTCATTATTATTCTTTCTTTATTGTTGTTGTTGTTCATTCATTTCAATGGTGTCCTACTCTTCGTGACTCCATTTGGGGTTTTCTTGGCAAAGATACTAGAGGGGTTGGCCATTTCCTTCTCCAGCTCATTTTACAGATGAGGAAGCTCTATAAAATAATCTCTTGATAGTTTGATTGGCACAACACTGAATAAGAAAATTAATTTTGGTAGTGTAATTTTTATTATATTTACCTAGCCTACTCATAATTAATTAATTTTTCTCAAATTATCTAGGTCTATATTTATGTAAAGAGTGTTTTTGAAGTTCTATTTACATATTTCCTCTGGGTGTCTAAGTTGGTCAGTTCCCAAGTATTTTGTATGGAACCCAGGCTTGACTGGACATGCCTAATTTGTATAAAATGGGCTCTGGGTTCTCTACCACATGAGTGGAAGGTGGCCTCCTTTAACTGACTGCCTGTGTCTTTAAAACTGGTGGTTCTCATCTGTCCTTCTCTTACTTCTACTGTTTTTCTATCACACTTAAATGCTTCATCCACTGGGTGAAGATTACAGTTCACCCACATCATGGACTCCATGAACTGAACTGGTAAGAGAGGAAGGACTTCCTTCCTTTGCACTCCCTCTTTTAATCCACACAAGAAATAAGCCTGGGGATGTTTGTTTATGCTCTGTGTTGGTTGTCCTCCTCACTTCAAGTACCAGAGATAATACTCAGTGCCTCAGAGGTGAAAGGCCAGACCCCACCTCAGTCTTGAGTTCCAGGCACCTTAGCTTCTCAGGGCTTCCATACCAAACTGACTGGCTGCACCATCGCACCTGCGATCCTGACTATAAGATGATGGAGGAGAAACTGAGGAGGAGAAACACAGAACAGAAACAAATGCGTACCTCCATGACCATTTACCAGAGTCAGGGTTCAAAAAGGAGAGTTGAGGAAGGAAATCCTTTCCTCACAGGGTCAGTTCAAGGAGACCCAGAGGCCTGTCTGCATGTTAAGCAAAGTGGGTATGTCCAGTAAAGTCTAGGATATATAGATATTGTGTAGTTTTGTTTTGTTTTTTTGCTTATAAGTTGGGTAGGTAGCTTTTACTAAATGTAAAAGCTGTAAAATACCCAACATCAGTTAGTACTGAAAATATTCATAATGACACATGAAAGGAGTTCGGATCTATTTTAGACCTTGATTAATTGCATGAGCTTTCTTTTTATGTTTTATTATATTTTTATTTATTTTGTTAAACATTTAATAGTTTTGGTTTTTTTTGATTTCTAAATTCTCTCCCTCCCTCCAGCCCCAGCTCCGCTCACTGAGAAGGCAATGTAAAACATATTTCTATAGTGACCATGTTTTTTTTTTCAATCAAGAAAAAATAAAATTTGAAATTTATGCTTCAATTTGCACTCAGAGTTCATTAATTCATTCTCTGAAGGTAGATAGCATTTTTGACCATGGGTCCTTTGGAAGTGTCTTGGATAATTATATTTGTGTAGTTATGTTAAATGGAACTAATCTTTTTTTTCCTGCTGAGATTTTTTTGTAGGCGTTGTAATTTTTTTTGTTTTTTTTTTAATTTGATTTGTGTATTTACTTTTAGTTTACAAGTTTCAGTTCCATAATCTCTTGAGTTTCAAATTTTCTCCCTTCCTTCTCCCTCCCTCCCCCCCCCATGGCGGCATGCAATCAAGTATTGGATTTGCAAATATTTTCAAATTGGACGTTAGTCTGGTTGTATAGAAGTGTTGTAACCAATGGAGTGAACAATGGGAAAGATTGGGTAGATTGGGTACAAAAGACACAGTAGTCAACAATTATGGTAATATACTGTTTGATAAGCCCAAAGACCCCAGTTTTTGTGATAAGAACTCACTATTTGACAAAAACTGCTGGGAAAATTGGAATATAGTATGGCAGAAACTGGGCATAGACCATCAACTAATGCCATACACCAAAGTCAAGTCCAAATGGGCGTAATCTGGGGAAGCAAGAAATAGTTTACCTGTCAGATTTATGGAGTAGGGAAGACTTTATGACCAAAGAAGAGTTGGCGAGCAGTATAAAATGCAAAATGGATAATCTTGATTACATGAAATTGAAAAGTTTCTGTACAAACAAAGCCAAGGTAACCAGGATTGAGAGGGAAGTGGGAAATTGGGAAAGAATTTTTACAACCAGTGTCTCTGATAAAGCCTCATTTCTAAAATATACAGGGAATTAAGTAAAATCTATAAGAATATAAGTCATTCCTCAATTGATAAATGGGCAAAGGATATGAGCAGGCAATTTTCAGAGGCAGAAATTGAAGATATCTATAAGCATATGAAAAAATTGTCTAAATCACTAATTGATTGGAGAAATGCAAATCAAAACAACTTTGTAGGTATTGTAATGTTAAGGGAATTTGAAGATCTTCCCTGCCCCTTAATAGGCCCATGTGACCTGCTTTGAGCTTTGGTCCAGCCCACAGCTTGAGTCATATGGAGCTCAATGTGGGAGGAGTTTACCCAGCAGAAAATGAGCAGAGAGCAGGAAGTGGGAGAGTGAAGTGGAGCTGGGAGAGAGAGCAGGCAGAACAGAGCAGAGCAGCTGGGTGAATAAGAAAGGGAGTGATTTTGCCAAAGGGAACTTGTTTTGTGGAGAGGCCCAGTGGAGGGAAGTGCTTCCTGCACTAGTAAGATGTGCCAACTTCTTTATTACCATGCCGAATCTGACTTTCTGGTATAGGAATAAATATCTTGGTTTTGTCTTCAAAGAAGGAAGTCTGTTATATCTTGTGATTCAAAACTGGAAATACACCTGCATATTCATTGGAGCAGCTGTGAGTATCACATTGGCAATATCAATATTAAAAATGATGATTTATAGAGATTTATTTTATATTCCAAAACTTGACCATATTTCTTAATTTTTTCAATTAAAATTTTTATATAATCTTAATGGATATTTTCTGTTTCTTATATCACCATAGTATCTATTCCTCCTGCTACCCCTCCCCAATTTGTCATCCCTTATGACAAATACCGTTTTGTAAGAAAAACAAGTCAACACTACTGATCGATAAATTAAGACACTCTAAAAATGTGCAGTGTTTGACCTTATGGACCTCCCTTGTACATGAAGGGGTACGTTAAGGACGTCTTCTCATATCTCTTCATTTGAATCCCAGTTCATTTTTATAACTTTGTTATATTTACTTTTGGTTTTTTTGCTGCATCCTTATCATTTACATTGCTGTAGTTATTGTGTGCAATGGTTCTAACTATTTCGTGATGTATCATTCATGTTACTCTTTCCATGCTTCTCTATATTAATCTCACATATCATATCTTACAGCACAATAGTACTCCATTACATTCACGTATCACAATTTGTTTAGCCATCCCCCAATTAATGGGCATTCACTTTGTTTCCAATTATTAGCTCTTACCAAAAAAAGGGTTACTCTAAATATTTTGAAGTATGTGGGGACTTTTTCTCTTATTGATGGCTTCTTTGGGTTATAAGCTTAGTAATAGAGTCTCTGGTTCAAAGAGTATAGATATTTTAGTCACTTTATTTGCATAATTCAAAATTACTTTCCAAAGTGGTCATACTACTTCATAACTTCACCAATAATATAATAGTGTGCCCATCTTCCCCAAACCCTGTCAACATTGACTATTGGCATTTTTGTTATTTTTGATGATATGATTTATATTTCTTTTATTACTATTGATTTGGAGCAATTTTTTATATGGGTTGTAAATATTTTATATGGGTTTTAAAGAAATGTTTCTTTATATGCTTTGGTCATTTATTGGGGAATGGCTATGAGTCTTATATAGCTTTATATGTCTTATATCAGATTTCCATGATAAAGTGTTGGTATCCAAGATATAGAAACAATATACATGTGTATAATTAGCTGAAAATTTATTCAGGTTCAAAGCTATTGAAATAACTACACAGCTGCCACTTTTGATGTTGTTGCTGTTGTTGTTCTCCACTGTAGTTCCATGACCTTCTCTTTGCTCTGGTATACAGATAAAGGTACTAGCCAAGGATAGGCATTTATGATTTGTCTCCTACCACCCCTTCCCCACTCCCACCCAGTTCCCATATGCCACTGTCTCTCTGTGCTAACTTGAATTGAAAAAAAAAAAGATCTATTGTGGTTTCTAATAGGATTTCCCAATCACAACTGAGTCTGGGGCTCTTCCTTGATCTTTGTTGGAGAAAATGTGGGGGAAAGCTAGTTTATACTGCTTCTTCCTATGCCATCTTTTTTAGTCTCTCTATACCAATCATTCTCTGTTCCAGTAAAATTTGCTGGTGGTCTGCTGTCTCTTACTTCTGTACTTGACAACCCTGGTGACTAGACCAGCTCTTTTCATATCTCCATAAGTTAAAAATCCCTTTCTATCTTCAAAGATCAACTCAGATGTTATCTCCACCCATGATTTCTAATGTCTTCACTAATTCCTTAACTGAAAGTGATCCCTCCTTCCATGATTCACTCAAAACTCTCTACTCAACCCCTCCTGTGCACTTATGTCACTCTCTCTTATATTATATTCATACTTTTACATATTTCATCCCTTTCCTAGATTACAAGATCAAAGTATCACTGCATCACAGAAGTTGAGACTTTGGAAGGGGTTTGTGAGGCCTCGTGGATAAAGTACGAAGAAAGAACTTAACCACTCAAAGGATCACAAGTCAGGGAATTTGTTATGCATAGAAATGCAAGCATGCACCTCCTCAGCCTTACAACAGTACACAAGGAAATGGTGGCTCATGTGTACTTTCGATATATAGTCCAACAGAGAGCCCAGATGTCTGGGTTTCTGCCCTTATATCTGATTTTTCTTGCTGAGAAAATACACAGGGACTGAATGAGAGGGGGACCTTAAGAGTAGTCAACCAGCCAGTAGTCTGGACTGCAATCCCCTTTATTGATTGAGTATTATGATTAAGAAAGTTTGCTGACTAGGCAGAGTCAAGATGGCAGTGCAGAAGCAGGAGAACTCTGCAACTCCCCCCATAACCACATCAAATACCTATAAAATATAACTCTAAACAAATTTTAGAGCTCCAGAACAAAAATTACAGAAAAACACATCTCCTACTGAAGGCAGCCTGGCAGGCGGGATGGGAAGGGCTCATTGCAGCGCACTAGGAGCTGAGAATACTCATGGCTTCAGCCCCAGGGCCTCCAGGACAAGCCATGGCTGGAACATTCAGGAGAGCAGGTCACTGGCAGCTGTGGCAGTTTCCAGAATTATCAACCCATAAGAAACAAGGACAAAGTAAAAGGTCAATGGAACTCAGCTAAATTTGGGGAGAAAAGCAGTCCAGCCAACTGCCCCCAGTAAAAGAAAGCAGTGGAAGCAGAGACCCTGCAGCTGCCTCCATGTGGCTGCTTCAAAGCTTACAGCCTGCAGATTGCAGGGGGGGTCAAGTGATCATTCAGAGGCTAAGTGCTCTTGCATTAACCTACCTGGATCAGGATCGTGGTCTTGGGTGGTGGTCTTGACATGTATGACCAGGTAGCCAAAGCTGGTGGGGTTGCAGAGATGGCAGCCCCCTAATAGCTCTAGCAGCTGTGAAAACCCCAGCAATTTGGGACAAAGCCCTCCCCCCTGGAAGCAGAGATGTACTGTAGCTCAAAAATCAAGTTAATTGACTGGAAGCATGAGCAGGCAAAGGAAGCAAACCAAGCTCAGCAATCCAACTTTAGATTCTTTTTTTGGCAACAAAGAGATCAAAGCATGGAATGGGAGGAAGACAACAGTCAGATCTCACACACCAAAAGCTTCCAAGAAAAATGTAAGCTGGTTACAAGCCATAGAGGAGTTTAAGAAGGATTTTGAAAACCAAATAAGAGAAGGGGAGGAAAAATTGGGAAGAGAAATGAGAATGATGCAAGAAAATCATGATAAGAGAGTCAACAACCAGACTGAAGAAATTAACACCTTAAAAAATAGATTAACTCAAATGGCAAAAGAGGCCCAAAAAGCCAATGAGGAGAAGAATGCCTTAAAAAGTAGAATTTACCAGATGGAAAAACAATCTCAAAAGCTCACTGGAGAAAATAATTCCTTCAGAATTAGAGTGGAGCAAATGGAAGCAAATGACTTTATGAGAAATCAAGATACTATTAAACAGATCCAAACAAATGAAAACATAGGAGGCAATGTGAAATATCTCATTGAAAAAACCCTTGCCATACCTGGAAAATAGATCAAGAAGAGACAATTTAAAAAGTATTGGACTACCTGAAAGCTATGATCAGAAAAAGAACCTAGAAATCATCCTTTAAGAAATTCTCAAGGAAAATTGCCCTGATATTTTAGAACCAGAGGGCAAAATAGAACTTGAAA